>CM046832.1:11431125-12171125 GCA_025618425.1 Heliocidaris tuberculata | reverse complement strand
AGCTTTTTTATATTGTTAGTTTTTGCCAAGGATAAGCTAACAACTTTACTGTAATAATGATATAATAATTATACAGCTCAACTGCCTTGAGAGTATAGCGTAGCACACGAAACACAGCACAGGCTATCGATGTGATGCGATAACTGACCATGCTGACTGTTCAAGTTCTCGTGGTCTCATTAACATTTGCTATACCGTGCGTCTCAAAAAAAATTACACTTTTGAAATGGCTACCAAATAAAAAAATATATAATTCTGGGGGGAAAGGTTTATATGTATGGATAGTTCATGGACTCAACTTTCATATGACACCAAAAAGTCCGAAAATAATTCATGCTTGGGTGAGCACTGCTCACTTTTGTAAAGGGTATGAAAATTAGGTTGAGCAGGAATTAGCCTTCCAATTTGTGAGAGGTGAGTCCTTTGGAGCTTACAAAATTGAGGGTGATATGATAAATTCATGATCAATTGAGATCAGTTTGGGTTTGCTGAGTGAATTTTATGGTTTATCAAATCAAAATTTTATGCATGAGTGAACAGGAATTGCATTTATTATTGTAGCATTGTAACTTTCCCTGGTAGACTCAGTGGTCTGTTCATGGGAGTCAGGATGGGGTGATGGTACATGTTGCAGGGGAGGTGAGATAGGGTAGGACTTTGTTGGGTGGATGGGATAAGGGTCAAGAGGACATTATGCCCTCCCCCCCCCCCCCTCTCTCTCTCTCTCTCTCTCTCGCTTCCTGGGTGTGCTGGTGCATATCTTGACAATTCATACGCATTGGTCTCCACTCCAAAATATCCAGACCACCTTCCCTTATCCCGAATTCTATCATTTCCCAAATTTGGACTTGTTGCTATTACCCATTGACCTGAAGAATAAGTAGCCAACATCTGTGACATTCCTTTTTTCAACAAACCGTATTTGAATATTCAATTTACATAATCCCCACCTGGGTATTAAGAAAATCAATAAGGAGTTTCACTATGAACGTAGTGACAGCAGATCTAAGGTGACTGTTTGGGCCGGCCTCACAGGGAGTGGAGACATCATCGGACCTGTCTTCTTCAACAACAATGTCAATGGAGCTGCCTATGTCCAGATGATAGATGATGAGGTTGTCCCTGCCCTTGACAGGATCCCAAGATACCGCCGTCGTCGAAACGGTCGCTTTCAGCGTGTATGGTGGGCACAAGATGGAGCTCCTTGTCATCGTTCGAGAGCAGTGACAGAGCGTCTCACCCAGCTGTTCGGTGATCGGGTTGTTTCTTTGCAACGAGATGTTGAATAGCCCCCGCGTTCCCCCGACCTTACGCCCCTGGATTTTTTCTCGTGGGGATATCTGAAGGCGAAAGTGTACACTACCCCTCCAGTCAACTTGGACGAGATCAGGAGAAGAATCACCCGCGAGATGGATGAGCTCAGACGAGACAGAGCAAAGGTCAGGAGAGCTGTACGAGACATGATGAAGAGAGCAAGATTGTGCATCGAAAGAGGAGGTGGACATGTGAACCATTGAACTGGAAGACTTTGATTTTAAATTTCCATTATCAGATATTTTCCCCCCTTTTTTCTCTTACAAGATGGATGAAACAGGTGTAAAATTGAAAAGAATAAAAATCAACTGAAAAGAAAGACCGACATGTTCATTTTACAAATTTTTGTTACACTGTACCGTATTTCTTGTGCGAAACTCAATTGCTAAAATGACTGGTGAGTTGGTTGATTGATTGAGTGATTGACTGAGTTATTGATTAATTATGATTGATTTATTGAATAATTAATTGACTGAAATAGCTGAATGGTGATTGAATGCTTGATTGATTAATTGATTGACCGATTGATTGACTGATACATTGTTGATTAAGTGAGTGATAGCTGAATGTTGTCTAATTTACGGTATTGATTGATTGACTGATAGATTGTGATTGACTTCAGGTGTCAACGGGTAATAGCAACCAGTCCAATTTGGGAAATGTAGGTAGAATTCGGGACAAGGGAGGGTGGTCTGGATATTTTGGAGTGGAGATCAACGAATATGAATTGTCAAGATATGCACCAGCACACCCAGGAAGAGAGAGAGAGGTGGGGGCATACATGTCCTCTTGACCCTTTCCCTTATCCCATCTACCCAACAAAGTCCTACCCTACATCTCACCTCCCCTGCACCATGTACCATCACCCCATCCTGACTCCCATGAACACACCACTGAGTCTACCAGGGAAAGTTACAATGCTACAATGATAAATGCAATTCCTGTTCACTCATGCATAAAATGTTAATCACATAAACCACAAATTTCACTCAGCAAACCCAAACTCATCACAATTGATCATAAATTTTTCATATCATCCTCAATTCCGTAAGCTCCAAAGGACTTTCCTCACAAATTGGAAGGCCCATTCCTTCGCAACCTAATTTCCGTACCCTTTACAAAAGTGAGCAGTGCTCACCCAAGCATGAATTATTTTCGGACTTTTTGGTGTCATATGAAAGTTGAGTCTATGAGCTTTCCATACATATAAACCTTTTCCCCCAGAATCATGTATTTTTTATTTGGCAGCCATTTCAAAAGTGTAAAGTTTTTTTTTTTGAGACGCACGGTATAGGCATCCCAAGACGCATGGTGAAGCTAGATAACTGTTGTTTGTTGTTTGGGATCGGTTGTGATTTTTACTAATTTTAATCGAGGTTGTAAAATGGCCGGTAACGTATATTTTAGTAGCGCATAATTCATTTTAACTTTAGTATGATTCGCACAAAAGATGTTATGGTCACTAATGACACCAAATCATTTCTCTTATGATTACCATGTGCTTACGTTTGGTAACTTTCGCATAATCATTTCGTTGTTTAGTATCGATATATTATAGTAACATAATTATGTTACTTTTCTAAACCATACGGTGACAAACATTATATGCATCTTTTTCTTTTTCCTGACGCACTCCGACATTGCATTCAAAGTTCTCAGAAATATCTCCCATAAGAGATATGCAGGATTTGGCATATTTGTACATATTACAAATGATATTAAATACTTTCCCTTTTATTCCTGATTTTAGCATCTTAAACCATAGTGCTGATCTGTCTACTAAATCGAATGCTTTCTTGTAATCAATGAAAGCACAATAAATTTTCTTTCCTTATTTATATATTTTTTTAAATCATAAGTATTATTTTTGTTCATATCAGAAACGTGGGACCAAATCTTAGGTCAAATCGATCTAGTCAGAGACGTATCCATAAATGGATAAACAGAAGGTGGAATCTTCCCCAGACAGGGAATTGGGCCTTTGGGGTTGGAATGCACCTTTTTTGCCGAAAAAAGCCCAAAAGCCATTCACTATGAGTGAGCAAGTTTCATTTTTTTTTTTGGGGGGGGGGGCGCTGGGATGGTGCTTCGAACGGGAGACCAAGGATGTGCGCCATGCAGCTCCCCGTATTCTGAATACATCACTAAACGTTATTTGGTCTTGCCTATTATTTCAAAGTTGATATCATTCCAAATGCTCAAATGATACAAATCAAATACAATCGCATGAACACTGGAAGAAGAAAATAGCAGTTGCAATGAAATTTTCTTTAAAACATCATTGATATATACTTGTGAGATACGTTTAAACTAATACAAAACCGTCATATTATAGCTATGCATATACTTTGGATTTAATATAGTGGCTGGACCTAAAGTTTTGTAACGCTTGTCTCAGAAAGGCAGCCCCCTGGGTGATACTAGTTGCATTCATAGGGGTAGAAAGAAAAAATGAAAGAAAGAAAGGAACTAAGAAACGAAGAGAGAAGGAGATAAAAGGAAATAAAGGAACAATACAAGACAGAAAAGAGATTTCATAAGAACGTAAAACGAATATTTTGTTTCAATCATTCAAACGCTCAAAAACTTCAGCATGCAACTATTGTATTTCAGTCTTCTCCGTTTTCTTATTCTTGTCTCATTTTTTCCTCTATGTTTTATAATCCCCTGTGCCAATCAAGAATGTGCAGACCATAACCTTTAGGTAACTGTTTAAAAATGACAGGTTATTTGCAAAAATGTTTTGCCTGCCCCCCCAAAAAAAAATAAGCCAAAGATTTTATGAATGTGTTTAAGTGGGTATTGTGCAGAGTTGATGAAAAATTCCCTTTCCATAATAATTTTTTTTTTTTTTAAGTTCCTTCTGAAAAAGTTTTTTTTTGCTCGGTGGTATCTGCTGCTAGTGTTTTTTTTTTTTTTTTTTTTTTCACTTTCTTCAAATCTTATTATCTCACACAGCCGAAATTGCCTTCTCAGTGACAGAGGGCATTGAGCACCACCAGCGGAGAAAATAAGGCAGGTTTCTCCCATTTTAACTTTTCCTTGTTTTTTCTTTCCTTCTTTTTTATGGTCTACTTTGAATGCTCCATCACTTCCGTTGAAGTTTTATAGGGGAAATAATAAATCAAAATATTGAACTTTTAAACCTCATTCCGAAATTTGTTTATGTAAGATACTAGCAGTCTCTTAGCAGCCTATAGGCGCCGTATGATTTGTACTGGTATCGATGGGTATACGTGAACTTAAGATAATGTACTTTAAGTACTTATGCATGATTGTGCCTGAATACTGATCACGAAGAATGATGTATTAGATTGGAATGATAATTATCTAAAGCTAAAAGCGTCATTCACTGCTTATTTGATTTAGGTAGCATGTTGTCTACCATACCCTTCAGCGCAAAGTAAATCCAATCCGATTACATGAAGTATTTGGTATCTGTGGAATAGAGTGGTTTCAGCCACTGACGGAACTCTAATGCCATAGGCAGCTGGGGGTGGGGGGAGGGGAGGGGGGGGGGGAGGGGCTGTCTTATACGAAATGGGAGATAACATTATTATCTATTGAGGGAAGGGTGCATTGTGAATGGCGGTCGTAAGTGGTCTTCTTTTCACGATATATTCCCCTCTAGCCCCTCCCTCTCGGCTACCTCCCCCCCCCCCCCTCTCTCTCTCTATTTTCTTGTTTCTTTTTTCTTCCATTTCTGGGGCACGTCCCCATGCCCCCTGTAGCTGTTTGGTATTCAGCGCCTTTTCCTTAGTGTTATAGCCTTCTTGTTCTCAACAATGTGTCGTTATCCTATATATTAATGAGATTGGATGTCAAGAAGAAGTAAGGTAAAAATATTACTTAAATCTAAATAAATGTTTGTTTCAGTTTCAGTTTCAGTTTATTTCATATCTCATATCACATAAATGGAACATAAACAATGATCAGTGCATGATACTACAAGAAAACGTCTTGAATACTTTAAACAAAAGAAGGAGAATAATGCAAGTGCATGGACATACAAAGACACAGATCAATTTTCCTTCATAAGGTGGGAAAAGACAAACAAATTTGGCGAGGAAACCTAGTAAAAAGCTATAGGCCAGGAGCGGTCCCGGAAAAGTCACCTCATTTTACATAATTATGAGATTTGACCCCTTAAAGTTACTTAGAACATCCATGTCATTCACAAAAAGCTTGTCAACTCGAACGAAGCCGCCAAGTTTGGCCCCCAGAGCTCCCCGAAAGGGCCCCAAAGTCGAGTCCATTTCAACCTATCTAACATCAATACTTTAAGAAAAGTATTCAGAGAAATGTCATGAAACTTGCTCCCAATAACTTTTACATCCTTCAACTTTACAATGTAAAAATCTCAGTATGATACGATGTATAACTTTTTAAGTTATTAATGATCAAAAGTGTCCATTGTTTTTTTTTAAACCTATAAAAATGTACTTTATACATGTATATTGTTTGTGTATCATTGTTCAATTTTTAATGTGGTTAACATTTGTAATAAATTGCAATCTCACTTCATGTAAACTGAATTCAGTATTCTCTTGCATAATAATTATTACACAATTATTACACATTCACACTTCCCAAATTCCCCACACTGTTGTAATGTTACCTTTATGCCTACAATATACACCTGCTGGTGGCCTATATACTGCAACTAAAGAAAAAGATCGTGTTTGTTTATTATTGTTTTATACAAGGCTATATCTTGAAGTTTAGTTGGTTTGACTTTACAAACGTTGTGGTCCACATTCCTCGGCGAGGTCAATAGTCCTTAAACTTTGAGTATACAGACCTGCTTACCTTTACATTTCCTAATTTAAAAATATGAAAGATCAAAAACATATTATGCATCAATGGTAATAGAAATTATTGTACTGCTACCAGTATGTCTTTCATAATAAAATATAAATTGAAGTTTAATGTAGGTACATCGGAAGTTCAAGGGTTTTACCATGGTGAGCGAATATTTATGGTCCTTACCGACTCCATAGGAGTACGAACAGATGACGGCAGGATATTTTGAAGGGAAAACGTCAATGGAATGAAATCAAATGTTTCATATTTCACTTCTAATTTTCCTTGCAGTACATGTATTACACTTATTTCTTACATTATTTTTTTCAGCGTATAACAGTTGCAGAATACTATTCCCATTCATTTAAATTGCCTTCATATGATACAACTTGATTTGCTTTCGATGACTATCTGTTAATTCTAACAGCTAAACAACATAGGAGCAATATAAAATTAATGTTCCTACCAGGGGCCCCATAATTTCACCCTAAAGTGAGCCTAAAATATACCTCTTTTGTCAATTTGTGGTCATTTTTCTACACTTTCAGGGACACAGGAAGACAAAAAGACTTAATTTCCAGGAACTTTGTTCTCCTTTTTCATCTAAAAATTTACTTGTTGGTTCGATGACCCTAAATTTTGCTAATAAATTTTGTAATTTATTCATGGGAATGTAGCCTACTTGTTAAGAACATACGACAATTACAAGTACCTTCTTGCATCGTGTTACGGTCAGTGGCGTATCTAAGGGATGCAGAGGGGCACGTGCCCCTGGTGGCACTTGAAGGGACGCAAAAAATGCACAAAAAAGAGAAAAAGTAAGGGGAAAGGGGGAACTTGAAGAAAAATTGTGACCTTATTGTTAAAATTCACCCCAATCCAGGGTAAACTGCATACGAAATAATTTTTAAAGGATTTAAAATTCTTTTTTTTTTCTAAAACTCTCTTAAGTTTGCTCCTTCGTATATTTATTTTCTTCAGGATCTCGTAATTTTGAGCCCCAAGTATAGGATAACAGTGCATAAGTACGATCTTAAAAGGTTCAAAATTCGCACTCTTTGCTTTGCTCCCTGGCGTACATTTTTAAATAAAAATCTTGTTATATTTTGCGCCCTCAATAGCACATGATGAAGTGCATAAAATAACAATTTCAAAGGTTCAACTTTCAGCAACAAAAATATTCCAACTTTCGACTGCCTTGCTAAATACATCGAATATAACTTCCTCAGGAATTTGCAGATATACGAATATGTGAATAGAAGAGAGTTTTTTCAGTTACATGTCGTTTTTCCGAAGTTTCGTATTTCCGAAGGTTCGTATTTCCGAAGGTTCATAATTCCGATAGGTTCGTTATTCCGAAGGTTCGTAATTCCGAAGGCTCGTTACTCCGAAGGTTCGTTTTTCCGAAAATGAAAGAGGGTTCATAATTCCGAAGGTTCGTATTTCCGAAAATGAAATAGGGTTCGTAATTCCGAAAATGAAATAAGGTTTGTAATTCCGAAAATAAAATAGGGCTCGTAATTCCGAAAATGAAATAGGGTTCATAATTCCGAAAATGAGATAAGGTACCTAAAAAGGGGGGAGGGGGGGGGGACCAAAACGACTGAGCAGCCCCCCACCCTCTCTCCATATCAAGGGTCTAAAAAAATGGAGATATATAACGGAGGGGAAAAAAGCTATTACAGAATAAGAACCAGTGAGTAATCTGGCGACCGCCGGATAATGCTATTTTTCCTTATAGTGTTATTCTATGTTTTTATCCTTCAGCACGGAGTGTGCTCGAAGGACGCCCCACTTTGTGCAAGTCGAGCGGGATACAGGAGGGGGTCACTCGAGTATTGTAGGGAGCCCGTGCAGCAGCCGTGCAGCTCTGCCGACCTCCGTCAGAATTTTAAAGCAAAAAATGGTCTAAATCGTCGGTTTGCCGCCCGAATATCGATCGAATGTTTGCCGATTCCCGATCGATCTACGGGCGACCTGTTTACGAGCTCTGCGACCTAAAAATTCGCCTTTGGAAAATCGCTGTTTTCGGAGCAGGTTTCGGTGCCCTGCGAACGTCGGACGACCCCTAAAAATCGTGGCGGAGCCCGCAGTGATCGAGCAGACACCGGCCGTATTCCGGCCATATTCCTGGCGAAAATGCCCTTCTGAGCTCGCATAGGAGTTGGGCGGGCTCCGTTTTGGATACGTGACGGCCCCTTTATGCTATTCTTTGTTTTTCCTTGTATCTTCTTCTTTTTCTATCTTTCCTTATGTTATTCTTTGTTTTTATCGTTCTTTCATTTCCTCTTTCTATCTACAACATAACATCAGGAAAGATGTCTTTCCTTATGTTATTCTTTGTTTTATTCTTTTATCTTTGCCTTCTATCTTTCCTTTTGTTATTCTTTGTTTTTATCCTATCTTTTCCTATTTTTCAACATAATGAAAATAGACAGAGAAAATTATAGAATAAAAACAAAGAATAACATAAGGAAAAATATAGAAGGTGAAGATAAAAGAATAAAACAAAGAATAAAATAAGGAAAGATAGAAAGTGAAGAAGATAGAAGAAAAATAACAAAATAAGGAAAGACAGAATTATCTGGCGGCCGCCTGATAATTCTTTTCCTTATGTTATGTTGTAGATAGAAAGAGGAAATGAAAGAAGGATAAAAACAAAGAATAACATAAGGAAAAATAAAATTATCCGGCGGCCGCCGGATCATTCACTGGTTCTTATTCTGTAATAGTTTTCTTTTCTATTTTATCTCTCTCCCTTTTTTTGAACCATTGATATGGAGAGCGGGGGGGGGGGGGGGACTGCTCAGTCGTTTTGGTCCCCCCTCCCTCCTTTTTAGGTACCTTACTTCATTTTCGGAATTACGAACCCTATTTCATTTTCGGAATTACGAACCCTATTTCATTTTCGGAATTACGAACCCTATTTCATTTTCGGAATTATGAACCCTTTTTCCTTTTCGGAATTATGAACCTTCGGAAATATGAGCCCTAATTCATTTTCGGAATTATGAACCTTCGGATAAACGAACCTTCGGAATAACGAACCTTCGGAATAATGCAACAAATGTTCGGAATTATGAACTCCCAGGCATGGGAAATTTGTTTTTCGGAATTACGAACCTTCGGAAATACGAACCTTCGGAAAAACGAACCTTCGGAAAAACGAACCTGCGGAAAAACAAATGCCCCCCGTTTTTTCAATGTTCGAAATTTGAAAAAAACTGTATGCGATTTTTTTCTTCCAAAGGGTAACATGAATCAGAAAATGCATATTGAGGGTTAAAGTTGCCCAAAATATTACAGCTTTGCTCCCTTGCTTTTAGTTATTTATGAAACTTTGGCAGCCGATCCCTGTGTAAAAGCATTAAGATATTTCAAAGTGATATCGTATTTCCTGAATTAAACTCGGGAATTTATCTTATTTGATTTTTTTCAGATGTTAAATTTGTGCAGGGGAGGGGGGGGGGGGCGCAATTTTGTTGTTTGCCCCCGGCGCCATATAACCCCTAGAAACGTCGCCTTCTTCTTATCTTTAATAAAGCAAAATTTGGCAGAGGAACATAGCAGAGGTATTTTCAAAAGAGTTTTTTTCCCCATGCATGTCTATATCTTTAGTCATTTTGTGAGGGAAGCTGTGCATAACACCTGCATGTGAAATGCAAGGTAACATCACACATAGCATTCGCATAAATTAACCAAACAGGATGTACCAGAACCTATAGCTCCTTTTGATTGGCTAATGTAGAGGCCAAGTTAAGTGACTTTCAGCCAGTTATAACTGTATGAACAATGAGATCATCATGACCATGGGATTTCCCCCTGATGAAGGGACAGGGAAGTTGAGATGGGTCATCATACTCACCAATACGAGCTTAAAATAATAGGTCACATCTAGATAGTCACATCCAGACCTACAAAATCTGGTTGTGCGACACATGCACCGCAATCGGTTTTCTGGTATATACAAGTTCTAACTGCAACCTGGAATCAACTAACCCTAAATCTAATCTAAAAACCAATCGCAACATAACTCTAACCCTATATTATCTTGGACGAAATAAAGCCTGGAGAAAATAAGTAGATAATTAAAATGATTAATTACTGACTTGTCCAATAAGGATATGAAACGTTAGTTGAAAGCACCTTGTTCACGCTATGTTGAAGCAGGGAAAATTTTTACTAAAATAAAGAAGTTAACGCTCTTCTGGCTAACACACAGGAGAATTCTTGTTCATTGCACGGCTCTAATATTCTTACTTTCCAGACTCGCTGTAAATTATAAAGGACAAGAGAGTAATATGAATTATAATCATATTCTATTCTATACCTCACTCCGCTATCACTCATTCTGACACGCTTGTCAACGAGGTGAATGTTCTAACCTTGAATCGTGATATATATCCACCTCTTTATGAAGACGCTAAATGACGAAAGTCAGGAACCACTTCAAACTTAAACGTATAGCTTTTTACAAATGCTATAACGAAAAGATATAAGATATCCTGCTACCGTGGGTTAAGGGTTTGATATAGAGCTAGAGCTGGTGCAATAATTAATTGGATATTAAAAACAGCCTACCAGCACACAAGAAGTCCGGATTCTAGAATGACTGGGTGTTGATACTACCAGTACAATGCCAAGATCTACGCAAAGCGTTTGACCAAAACAACAAAGCCTGTGCATCTAGTCCTATAACACCACCTATTCTCATCTTGGCTCCATTTTGTTCTTCTACAATTGGGAAGAAAGTAAATTTTCTCTAGCGGCTCATGAATATGTTGCGTCATACGCTGATGTGATGGTCTCTCTCGCCTTATAGTGAGGAGATGATTTGAAATCAATCGATTCTTACCAAAGTTATTAACTTCTTTCTGTCCGTTATTTGATTTTCAAGACAAAAGAACGGGTGGAGAAGGAACCAAAGATGTCTTTGCATGCGATCGCCTGAACTTCATGGTCTGAATGATCCCTAAGTCTGTAGAGGGATTTACAAAATAATGTAAGTAATGAATTTTTAAAAATGCGTGCGTTTGTATTTTAATAACTGAGGTTGGTGTGTTCTCTTTCATTCACTGTAAAAAAATTTGCCGTTTTTTCACGAGAAATTTCCTGGCAGTCAGGATGCCGGGAATGCCCGTTTTTATTTTCCCCCAGTTATTTTTACTGGAAATCAGCATATATTTACAATAAAATTACATAAAATTTATGTCGGGCGATTGTAAATATATGCTGATTTCCGGTAAACCAACAAACTTGCTGTTGTTTTACAGGAAAAAGGCTGTAAATTGAAATAACGGCAATAACTTGTAATTTCAAGGGCCAAAAAACCTGTAGTTTTACAGTTACTTTTGATTTTGATTTGATTTTGAAGTTCATTTGTTTCCATATACATCATCATAAATTTACAATCTTTCACAGTATGGTCACATAAAATCATACATAGAAAAAGGGGTCGTCGTAAGCAAAGCTTGAGTTGACGTCCTAATCATAAATAAACTAATCATACAATGAACATACATATGCAAACAATGCATAGTGGAAAGCAGATGGCCAAAGGAAAAAAATACAAAGGAAAGAGAGAGAGAGAGAGAGAGAGAGAGAGAGGTAGGGGTGGAAGAGAGAGTTGCATTCAGATAGTATCAGATGAAACGAATAATATTTTATACTGCTAGAAAGGGTGTTAACCACCCCCACTAGCAATATGTGAGAGAAGATAATTTTTCAAGCGTTTCTTTAAAATAAACTTCGTTGGACTTGAACGTATATCAATGGGTAATGAATTCCAAATATCGGGTCCAGTGTGCCTTATAGATCTATGAGCAAGGGCTGTTTTAGGATTATTCAAATGAACATTAGTGGAAGTTCGAGTAGGGTATTTATGTATAGATGAGTTTAATTGAAACATGTTATTAAAGGTCACTGGAAGTTCTGAAGAGTGGAATCTATGCATGAATATGGCAATTTGGTACGAGTGCAATTCAAAAATCGGAAGCGTATGCAATCTATGGAAAAGAGGTTCTGTATTTGCCAAGTATGCTGCATTTGTACATAGACGAACTGCTTTCTTTTGAAGTAGTAAAATATGATTAATTTTAGATTTTTGGGTGGCCCAGATAAGATTACAATAAGAAATATATGGCAAGATTATAGCGTTATACACAGTAAACAATGTTTTTAGGGAAACATATGGTTTTAATCTATACAAAATTCCAATTCCACGTGATGCAGAAGTAACTACATTATCAATATGCGCGTTAAAATTCAAACACTGATCGATCGTAATACCCAGAAACTTTGTACTTTCCTTCTTTTCTATTGTTATTCCATCAATGACTATGTGAAAATGTAAATTATTCATCGTTGTACTGCAGCTTCTAAAATGAATGAAATTGGTTTTACTCAGATTTAATGATAGTTTGTTACATCTAAACCAAGTGGATATTTTTGGCAATTCGGTATTCATGGTTTCATTGAGGATATCAGGATTTGGATGAGAAAGAAATACATTTGTATCATCTGCAAACAGAACAAACTTTAGCACAGAGGAAGCATTACAAATATCATTTATATATATCAAAAACAAAAGGGGGCCTAGAATGCTTCCTTGAGGGACTCCACATTGTATAGGTAATATGTCAGAATTTATATTTTGAAAGTTAGTAAATTGTTGTCGATTAGATAAATAACTTTCAAACCAGTTAAGAGCAATTCCTCTTATGCCATAATTTTTTAGTTTACCTAAAAGAATTTTATGATCAAGGGTATCAAAGGCCTTACTAAGGTCCATAAATACTCCAAGAACATGGTCCTTATTTGACAAAGAGGTTACAATATTATCACATAATTCAATAAGGGCCATGTCCGTGGAGTGATTTTTGCGGAAACCGTATTGAGATGAGGTAAGTATATTATTAAAGGTTAGGTATTTATACAGCCTGTTATATACAATGCGTTCTAGGATTTTAGATATACTTGAAAGTAAAGAAATTGGTCGATAGTTGTTTAATAATGATGCATCATCTTTTTTGTATATTGGGATAACCTTTGCAAGTTTCATATTACAAGGAAAAATTCCTGTTGATAAAGATAGGTTGAAGATATGAGTCAAAGGAATAGTAATATTGCCTATAATTTGTTTCAACAAATTATTACTAATTTCATCATGCCCCTCTGCTTTACTTGTTTTTAAGGAACGAGTTATTTCTAGTATTTCAATAAAATTTGTAGGGCTAAGAAAAATGGAGGTTTCGTGAGGTTGTGGAAGAAATTTTAAATAAGTTATATTGGTACCTTGTATCTTCGAAGCTTGTTCTGGGCCAATATTCACAAAGTAAGAATTAAATGCATTAGCTATATCATGAGGGCTTCTATAAACATTATCACCGTTCTTGTATATTTTTTGTGCTTTGGCGTCTTTCGATTTACCAATAATATCATTGATTACTTTCCATGTCGAGGAAATGTTACCACTTACACTGTCTATTTTGTTTGAAAAGTACATTTTCTTTGATTCACGTATTACTGACGTCAGCCTATTTCGATAAGTTTTATATTTATTTACATTTGTTAAAGTAGGATTCTTAATACTAGCTTTATATAGGACATTTCTCTTCTTTATAGATTTAAGTATTGCCTGTGTTATCCAAGGTTTCTTAGTATACTTTCTACTTGATCTTTTAATAGTAGTTTTGGGAATGCTTCTATCTAGAAAATAACGTAATTTTGTCATAAAAAGATTGTAAGCCTCTTCAACTGACTGTATCATGAGCACATCTTCCCATACTTCTGTGCTAAGATCTAAGTTAAGTCTTTGTATTTTTTCAGGAGTGTAAATTCTAACAAGAGATTTGAGTTCACGGCTGAGCGTTTTGTGACATTGCGATCGTGAAATAAAGGAGAATATGGGCAGGTGATCAGAAATATCGGAGTAAAGAATCCCAGATGTAACACTGTGTTTGTTCATATTAGTAATTATGTTATCAATCAACGTGGATGATTGCACCGTTATTCTTGTAGGTTTATCGATGAGAGTATCATGAGCATTTGCATATAAAATATTTTGAAAGCGTCGACAATGTATGTCCATAGAAACTAGGTCAATGTTAAAATCTCCTAATATGTGTGTAAATTTGTTTTCATGACCTAATTTAGACATTAAATTTTCTACAACCAGGGGGTCTGTAAATGACACCTATGATACGATTTTTACTGTCATCACTTTCTATTTCAATGAATAAAGATTCTGCACTTTCTTCAGCTAGAGAGAGATCGTGTCTTAATTTAAATGGTATAGAGTTATGAACATACAATGCTACACCTCCCCCTTTACCCGTTTTCCTGTCTGCTCGAATTAATGAATAATTTTTAAGTTTGAAGACAGGTGGTGAGCAATTATGTAACCATGTTTCGGTAATACCAATGACTGAAAAAGAATGGGTTAACATACAAAGTAAGCTATCTAATGAATCAAAATTTTTGGACAGGCTTCGTACATTCACATGAAGAAAGCTATACATACTATCCCGATTCTTAAATGCGTTGTTGAATTCTTGTGGCAAGTAATAATGGCACTCATTTGCATTATTTGGTTCAGTGAAGTTATCATCCATATTCACTATAAGACAGACTGGGTTCCCCGGTGCAGTACCAGGTACTAATACAATAAGCTAGCATAGATAAAGGTTTAGTGGGATAATGAACTTGGAATTTACTCGTTACAGTGACACCATACAGAATGCAAAAAAGAAGACAGATATAGAAAATGATGATGTCAATCATCATAATTGTAAGATACAGCAAAATAAACAATATTTTATGATTGATGAAAAAGACCAATTAAGCACTGCATTAATGGTACTCAGATATAAATCAAGATATGAACTGTAATGGAACTTAATATACCTCCAAATTTTGGGAATGTTATGACAAATTATAATTTGAAAACTGCTGTATTTTTCAAACAGCTTTAAGAAGTATCAAGAAGGAGTAGAGGAAAAAGAACATGGCACATAATCTGTGCATTTCATTCACTACTGTACAATATATAGGTCCTGCAGAGAGGTAACTAATACATGCATCTTCATTCCCTTGGAATTCTCCGCAATTTTACAAAGAAGTTTTGTTAATCAAGCTACTGTCATGGCAATAAAAAAGATCAAAAGAGGAAGAAGGAAAGAAAAAAAAAAAAAAAACTTGATACATATTTTGTATACAAGTACATGCACTGCTGTGTATTGCAGTGTTTTGCAGGGGGAAAAAAGTCACTCTCCTTAGTGCATGATAATTCTTAAACATTTTAGAATTTACTGCAATTTTACAAATTCTCAAATAAAATGTAAAAGTATTTGTGACAAAAGAAATCTCATATTCATTTCACTTTTCAAAATTGTTAGGTGTATGTGAAGATATTTATCAAACAATTTTGAAATTCTAGATAAGTACCACAAGTATAATATGAATGACTCAATGTAGACTTATCCATCTGCCTACAGTTTACATCTTGCATGTAGGAATTAAAAAAAAAAATTAAAAAAAACTCTAGATGAATACCATAAATATAATGTAAGTGATCCAATGCAAGTTTGTTCTATTGGCAAAAGTTTACATTCTGTTTATAGGATTTTTTTTACAGTGTTCTATTAGAATTTCAGACGAAATTACTTTACCTCCGTAATCAAAGCCCTGTGACTCCTTATTTCTACCCCAGTCACACCTACAAGACCGACACAAGACCGACACAAGACCGACACAAGACCGACACAGGACCGACACAAGACCGACACAAGACCGACACAGGACCGACACAGGACCGACACAGGACCGACACAGGACCGACACAAGACCGACACAAGACCGACACAAGACCGACACAGGACCGACACAGGACCGACACAGGACCGACACAGGACCGACACAAGACCGACACAAGACCGACACAAGACCGGCACAAGACCGATCAAAAAATTACGTTACGCATGGTTTGGAATCGGTGTGGAGTCAGCTTGGTGTTGTGACAAAGGTATTAGACTGAATGTGTAGACAGTCCCATACATGTTTGTGTAGGAGAGTTACGACCGATGCATATTAAGAATCCACTACACTAAAACCCCGGTGAAGTTGTCCACTATAATTATACAAGTACATCCTTCAGTTATATTGGGATGAGAGACCCGAGGGTTACAGCAATACCATGAATACAGGGGTATAAACACTTCATAAAAGTTTGGATCGAGTAGAAGCAGAAAAATCAGAGAAGTAGAATAGTGAAAGTTCGAGAAAATCAGACAAAAATAAGAATGATTTGGGGAATCTCCGGACGGCATTGTGGTCAAGATGTGTGATGTCATACGTGGAGAACTCTCCCATTTTTGTACAAATTTTATCGTAAATACACCCCTTGTCTATTTTATTGATAGAACAGACTTTTTGTCCATGATACATTATAGCTGGGTGCATGGGTAAGGGTCAAAATTTTCGATTATCGTGACACGGCGGACAAAAGCACCATTTTTGGTGTGAAGGGTCCTTAGAGTTTATATAGAATTATTTTAGCCGAGGAGCCCTCGCGAAATAATAGGGGCCCAGCACAACCCTGAAATATAAAAGTCCAATAAAGAATCCAAAATATCCGCCGTTAATGCTAAAATTGTAAATTGTCAGGGATTTTAATGCTTAGTAGCATCAGTGTACGATTTTGCCACCAGAATGTAATACTGACACAATAAAATTATATTATCTTTACGGTAAAACAAAATCCAGCATAATACTCTGGGAAGGCGGGGCAAGACAAGACACAGAGCAGGATGGAACTGGTTGGGCCCAATCATGTCGTAACTTTGTTAGGCAAAACACATTATAAAGCTATTTTAACATCATCAGGTTTGGTTTTTCGACAATTTTCATATGGATTTAAGGGCCAGAAACGATTCAAAAATTAATACAAAATTAAGTTCAGTCTATTGCACAGGCGTAAGGGCACACTTTTGTGAGGGGCTGACGCCTCTTACCTCGAATATCAACTTTCCAGAAATTAAAATACTTCATTGTAGTAAATATGTTATTTCGTCATCAAAATACACTAAAAATGAGGTATTCGGGCACCTCGCTACCCGAATATTAGGTTGCCCGATCGAGTAGGAAATTTGAAAATCTTTAGGGAAATAGAGCTGCGCCCAGCCCCTACCCCCCCCCCCCCTCATACGCCTATTCTCTGTTGGTGCTCTACATTGTGGTATTAAATTAATACATATCACTGTGATATTGATTTAATTTTCAAAAGTGTGCAGAAATTTATACATAAAACAATGACAGAGAGAGATGGACAGTTCATTGAAAATTACTTTAAGGCAGTCCTAGAACTGAATCGACATGGATTACAATTAGAAATATAAACACATAAATTGACCCCCAAAAAAATTCCCCCAAAATACGATGCGATAGCAATGATGGGAGTAAAGAGCGATTTTATTCAGAAATTGAAATATTTGGAAAACAAAAATCTGCAATATACTTCAAGTTCATCTCCTAATGAAAACTGTAATCACCGACTTTCATTGCTGTTTGCAGATTATTAGATTACTTTACTTTCATGCACAAACTAAAATGTCTTTTTAATTCATGATGTTCGGTAATTCATTGCACAGGGAAGGCCTTAATAAAAATTGCTATATACCGGGTAAATTGTCTCATGAGAAGTTTCCTGCACTGCTCTTTCACACCGGAAATAGAGTTAGGCTATAATGCAGTTATAATTATGATCCAGGAAATACCCACAATTAAAAATTCACAAGGTCATAAATTGTTATCAGTATCGTTCAAAAGTCCCAATGCATGAGTGACGGGGAATACGTAATGATGATGATAGTGATAAATTAAAGCAATAATGATAATGATTATAATAATAATAATAATAATAATAATGATAATAATAATGATAATAATAATAATAATCATCATAATCATCATCATCATCATCATCATCATCATAACAATACTACTACTACTACTACTACTACTACTACTACTGCTGCTACTACTACTACTAACAGGGCGGATCCAGGATTTTGTATAAGGGGGGGGGCACACAAAAATGCAGGATTGTAAACTTTGGGAAACTGCTTGGAGGGAGATCCGTATTTTTTTTTGTCTCGCCAGCCCTCCAAAAGTCGCTCAGTGGGGGGAGGGGGGGGGGGCGACAAAAAATTTTCGCCAGCCCTCCAAATGTCGCTCAGTGGGTTATGTGGGGTTATGTGGGGTCCAATTTCCCTCCATAATTCTCTGACAAGCAAAAAGAAAAAATAAAGGGTTTTCCGTTCTAAAGGGGGGGGGGGCACAATAAAAAGGGGTGCACAATGCATAGTTTTCTTTCAAAAGGGGGGAGCACGGGCCGGGATTGCCCCCCCCCCCCGCTAAATCTACCACTGACTACTAATACTACTGATGGTGATTACGATGATGATGATGATAATTTAGTGGTAATAAGTGTAGATCTTTAGTAGAAGCATTGCGTAATCATCATCATTTTTCGTTCTTATCCAGATAACTATCTCCATGTACTCTAAAGACACGTATTGTTATGATAGCACGGTAATAATTTTTATTTTCGTAAGATGCTTAATATATACATGTGCATTGCTTGTATTAAATCTCTTCATTTTTACAGTTGTACTGAATTATGTCGAGTTCTAATAATGTGTGCACAAAAATGCTCTTCCAGTGAAACTGTGGTTTAATGGTCCTGAATGTACCTTCCCAAGAAAAATCATTTCGGTCTTGTGTGTTTATAACTTCCTGAATTCGGCCACAGTTGTCATGTTTATTGATATTTTTTACTATCATCGTGATTTACATAACCGTGACAACAGATTATACACTGTTCAAAACATTTGTTTAACTTTTTCGCCTTTCCTCATTTTGTACGCAGCTGTATATAGCCACACTAAGATTGCATTTCATCAAAATAGTATTTACCGCACCTCTAAGTTAAAAAAATATAGTGCGTACATGTCTCTTCTAGATGTAACCTAAATTTATATGATTTAATAATAAATCTTAATTACTTAAGATTATCATGTTAATATTATATATTTTAAATATCATTATACTTTTGTTTGTCCAAAAATGGCCTTGTGTCGAAGTGTTATCAGCGTCTGCCATGTGTAAGCTAAAGACCAAATTATACCTTTTCTGTTCATGTTATTTCAATTAAGGAAAGCTGTTTATATGTTCAAGATCGATCCATATTGGACATTTTATATCTTGATCATTAGGTTTATGTTTATCATATGAATGTACCAATCATAAATACCTCCTGGCGATAGTAAAACTAAATTTCAATCTTTGCACGCAACAAATATTATATTATCTATTATCATGACTACACTCTTAAAAGAATTTGGCAAAAAAATGCCCAACTTTTAATCAACACTGGGCAACATACTGTCCACACAACTATTGGTTAAAATTTGCCCAACTAATGTTGGGCAATCCATTTCCTATGTTGTTGGGCAAATTAAATTGCCCATCAGTTGGTGACCCATCAGATTTTAACCAAATCTACAATTGCCCAACTGTTGGTTATATTCTCAGTTGGGTAATTATTTGCCCATCCAATTTTACCCAATAGGATTGCCCAACCCTCTATTTCTCCAGCTGTTGGGGTATTAAATATTATGTGGTTGGGCAAATTCATTTGCCAAATTGTTTCCTTTTTCCTCTAACCTAGGTAAAAAAAAAAAAAAAATGGAACCTGCTTGTTTCGTCTTTTTGGGGTTTTAACGTAATCAATCCTAACCTATCCCACTTTAAACTATTCTATCCTATATCTTAACCTATCTAGTGCAAGCTCTTATATACCCCTTATAATTTTTTATGCATTTGGTGACATTAAATCGGGCCATCCCAAACCATACGCTACTAAAAAACTTGAATATTCATATAAGTTTTCCCCAATACTGGGTAAAAAATATTTACCACACGTTGGGCAAAAGCGGGTTCAGTAGCAAACAGTTTAGAAAAAATTGCCCAACATTTATCCAATTTCAATTTACCCAGCATAGTCTACCCAGTATTTCTTAGAGTGCATGTCTTTTAGTTGTGTAATGAATTTTATTTGACCAATTTAATTATAACATGATAAAATAAATAAGTAGTGGAAATATATTTATCTTTGATTGGGCACCATCACAACAAACAATTCATTACCCATTAATGTTTTCCAACGTGTAACTAATTTTCCCCCTGTTGGGTAAAATCCCCATCCCCTTCACACACACAAACACACACACACACGCCCACACACACTGTTCAGCGAATTTCTAAACAAGCATTAATTACTCAACAAAATTTACCCAACAACACTAAGGGAATGTAACAAAATTACACAACATCAGGGTAAGAATTTCCCAACCCTGATTTACCAAATAGCTGTTGGTAAATTTCTATGTGAATTTCTAACCAACCATCAGTTACCCAACAAAATTTACCCAACTGGCAAAGGGAATGTGACAAAATTACACAACTACAGGCCAACAAGTACCCAACCCATACTTACCAAATACTGTTGGTAAATATATGCCCAATATTTAGGTAAAAATTATTGACCAATATCGGTTACACCACTCGAGTGTCCAGTTGGTATAGCCCAGAGTTGGGAATAGTTTTAACCAACCAGCAGTTACCCAACTAAATTTACCCAACATTTTAAGAGTGTATGGATTCATATACATATATATGAAGATAAAAACCGAATGTATGTATCAAGTCTCATGCTTGAGTATGCGGGTATGCAAACTTACTGTGATACGGGTCCTAAATTTTACGTCCTATCTGAGAAATGGAATTTCTTTACTGGGCGAACAAGGAAGAAAGAGAGAGAGAGAGAAGAAGAAGAAGAATAAAGAGAAAGAAGAAGAAGAAGAAGAAGAAGAAGAAGAAGAAGAAGAAGAAGAAGAAGAAGAAGAAGAAAAGAAGAAAAAGAAAAAGAAAAAGAAAAAGAAAAAGTAAAAGCAGAAGATAAAGAAGATAAAAAGGAAGGCAGAAAGAAAGAAAGAAAGAAAGAACGGACGAGAGAGTGACAGAGGGAGAAAGACAGAAGGAAAAAAGAGAGAGGTAGAGAGTGAGAGAGAGAGGAGGGGCAGAGAGAGAGACACACACACACAGACAGACAGACAGAGGAGTGTATGTATACATTGGTGTCTATATTCTTGCGAGCATTAGTAACCTACCTTCTTTAACCAATCACGGCTCATCTTGTCGCTATAACTCAAGCACCAATTGGCTATACTGCTGAATTATTTTGACAGCTTATTGTAACTTCTTGGTGCGCATGCGTACGGAATGACAGCAGAATTATGCCCACTAAACAGACACTATTATGACACTTTCTCACGTACACGCCTTTTGATATCCTCTACGAGAGTATATAATCTCTTTTTATTTTATTTTTCCAATTTCTCTCTAGATCAGAATAATTTTTCGCGTAACGTGACTATCAACGATGGTGATTAGTCCCGGTCATTTACTCCTGGTCGTCATCCTTTGTATGATTCGTGTACAATGTGGTGGAAGCATATATGGTAAGGTTTTACATACTTTTTTTCCGTTGTTTGTTTGTTTGTTGTGTTTTTGTTTTAGTACTGAGAAAATATAATTCATCAGTTTATTGTGAAGAAAGTTTAACGCAAGACGGAATGTCGCTTGTGGCAGTATTATGAACTTAATGTGTTGTCTGTTCCATGTATTGTCATGTTTGTCATTAATGAGGGAATATTGTGAAAAGAAGATGACATGACCTCTCTCTGAAACCCTACTCCGCATTTCATTCTGAATCCTGTCATTCCCATAGGCTTAACACAGGGATGACCTGGTTCCCGTAGGCAATGTGTTAAATATGTACCCAGATCTATGAAAAACAGTGTTATCATTATTGTTATAGTATTTATTTCATGTTTATTCACATATGATTGAAAACGCTTAAATAACCCTGAATCTAACTCTGAATCTGACTCTGCATCTGACTGGACCCACGCAGCTGCGCAGTGATAGAAGATGAATATATCATTTTGGTATATATTTTTGGCAAATAAGATGATAGGAAAGTCATAATCTCGAAGTTGTTAAACTGTTGATGTCTTAGATTATATTGAGGTTCGCAAGAATTGTTAAATCCTTTGCGCTATTCAAAAATTTTCTGATCAAAATTCAGTGCAAAATTTCCTACTCCAAGCTTGACGTAATACCACTGATCTCAACCTTAAATCTATCAATATCTTTTCATGTCTCATAATGTAGTTTCCAATCCCCGGTCGGCTATAATAATGTGTAATTGGATTTTTACAGACGTGTATCAATCAGATATGATTATTTACGTCTGGGGACCGACCTTTAACGTCACCATCCGAAAGACGTGACTCAGTCTCGAACCTGGGTCCGCTGAATCAGTTTATATAACTTCCACTGTTAGCTGGATTACATGCAGGCGCACGTCACACCGCCCAGTTTGGGGCGTGCGCCTGTAATCCAGCTAACAGTGGATGACTAAAATTCATATAGTTTTTAAGTGTAGGTATAAATGTAGATGTAGATGTGTATCTTTATATTTTTCGCTGAGACATAGACTATAATGGCACGTCAAATACATCAAATACAGTTGTTCAACATTCCCAAACCTGCGGTATATTTGGTGAAGATAAAAGGTCTTAAGTTACAAAATTCTTCTCTGACTTCTTAATGTGCATTTAAAAACATGGTTTGAAGTTATTCAACACTCTCCGGGATTATGTTCCCCTAAGAACTTGAACTGACATAACCTAGTCAAAAGAGATCATGAAATATAAACCATATAACAGAATGTCTCAATGCAGTAGGTTGTAACCAGGGGCGGCGATCCCGGGAGGGGGAGGTGGGGATACGTTTCCTCAGAAATGATTTAGGGGGATCGTTCCCCTCAAACTTAAGAAATGCACCCCAGAAATTAAAATCAAAATAGTTATTTAAAAAAAGAAAAAGAAAACTATAGAGCAGAGTTTAGGTTCAAAATATACCCTAACGTACAAACCTTCACTACTCAGAAATGGGAAAAAAATTCTCGCTCGGCCGCTATGCTCCCTCCCATGAAATAATCATTTTAACTTGAACATTATCGTAGACATGGTAGAAGATAATGGAAACCATAGTTATGACACATGAAGGCAAATATTCCATAGCGTGTGTACAAGAAAACAAGAATTAGAGAAGGCAAACTTCCAGTGGGGTCTATACTACGAAATGCGGGATCGGCGATTCACGTGGGACGGACGACGCGCCTCTCCCTGGAAAATATTCAAGTTAAGGGGTTGGTCCCCCGAGAGAAAGTCTCCCAAAAGCTTGTTTAATGAGAATTTAACACCACCTATCCCCTTTTATCCGATTTTAAGAGAAAGGAGAAAATTATGGATATTTAGATTAGAATTTTATTTACCTGTGTGATCAAAAGCGCTTTAAGATGCAACGTTCAGTTTCAGTTTCAGTTTCATTTTATTGTTTCATATTTCATATTTAACATTTTTTTTCCACAATATAAATGGTACAAACAGACATGAATTCCATTGTCAAAGACTGTAACAGAATGTGAGTATCTCATAATGTTTGCGTGCAGTATTAATATTTATTGAAAAGGCTGGGCTAAAAGAAGAATGAAATATGGAGGAACCTATTAGAAGGAGAAAGCTACGCTTATACAGTTGCAGGCTCCAAAGAGTAATAAGGTTTGTATCATATATAGTCTTTAAAAATAGTGGGAACGAGCAATGCATGATACAGGAAAATGAGTGTATGGATAAAATAAGTGTAAATTGCAGTAATAGAATTCGTATTCGAAGAAATGGTACTGGCTGTTAAAGGTTGGTTACAAACGGTCGTGCCCCTCCTTGCGTGTGGTCTGCGATGGATTTCGCAGAAAATCCTTGTGTCGCACGCATGGGTCTGCACGCTTTTTCTAAGAAAGTAGGAGCACGCGGGACACGCGAGGAGACTGTTGGACATGTCGAACAATCTCTGCGTGTGGCTACGTGCCATCGTACTTCCTGCACGTGCTTCTTGCGACATCGTACGGCTCCTTGCGGAGGTCTCACGAGGCTCCATACAGAGCCGTGACATGTCGCGCGTCGTTTGCACGTCGGTGGCACGGTATCTGTACGGGGCTGTACGTACGCCTCAAGAGTTCTTCCAGGTAATAGAGGGTATGTTAATGAGTAAGGTGCATGACGTCCAAGAGGAGATGCAGAGAGGTGCACGACTGGTATACGAAGGACGTACGAATCGCAGGAGTTCGCCCACAGCCGATCGTAGCTGCTGACACGCACGATCAGTTGTGATCATAGCATTATAGCTTCACTTTCATTGCAACAAAATTACAACTATTCTCATTATTTGAATAAATTAACATTACCTCTATAAAACTATAAAATGCAAGATGCCATTTACCAAGGGCGTCGAAAAGAACGAAAAGCTTTTATAATGCATAATGTAAACATTATCTTACTCGGGGGGGGGGGGGGTGGAGAGCATTGTCACAGACCAAATAACCCGCTTGGACACTATAAGCTTCCTCTAATGTCCGCCATCCAGGTCATGACAAAAACTCGCCGCCTCTGGTTGTAACGTTTGCACTGGCGTGGCGTGGGTCTAGTGATTGATGTGCATTTGCCCGTCATGGGGGGGGGGGGGGGCGTTGGTCTTTTAAGCCGGATAAAATGCGATAGAGTAAAGCAACAGAGCGGAAGAGGGTATATAGGAAGGACTTATCATCTTCTTTCTTTATCCTCTCCCTCCATTTCACGCTCCCTCCCTCCTTCCATCTCGCTCTCTTTCTCTCTCTCACTTTCTCTCTTTCTTTTTTTTTTCTAGCATGATTAAGAGGATAAAGACACCGCCATCAGACTCATTATAGGAATTCCATAATTTCTTTGCCGAGATTACAAGGTCATTTGATTCCCTCTCTTTTCTTTTCTTTCTTTCTTTTTTTTTTTTTTTTAAATTTCCAAGTCGGTGTTGTAACCATGATGTTTGGGCTGCAGCCTCTCTCTCTCTCTCTTCCCTGGGAATTTGAAATTACCATTGATTATTCGGGCACTTGCCACCTTTTATTCGGGCAGAGAAGTGGCTTATATCTTATCTAGTATATTTTAATGACAAACTATATAAATTTCACTACAATAAAGCATCAATCCAGAAACTGTATATAAAGTTGATATTCCGGCAAGCGACATCAACTCCCCTGCTATATGATTGCAACGATGAAATTACATGAATTTAATAGACCTGTTTACAAAGTTATTCAAATTTATGGATGTTTCTTTCCTGGGGACCTAGTAACGAGGTATTCCATTAACCTGTTATTAATGAATGAACTACAATACTTGGAATCCAGTTTGCATACATTACTTGTTGCTCTGTCTGACAAGCCTCTGACAAGCTTTCAGGTTGTCAAGAACAACCATAACATTTGAATATATTTGTGAACAGGGGGGGCGTTTCATCAAGCGTTTTGTCAGTGATTTTTACTGACAAATTTGCTCTCGGCCAATCAGATGCAAGGATTTCAGTAGCTGATAACAGTTGTCAGTAAAAATCACTGACAAAACGCTTGATGAAACGCTCCCCAGGTCTATTCGATGCTTTGGTCTTGTTCTAACATTTATTCGGTATGGCCATTCATAAATACCGATGTTTTGATAAATCGACAGTCTAGTTTCTGTCGTGTATGTCGATCATCGCCCTATGAATCCGTTTCTTGAAGGATTTTTTCAAAGGGGAATTCCAACCTTAATGGCAAGTTGCTCTGAAAGAAAGAGGAAAAATCAGAAAAACAGACTGGTGAAAGTTTGAACAAAATCGGACAAGCAATAAGAAAGTAATGAATTTTGGAAATTTGTAATCACTATACATATTAAGAGAATTTCAAATTGGCCCAATAGGTAATGTCACTGTGATGTAGTTGTGGAAAACTCCCCCATTAGTGCTCTACCACACAAAATGACTAAAATGTCATTTTTTTTTCTCTTCAAAATGTACTACTCAGTAGGATCTTTTTCTTTCATGAGGATATATGCTCTCTCCAATATATTTTGAGTACTGCCCCAAGAGAAAAGGCGCTTCGGAGAAAACCGCAAATTAATGATATTTTTGTGTACGACAAACGGGAGAGTAATATGTCACAATCGACTCACCAAATTGCCAATTTGAAATTCGCATAGATGTAGTGATCTCTTTTTTTCAAACATTCATAACTTTCTTATTCCTTGTCGGATTTCTTTCGAACTTTCACCATCCTGTTTTTCTTGTTTTTCTTCTTTCACACAAATCATCTTATTACCAAGGTACGATCGCCTTTTTAATATCTTTACAAAAAGGGTCCTTGAATTCTGTCCTGCTTTGGAGGAAAGAGGACCAATTCAAGGAACCGATAATAATTGTGATGGTCATATCATGTTTAATACTAAAGGACCAACGTCCACGAACAAAGTGTCAAAACAGTTGCCCCGCGTGTCGGCAAAGGTGAAAAAATCACATTAATGAGGGTCATCATTTTCAGCGGTCCAAAATGGTTTTACAAAGAGATGATAAAAGCCCAACGCGTACTATCCGACTTCTACGAAATTCGGAGAAAAAACGTTTATAAAATAAACGTCAAAATAACACGGAATCACACGTGCACCCCGTGTGGAATGCCAAATCGGGGCGAACTCAGACAAGGCACATAAATGTTGCCCACGGTAAAGCCGATTTGACGCTTTTCGCAAAATTGTGAAGACATGCTGAGATGGATAATACTTTCAAAAGTCATGGACAAAGTCAAAGATAAAAGAAAATATTTTATCAAAAAGGTGCAAATGATCAACAGTTACACATATTTTCTGTCCTATAGAATTATTGAGTTTGGACATAAAGGTTGAGGGAATTCAAAACAGTCATTTATCATCAGGAGGGGACACTACCAAGATACAACTATGAACCGACTATCGTATTCGACGGAATGCTATCACTTAATTAGATTTCAGATAACGCTTCAAAAAGATATGTATATAATTTATATACAAACGTTTTTGTCTTTTCATAATTTTTTATTCCTTGATTCAGATTTTCAAAATAAATATTACAAATAAAGCATTGATTACTCAATATAATTCAACATTGCAATAAACAATACAAATGATATAATTCCATAACATGCCATTCATAAATAGACAACCATAGTACAATTTAACTGAACAAGGTATAGATTAAGATCTGATAGGTGACGAATTAAAGTATATAGGGCAATTGTAACAATGAATAAATGAATATATATATATATATATATAATATATATATATATATATATATATATATATATAAAATATATATATATATATTGACTTATTTCGAGTTATTGCTTTTTTCGTTCTTTATCTTTACTTTCTAAAAGTGTATTTTAGATTTCTTTCTTTGTTGGGGGCGTTCCTTTTGATCTCACATTGTATATCATATATTTTATGAGTATAATTAAGTGGTTAATGTACATATGTTTTTCTGATTTTTCATCTAAACCAACTAAAATTTCCTCCCATTTTAAAGTTTTTAAATGCATCAATTTCATTTGTTCCCCTATTTCTTGCCACAATTTTTAAACCAATAAACAAGTGATTGTATACCTCAATTTTCTTTCTACACCCCCCCCCCACACACACACTCACTGGATTATAAATCCATGTAAGCACATTGCTGTATTTGAACATTTACTGATTTGAAAGAAGTGAGTCACATTGGAGCCTCATGCAGGTTTTCAGATGTTCACTTATTGAAACAGTGCAAATCTATATGTAAAATGATCTCTACTGTAATGAGCTCGTGCTTATACTAGGTGTTACAAAAAACATTTCCCACTTTTGATCCTTAATAGTTCGAAAACTATATATCAGATAACACTGTCATTGATATGAGTAATAGCTGAATAGTGTACAATTTAGTTGGAGGTGATTTGAATATGAAAGCATAAATAAGTTTCATTAAATCCTTGATTAATTTTAAAGTTAGGTTCCAGATTTTGGTCAAATTTTAACCCTCTGTACAAAACTTGAACTTTACACAGGAACCAATGATGTGTATGTGAGTGTGTGCTTACAATGACCCTGAACAGTGGACATGAATACCACCTTTTCAGAGCTCTGCTGACCAGGCTTCTGGTCTCTTGCTCCAAGGCACATGAACGCTTTATTAATAATTCATGATGGATTGCCCTGGGCACTGCTAGTCTGAATTCATGGTAAAGGGTAAAATGCATGTACATGAAAAAAGTAAGCACATGTTTCCATGTGCTTGCATACACTACATTTCATCGTCATCACCATCAATATCATCATCGTCGTCGTTATCATCATTATTATCATCATCATCACTGACACTATCATGATCATCATCATTACTAGCAGCAGCAGCATTATCAACACCATCATAATCATCATCCTCATCATTGTTATCATTATCATCATAATCGTTATTATCATCATCATAATCATCACTATCATTGTCATCATCATTATCATCACTATCATTGTCATCATCATTATCATCATCACTATCATCTTCGTCACCATCATCATCATCATCATCATCAAGGACAACATCAATATTCCTATCCTTTGAATGACTTAAATCACTTCGCATTACTTTGATTGCTTCAAAATCCATTAAAATGACATCTCAGTGAAATGACTTTACACAGTTAATGCCAGAGGATGAATAAAGACTAGCTGTGATAGTGGAATTCCTCATGAATAAATAATAAAGCATTCAAACCCTGGCCATTGACCAGGACCATTGTCTGGGTGTTAACCACACACTCCCATACACACCAATTGACCCCTGTGCAAAGTTAAAGTTTTGTACAGAGGGTTGAAAATAGAGCAAAATCTGAACCCTAACTTAAAAATTAATCTTGAATTTAATGAAACTGATTTACATGTATGCTTTCATTTTTAAATTACCTCCAACAGAATTGTACACTATTCAGCTATTGCTCATATCAATGTCAGTGTTATCTGATATATAGTTTTTGAACTATTAAGGATCAAAAGTGGGAAATGTTTTTTGTAACACCTAGTATTAGGGATTGCAGGTAAAAACTATCTGAGGGGTCGGGGAAAAAAACGTTGTCTATAGTCTAAATAAAAATGAACTGTATTTTGGGCAATTTGTGGAACTCTTTAATAGTTCATATAGATTATGCTTGATTAGCATGTGAATTACCTATTTCAACCTCAAAAAAAATCGTATTTTCTCACCTTTGGAATGTACTATCATTAATGTTTGTTTCATTCTGAGAGGACCGTTTATTAATTGCCTGTATAAATGAATGTACTGGAACCAATTATGAGCTGGTAAAAAGCAAATGAAATCCATATTAGTTTTGTCTGAAATCGCTTTTTATTACGATGACGAAGATGTATATATAGGAAGTGTCGGGATAAAAGTACATCAGCTTACTCAAGGTTAAACGCATAAATGCTTACCATTTACAGAATTATAGATGAACGGGTATGGATGTAGCTATCTGACCATTCTCGCAATGCTAATGTCGTGAAAATGAGTATAGTGTCCAATAATGATGTTTGATACCGAATGATCATCGTAACGAACAGTTTTAGGTAAACCCCTATCAATTTCAACCGCCTGTATTCCGAATTCCAAGCAAAGACACTAGTGAGATGATAATTTCGATGAAGTTATTAATTCTATAATTCCCTTGTTAAAAGGGTTATTGGCCCCAGCTTGACTTAAGTCAAAACTGATAGAAAATCATCGCGGTTTGTGTGTTTTTATAACTTGAATGTACTGGATATCCCGTGTAGAGAAAATAAAACCAAAAAAAAAAAATACAACTAGAGAGCCGCCAGAGCATTTCATTAATATTTGCTGCTGTTGTTTAAAAGGTTATCACCATCAAGATTTGACAATAGTTTTGCCCCCTTCCCCCCCCCCCCCCCCCCGGGCCTGTTGTGAGACTGATTTTTTTCTTCCCCTTTCTTCTCTTCTTCATCAATTTTCATTTTGTCTTCTTGCTATATAATTATCTTTTCTCTCTTATTTTGTTTCCTAGACAGCTTATACAGATTTGCTGTCATTGCTGCGGTTTGGGTAAATTTTGCCGTCAGAATTTCAGAAAGGGTGTCAGATTTCATTACTCTCAAACGTGTTAAATGCGTTTGAACATAATTATCATTTAGTGTTATCTTTGCACTTTCTAGGAGAATAATCAATTACAAATTCTTACAAAGCGGATACTTCAGGCAAACCCGCATCCTAGTAGGGGTCATAAGTACTTCCAAAGTGCATATCCATTCACCTGACATTAATCAGAAATATATCAATATATTTTATTACCATGTTCGTTGTTTGCACCAAATACCCACATAACCACAATTTATGTGTGTGCACGTGGTGTTAATGTTCTATGATTTTTATCTGTCAAGGAATATCAGGAATAAATAAAATATAACCTTCAAAGAAGAAGTAGGATAATCATGTAACGTGATTATAGTTTAACTAACAAGTAAAATACAGAAGCATTAAGAAAGATGTTAGTACAGCCATAGCATTTTGAAAGGGAGTGTTAGAAAACATTGAATATAGACTTACTGTCATGACCGTTGACAAAAAAATGCATGTTTGATATTTTGGGCAGATATATATATATATATATATATATATATATATATATATATGATTGTGATTTCCACAAGAGTTGCCAAAGCTGTTGTATATGTTATTTCCTTACAATTATATATATATATATATATATATATATATATATGTAAGAAATGTTCCTCGAACACAACGCTGGTGGTCACTCATAGTTGTTTTAGTGGAAGGTATATTGAAAATGGAACGTTTCTTTTAATATATATATATATATATATATATATATAATATATATATATATATATATATAATGTGAAAGGAAATTCGAGAATAATGGTTGCGAAACTTGAATCAAAGTTCTCCAGAGCTGTCCTCCCATTTTGAATTTTTTGCAAAGGTTTAAAAAAATGTCTCCACCGGCATGACCGGAAATCGAACCCGGGTCACTGGCTTAGAGCGCCAATGTATTAACCACTGGACCAAGGAGACGGGCCAGTGGTTTCGGTGACACAAGATTCAATTGACCGACAGATTGACAAATATTCAACTTCATTAATTAATTCTTTTGTCGGGGACAGTTGAGGATGCAGAATTCGACAGGGGGCTGTCCGAATATCAACTTTCCATTTTCTAAATTTTAGCAAGCAAGCTATTAAGTTAAGCAAGGAAACTAGATTAAAAATTAGACAGTTCTATGATGACGACTGACTCAAGAAGTTTGTTTGTATGATTTTTTTTTAAAGTGATGTTGTTATTGTTATTGAATAATGAAGTAAGAGGTAACAAATACAAAGAAACAACATCGCTGCCCAAATATCATGAGACGGTTGCACTGTGACACAACTTATTTGTTTGGGGGAATTTAATGATAAAATACGGTATATCTGTGATGAAAGTGCGTCATTACCTGTTGTTGTTGTTATTTAAGCAATAATTGCATCTAATGACACTTTGACGTCATACCAAATTGAAACTGAAATTGGAAGAGTGATTTACATGCACATTTGCTCATACATTTTACGAAATATACCTCCCTCCCCCTTCTCTCTCTCTCTCTCTCTCTCTCTCTCTCTCTCACACACACACACACACACACACACACATACACATCAGAATAGCTTTATTTTTTCCCCCCTTTTCATTCTCTTCTTTCTACAGCATCACTGCAGCCTGTGGACCCTGTAATCCAGGTCGGAAGTTCCCTTACCCTCTCCTGCACCCTTCACCATGGACACAATATCAATCAGACATCACATTCCATTATATGGACCAAAAGCTCAATTCCGATCCCAGCATCTCATTACGCCACGCCCAATGTCTCTACGTCACTGCTTCATTTGCATAACGTCACCACTGCAGATGCAGGAAAATATTACTGCCAATTTGAGGACGATGAGTGGTCGGGAAAACCAGGCGTTCATGTTTTTATCGGAAGTAAGACCTTATGAAAATATTTTACATCTTTACGTGATTATATTAAGCAAAATGATCGTCGGTTAATTCGTCACATTGAGTAGCAAAGCAGCCATTGAAATAATGGCCGACTTTGAATTAAACTTGTTGTGTAAAGAACTTATGCAAAAATAAGGAGATGTTAATCTTCTTTCTATTCTATTGACATCTTATATCTGAAGGAAGTTTGATAAACATGATAAAGCTGGTGGGGAAGATTGTGTAAGCACATTTTATTCTTAGTTTCAAAATTGTATAAGTATTTACACTGGCGGATTAAGAGAAGCACAACAGGCCCAAGACCCCCCCCCCCCCCCCGATGGCATATTGCAAGCATACACCAAAAAAACAACAAATCTTCGATCATAAGACACCTGGAAATCTGCTAACCTTTTTTCCCCTTGTCAGAGTTTTATTTCACTTGCCTCTGATAACAAATTCAGTAATCCATAATAATCTTTCCTAGAATTTAATTAATCCTACCTAATGGCTGAATTAGAATTATAATGATGGATGAATATTTGAAAAGTAGTAATATCATTATTCCCATGTCAATCAAACTATATTTTCACTTGGTTTGATGACATTAAGCAGAGGACTGCACTTTGTTATGGAGAGGTTCGAATAAGATCTTATAATCGTAAAAGATGGAAGTGCATAGTCGCCAACCCCGGCCTCGGGACGACACCTGATGAATGAATGAATTCTCATATAGATATGCCCTGTATGACTCACAATCAACAAATTAATATTTTTTCTTTCTCTGCAATGTGTTTTTCTGAATTATTCAAAACCGAAGAACTTAAATTTGTTATCTCTTTCCGTATTTTCACAAATAAGATATTATTCTTTGTGTCGCTTATGATATGCCAATGAGAGCATAGAGCAAAATTGATTGCACGAATAATGTACGAGTGATTGAAGGCCCGGCAAAAATTGTTTGGTTCTCATGAGAGGCGTTTTACGACCACACGATAACAAAGCAATTAAAATTCGATAAATAAATTGATCACAAACAACCTATGATAAGCAGAGAGAGGGGATTTGGGGTATATTTTTATGGAGTTTTTTTTTACTGGGCTTTCGACCAGCATAATAGGATGAGTGTTATGTAATTTTCATTTTATGTTAATATCACTATCTTCTTCGGCTTTAATTTCATCTCATGTCGCTATACAGAGCAGTGTTTAATCAATATACCAACGACAGTTTTATAGTTACTGTACATCGAGTTTTTCCAGTGACTCTAATATAAAGGCCCGGACCCTATGTAACGGGTGATAACGATAACTATAACTATATGTAAACATTGTTTCTGATGTGATATGATATTGGGTGTTTTCAAATTGATATCACGTGCACATAAAAAGGGCTCAGAAAATAACGACAAAGGAGGCAAATTTATTTTCTAACACACAGTAAACAATGTCGTTGAGGTCGAATATTTCAATGTGCTTTTTTCTAAGCACGTTGAAATAGATTCATGCACAGTGCCTAAAATCTACTTTCATGAATAATGATAAATAGTGTGATCTAACTTTAGTTATTATAAGTATATAGTTATCATATATATTCAAATTAATTTCCGAGAAAGATGTAATCTTCAAAATTAAACAATATAAATTTTGCTTCATTCTTTCAAAATAATGATCTTGTAGTCCTTTTTTGCTGTGTAATTGGAATTTCAGAGGTGTGTACTGCCATACCTCTATAATAAGGCATTTCTCACTATAATTATTCTGTTGTTTTTTTTTTCTTCAAACTGATAACATGACCCCAACAAGCATAAAGCTTTCTTATTCTATGGAGGCCAGTACAAGACCAATTTGGCCGTTAACTTAACTGTCAGCTGTTGATATTATCATGAACATAATGATGGAAAATGATAAATTATAGTTAGTTTTCATGTGCTTGTGTCATAATACAGTAGTTTCTATTCAAGAAAAATCAAAATTTAGACTGGATATATATCTTCAAACCTAAAACTAACATAATTATGAAAGTATTCAGAAATTTACCAAGAATATGACAATGTATACATATAAAAGCAAAGTTAGTCGAGCAAATATATACTGAAGTATATTGGGGAGTTTTCTAGTAAGAGTGTAGCTTTAATAGCTTTTATATAGATACAGTATAGTAAAGCCATGATCTCACTGGCCTTACGACCGGTTGCCGACTTCCGACAACCACTGGTCGGTAGTTAGTTGTCAAAGATCGCAGAGGTTTTTGTCCGTTTTTAAAATGTTGTCAGGGGTTGGCGACTGGTTGTGGTCGGCTGGAGGTTAGAGCTATCATCTCACTGTCTTGCGACCGGTTGCCGACTTCCGACAGCCATGACAACCACTGGTCGGTAGTTGGTTGTCTGAGACCTCAAGGAGGTTTTCGTCAATCTTTATTTGGTTGTCAGCAGTTGGCAACTGGTTGCCCGAGCATTTTGGTCGGCTGGAAGTTTACGGTGCTACGGTGCTGCATCAAAAACCTTTGTTGACCGAAATGGTTGTGAAGTGGTTTCTCTTGGTTTTCTAAAGGTGGACGACAGGTATCAGGCTGATTTCCGACTGATCTTTAGTGTTTGAAAATAAGGTCGACGATTGATCACCGAATGATAAACAACCAGTCGCCTATTGATTCCCAAACCATTACCCAGCAACGACAACTGATAGTAATCAACAATTTTGGTTTTAGTGCCTATTAAAAAATAGGGTTGCTTATTATAATATATGAACCACATACTTTCAAGCCGATTGTAGAAGTGGGAGAGCCATATATTGAGCTATTTCCTCTTCAGGAACTTGTTAATTTTGAGTACTCTATCCAAACAACCTCGAATACATCCTTGCTTTGCACCCATACAGTTATGTATTGTTCATGTTATTCATGTATTGCAATTATTGGTGACCTATTCATCATAACCTGGCATAATTATATAATATATACATTTCTGCACCAGCGATTCATAGCCCTCCCAAGGGTATATCTCCGACTGCCGTAAGAACATCGGCCATCAGCTAGTCTACGACAGGTTGTTTATCATGTTTATAATTATTTATCGTAAATCGTTTATAATTGACGATAATCGGCGATTAGCCTACAACCGATCGGCAACTAATCGCGGACAGATGTTTTTTGCAGATTGGTTGTCAATGGTCGCAGCTTTTCTTTTTGGTTGTTAGAAGTCGGCAAGCGGTCTTAAGTGAGACTAAGGCTTAAGATGATACATGCAATAAACTTGAGAGGCCTTGAATGGTCATTTTTTAATGTATTTTTTAAGGAGTTTTTTTTTTTACTGGGCTTTCGACTAGCATAATAGAATGAGTGATATGTAATTTATTTATACGTTCTTATCACTATCTTCCTCGGGCTTAATTTCATCTCATGTCGCTGTATAGTTTCTATTGAAGAAAAAACAAAATTTAGACCGGACAATCTTGGATATATTCAAACCCAAGACTATCATATGAAAGTATTTGGAAATTTACCAAGAAGATGACAATATGTACATGTAAAAACAAAGTTAGTCTAGCAAATATATACCTATACAGTATAATAAGATGAAACATGCAATAAACTTGATGGGCCTTTAAATGGTCAGTTTGTTTTATCAGATTACTCTTTCCTACAACTTTTATTCAGACATTGTTCAAAAACATATTTTGACAGCGTGTCAGGTATAAAGTTTTATGTAGTGTTTATGCAAGGCCAGGCAGTAGAGTACTTGAAAGAATCAGTGTTTTATTTTTGATTCTTTATAGACTCGTCTCGTATTGTCTTTCAGTGATATTGAATGGCATAATATTATTGTAAAGGACAAACATCATAACGTCTCATTAGGTTGTTGGATTTTGCATAAACAGTCACCAAAAAGAGAAACGAAGTTAAAAGTCTCAATATCACATATTTCTTTAAATTGATTCCTTGTTCTCAGCCTCAACGACATTGTTTACTGTGCAGGAACCTCAGGGAGAACAGTATATAATACTGATGAGGCTATCCTGGGTAAACAAGACATATTATTATTATTATTATTATTATTATTATTATTATTATTATTATTATTATTATTATTATTATTTTTATCATTATCATCATCATCATCATCATCATTATTATTATTATTATTATTATTATTATTATTATTATTATTATTATTATTATTATTATTATTATTATTATTATTATTATTATTATTATTATTATTATTATTATTATTATTATCATTATCCTTATTATTATTATTATTATTATTAGAAGAAGAAGAAGAAGAAGAAGAAGAAGAAGAAGAAGAAGAAGAAGAAGAAGAAGAAGAAGAAGAAGAAGAAGAAGAAGGAGAAGGAGAAGGAGAAGAAGAAGAAGAAGAAGAAGAAGAAGGAGGAGGAGATGATGATGATGAAGAAGAAGAAGAAGAAGAAGAAGAAGAAGAAGAGATATTTGCCTCCTCTTTCGATTCAATGTCAATTTCGTATGACGTCAAAGTGTCACTAGATGCAATTGCGAAAGTTGGCAAAAACGGTTTCATTTAGTCTGGTCAAGTCACAATTAAATTGAAATTATGCATTATTTTTTTCAGTCAAATTTCAAGCTCTCATCTTCCCTGAAAGTCAATCAATCACACTGCGCCCCCCCCCCAGCGACTCTAGCCATTGAGAGTATAAACTATCGTAATTATGTTTACCACAATCTCTTTACAATTATTTTTACAAATAATTTTTTGATTAAAACTATTTTTGCCTACATTTCTTTTAACCAGCACCTCCTGAGCCGGTAGAGAATGTGACGTGTGAGGCCCCTACCTTATTCAAATTTTGGTGTAAATGGGATAACCATCACCATACCTCTAACCTCGCTGTCAACGACACCCTTCAGTTCAAACCATATGGCCAGTAAGTTTGATTTATGTTTGATTGTTCTTATTTATTTATTTATTCATCTTTTTTTCTTCTTCTTTTTTTTTCTTTTTTTTTTTTTTGGGGGGGGCATTTATCAATTCACGTAACTTACGTACATGTAAATGGTAATGACGACACACTCCCACCCTCGTGTTCAAAGGCCCAGGAAAAAAAAGACAACTCCGGTTTAACTTAAGCCGCAGTCTGCATGTAGTTTAAACCTGCCCTTTAAACCGGAGTTTTAGAAAATCACATTCTGAACTCCTCTTTAACTTAAACTCCAGTCTAGTTTGGTTTAACTTTGTACAGAAAATATAGAGTGGACGACTTGCGGTTTAAGTCAGTTTTAATCAAACTCTAGTTTAATCTAGACTGGAATTTAAGTTAAACAGGTGTTCAGAATATCGGTCAGTGGTTTTTTACGACACGCAGGACGCCGAAGACAACATTTCGCCCCTTCCGTCTCGGGAGGATTCAGCCCTCCCCTCTTTATCAATTTCTGGATACGTACGCCACTGATACGTGTATGCATGCGCGGCAATCCTTGGGGACGGGGGACGCGTCCCCCGGAAATTTAGTACAGTAACCAATGGCTGTGACAAGAAATCCCCGCACATGCATGTATGTAGCCCCTTAAAAATAATGGCCCGTATTCTCGAAATGCACCTAACTTAAACTCCCGCCTAAATGCGTAGATTTAGGCCACCGAATTATGGAGAGCCAAATGTCACCCTCTATTAATCCTACAAAATCACCATAGTTCTGGGCCTAAATACAAATACAAAAACCGACACAATAGAATTGATTTCTGATGCTCATTTCATGCCAGAAAATAATTTTGTTTCTTTATTTTGTTACATAAATATAGTAATTTGTACGGGACTTAGGGGTTGACGAATGGCCTTCCATTAATCAGTGGCCTAAGTTAAGCCAGGCTTAACTTAGGCCACTTTCGAGAATACGGGCCTTATAATAACGCTATTAACAACGATAGAAGGAGAAGCATCACGTCATGTAGTATGGAAATTTCGGTTTGACCAAGGAGTTATCACAGAACCTCCTTGGTTAGACATAATTATACAAACACGGGCGTAAATATGCAAGAATTTCTTTTCAATTGGGGTAGGGGGGATGACCATTCATGGAGAACAAAGCCGCCACCCCCTCCCCCCCCCCCCCCCCTAATCAAAAGAAGGAATGCACGGATCTACGCCAATGTATACAAACTGACCGACACACGTTGATAAAAGTTGATATTGAAGTTCACGTGCGTGAATGTGGGTGACAAATCCCCATTCCCTGAAGCAACAAAATATGCAGGCATTCGGCCTAAATCCGCGATGATATTGAATGTCAAATTTATTGACATCCTTAAGGTATGATATTGTTATGCAGCAGGACCTTCAGAAAGATGATATCTTTCATTCGATATTTAATTTTGCCGTATAATGCAAATAAGATCTTTCGTTTGACATAATATTTTGAAACATGATTCTGTGTTTCATGAAAACTTTTATGGATTTGAAAAATAAAATATCCCTTGTTATCTGAAAATCTGTCGACTGCTCCGTGTTCCTAATATTCGTGCTTTGATTAAACAATAGACAATGAAACATGAGGATGGGGATATATACCAGCTTTCTTTTTTTTTTTTTTTTAAATCAAGGAATTGATTTACGTTCATATAAATTATACTTGGGTTACTTTACTTTGCACGATGTTCATTATTATTTCGCACTCAACTTTTCCAGAAATAAGTAACTTATACAAAATCTTTGGACTATTACAGAATGAACAAATTATTGGTCAAAGCAGTGGCAGGTCTACATAGGGGGATAACCGGCCTGTGCCCCCCCCCCCCCCTTTGAAACCCAATTGGCATACCTTAAGTACACAATTTAAAAAAATGCCCCCTTTATTGTGTACTTTTACGACGCTGTGCCCCCTCTTTTACAAAATCCTGGATCCGCCCCTTGGTCAAAGTATTACACTATTTCATGCTCACATTCAAGGTGTAAAGCATTGAAGATTTAATTCTGAGTGTTCAACAACTAACAAAGATGGTTTTCATACATCAGGGCCGGCGGAACGTTTTTCAAAGTGAGGGATTGTTGTTGTTGTTGTTTTTGGTTTTTACGGCGCTGTCATTCAAAATATGAATATTTACGCCATCTCAGTTGCATTGTTAGAACATAAGCCTTTTTATGACTTAATTATATATAACTTTGTTTTTCTGTAGCAGACAAAGCCTTATATATTATATAAGGTGAGAGGGAAAAGAAAAAAAAAAGGGGGATCCTTACAATATACAAGGCCTAAATTGAGAAGAAAATTCGCATCGCGCGCAAGCTTTGGTACACCTGTCATACGCCTGTAACAGAAAGCTAACACCTCCTCGCCCAAAAGGCAAAATCTTGCCAGTCCGGCTCGGTACTGAGCAGACTTCTCGGTTTAGCTTGACCTATATGCTACAGTCACACACGGCCGGGTCACAAAACGGATTTGATCCGGGTGAAAATGAGCCGGATTAGTCCCGGAATGGAGGGTAATTTACATACTGGCAGGGTAGAAACGGCGAGATGCGGTTCCTGTACGCGGATTTAAAAGCTGGCCACGGGGACATGAAAAGGGCCAGTACGGGTCGATAGGGGTCGCTGCGGGTACGGTCGAAACGGGTCAACGCGGGTGGGACCGGAATTCAGAGCGATTTCTTTTAGGTTTGCCGCTGCGGGTCGTTGCGGATCGACACGGGTCGTTGCGGGCTAATCAGGAATTAGATGCGGGTCCACACGGGTCTAATCGGGTCAAAACGGTTTACTATGCGGTCAGCATGCCGGGAATAAATACCGCAGCTGGAAGACGGTTTTCATTAAAAAAAATAACATTATACCGCCTGCTACAGGTCCTCAGGATGTTGTGCAGACAAATGCAGGCATTCACCACCTTCTCCACTGTGGCTGGAGTCAGCTCTAGGAATCCAAGCAGGCAACGGAATCTGTGTGCCAGGATGCCGAAGGCATTCCCCACAACTCGCCTTGCACGGGAGAGACGATAGTTGAATATCCTCTCATCATGGTCAAGTGCTCTCTTGGAGAATGGCTTCATCAGCCAGGTCCTCAGCGCAAATGCATCATCAGCTACCAAGAAGAATGGCATGGGTTGGTTGTCGGCAGGTAGAGGAGTAGGGTCTGGCAGACCGGCGATGTTCCTCTCAATGGCAACCTTGAGATCAGCCTCTCTCCAGATCTGCCCATCAGAGTAGGAGCCAGGATCACCAACTTGCACCCATCTAAACCTGTAGTTTGCATCGACCATGGCCATGAGGACAATAGAGTTGTAGCCTTTGTAGTTCCAGTAGATAGATCCTCCCTTAGGTGGTTTTCTGATGGCTACATGCTTGCCGTCCACAGCACCGACACAGTGGGGGAAGTTCCATCTATGCCGAAACTCATCAGCTACCTTTATCCATTTTTGTGGTTGCATGGGCGTGTCCAGGATCTCTTCCATGTACTCTTCCACAATGGCATCACACACTTGCATCACAGTGCCCGAGATGGTGTTGTGGGCCACCAGGAAGTCATAGGCGATGGAGTGGTAGGAGTCACTAGTTGCCAGGAAGCGTAGGGTGAGTGCCAGCCTCAAACCAGGCCCGATGGGTTCCCTCCAGTGGGTGCATTTCTTCTGGAGTCGTGGCTGCAACCTCAGAAGGAGTTCCTCATAGAGGTGGGGGCCACACGGACGTAGTTCTTGAACGTCTGGGGATCTTCTCGTCTCAGCTCTGGCATAAGACTCTCGTACTGGCCCAGAATGGGTCTCCTGAGGATCCAAGGCCGTGTCCACCACCTTCTCTGCCTTCTCTGCCGCCTTCTGTCCTCTTGTCTCTGCAAGACGTGCATCAGGACATTGACAACGTTTGTCACCTGTCTGTTGAGCTCCAGCAGCTCCTGCGTCAGTTCTACCTCTTTCGTGTTCATGTTGATGATGAATGAATGTAGAGTAGAGGAGCCCCTCCTATTTATATGATTTGTTGGACACTCTTCATATGACCCTGTTCGACCCCTATCTACCCTTCTCTACCCTTATCGACCCGTATTAATTCCTTATCAACCCGGTTTGACCCGTATTGACCCGTATCGAACGTATAAAAATCCGCTTTAAATCCTTAACTGAATCCTTTTCGACCCCTATCGACCCGTGTCAACCCGCTTCGACCCGTACCGACCCGGATGTAAACCTTGTCATCATCCGTTGCATGAAGGCAATGCGGTATACGGCAAGGGTCCATACGGTTTTACGCTGCGGGTTGCAGCGGGTCGATGCGAGTCAATGCGGTTCGAACCGGGTCAATTCGGATATCAATACGGAATTCAAATCCGTGAGAAAATTTTGAACATGACCAAAAATTTTTCACCGCCGTATCGTAGCCCCCGGAATCCCTCAGGAATTGACACGGGTTACGATGCGGGTCAATGCGGGTCTCTACGGCTCGAACCGGGTCGATACGGTTTTAATTCCTTATGGACCCGGTTCGAAATCCGGCCGTGTGTGACTGTAGCAATAGGCAACTCAGAAGCCGCGCGGAGGCGCTCTGTTAGTGCGTATAACGACAGATGCGAATAATTTCACACGAAAGAATTCTTTTTTTTTTTATTGATATAAATTGATACTAGTTAGATGAATGGGAATATGAATTGCAAGGAAGCATTTGCGCGACCAAACTCTGGTGTTTTAAACAATTTAGTACAGTTTGACGGGCTTATCTTTTTAATCGTTATTGACACAGTTGAGTCATTATTTTGCGCGAAATTGACGGAAATATCACAGGAATATAAATCAGATAATCATGTCTGATACTTTTGAAATAATATACTACATGCACTTGCCAGAAAATAACCTTATATTAACTATTTTTTTTTTATAATACAAGTAGATGCATTAAAGAGAGATTCGTGAAGTCCTTTTTCGGAGCCTCTGCATCCGCCGCAAAACATCTGAAGTTCTCATGACTGAAACCTCCGAAAATCAGAGGAGTCATGGGTAGTATGCGTATTCACAATGAACACACATACAAACAACAATTTTCACGGTGAAGATAAAGTAAATGATAAGTAACACTCCGTTTCTTTCCCGAAACTTAAACACAATCACCTGAATTTTGGAGCAGAGTATTGTGGTTCCAGAGTTACTTTGTCTGAAAGTGTTGAAATAGGCCCACAACAGCTTCATGAAATGCCACATAATATCTCAAGAATCACACTAAATTAAATGTTGTGCCGAAACTCTTGCCTTAGTTGAGCCTTCTAAACATCTGGAGGTGTTGTTTTCCATTCATTTAAAGAAGATAATGAAATTGTCGTTTTGCAACTGAACGACCATATAAGAAAGCGCCGAGTATATGAAAACGGAAGTGTATTCATTGCCTTTCCAAAACAACATACCCAATTTTCATGATCTTAATTCAAAGGTGTAATGGAAAGTAACAAGAACTGCTGCTGAAGGGGATCAAAAGGTCGTGGATCAGCGTACATGTCCAATATACCCAATTTGGGGTACACTTTTACCCAACATTGGGTTTTATTTTACCCAACAAAGATGCACGTTCCCCTTTTACCCCACGTTGGTTAAAATCTTATCCAACTATTTTTAGAGTGAATATAGTGGAAGGATTTAGTAATTAAGGAGAACCTTTCTGTGATATTTTATGTAACAAATTTCCTGATTCACCTCTTTCACTTATTTTTTTTTTTACTACGCAGATGCATATATTCAAGGTCAAAGTTCACTTGATTTTATTCTTACTTTTTCTAATTCTTGCCTCATACTTTGACCTTGGTATTATATAGTCTTTAAAAGTGCAATCGACATTTATTTTTGATAGAGCACTTCATTTAATATTATATTATACACTTATATTTTAACAGGCACCTTTACATTTGCAAGTACCATGTGTGTATACAATTTCTTGTAAATTATTCGTTTTTACGCACTTGTATGCAGGGTGGAATGTCTGGGATAAAAATAATGATGCATGTGTGTAACACACTGTGTGGTTTTAGATGGGCACCATTTTGTTATAAAGTGCATATTGATAAAATATAGGCCTATAATAATTTTGAGCTATTTTAGTTGTTTTTTTCTAATTTCCTAGGAAGAACATGATTGCATTTGAAATGCTCTCTTATATCAGATATAACTATTATACAAATATACAATGGCACTCGAGGATCTGGCTATAACTATTCGCATCGAAGGAACACCAAATTGTACTATTCTCCCTCGGGCCGCGCCGATGGCCCTCGGGAGAATAGTACTATTTGGTGTTCTTGAGTGCGAATAGTTTTAGCTTGTTCCGAGAATGAGTCATTGTATATTTGTTTTATACCGTCATCTTGAACAAAAACTTAATTCTACTCATCTACTTGAGCACTGTTGGGTATGCATGATAGACCGCACACGTATACACAAACAGTTTGAAGAAAGGGTGAATTTGCGTGGATATCAAACGCATGCCTAAAACAATAGATACGCGCAAATGAGTTTCGTCAAAATGTAGTACGCGCTCAGGCTGAGCAGTTGCGTATGGGGGGGGGGGGGGGGGGGGGGGAAAAAAAATGAATAGTTCATTTTTTTACCTCTGGTGATGGGGAAAGAATGAACTATTCGATGACGTCAGCAGGAAAAACAAACTAGACGGCAAGAAACGGCTTTTCTGCTAAAACTATTCATTTTCTTGTTTTGTACACTCCTAATGCAACAATCTTATGATGAGGGATATAAATAGAAATTTACCAAGAAATTCAAGCCACAGTCCCCCTATTATATCAATATGTGTATAGTACTTTTATGGGTTTGTAATATTCAGTAAGATCTAGTAATGTCGTGATAATTTTTATTTTTCCAAAACCTTATATTACACAATTTATAAATCCCTCTAAGGCAACATTTGAGAATAGCGTAAATGGTTGTACTATTTTAATCAACACTCAACATAAATTGTACTGGGTGAATTATTGAAAATAAATGCTAAGAGGAATTAGCCTCCTACAAAGACACAAACATTGTCCAAATTTGGCTGGATGATTATGATTTGTTTGGGGGTTTTTTTTAAAAAGAAGTTTACAGTGTATATAGTCGAATATTTCTGCAGCACAGTTTCTCTCGAAATTTTCTCTTTACCTTATAACTGATGTGCAAATCATCATATTTAGCATTATATATTTTTTTCTTCAAATAGAGAACCATGGCAAATATGCACGCAGACTGAACGGAATAGATGTGAGGGTAGATGTATGGGTTGTGACGACATGGTGGAAATTCGTGTCATTTCTGCAAATAAACTCGGGATGAACTCTTTTCAGAAGTTGTTGGAATTCATAAGCATCAGTAAGTTTCAAATATTGCTTGAAAATTTAATTTCATGTATTGTTATTTACATTCATCCAAATGTTTGAAGTCAATATGTATCAAAGTTCAGTGCGGTCTATCAAAATTTTCATGTAATTTATGTTGTTTTGCCGTAAAGGTAGTACGGAGTGTTAGTGAAAGTCAAAGCAATTTGTATAAAGTCACTTGAGATTAGTGTTTTGTTTTGTTTTTGTTGTTTTTTTTTCATTCCTCAGACGACTTGAATCGAAGAAATTTCTCACCGATAAGTTGTTACTATAACACGATAAAAACTACTTTCGAAAAATAAACTCAATGGCAATTTCAAAGGCCTATTGTACTGCCCATAGAAATCTTGTTCGGATTACGTAATACGCCATTGTAATGTTCGCACATTTCTAAAGGTGATAGACAGGGCTATTGAAATTGTCTTGAGTTTATTCTTCGAAAGTAGCTTTTATCGTGTTCTATGCTAATTGATATTTTATTTTGTATTAAATTCGTTACACATTTCCACCGAATCTCTAGCACTGACAAACACTTTGCATTACTTTTGAGGATTTTACTTGGCAGCATTGATCGGCATGTTTCTTTACCCCCTTTTTAGTTCGGCCAAATCCTGTTCGAGAAGTCGACGTGACTGTGCCTAAACAAGGATGTTTAACAGTAACCTGGAAGCAACCAAGCGGTTGGGAAGAAGGAATGGCCATGCTCTTGACTAACACGATCAGATATCGAGATCTGCATCATCCAACATTGAACTCAGAGTGGATCGTGGTAGGTTAGATCCTTCATTTCCGATCCATTTCCATGTATATTAGATTTTAGTGATGATGGTGAAGATGATGATGATTATGATTATGATATTGATAATATATTGATAATGAAATAATAATAAAATAATAACAACATTAAGTACAACGATGTCGTCTTTCACTCAGAAAACGTCTGGTTAAAAATTTCCGTGTAAATTATATCCATTATATCTCGTATGAGAGTCCAGAGCCTTTCCCCAAGATACCACAATGTTCCCTGAATAATGATCACCCACAAAGATGATGATCATCGCTTCAGACTTTTGTCAGAAAGTAGTTTTGCGTGCATGGAAGCATGATAAGAACTTTGACAATAGTTGTTTAGCTACATTCATACGGGACTTGTAGTTTCGAAACTTAAATTTAACGAAATAACGGCTCACTAACCATGCTAACAACGACGAGGGTTCACACGGGCCCGACTGACATGACTGAGACTACAAGTCGAGCGTTCGTCGTATATAACCAAGGAGGTTCTTTGGTTTAACATGAGCAGAGAGGTCATCGTTAACAACGAGATTGCTAAACTGAAAGTTTATTCTGTCCACACGGGACCCCCCCCCCCCCCCCCCCCCCCCCCGCTGCTCGAGCTTGTGTTCTGGAACTACAAGTAAACTTAAGTTTTCGAAACTATACGAGTCCATGAAACTACAAGATAACTACAAGAAAACGTTAAGTTTTGAAACTGAAAAAAATCAGTTCATTTGTGCCTAAAATATGCTGGGTATTTTGAGGCAAAAAGAAGGAAAGAAATTTAACTCTTTCGTATTTCTTTGTTTCCTGGGTGCGTTTTGGAGGGAAGAATGCACTTCTTCTCGTTTGTTTGTTTGTATTTGTTTTTACCTCTTATTTAATTCTAAAGCCATTTATTGGTCCTTGTGCTTTATATTTATATTGGTTAATATAATTCTCTCAATTCATTCTTCGGTCCATTTCTTTAGCCCTAAAATATATTTTGTTAATGGTTTCTTTGTAACTTTTCATGTTTCAGGTGGAACATGAATTCTGGAATAATAGCATCTGCACATTTTGCCAGTTGAGATCCTACGCCACATATGAAGTGATGATTTCAATATCAATGGCATTAAACCCAACTAATATGATAACATGGTCGAACCCAGTGACAGCAAGAACTCTGATGACTGGTAAGATTTATTAACTTGATACTTTAGGTTTTGCCGATGGTAGCAACCTAATAAACTCGATCATGAAAAATAATATGAAACGTTGTGTCATTTACCAATATCAGGCCATTAATTAATTTGAGCATAGTTTTTAAATGATCTCCGAATGATTAATTAATGTTGAGCTTTGTTTCTTCAAATTTTGCAGCTCCCTCCGCGGCGCCGCGAAACCTCACCTTGAACGAGTCATCGGAAAATTACAATTGGATTTTAGTCACGTGGTTCCCTATGGATCCTATGGAAGAAAATGGCGTCATCTTGGGTTATATGATCTACTCCTGTACACTGAATAGTTCTTATCCACAGGTTCTCGTAGAGGAGACTGTCAGGAATAGCAAAGACTATGTGGAGTGGACGGATCTTCTTTGTATAGGTAAATTATCTTAATGAATTGCGATTTATTTTCCTTTGTTCAGAGCAGTTCTACCTCTGACCGATATCGCTACTGTTACATGATTAAGATTAGTGGATAATCCACTTTTCAAGTGGAGAAATTAAAATCTAACAATAACTCTTTGTATACTGCCAGGACATTTGATATCGCAAAGACCTACAAGGACGTGTTTTATAGGACAAAAAGACATAACATATATTGAGTGGGTTAAACAAATATTTCGGAGAAAATCAAAGTTGCGGGGGATTCCTGTAAGGAATAATTAAAATTAAAATTTATGTATAAGTACATTATTTCACAAATAAATAAGTTCTTGACGAATGTAAAATAAGTGCTGAAGATTGTATGACCACTTTGTGAATGATACTGATGTCTTCGAATGTGTTCTACATCCTTATAACAGATGAAACAATAGTGGAAAACATTACTATAACAGCCGAGGAACAGGGAGAAGATTTGGTTGAATACACTTTGATCAACTCCGAAGCAGGAGAGAATTATCTTGTATGGGTGAGCGCTTTCAACATGGCGGGAGAAAGCCCTTCGACTGAACCTGGCATGATTGCTCTCCCAAGCATCCAAGAAAGTACGTATGCCGACCAGACATCTTTCAAAACGATTTTTACGCTATGATATGCACCAAGACCCCCAAATGATTCAATAATTAGTATACATGTACAAGTTCCTTTGCTGACAAGGTTCGATATTCTTGTGGCGAAAGGCGAATGCGCCTCTTTACCATAACCATATTCACAATGGTTTATTTGAAAATTTGAACATTTCAAGCTACATGGGCATTTTGAGACAAAAATAACAATCGCTGTAATATAGATAACTTTTATTCACATAGATTAGTTTGATCGATTTCTTTATTAGTAACTGCCAAACAATGATTCACAGGGCTTAATCTTGTTACCATAAGTCCAAACTGTTATTGACTCTATACATTGTTCGTCCCTCTTTGTAGTTATGACATGATTAATGTACATGTACATGTATATCCATCTGGTAAATTTGAATTTCAGGCTGCATATCGAAATAATTCTGTGCCCAGAAAACTCGTTTGATTCATCTGCACTTTTCACTTCTATCCAAAACAACCAATAGGTAGAAGAAGAGGAGGAACAGGTGTGATGATCGTGTCTGCCATAACCATATGTCAAGTCATCTTCATCATTGGTCTTGGTTTGTGTTGCTGGCAAGCTGGTATTGATCCATTCAAAAGAAATCGTCGACTACCTCAGCCCTATATCCCGCCTGATGTACTGGCCTTGAAGGTGAGCTAACCAGTTATGATAGGTTGGAACAGTGGCATAGCGTGGTTCAAGCCACTGAGGGGCACTGTTTCGGGGGGCACAAAGGTCTTACTAGGTGAATGAAATGCGAAAGAAAAGACAATCGAGTATCGAGTATTTTGTGTTGCCTTTCCCTTCATACTTTTTTTTTCTTTTGCCATGTTTGCCGTTCGGTGGGAATGCACGTGCCCCGACCGTGCTCCTTGTAGCTATGCCGCTGGGTTGAAATAATTCCTATACACACAAACTTCTCAGGCTTGTTCATCATCCATCAGTGCAATTTGAATAAAGTCATTCAGTCTTGTCAATCTTAAATTGTATCAATAAAAGCGAAGCCTTTTTATTATTGTCATAGCGTTGCATTATTACTACAGCCATGGCACAGCCATGAGAGCTACTCTCACAACAAAAAGCAACTATAGATTAACCTTTTCCTAACCATTTCTATATTCTTTCCTATGTTATCTGCAGCAAGAAGCATTGACCCCTCGAGCACCCTGCTCTGGTGAGTTCTTTAACGAACTTCGTGAGTACAAGGAAGACAAGTCGTTACTTGACAGTCCACCTCAGCTCGCCCCAACCATAGTAAGCAACAGCGGAGGTTCGAGCGTCGATCACGGTTTCTATGATATGCAGAGCAGTAGCAGCAACAGTGGAAGTGGTTCATCGTCGTGTTTATCGTCTCAATACAATTCGTCCAACTATCACAGTGTTTCCACCTTGCGTTGTAGTGTTAATCTGACAAGCAACAAACAAATGGTCTTGATGAAAGACCCTGAAACGGGCTATTCTGTAGCAACTTCCGTAACAAATAAACGTGACGTTACATCAGAAAACGAGAACACGCAATCCTTGTCGGTTAAGAATGAGAATTATGATATAGCAGAAGAAGTAGAGGAAGATGAAGACAGCGATGGTTACGTCAATCCCAACGATGTTGAACCTGGTACAGATGGTGTTTCAAGGATTATCCTGAAAGGAAACGTGTACGATAAACCTGCCACGAGGCATAGGTATCAATCAAGTCAAAGTGATACTCCTACTGTACTGACCTCTCTGAGTGATCAGGGATTTGGAAGTGCGGACAGTGATCCAGATTCTCGACAGGTCAGTCCAACAGAAACAACGTCTCACTCATTTCCAGACTTCCTGCCCTCGAAATTGGACATTCTGATTGCAAATGTCAACACGAAAGACAAAGCAGATTACTTTGGTCTGGATGAAATCGAAAGCATATGCAGTTCCATGGCATCCTCCAGGTATAGGTCTTCCAGTGGCGAAGATTTCCCTTATAGATTACCGTCAATAACGCAGTATGGCAGGAAATCGTCCAATAAGAGCTCGGGGAGTGAAAGTGACATCTTTGCAGGTTACATGTCCATGGCGACCAAAGAGGAAAGCGACAATGACTACGGATATGTCGCAAAGGATCATGGCAGTAGTGCAAAAGAAGGTGACGAAACTGCGTTTGCGTCAAGTCGAAAACAAGATAAAGCCATATCCACTTACGATATGACCGATTTTTGCTCAGATACGCCTGCAAATATGACCACGAAAACTGAACTATTCTGCACTTCTTCATCAAGAGATATCCCCTGTGGAGAAAACTGTCATAGCCCAGTCTGCATTGCAATACCAACACCATCTTCTGTTTCCTTAACCGGGTCGGTCGGCTTGTCACCCTGTTCCTCTGTAGGTTCATCCCTTCTCTCCACTGTGTCTGAAATACCATCAGTACTTGAAGACAAGCAGAGCACGTCCCATATTGCGAGCGATTTCGAGGAAGAAGGAATTGCTTCAGATGCCCTTCGTGGCCCTGTTCCTCATGTTGACTTTTCGGACGATCATCTAAGGGAGGTTAAGTGTGGTGGTAAAAAGGGTGGATATGTCTCACACGTGGAAGCAACCAAGATATCAGCCTTGCAATCTCTCAAGATCCCTGTCGTTATATCAAAGGAAACTCCCTCAGAATCGTGCAGTCTCAAGACAGCAGACGACTTTCCTAAGAAAGGCTCACTACGCAATATATTGTTCACTGATCCTGTATCAGGTTACGTAAACAATGCAGTTTTCACATAAACTACCTTGAAGTATACCTGATAATGAATTGCCTTGGGCTGGCTCGATCACTATTCTTATTCAGACTTTCCTAATATAACGCTAACTGAGAATGTAATATAGCACAATTTTTATTATATATGTATTTTTTAAAGAAAAAAGTAGCACGTGATAGCTGCCATTCCTCTGTCGTCCAAACTGATTTATTCTTTCTCACCCTTATGTACCTCTGTCTCTCTTTATCCTCTTTTCTGTCAAAACACCCCATCATCTTGCTCTCTATCTCTTTCTCTCTCTCATCCCTCCCTCTCTATGTACATTATGTATCACTCTCTCTGTCTTCATGGTCTTTTCCTTTCCTCTCCTCTCGTCTTTAAGTGTTGCATGAGTCGTATTATAACTAACGTCCATTATTTCGTGCAATTGCTATCATTACAGTACTTGTATTGTAATAATCTATGCGGGTGTTTTGTTATTGTTGTTGTTTTCTGGGGGGGGGGGTATGTAAAGTGTTCAATTTGACTCGTGCAATGATTCTTTTAACATGTGTTGCTATCTGTGTTTATTCATTCATACCGCTATAGGAAATGTTTGTTAAAACTTAAAAACCAGTTTGTCAGTCTATGACTCTTGAGATGTCATAATTATTGAAGCTTTTCGTCTTGCACTCATCTGATGAGTGCAAGACGAAAAGTTTCAGTATGTCTCTCTTCAACGCCATTTTTCGATTTCGTAGTATATACCAAATTCTTTTCAGATGTCATATTCTTAAGTTTGTTGAAATAGAAATTAAATCAGATTTGAAAAAGAAATTTTGGTTATGAATTAGTAGTAAAATACACCTTGCATATTGGGCAGAATGGTCCACAGTATAATTCACAAGAATGTACTTTAATTAAGAATTGATAGAGAAAAACACCTGCATGTGGCTGAAAAACATGCTTTGTGTTGTGAGTTTTATGAACATCATCTTGAGCTAAGGTGATACCCGGATCTTTGTAAATGGAAGTATACTTTGTTTCACAAACAAAATATGAAATATATATGGTATATTGCTCTTTTCGTTTTGGTCCCGGATATGCGACAGGTTATCCAAATTTAAAGAGATCCTGATCATGTTTTTTTTTTTTTTTTTTTTTTTTTTGTGAAGAATATACGAATGATTTTTATATATTCTGACAGCTGCATAAATGCATTGTCTCATATCTCTTTTGAAGTTATTAAGCAAAATGTAGATGCAAAAATAAAAGTGCTGCAATATATTTCTGTGAAAGCTGACTCTTTATAACTGCACTTTACATGCTGCAATAAGAATTAATGTAGATAATTTTGAAGACCTATAATATTGTGAGGAAATGTATTAATAATGTACATATACTTTCAACTATATAATCTGCGCTATAATCATCATTATGCATTTACAATTAATTTCCATCCACGATTAATGAAAGAGGGTGAAGAGAATAGTGTACTATTTAATTGAAATTTCTCAACATCATTATTCTGAAAATTTCAGTTGCAATATAATGTGAAAAGAAATATATTTGTCAGTTGATATGCAATATAATTATAACTATATGATGTAAATAAATACGCAAAAATGCATGGGTGAAGTAAGTTTATCATGTTTATCGAGCGTTTTCATGCATATTTCAAATAAGGAGCGTAAAGAATTTGGCAAAAAATAAACAATTTGAAAACCATTGAATAAAATCCATACCAAAGCTCCTTACTCGAGTATAAATTAATTGATCCAGGTGTTACTGTAAAAACTATAAGTATGGTGCTTTGCTTTGCAAACCTAAATTCGCGGATATCCTTTACCAAACAGTAAAACGGAATAATATACACAACTTGGTGACGATGCTGTCGCAATACATTAAGGCCCTTATTATAAATTACCTTGCAGCTCAAAGATCAAAGCCTTGTACATTAGTTCCATCTAGTTTTACATGGAAAATAAAGTACTACGTTCGTATGAAATATCCTTTCACCTTTGATAATGTTCAATTATTATGGTGTAGAACATGAATAGAAGAGAAAAGGTGAGGACAAGGTGAGGACCGAACCCAAACAAAATTGGGCAGACAAGAGAAGTAGACATTTTTTGAAAGACTATAGAAAATGAAGATACAAGTGTACGAAAGAGGAGGTGAAAAAGCAAAATAGGTGCAGAAGTGAGTAGAAATGGAGAAATGCACGGATATTACTCCATGAAAATGATAATACAATTATTAGTTGAGGACTGGGAAATTTCAGACATCTCTGTGAAACGTGGTAGGAGAGAAAAAGATCACCCTTTGAAATTTTCCCCATGTAGGTCTACTATCCTTCAGTACCGGTACTGCAAACATACAAATGTCGCACAATGTGGTAGAGTGTGAAAACAGTGTGCCTACTATTATTATCAATAATGTTCCAAATATGGTGGTGGATCCAGTGTCCGAACACATTTCAGAAAATCAACGATAGCAAATAAAATATCAAACGAATATCTGTCAATCTTACATAATGAATGCTCAAAGTCCTACAGAAAAAGAAGTTGATGGAATTTTAAAAAGACAACGTAGATTTAATACGATATTCCCTTCCGAGTGAACCCCTTCCCAACGACGTGGCGTTTTTGGTCCCTTGAAAAAGGTACTGTATTTCCGAACGTGTGAAACCTATGGGAAAAAGACACAACCTTTGTTTCAATAGTGTGGTTTTCACACCCGTAATCCCACGCGTATGAAAACCCATTTTAGGCGCTTAACTGTACACGTTCGGTAATACAATCTCTTCGGAATTACAATCCTTGACTACACTGTGATGATTCCGTCTGTCACCACAGTTGTACATGGACATCACGATATATCCCGTCACTCAATGTGAGGAGAGCATGAACACAACAGTCTCCTTTGAAAGATCATGTACAGTACTTTATAATATCTATACAGAAATAAAGATATCTAACACAGTGTGTTAACAGTGTGAACAGTGTGGAAACGGTGTGAAAGCAATGTGGAAACTGCAATGTGGAAACGCAATGTGGAAACTCAGCGTATACAGGAACCGTGTAAATACAGTTTCTAAACAGTTAAACACAACAGTGTGAACACAAATTGGAAACAGTTCGAACACAGAGTGGAAACCGTGTAATCACAAAGTGGAAACAGTTTAGACACAATGCGAAATAGTGTGGAAATTATAAACACGTTCTGAATTCAAGTGGTCACACTGTGATGCATACTCTGCGATTCTCTCTGAAGCCAATTTGTCTCCCAGCTTTTAATGCGAAAACAAGTTCGGGTACGGTATTTTCACATTGTAAACACCATCTCTGTAAATCTAAATGATCAACACTGAATCTTCATATACTCCGTGATTCTCTCCGTGGCTACAGTGTATCAGATGGTGTCTCTCGGAAGTGTGAAAATATTGCGTAGACAGTGTTTTCTAATTAAAAGCACTATATATGATAGTATTCCAACCCCTCTCTTTCTCTCTCTGATCATACCTGTATTTTGATACGACAATCTTTCGTGCAAGGATAAATTTCAAGATTGAATGAGATATTGATACCGGCCCTTAAATATCAGTTGACATACCATGGATTCATTTAGATAGGGTCTATATTTTCCAGATCTTGTAAGAGCAGATTGGAACCCAGGAATGAATCGAAAACAGAATAGTATTACGTAGAATGCTGATAATTCAGAGAATAAGGGATCACTTTAAAGTGATACTACAAGGACTTTCTCTTTTGAAATCTTGTAGCTGACATGAATAAATAAGTTAATTTTGCAATTAATTTTACCCCCCCCCCAAAAAAAAAAAAAAAAAAATAAATAAATAAATAAAAAATCTGAATTGAGAACCTTGAGTATCAAGAAAAAAATTAGCAAATCAATGCAGGATAGACGTAATGAAACTCATGAGAGGAATTGAACGTTTGGGTCCCAGTGTCTAATAGCAAACAGACAAACACATTTTCCATAGCATACAATACAGAGAAGTAATACGGGAATCGGAACCACCTAAACGTCACAATGGGCGTTCTGGGTATTCTCTGATGTCACAATGATAATGGAGCTTACAGTTTGAAAAATTTAGTACGCGCACAAACTGCGCTTTCTCAATGAAGAAAAAGCGCTTGCGCTTTAGAATATTATTTTGCAAACGAAGTCACGTGGCCCTATCCCAAACAAAAACAAAATGAACATCTCTTTCTCTTTCCCAATTGCAGCAATCATTCTAGATGCAGGATGTGCCCACAATATCATGAATAGATTTAAATTATAGCATTTATAAATAGGAGAGAGATTAGAGGAGATGAGATGAATGATCATATAGCTGAAACTGCTCCGGATGATCGAAAGAATGGAGAAGAATTTTGGAGCGCAGGAGAAGAATTCTGCTCATGCCACAGTGACGAAGAGGAGGATGGCGGTAACACAGAATTCCGCACACTATGCAGTGATGATGATGGTGGTGATGATGATGATGATGACTACGAATACAGTATCTGCAGCCCATTGGAGCCAAAGAGAGATGATGAGTCTGGAGCCTACATGAAAAACACAGAAACTCAATATGATTTGCAGGTAAGATTATGTGGGTAGTCTATATGCCATATGAAGGGACCAGTGGCGGTTATAAAGGGGACGGGGGGGGGGGCAAGTTGAGCTAAAGGAAAAAGTTTTGCAAGCCTTATAAGACTCGCTTAGCGTGAGGGGTTATAAAGAAATCGTCTAGATATATTTACAATTACAAAAACGTGGAACAGAAAATAATAACGGGCTATACGTAGAATGGGGCCATGTGTCCGGAAAATTAACACAAGTTACGCTGTCGAGTGCATTTTTCGAAGAAAAAAAAATGCATCAAGTAGCCCTAAATTAGTTCCCCAGATAATTACCTAAATACTCTATCATGAGTAAAGTCAACACAATGAGATTCATTTTTGTAAAGCAGGACGAAAAACACCTACATTTCACGGAGTAGCATTCATTTGAAGGCGAGGACCAAACAAAATGTGCCAGTTATTAACCTAATGAATACGATAGGCCTTTTGCTTAAAACTCTGACATCTACATGTACTATGAGTGCAGTTGCCCCAGTCCCCAATACAATTATGATATAAACCTTATCCTACTTTTTGTTCATTTTAAAGCTTAAAAAGCTTTAAGGCCACCGCACACCTTACGATCGGTCTGCGATCCGATTTCAGAAGAAAATGTAATATCATTTGACAAATCATTTAAAAAAGGAAAATATGTTTGATTGAAGGTCTGAATAGTCATACAGATAGTAAAATCGATAATACGGCCTTTGCCGAGTTTTCTAGTGGGTGGAATGGCCAAATCGGCTCCGAGTCGTAGTGACGTCACAAAAATCGTACGACTGCCTACGATTTGAAACTAATTTTGCCCTTATTCCATGTAGAAAGCTGACAGCTCACCCAAACCCTGTGTTTAGTATTCATATTACTTTTCAGAACCTGAATAGGGTAAATTTCATTTGTTAAAATGCCAATATTTAATGCCATAGCGATTTATTTCACAAATCGGATCGCAGACCGATCGTAAGGTGTGCGGTGGCCTTTAAAGCTTTCCTATATATGAAAATCTATTATCGACTTGGCCCTAGCCATTCTAGAATCAACAAATGGACATTTTCAAAGATGCTTATACCTTTAAACTCATTAAAGGTAGGAAAGGGGTAGACTTAGTTTAATGGAGGTATTAATTTGTGGTGCATTATTTAATCTGTCTAAATTCTATTTTACAGCACTCAAGTGAATCAGCTGACGAAAAAAATGGTGATGAAAAAAAGCCAAGGAAACAGCACAGTTCTCAAAATAATGTCTCAAAATCGGGACCTGAATGGAAATCACAATCTACCAAAAATCGTGCCATCAAAGATTGTATAAGTTCAGATAAGTCAAAGAGTGTACAAGGAGTTGCATGTAAGGAAGATGGAAAATCTGGTTCCTGGGAGAACATAATGAGGATCAGATCGGTAGAGAACAAAAAAAGGGCAGGGGAGAGAAACATTGTTGTAAACACCAAACGGGTAGGACTCGTCATCGGCAATCGACAGTTAACATCAGTAGCAGGTCCCGCTGTCTCGAGTATGACTGAATTTGATGATCAGTCTGGATCCCCTGACCCGCAAAAAGATAAAAACACTGTAAAATCAAAATATGATCAAAGGGGCTCTGGTAAAAGGGCAGATAATATATTAAGGGGTCATCATGGTAATGCCCAACGTGCCCCCAAACAGACTGAACATCTTGTTGGAGACGAAAGGTATGCCCAATCCCTCTCATCTAATCAGAAACTTACAAAGACAGTAAACACTAAAGGACAAGAAATATCAGGTAGTCATGGAAAGCAGAATGGTGTACAGGAGTCCTCTCTTGATCAAAGTGGTGGCAAAGGTTTCTTAAGGGATGAAGTTCCGCAGAATAATCTGCCAGTAAACCATTTGAGAGATGATGAGGAACACGCTCGAGGAAATTTAGATGACTCTAGTCCATCTCAAATAAAAGATGAAACTGAAGATCTGATGGTATTAGTATTGTCTACTGTTCCAGATGGGTCTGAATCGATTGAGAACGTGGACGCCAATATAGACAGTTTTTTTCAAGGACATAACTATTACGGAACACATGATGCAGGAAGCAAAGGCGACAAACAAGGAAATCAAACTCTGCAAAAGACAACTCAGAAGTCTCCGAAGAGGTCAGACGAGGAAGCACAATCACTCTCTTACGACAGTCAAAGACGGACGGTAAATACAGGCACTAAGGGAAAAGATGAAGTACTTTATGATGAGGATCATATTTGTCATGTTTGTAATCATTGTTTGAAACATCTACATGAATCCTCCTGTGATCGGAGTGGTGGCAAAAGTTTCCCAAAAGTAGAACTTCTGCAAAGTGGCCTGTCGAACGAACATTCGAGGAATGGTGACACAAAAGGGGGCCAATTTTTCAAACCGACCGAACAAGACTTCCAAGGAAAAGTGGACCATTCAGAGGAGTCATGTAAACCACTTCAGAGAAATAATAAGAGCGATGATGAGAGGACATCAATACAATTTTCCGTTCCAGCGCTGTCTCATTTAATGGCACATAAGAAAAGGACTAAAGTGGATGCTACTTACATGACCAAGGATTCCACTTCCATTCGAGTCAATAAACTTGATAAAGAACTTTATTTTGACACCGATACAGAAGGAAAGCCATGTGACAATGGGAAACAGACTTATCTTCATTCATCAAAATATCCCTCTTGTGAACGAAGCGATGGCACAAGCTTCCAAAAACAATACGTTCCAGAGAAATATTCACAAACCAACCATCTGAGAAGCGGTGGAGAGAAACAAGACCAACATTTCATGAAATGGGAAAATAAAAACCTAAAAGGAAAGTTAGATGACGAAACACATGCTCTATCTCTACAAAGACGGAGGCAGAACGCAGATATTAAAGAAAACGACCAATTACTTGACAATGGAAAGCAGGATGACACCGATGGAAACTCACTTGATACTGAAAAGTTAAGTTCCGTTCATCCTGTAAAATATCCACAGAGACCTTGTGAACGAAGTGATGGTAAAAGAAAATACTTCCCAGTTAATGATCTACCGACCAACCAATCGAAAAACGGTGACCACAAAAGACAGAGACAACCATCTGAGGAAAATAATGAATACTTGAAAGGAAAGTTGAATAATGAAAATCAATTAGTCTCTCGTCATGATCGAGATCGTTCGCGAAAAGCAGTCACATATGGGACAGAAAAAGATAATAGAGAGCAGGATTATATTCAGTGCTTAGAATATCCACATGAATCCTCCTGTGATCAAGGTGATAGCAACAGTTTTCCAAGAGAAGTTCCGCAGAATTACCTACCTATCAACCATTTGAGAAATGATGATGCGAAAAGAAGTCAACCTTGGAAACGCAGAAATCAAAACTCTAAAGGGAACTTGGATGACAAAACACAAATCTCTCATAAAAGACATACGCAAAAAGCAGATATTAATCTAGATGGTTCCATTCAATCTCCTCTGAATGATCTTCCAATCAATTTGAGAAATGATGACGAAGATAGCACCCCATCTTTGATTCGGACAAATCAAAACTTTGAAGGAAAATTACATTACGAAACACAAACACTCTCTTATAAGAGACGTACGCAGAAGGCAGATATCAAACGTCCAAGTGGATCCTCCTCTACTCCACAGAATGAGCTTCCAACAAATTTAAGAAATGATGACGAAGGTAGCACCCTACCTTTCATTCAAGGAGAGCTAGATGACACGGGTGGATTACATGAGCCATGTCAGCAGAAAGAGGAGACTGATCTAGCAGCATCAATAAAGTCTTCTAGTCAAGAGGTGTCTGATATAAAGACAGGCATGATCAGAGCCGAAATGGACTCTACTTTGGCGACCGATGCTTCAGTCTCCATTCGTGGTAATATGGAAGTGTCAAGTACTGGATCACACAAAAAATATTTCTTTGACATGTGGATGAAAGGCAAGTTTTGTGACGTCAACATAGTCGTAGATGATCATGCCTTTTTAGCCCACCGTGTTGTACTGGCGGCCAACAGTGAATACTTTGAAAAATTCTTCCTTGACTCTCCTGCCAGGACCGACGACACCGATTTACTTACCGTATACGTAACAGATATGTCTGCAGATGTTTTCCGTGTGATTCTCATGTACATGTATACAGGACATGTTGACATTGAGTTCAGTCAGGTTTCTCAGCTTCTAAGAGGATCACTATTTCTGACAATCGAATCTCTTACGAATGCACTTCAGGATTTTCTCCTGAATACTTGGAAAGGGGAATGCATTGGCGCGTTCTGTTTAGCACAAACTGCAGGTCTGCATGACCTCTACAAGGAGATTTTGAATTATATTCGGACCCACTTTGTCGAGGTGTCTACCTCGGAACACTTTGCCCTGTGTCCTGTTGAACATGCATCATCGATCTTATCAGATGACAATCTTTGGATAAACGAGGAGACAGATGTCCTCTATGCCGTCTTGTTCTGGCTAGAGCACCACGCGAGAGACACCAGCTCGAACTTGAGACTGCTGAGACATGTGAGATTTGAATACATTCCCCTTGCAATAATTGATAAAATCGAGAAAAGCCATCTCAATTCTATTGCCAATGAATCAGTGAAGCGTTATATTCAAGATGCAAGAAAACGAACATCTTGTCTGGAAGTAGATCAACTGCACTTCGACCCTCCTATCATTAGGCAACGCATTGCAGAAGTGACTGAGTGTCGCACCGTAAGAACAAAGGACTCGGAGATCACCGAATCTCCGAAGAGCGATCTCTCCTTTAAAACATCTGACAAGGAGAAACGCATCAGTCCATTTAAAGAAGAACAGCCTTCGTCTCATACTCAAGGTGATAGATCAGTTTCTCCCTGCCAGAAATCACCATCTTCATCTAAATTATGCCATTATATGATGACAAAAGCAGTGCCATTTCCATCTTATCACGAAATCGATACAACCCCTATTCGGGTCAGCGTATCTCAAGATGTGTCAACATCACCAGTTGTATCGAATGACGATCTTGGAGAACGAAGCTACCAGGAATCTGCAGAGAATGAAACAAATGTGCAGGTGGTGCGTATCGGTGGAATCTCCAGAACATGGAAGGAGGATTGTGTGCACAGTGATATTGAGAAGCTGGAAAGCGGACGTGGCAAAAGATGGGAAGAATGGGCAGCATTTGCAGAACTTCCTGTAGCAATGCATCATCATGCAGCTTGTTATATCCACAACTCAATTTACATTTCAGGCAAGTCCCCCCCCCCCCCCCCCCCTAATTTAGTGTATAGCACGTGTTTCAGTAATCAGTTATCAATTAATTATTATTAATGATTGCATCTTAATCCCTGATTCTTGAACAATCAATACAGAGTTGAAAAAAAATGAGCCTAATATATCCGATATCTAATAATAACCAAAGAAGATTGTGAGCAACGTTACATTAAAGAATTCGATGGATCTTAATTCACGGAATATTTGATCGGCATCTTTGCATGTACTTGACATGTTTACGTTTTGCAAATACCCTTATCATTCAGGTGGCCATGTACAGTTGCCTTGTGATGCACACAGTAATTACTTCCAACCCAGTCGTCTATTCCATGTGTATGATCTGTTGAAAAGAAAGTGGTATCGTCTTAAAGACCTTGAGCAGGCCCGGGTCTTTCATCAGATGGTGGCTCTTTTTGGGCAGGTTTATGTGATTGGTGGGCAGGGGCATGATGGAGGGTAAGAAATTGAGTAGAAATCTACAAGAACTATATTAGCCTCATTGTTCTCATCATGCACTGTACATTATTGCTGTATTGGCAAACCTTTAAACAAAAATTGCAAATGCACGACGAAGGCATCGCATACTTTGTTCGAAGTTCGAGCTAAGAATGAGCTTTTTACCTTACGACATATGATATGGTGTCAAAGTCACGTATAACTAGGGCAGCTTTTTTTTTCTTCTTTATACACGCAGATTTTCCATTGTTTTTTTAATTTTTTTATTTGCACATGATTAAATATGCGGGTAGATGAAACAATGCTATTAATTTTGCACCAAGAAAACAGGGTAATGACCTAAGGATGTAATAAAATGTTACAACAGTAGCCTACTTTGAGGGAGATTCATTGGTTTTAGTACCTGAGAGGCCACATGTTGAGAGTCAAAGTAAAATGTGACGTTGATTTTCAATTCGATAAGTTTGACAAAACTGTCATACTTCACCCAGCATCGTTATACTTCATTTTGACCTTGTGTATCTTTATATGGTATACATCATATACGGTATGCAACGCTGGCTGCCTTCGATAAGGCCGTTACAGCCATGTACATGTATTTGTCAATGGCAGTAACGGCCTTTTTGCGGGGAGGCGACGAAACACTCGTATCTGATCATGATATCCTGTTAATTATGTCATGTGATTCGAAGGCAAAATTTAAATACAAAGGGAGGCAAGGGCAATATCATCTTCAAATTTTAAATGCATGAGAAAGGAGATACGCATAGGGCCTATACATGTCAACATGAGTCTACCCCCTATATCTGCGTTATTACAGAAGTTTGTAAATCGCTTGACATAAACAATTTGTGTTTCCATATTCTTTCATGATCTGAGTACTGCTAAACATTAAAAACGATGAATTTTAGTTGTTTTCCCTTAACTGCCCAACAAGTATTATTTTCCCTTGTATAAACAATAAGTATTATTTCCCCTTGTATAAACAGAGCTCTGTCAGCAGTTGAAAGGTATTCGCCATATACGGACAGTTGGCGCCAGGCCGCTCCTCTGAGTTTCCCGCGCTACGCCACGGCTGCCGCAGTGTACAATTTCCACCTGTGGGTGGTAGGCGGTGCTACCAATCACGTGACTGGTCAAGTGACATCCCAAAATGCGGATGATGGTCAGCAGTCCGGTGATGAAAGTGGCGCCAGCGTCTATGACGGATTCTACAAGAGTGCCAGCACCTTTCTGACTGGGGTTGTCGAGTGTTATTCCCCACATAATGACAGGCAAGTACATGGATCGAAAAATCCTATACTAAAAATTTAAATAAACAATGACCATTAGATAGAGAGCTTAATGACCATTGACCTTGTCAAAGGGTTATAAATGTGAACATTATCCTTGTCAAATGTGATCATGGGCGGAAATATGCAGGAAATTCTTTTCATCGGGGTGGGGGGGGGGGGATAACAATAGGTCGTTCCCCTGATGAATAGAATTGCGTAACAAATCTCCGCCACTGAATGTGATAATTTTAAACATTGTCCTTGTCAGATATTGTGAACAATTATTTCATGCGCACATGTACGTTCAATTTCATTCGCTTGCCCCTATTTCAAGGTCGTGCATAACAACAATCTTGGAGCAGCGAACAAAATTGCCGTCGAGGGTGGGGTAGTTTGTCAGTTGGGTCGTTCAGTTCGTCTTTCTTCGGTCGAATGCGTGCTGCATACACAATTAATGCGTTTACCGAAGATGTACGGAGATTCCTGAATATTATCCGAGCCGGGCCAAGCTCCAAAACACCACGATTGGCGACTTTTCGCTCCCTTTAATTTGTCCGAGAAGGAAATGAATGTTATTAATTTTGTTTGTTTTAATCTAAATACATGTAATTATAGGTTTGAACTGTATAGGTTCATGTTGTTAATTTAATATTTTGAAAAGCGCTTAGAAGTTATACGTATATCAGTGCTATATAAATGTTAAACTATTATTATTATAGGTCAACCCAGGCCCGTCGGAGCCGCTACGGTTGGTACTGTATTGACCGTACCACTTTTTAGCCTAAAAAAAAAAAAAAAGAGAGAGAGAGAGAGAGAGAGAGATGGAGAGGGGGAAGGAAAGAGAAGAGAAAAGAAGAGAGAAGGTGGGAGGGTGACAAATGTCATGATCATAGGCTGATCGTAGGCTTATCACCAGCTTAATGGAAGAACACGAACACTGAAGTGATTTTGCCCTTTTTTCCATTATTATGAAACGCATTATCACATAAAACGAAGAACAGCATATATGCCACATTCTGATCATTTTCGAGCAGGGGCGTCGCTAGAACATTTTGAAAGGGGGGAGGGGGGTGTGGGTGTGACACCCAAATTTGCCGACAGGTGTGATACCCAAATTTGCCGACAAAAATGCTGCACCCTAATCCCCCCCCCCCCCCCCCACAAATCATATAATAATAAAATCGCAGACGTAGAGATCTTGATCATACGGGCCTATTTTCGCAAGGAGGGGCTGACACCCTTTGCCCGAATATAAACTTTTCTATTTCTATTATTTTTTGCGAGCGAGCGAAGCGAGCGAGAATTTTGGTTTTTTTTTTTTAACTTTTCGTAGTGAAAATGTACAGAAGATACATACAGAAGTTACATAATTATCTGGGAAACTCGCTGCCCAAATATGTGGATATTCTGGCACCTCGCTGCCCAAATATATTAAGTAGTGGTTGCCCAAATATAGGAACTTTGAAAATCCTCGGGGGGGGGGGGGGGGGCTGCAGGCAATTGCCGAAGTAGGACGCCTTTTGCCCGAATATCAACTTTTCAATTTCTTAATTTTTGCGAGCGAGCGAAGAGAGCGAGAAATTTTTTTAAAACTTTTCGTAGTGAAAATGTACAGAAGTTACATACACAAGTTACATAATTATCTGAGAACCTCGCTGCCCGAATATGAAGTGGTGGTTGCCCGAATATCGGATAGATCTTTGAAAATATTCGGGGGGGGGGGCTGCAGCCCATTGCCTGAGTAGGACGCCTTTTGCCCGAATATCAACTTTTCAATTTCTAAATATTTGCGAGCAAGCGAAGCAAGTGAGATTTTTTTTTTTTTTTTTTTTTTTTGCGGGGGGGGGGGGGGACTTGTAGTGAAAATGTACAAAAGTTACATACTCAAGTTACATTATTATCTGAGAACCTCGCTGCCCAAATATGTGGATATTCTAGCAACTCGCTCCCCGAATATTACTGTCGGAACTTTGAAAACCCTGGGGGGGGGGGGGGAGATTTGGAGGATACGATGAGCCTCCACGGTCAATGGAGGGGGACCTTTAAGCGCACTTAAATTCTTAGTTTCACTGGTACAATGGTGGAGGAGAGAGAGCTAATTATTATAATTGTTCAATTTAATCGTACGAATACCGCACTAGTGCACAAGGAACGCTCGCATGGGCGTCGCTAGCGGGTGGGGGTGTGGGGGTGTTACATTTGTTGTCGACAAATGCGCCACCTCTGTCGGTAAAAAATAAAAGGTGGAAAACAAGAGAGAGGGAATAGGAAAGAGAAAAGAAAAAGGAAAAAAGAAAAAGGATAAGAAAAAAAAAGAAAAGGGAAAGGAAAGGAAAGGAAAACAAAAACAGAAAGAAAAGAAGCCAAGGAAAAGGGAAGGAAAGAAAAAGAAGGAAAAACTTGCCAACTTTTTGCTCGCTCGCTTCGCTCGCTCACAAAAACACTGGAATGTTAATATGCGGGCAAATGGCGTCCCCTTCGTCGATGGGCGGCAGCCGCCTCCTCCCCTCCCCCCTAGGATTTTCAAAGTTCCGATAGTCATATTCGGGCAGCGAGGTACCAGAATATCCACATATTTGGGCAGCGAGGTTCTCAGATAATTATATAATTATATAATTAAGTGTACATTTTCACTACGAAAAGTTCCCCATATAAAATTCTCGCTCGCTCGCAAAAAATTAAAATTGGAAGTTGATATTCGGGCAAAAGGCGTCTTACTTTGGCAATGGCCTGCTGCCCCCCCCCCCCCGGAGGAATTTCAAAGTTCCGATATTCGGGCAACCACCACTTCATATTCGGGCAGCGAGGTGCCAGAATATCCACATATTTGGACAGCGAGGTTCCCAGATAATTATGTAACTTCTGTACATTTTCACTACGAATTTTTTTTTTTTTTTTAATTTTCTCGCTCGCTTCACTCGCTCGCAAAAAATTAGAAACTGAAAAGTTGATATTCGGGCAAAAGGCGCCAGCCCCCTCCTTGCAAAAATAGGCCCGTATGATAAAGATTTCTATGTCTGCGATTTTCTTTTATTATTTGGGGGGTGGATTAGGGTGCAGCATTTTTGTCGTCAAATTTGGGTCTCACACCTTAAAAATTTGTCGGCAAATTTGGGTGTCACCCCTCCCCCCATTCAAAATGTTCTAGCGACCCCTGAACGCTCGAGGAGTTATCTTTATTCCACTTGTATCACTTGTGAGGGTGCAAAGGGGCTTCGACCCCTTACACCCCCGCGAGAGGCTCTGCCCCTTCGAACCCCGCTGAAATCGTACCACTTTAAAATTCCTTCCGACGGGCCTGGGTCAACCAATGCAAAGGAAACAATACATCAAGACTCTTTACCTTTGTGCATAAGGAAATTTTGTATTTCAGTATAATGCGATAATAATCCTCGTTTTCAATCGAAAAGCAAGATAGCGCTTAGATTATGTCATGATCTATAATGAAAGTGACAGGCTCGGGTTTTTCATTTGGTCTCGGTGAATTGTTTCAGGCTTTACAGTGTATTGTGAAGGCATATTAGAATACAAATATGATATTATAGTTTCTGTTGAAGAAGATGCTTCTCCATTTATTTTATTTTGTGATATGATTTCTATTTTTTATTTTTATTTTTTAATCTAAAGAGCACCCTAAAAATGTAATCGTAAATACCGGTGCGATTCTTTTCCCTTAAAAAAATAAAAAAAAAAAAATTGAACTTACCTGCTCCTAGCTGAGCCGTCATTGATTGGAAACATACACTGCTTGTGATACACAATAAATCCCCTCATCATTTCTGTTTAGGGTGTGGAAGCGCAACTTTCAAGGATCATGTCACAAAATCACGCAGTCCGCGAAATTTTCCTGGAATATCAGAGCATAGTGTGAGAATACAGCAGTATATCATTACATCTTTTCCTTGGACTTCAAAACAGTCGTACGTACAAATTTTTGATGGTGAACCCATCGGGGTCCAAAAGTACACCTTCTATTTTTCATCAAGTGGCGATGCCGTTGCGTGTAGACTTCTATTCTTAGTTCATAATAAGGTTTTCAAAAGTCCTGCTTTCCCTAGAGTAATTGACTGCCTATACTTATTGCAAAAAGAAATTTAATTCCTTTCTTGATTTTTTTTCTAGCTGGACCAAAATTAACGGCCTACCAACCCCTCGATGTCATGCCTCTCTCCTTCGAATCAAGAAACGTCTCTATCTCGTCGGTGGCTTTTGTTGTATACGTCACTTTCCGACAGATGACGGTTCCACATCTTCAGTAGATGTGTATGATGACGTCACAGAATCATGGCGTTATGTAACTGACGTCGGAGAAGGAAATTACAGCGCCAACACCGTTGTTGTAGGTAAGTGAAGATATTGTTTCTTTTATCCCCCCCCCCCCCTTGCTTACTAAAGGCTTTACTTTTGTTTGGGGGGCCAGTGAAATATAATTCATGTTTTTATCGTTTAAAAAGACCTCTTCTTTCGAACTTATCTATCTTGCAGTAATCATATAGCAGGATTTCTATGATTTTCCGAATATTGTACGGAAAATATGTGGAAGTATGGAAGGATTACAGGCGCCATTGTGCTTGGGGGTCTGACGTCTCTTGCCCGAATATCAACTTTTCATATTCTAAATTTTGCCACACCCTTTCCCCAGATGAGATCGTTTATTTCTAAACGTATTGGCCGATATTTTGAACTACGGTTCAACTTTAAAACTCCAGTATAAGTTAAACCAGAGTTTAATTAAAACTGACTTAAACCGCAAGTCCAGTCTAAATTTCTGTACAATGTTAAACCACACTACACCAGATTGGAGTATAAGTTAAACCGCAGTTCAGTATGTGATTAATTTTCTAAAGCTCTGGTTTAAAGAGCAGGTTTAGACTGGGTTTAAACCACACTTAGATCACGGTTTAAGTTAAACCGGAGTTCAGAATATGGGCCGTAAAGTTTTGTATTAAATCGTTTCGGTAATCATACTGGGTTTTTTCAGGATCCAAAATAGTCATTCTCGGAAAGCCTGGTCCCCTCTTGGAATCTGGTGGTGACATCATATCTATCTACGACACATCGACCAATAAGTGGGAATTGCGGCGGAGTTTGTTGTTAGAGTCTCGGGTCGGACATGCGTGCTGTGCCATTCCTGTATCATTGCACTCACCATTGCGTCAAACGTGAAGGTGTGCTTGGTGTTGAACAAGACAAGAAATAGAGTAAAGAACCCCAATATCTGGTCATGTTTGCCTTTGAAGGCCTACCATGTGAAGTTAATCATCCAGATGGCACAACGTCAGATCTGATTTTAAACACAATTAAAGCAAATACCATCAATCAACGATTATGTACAATTAGATCTTTGACCCAAACCAAAGAACATGCTGTATTTGTGTCATTCTTTATTCTAGTTCATATTCAGTGGGTCCATCTTCGAGTACACGTTTTTGTCAAAACATCTCAAAACGTATCACATCCTGCAGTCCTTGTGAAATTTAGATTCCGTTCTTTTGGTGAATAAATAAACAATAAACACTAATATTTTTTTTTTTATGACTTTAAATTTAGATTTAATATTTCCATTCATAGATACAAAATATACTCTGCTTTTCAAATCTAATCTCAGCTTTGTTCCCTGACGCTTCACAACAACTGCAACCATTACAAACCTACACATCAAACATGAAGAACATAAATCTTAACAGCAACCTTGTTGCATTTCAAAATTCTAAAAGAGACAACATTTGAAAGATTCAGCCAACTTGAAAGAAATATAAATTGTTTTTAAAAATTCATACTATACAGACTGATCAAAATATGACTAAGTTTTAAAACAGTATCCACTGTATTTTCAATCATTGATAAAAGCATACCCTGGAACCCAGCCATTGAGAATTGCTTCACACACACTCATATATTTAGAATACAGTGAAGACATACCATCAAACAATCAGAAGTGAATTAATTCATTTTCACACACGGAGAATCAGGCTTACATACCTGATTCAAAATGGAAGAATACCATAAAAGGGAATCTTAAAAATCGCTGATTTTTATCAACATTCTATCACAGAGTGTAAATGGAGCATGAGCTCTATGGTACTACCTGAAAAAAAAAAATCCTCTTACGAAATTGACTCTAGGAAAATTTCAATATGTTATTAAGCTCGGATTAAATACATACGTTCTTGTAATATCAAAATTGCCCTTGAGTTGATTTCCAGGGGGGCGTTTCATGAAAGGACTTGTCAGATATTTTATCCAACAAATTTGCTCTCAGCCAATCAGATGCAAGGATTTCAGTAGCTTATAACAGTTGTCGGATGAAATATCTGACAACTTCCTTTCATGAAACGCTCCCCTGATTGTGTTCAATACTGTGTTCTATCTTCTCAAGAACATCATTAACAAGAACCTTGTCAGATAGAAAATTGTTGAGAATCAAAACTTGCTCTTATTTCACAACCTATCAAAAATACATGCATTACTCTCATATTCAGTCGATGACAACAAATCTTCAGAATAAAAACAATCATAACAATCATTGTACCAAAATACTTTGGGAGATTATTCCTAATTGATAATGAACATTTCACATTTACAGACATCAGCAAGTCAACATATAAATGGCAAAATACACTCTAATATTCCTCCTTCGCAACAATACATGTATGTTTGACATGCACAGGGAGTTTTAAGTCTGAAAAGAAAACCTCATCACCGTTAGAGCAATGAAAAAAAAAGAAGAGATAAATACTACCCTTTGACGGCCCTCCATGTATTCATTGCATCTTCACTTTTAACATCAAAATCTATCATTTTGTAATAGTTTATTTAAAAATCAAACCCCAGTAATTTTGCAATGATGTTTTAAACGTCAATATCTTTAAGACTTGCATCCACCTTGACAAAATCATCAGATTCATTAATTCGTAGGAATATACAAATTCCTACTTTTAAATGTGACAATAACCCCTGCTTTGCTCAGTTTATATGATTCCTCATGTATTTCTTACAAGTACAACTTTATTTCAAATGAGATATGTGAATGCAAGTACCCACAAAGATATAAATAGATAAAACTTTACATTCCTTTCTTGACAATGGAATCTTCTATTTCATGCCACATACGAACATTTAAGTTTGACTAAAATGTATTTAGACAAGGTGAGATACAGACTTTAAAATTATTTTTTTATCATGGCACACTGACTTAAATATTTATGGCACCTTTAGTCAAGGTCAAGAAAATATTTCATAAAAGACAATGTTACAAGACAATATCTAAATATTAAATATGCCATTGTATATATTAATTTTGGTACAGTATGAAAATAGATACTAAAATCTAGAGAAAAAAACAAACAATGATACTAAGTTTTAAGATCCAGGCAAGAATTATACTTCGACAAGTCGGTGCATGTGAATATTAGAAACTTTACATATCCAGGAATGTACAGGTAATAAAAAATATTAAGGTTGAAAATGTAAATCATATTCCTAACTATGCTTTAGAACATTAGACTACTGAAAAAGTAGAGATAGTGCTGTAAATATGGCTGGATACTATAACCTAATTTTTGCTTTTTACCATGGGAATGCATGACTTCATCCCATTTAAAGTGACCAGCAAATGAGCTGACATGTGTGTTTGCATCGGAAAACTTGACAATTTGTGTGAAGTGACCGTGGGCGTGTCTTCAACCACGGTACATACCAATCAGCGGTGAGGAATAGCTGAACTCTATCTGACCCCCAGCTCTACATACATCCCGGTGTATGTTGATTGCAAGCTGTGTGTTGGTCAGTGGTCAGTGGCAGTGCCATAATGTGTACTGCGTGTAATACATACATACACACACACACACACACACTGACCTTATGTCAAAGGTGTCACTCAGAAATGTCAGCAGCCAAAGTGCAAATCCTTTCCAGCCGTTGGGTATAACTGAAAATGACGTGATACACACTTCAAATGGTTTATTATGATAAGACAACCTGCAAAGAGCCTATAGGGGTTAGAATGGGGCGGGGAGTGCCGTTTTTGCTCACAAGTCTAGCGACCAGCCGTTTTTTAATCAGTTCAGTAGCTGTACTGTACATGCGTAGGCTTGTATCATGATCCTGAGACTTGTACAGAGTCTATGAATGCGGTATCGGGGGAAGGTCGCTTAACCCTCGGCAGTTCGGGCAGTTCGGTCAACTTCGTATGATCTAATTTTATGGCCTTCAGTCCGATGCAAACACACATGGGGTCCCAATTGCTAGTCCCTTTAAGTTTCACAAGTGCAAATATATGCACTGGAAGGTATACTCTTTTCATCCACACTCCATAGATTACTATCAGAAAGCTGGGAAGATGTTAATTTAACAAGTGATGGAGGGAGTCTTGATATATTTAAGTGACCCTACTGGTCACTCTACTTGTAGGTGCCTTCCAGCTAGGTAGCATTAGCAGAGCAGATAGGCCATCCAACATGGGTCTGAAATCAATTTTGAAAATAAAATAAAATCATATGAGAAAATGTAATTCTCTACATCAGTACAATTATGCAGTGAACTATGAAGTTGCATGATCTGGAAAGTAAACTTATAATAGCTATTCATTCCATTCAATTACAGGAATCATTACTCAAGATATTTAATGTAGCTTGTGTCATAGCGGAGAAATTTTTTTGCGAAACTCAAATTAGCGATCACATATTTTTCCTGAAAAAAGAGAGAAAGAAGGGGAAGGAAGAGCATTTTATACAATATATATTTTCTTTACAAAGGACTTAAACCTACTACCCCCCCCCCTTTTTTTTTTATATGTCTACCATCTATCAATACATCCATTGAAAATGATAGCCTTTCATGCTTAAATAATTTACTGCTTGTTTGTTTTTGCAAGAATCCAACAAGCTACTCCATTTCATCCAAGCCTCTTCAGACTATTTTACATAACTTTGTGTTTATATTTCTTTGAGTATTGTCAGTTATCACAACTGTATAATGAAAACTAAAATGAAAGAGCTATCAAGTGAGCAGAAAAAAACAACAATTGAATTGCCATTTTTCTTTCCCCTATTTTCATATAGGGGCCTATTCATTTTACTACAATGCTTTGCTTTACAATTCATTGTAGATATTTATATAATATTGAATGGCCTTGAGTGGGATACAAGGATATATCGCACGAGCTATGAGCATATTTCACGAGTCGGCACGACGAGTGAAATATTTTCAAAGCGAGTACGATATATCTTTGTGTCCCACGAAAGAAAAGCCATTCAATATTATTATTATTAATTGTATGATACCGAGTTCCTCAATTTTCACATTACATGTCTTTACGTTTTTGTATAATGACTTCGACATAAAACACAGGTAGAAAAACATTTTTGTCCTAATTACCCAAGCATCTTGCAAGAGCTGCGTGCATACATCCATTGTCTTAACCTTTGCGTATTTAAGCGCGTATTTACATTTTTATGCGTCATGCGCATCCCAAACCATGAGATATGGAGATATATTGCACGGTCATCAGGGTACTTTTACACAAACCATGAGATATTGTTTTCAAATTGCACGGTCATCCGGGTACTTTTGCGCAAACCATGAGATATGCCAATTTTTCTGGTCGCCTGAAAACCCTTCATACAAATAATATTTACCTATATGGCACAGTTCTGTGTTGGATCACCTTGGTCTGTCTGAGTGCTGTATCTAGCTGTTCCTGCAGTAACACACACAATAATTACAAAATAATCTTCTTAATCACAACATTCAGTTTATAGCCTATATTTTAAAGGAAATACTTATATAATTCCTCAAGTTTTCTTTAATTTGCACTATATTTCTTATCTGATCAGTTTAACATAAAAATGTGCATAAGGCATATACGGTAACAAGAGAATTCATGCTCACTTCTTACATGTACCTCACTACATAAAAAATATATATCATTGCTTATTTGTTCCATAAATATATATGGTGAAAAATGGGGGTATTGGAAATGTAGGCCTTTTTTAACATTCAAAACAAAAATATATGAAACTACAGCATAGCCTGCACGAAAAAATAATTGATTCAACCTTTACATTCCAGGTTATTCACTTTGGTTGAACTCTCCCTGGCATGAATACATAGAGACAAAAAAAAACTACCTGCATATATTGTTGTCAATGTGAGATAATTCGAGCGATCGCCAATAGGGTAAAAATGCCCGGATGCAGGTATCGGGGTGCGTTTGCTATGCAATGTGGGACAGCTTTTGTGACCTAGTTACTTCCGCAATCTGACCGGTCGGTGAATGACCCGGCGGCCGTGCATAACCTCTCAAATCAGCTTTCCAAGATACGGCTTTGTCATTTAAGTCTCGAACAGAGCCGTCCGCAGCGGGCACCCGTCGTCGCTTTCTGCCGGACGCCTCCCGGTCGCAAGGCTCAATAACGCTGTAACATTCAGCGGCTCTCCGTACTAGCAATTCCAATTCGAGTTTGCGTTTTCCGTTGCATGGAATGCCTCTTTCTGTCAGAAAAGCTTTCAGCTGCAGAACGGTCATATTCTTGAAGTCTTGAGAAACGCTCGCCATGACAATTCTACGATTACCTTAACTTTTATTAGAAAAGTTTGAAGAAAAATTCCTGAAGTGTGTACCACGGTTACTGTAACTTAGCATCCGTATACACCGGAAGTACACAGGTCCCGGAAGTTGAATGAGAATTCGCCAAAAACGGTACATCCGGGCATTTTTACCCTATTGGCGATCGCTCGAATTGATCTAACATACCAGTAACTTACAAGAGGTAATAAAGCATTGAACACATTCTTGAAGGCTCCTCATAATACCTGTTCTCTTATTTCACAAATTACCTCACATTCAACAGGGCACAACATTAACATTCATTTACATCATCATCTTATCAGTCTTTATAAAAACAAAATTCCATCCAGTAATGTATTAAACTTATTCTATGTTATAAAATTAGCTTCTAATAGCCCATGTTCCCCCATCCCACCAAAATGAATATCAGTCAACATGAACTTTGTACAAAATAAGCAATTCTTAAACTGTATAATAAAAAAGATTCCTTATATCCACTTCTTTCATAACAAATTTTAAAAACTCTTTTTAAGCTTTGGTAGAATAATGGAACAATCATTGGACTGACAGAGTCGACTTTTGGCATACATACAGCATACACATATATATCATATATTCAAAATAATGTAGCAGTCTCGGGTATTGATTCATAGCAAGTAAAGAGTTAATGCCAACTCTCTTCCTTAAACCAATCATACTTGATTCTAAAATAGCTATATAATTATGACACACCAACAAAAGACATACAAAACCATGTTATTTTCACTTTTCACACTTCCATTAGACAGTGTACTATGAATTCACTTACTTCACTGACATCCAGTCCCGAGTCCCAGAGAGCCTTCTTGATCTGAATAATTGATAGGTTTCCAGTAATTTCAACATCCTGCGCTAAACAATGGTTTAAGATCCTTGACTGGTTATCACAGATGAATTTATCTACCATGGCTGCAACGTGACTTGGAGGCTAGAATGAGATCAAGAAATAGGAAGAGAGTTAATGCATAGATTTCCAGTGGTTTCAACATTCTGCGCTAGACAGTGGCTCAAGATCCTTGACTGGTCATCACAGATGAACTTATCTGCCATGGCTGCAACATGATGTGGATGCTAGAATGGTATCAAGAGAGGAACACTGCATTGACTTGGTCTGCTTGGTCATGCCCACACTCTACAAGGGGTGAATAAAATTATATCAACCACTACTGTGCCATCAATTTTTAAACAAATGTTATAAATGAACTTACAAGGATAATATTATAACTTGTAATTGTTTTGCATTCAATATCTTCTATACAAGTAAACTTCACTATGAAAGGACCTGTTTCACTAAGTTTCAGGGAGAAAAATGAAGCCATTCTTGGTTTACACAGATAGTTCAAAACTGTTATTCATGGGTGGAATATGCTGCTCATGACACAGAAGGGGTTAAGAATGTCATGTTATGGAAAGATGGAAGAACTTGGCCAACTTACATTCATATCAACAGCTCTTCAAGAGAAAGATGAGACTATAACCTTAGGTATTTTGTGGGTATGCCTCTCATGTTTCAAATTGGAACCAAAGTCAGTTCTATTTTCCAAACACAAATGTTCATGAACAAACAAGAAGCTGAAAGAAAGTCATTTCAGGGGACTTACTATGTTGCGTTTATGTCCATCTACATCAAGCTTGAGAATGTGGATATCATTAGTCTCCATTACATCTCGAATCTTCTGATGAATAATCAAAGGCATCGGAATGTTCTGTGAAATAAAAAAACAAAATCAATGAAGAAGTACCCATCCAGTACTAGCAGAGCTATACATACATAGAGTCACGATACTGGTGGTGGCTTCTGATTGGTCAGTCATTTCATGGAGCTTCAAATAGTTCCCTCCCATAGAGAATGTACGTGAAAGGGAAATATTGGGAGCTCCATGATCCGCGTAGGCTTATCATGCGCACGTCACAACTCTCTCTTTCAACACGCTCTGAATACTAGAATGTAGCACACTCTATTGGCCAAAATTACAAGATGTCCGTAAGTTGGCATTACCACTATTACCAGTGGTACCTCTACCAAAAGAAAACACAAACAGATTGAAAGTTGGTTAAAGCTTTCAATCCATTTGTGTTCCTCGCAAATTAGGAATATATTTGTATAATGCTACAGATAGTTTATATTCAAATATTGCATTTTTCTAAAAAAAACACCTAAAAGCAAACAATGCTAACAATCGAGTGTCAAAGACCTGCTAATAGTTGTTAGCTGAAGATCTACCATCGACAGAATGAAAGTCAATTGAGTATCCCCAAAGGATTTTTACAAGAATCTTTGTATGAATTTACATACACTGATGAATGACTGAATGGAACTTTTTCTTAATTTTCTGTGAATTGCAGTGAATCGAAAATTTAAAATAAAAAAAAATTGAAGTCTGATGCAAAACTAATGAAAAGAAGAAACTTCATGAATGATTAACATCATGCCATATCATTATATAACAAAATTTAAACTGTTGATGCATGAGGTATATTAATAGGATTACATAAGATATCCACACATCAAAATTCTATAAAACATAAACATATACTTTTCTATTTCTAGAATAGATAAAATAAAATAGGCATTTTGTGGTTAAGGTGGTGGTGATGATTGTGAAGGGGTATAAGGAAGAGGTGGAGGTAGACATGTGTTAGCTTACCTGCAGTGCTACTAATCTCAATGTGGGATTCAGTTTGAAAGCTTTACACAATGCAACCATTCCTTCATCTCCAATGGGGTTTGAACTTAGCTGTGGAAAGACAATAAGAAATACACTTCATTCTTAATAAATTCTTTTTTAAATTTGGCAACTAAAAACCTATACTGAAACACTTATTTTTCAGTACTATCACATCCATCAGGAGTTAAGTGAGAGAAGCAGATTTACTATGAACATTAGATGTTACAAATTGTCAGATGTTTTCTAGATAATTTATATATTTTACTTATTATATTTATTAAACAGGGTCATCTTGTTCATTGCCATTTACAAGAGTGCCTTGTAAAAGTATTCTTCATTGACTATTTTTAGAATTACTTTATGCAGAAGTGAAGTGATGGAAACAAACCACATAATGTCGCTGATTTTACGAACCGGCATACGAAGCCTCAGAGCACGAAAACATGTTTCTGGGATAATTGTGTGTAAAGACTTTGTCCATTCAAAATGCTAATTTGAATACCTTACTTTCATACAATCACCGTAGAATTAAACAGGTGATAAGAGTGGAATATTTTCTTTCATATGTCATTGGATATTTAAAAAAATAAACGCAGTATTTTTGGTTTAATCCCTGCTAGAATTTGTATGCCGGTTCGTAAAATCAGCGACGATAATATTCACACAATCTTCCCGTAATCATGAAAGGAAAGTAATGTACAGTGCCTCACCAAGAGTCCTGTCAAGCGAGTGTTCTTTTTTACTCCAATGGATAATTTCTGGGCTCCTACACTATTGACATGATTATAACTGAAAGAGATAAGAGAATAAACAGATTATGTCTTAGGCCTCGTTCCGACATGATGAAACGCAGCAGCAAAATAAAAACATTTTACATGTAAATGAAGGGCAAGTGGAAGTGAAAAAAGGAGCTGTGCACAACAAAGGCCCTTAAGCATACTTAATTATCAGTGAATAAGCCAGTTTGTAATTAGTTCATGGTAAAAATGACCCTGAAACGACCCCAATTTATATGTGTACATGCATTTGTTTTGGTGGACGCGCTACTTGTTTAAGATGTCAAATCATAGTGGTGAGTGCATCATGGTGCACACACCTATGGCACACACTATGAAAGTGAATGTCAGTTGTACTCAGTACCTTTATCTGCACATGTGCAAATTGTAATTACAAATTGGTTTATTAATAAGATACAGAAATGTGCAGTGCACTATTAAGCTTCTGTCATTTTATTTTGAACCAGCCGTTATTTTAAGGCAGTACACTGCATCATATGTTGGAGAGGCTTCCCACTAGATTGATTAAATGCCAGGGAACAAAGTGACTGAGGAGGAAAAGGAGTAGTCATCTTCTCACACTCTTTCCTTCCACCTCCCTTGTGTAATTGTTTTTTTACAAAATGCCGACTACTAGATCAACTCACATGTCCCTAAAACTTTGTAGAAGAGCAATAAAAATATATCAAACAATTCCACATCCTATAAAACAATATGTAATCGAGCAAATACCTAAGATTAAGGATTCGAAGGCCTGTATTGAGCTTGAGTGCTCTCATGAGTGCAATGCATCCTGGGACTGACACACCATTGTTTGAAAGGTCAAGAACCTCAAGAATAGTGTTGACCTGCATAATGAATGAAAACATAAGAATGCAATAATGAAAGTGGAAATAATAGCAGGACTTAGAATGTAATGAGATGCATGCAGAAATGGTATTAAATTGTTCTTGAAATAGAAACATTACTATTCCTATATATTATTAGAAAAATAAAATTTTCAGTCTTTATCTATTTAGAGACATTAAGTAATTGAGCACAAGGCACATGACAAACTAGAAGTCGGCCTTCTGTTGGTTCAGGTTGTTTTCTGGTCCTGATAGCAATGTTATTACAAGGCAAATATTCACATACTACTACTCACCTTAAGTGCATTTGCTAATGCTGCAATACCCTTATTTCTTACAGCATTCCATCTCAAATCCAGGTAATTTAATCCATCATTCACTGCCTGTCAATAAAATAAAAAAGAAACTATTCAAATTATATACTCACTTTATCATCAGTTTATCATTAATGCTATCATTTGATACAAACAGTAACTGTTGTAGTTAAAAACTCTTACCCCCTCCCCCCCCCCAAAAAAAAAAAAAGATAGCACCTAATTATATGGGTAAAGCTAGAAAAATTTCAGGAGACATCATGATATACAATGATTAGTTTATTTTAAAAAAATCATTTGTAATAAAGCACTATAAATTTACAGTTTGAAATCCCACAGAAACACGCGCTAAAAAAATTCAAACCAATTTGGGTATTAATAGGTGCGTCTCACCAGTCCTGATCCAAGGTGTATCCCAGCCATCTCTCCTAGCTCATTATAACTCAAGTCCAGTTCTGTAAGGGTGGCATTGTTCTTTAGTGCCTCTGCCAAGGGGATGGCATCCTTATCTGTCAGGTGATTTGCTGATGGGATAAAACCACAAAAATGCAGCTATAACTTATCATTACACCATTACTAGATCCAATGGTAAAAAATATGAATAGTACACTTATCACAACTGAAAAATGACATGAAACATGAAATACAACATCCAACTATTTTTGCAAAGCCTCAATGTACCAATCTTAGGTATAAATCACTTACTTACTAATCACAGTTAACCCTTTCAAGACAATTGATCACATTTTGTGGTTTGGCTCAATAACTTTTGATTCAGAGCTCTAAAAAATATACCAGATACATGAGTAGAAAGAGCAAAAATTTCTGCACACACTAATGTATTTTTGTTTCATGACCACATTGCGTTTGATGCCAGGAATTTTTAAAAGAAGAATAAGCTTTAAAATCCTTAAATTGGCAACACATTGAGAGGTTCAAAATCATTGTTTTTCATTAAAATTGGCAATTTTTCAACTTTTCAACAAAATATTTAACCATGAATATTGTTTTAAAAAACATCAAACCTTATTAGAACCATGTAGCACTAAAAGAAAAATATTATTATTGCCAATTTGAAGAACAAAATATGATCAATTTAGTCCTTAAATAATTCCTGTCCTGAAAGGGTTAACAAGAATTAAAACTACAAAATCAATGAGCAAGTTCGCTCCAAGGACCAAGGACAAAAATAATTTGACTTTGTTTTAAATCCAGAACCATCTGGTTTAAGAGAATGCATTGCATGCACCTACACTATCTAGGCTTTTATTTTTATGTGAAGTTATCAAAGGAATCTCACCTCTAAGACACAGTGTCTTCAATGTGTAGTTGGACTCCAACATGTTAGAGAATGCTGTAATCCCTCTCCCTCGCACCAGGTTGTGGGAAATATCCTAGAAATAATTTTTAAAATACTCCTTTATTCACTGCTTCAAACAAGATGAAGTAAAAATACCATCTTCGCAAAAACCAATACAACATCACTGGCATATTCATTCATTTGAAAGATGATAGTTATATTCTGAAGCAGACATAATTCAGTAAAAAGAATTATATAACCTACACCTGCTACTCAGACTACATCCTGCTAAAAGCATTACATAATTATCTTAAAAGATCAATATATGTCTAGATTTCAGCTCATCTACATTTTAAAACATAATCATTCTTTTATGATTATTGTTATCCTAGATATCGTGACTAATCCAAGTTAACTTTAAGAGTGACATCAATTTGGGTAATTTGCAAACACAAAAAAGATAAGGAATCTTCTAAAAAAAACTTTACACTAAAAAAGTAAAAAATATCCTTTATGGAATCTATTTCATACAAACAATCAGTCAGTCTGCCATATATAATGATTGTATATAAGCTTCGTGTATGTGCATACTCACAACTTTGGTGATATTGACATTGTTTTCCAACATAACAGCAATAGCAATTCCACTGTCATCTCGTAAATGGTTATCACACAGATCTAGAGTCTCTATCATGGAGTTATTCTGTGAAAGCAAACAAGATTTTAAAAGAATACACAAGTTCATAGAAATACACATGAACACATACATCTGATATGAACCTTAATCCCATTCATAAGCCCCTTTGGCCTTTGCTATCTTTCTATTGGTAAATATACATTAAATCCTGAGAACCTGTGACAACATGTGAATAAATTAGCCATAAAAATTGTATTGCACATACATTATATTAACCACATCACAGGAAAACTCAACATTCACATTTCAAGCCTATGCATGATTTTACATAATTAGATCGCTGTTGGATTGTACCAAGGAGGTATAGTCATGGATTGTATTACCGAACAGCATTGTATTACCGAACACGTACACGTACGCGTATGTTCACCACAATATTGAAACAAAGAACACAGGGTAGAAGATCATAAAATGAGGCAAAAAAACATAAGTAATATCTTAGGAAAGTTTGAGAGATATTCATTTGATATTTTATTTGCTAAGGTTGATTTTCTGAAAAGTGTTCGGTAATAGGATCCACCTCCATACTAGGCAAGCCTAGTACCTCCTGATTGTACAGTGTGCGCCGGATGTCAGGTTCACATTAAACATCCTTAACACCAACATGTTCCCGTGAGAAAAAGTGATCCCTCCCTACCTTCATAGCCTTAGTGAGAGGAACAATGTTCTGGGCATCTAGGTACCGATGTCTCAGTTGAAAAGCTGGGTCCGCCAAGTGCCTCAGAACATATGATGCTGGGTCAATGCCTACAAAAGAGTATCACCATGATATGAGAAAGTCCAAATTACAGTCCAGAAAAATAAGATATTTACTACTTTGGTTGCAAATCAAATCCACTTCATATGTTTAGTATGCACTAATTATCAGAAATCACACTTTCAGATTCTAGGTGTTTTTTTTCTTCGTAGTAATTCTTTGGGACATTACAGAATAGCAACAATAAATTGAATAATTGAATATCTACTGGACATGCAAATTATATTTCAAACTATTAAACTTAAGGTAATCAACGATGCTGCTTACCTTCTTCCTTGCACTTCTGCATGTAAACCTGCCTACCTGATGCATCACGGATAACTCTAGCTTCTGTTATGTATATAAAAAGAGGTAATCAATGCTAAACTGTGCAATTAAATAATTGAATGATAAAAAAGTTAACAGAATACATGTAAATGATATTGTCAGCATTCACAATGTTTTCTTTAGTACAAAATTCACTTTATTTGATATTCACTTCATCCTTTCATTTACCAGATATCCTTAGAAGTCTTTTTTCCCCTAGTTATTACAAACCCTGATTTTTGTTTTGTTATTAAAGCTTTGTTCAAGGAAAATAAATAGTCAACTACTGATACTGTTCCCAAAATTATCAACTTATAGTGAATCTTGACGTCTGGATAATCATGTTGATTTTAAAAGTTGTGATGTTCCAGTAATTCAGTTTTACCAAACACATATAGGTCAAATTCATCCAGCTAATTTCATCAAAGATTGAATAGGGGCAAAATTTTGTTATAGTGCATGATCGTGCACTATAACTTTGATTTTTGCAGGGGGAATCTTATGCATGTGTTAAATGAATAGGGGATAGATCAGGGGGGCGTTTCATGAAAGGACTTGTCAGATATTTTATCCGACAAATTTGCTCTTAGCCAATCAGATGCAAGGATTTCAGTAGCTTATAACAGTTGTCGGATAAAATATCCGACAACTTCCTTTCATGAAATGCTCCCCAGGGGTCTATTTATTATAACAATTAGTGAATGTTCTATTTATGTACCATTACTGGACTCCAAATACTAAATCATCCCTCTTGCAGGTCTATTTCATCTCGGCCTGCGGCCTTGGTGAAACAAAACTGTATAGTGCATGATAGACCATGCACTATTTATATAATAGGCAAGGAAGTTACTTATACCTGGGGATTGGATGTACGGAAAGTTTACTACTTTATGGAATGACCCATGAGAAGATCTGAAAATAAACTCTCATGTACATAATTAGCCATTTTTGCATATTCAATGAGCTGTGACCTTTGACCGTTGACTTACATACTCAGCATTACTTATGTTATCCAATGGAAACCACATTTTCGCATATATAATTAGCTATTTTTGCATATTTAATGAAATGTAAACTATGACCTTTGACCTACATACTCGAAGATCGAACTTAGGCTTTATCTTCATGCCATGTACATTCTTACCAAATTTCAATAAAATCTGTCTAACATTACTAAAGTTATCGAATGGAAACCACATTTTCGCATACATAATTAACTATTTATACATATTTGATGAGCTATAACATTCTCGAAGATCGAACTTAGGCTATATCTTTATACCATGTACCTTCTTCCCAAATTTCGTTAAAATCTGTCTAACATTACTAAAGTTATCGAACGGAAATCACATTTTCAAATACATTAGCCATGTTTTGCATATTTAATGAGCTATGATCCGAAATCGAACTAAGACTGTATTTTGATACTATGTACTTTCATATCAAATTTCATTAAAATCTGTCGAACATTACTAAAATTATCGAACAGAAACCACATTTTCTGATACATAATTAGCTATTTTTGCATTTTAATGAGCTATGACCTTTGACTTACATACTCCGAAATTAAACTTAGGCTGTATTTTGATACCATGTACCTTCATATCAAATTTCATTAAAATCCGTCAAACATTACTAAAGTTATCTAATGGAAACCAGTGTTCACAAGATTTGTTACAGACGGAAGGACAGAAGGACGGAAGGAAGGGAAGGAAGGACGAAGGAAGGAAGGAAGGACAAATGGACAGACTTTGTTTACTAACTTTGAGGGAAGTGTTCCTCCAGATCAGTATCATAGTCATCATTTTCATCATTGACACTCATCATCTCTCGAATAGGATCCTTCAAGACATGCTCCTCTTTCTCTTCTTCTTCTTCATCCTCATTGGTTGCCGTGGTTACATCCTCTGGAATAAAATCAACCATAGCAAATAAAAATATCAAAATAAAAACAATTTGTTATGTTAATGATTAACTTCAATATGAAATCAAATGTTACTATGTACAACTACTTTTCTATGACAGAACCGTTATCTTGAAAGAATCCCTTATATTCTTGACTGAAAGAAGAGTCTTAGTGGGTGAAGTTATGATCATTAAATATACATTTCTTTTAATTTGTTAAATATCAAGTCATTAACTCTATGATCTGGGGCCCGTTCCACAAAACTTGCGTTTGATCGCAACTCCTAAAAATCAAACGCAAGTCCTGAATGCGCACTTCTGATTGGCTGAAAATAAAATTGCGTTTGATTTTCCTGAGTTGCGTTCAAACGCAAGTTTTGTGCAACGGGCCCCTGGACTACATGAAACTGCTTAATCAGATTCCTATAAGTTTCTAATGTAGCTAGAGAGTTTAAGAATGTGACTGAAATCTGTGTATTCTATGAAAAGACATTTCTTTCATCTTTAATTTTAAATGAAATAAATCTCAATAAATTCAAAGCTTTTATTTTAAAAAATCAAATCATCAAATTCAGAGGCCCATATCAAACACTAGTTTAATGGGATTATTATGGCAAAATAACATTTAATAGAAAATTGCATCATTTAAATGAAGAAAAAAAAGAAATATGTAAGACTATCAAGAAGAAAAAAAAAAAAGAAGAAAACTATTAAAAAAGAAGGAAAAAAAAGATCATAAAGAAAGAAAAAGAAGAAATAAATATGTAAGGCTATTATCACATCTTAAGATTTTTCTTTTCTGACCTGAAATCATCAAATCGTCATCCCTGGTATCTTGGGTAGCAGATAAACTCCCTTCATCATCTTGTAATTCTGTGATAGACCATGGTGTGCTCTGCCTCCTCTCATCCTGAATGGAATCTACCAAGCTAGATCTTCTGTTATGTGGTACTATGTGATGACCAGGAGCACTCGATGCTCTCAGAGGGATGGGACTCTTTGGACTGGATGACCTCTTGCCGCGCCTGCTTGGATTTTTGTTCGAGGGCCTATAAGGAACACGAAATGAATTTAAATAGTTTTTCGATTAAGGATTTGTTCTATTCATAGAAATATATATTCAATACATCAAAAAAGCAAAACAACTTTCTACCTCTGGAATTAGAAAAAAAGTAAATTAGAAAATGCATTACGTAGTGCAGGGCAAAAACAAGTAAATGTTAACAGTGGGTGTAACTTATTTATGTCCATGTGGCAGAAAATAATTGAAAAACTAAGACCTGAGGTATTGAACTGAACTCATGTCTATTTCATGATTTTGTTCTCTGATGTCATTTCACCTCCATACACACCTGCTTTGAGAAGCAGTTTTTGGTCGTCCACTTGACCTATGCAGTGTTGCTTGAGTAACATTGTGTCTGGGAGACTTCCTCCTCACAAAGAGAGCATCAGCATCACCCCTTTCATCTACCAGACTGATCCCCCCAATGTTAAGCTGAGATGGAGAGAAAGCATCGTTGCGGGATGCTGTATCCGTGGCAACAAGATGCTGAAGAATTCCATGAGGGCTACTTCTCTCTGGGGATGCTCCACGTTTCCGACCGGCGGTAGACTTCTTGCTTTTGTTGCTTTTCTGACAATACAAACAAAAGTTTATGTCAGGATTTAAAATGAGATGAACTCCCATTTTGTCTTTTGAAATCACTTTTCACTCCACAGTTTCTAATGAGAGACAGGTGTATCTGTTATTTTCTTTCCATTCTCTACATGTATGTATTCTCTAACCTATGGTAAACTGCATATCCGTTGCCAACTGAAGATAAGAAAGGGTAATGTTTTATACAGAATTCTTTCCATGCTTTTATCTTAACATCTGTAACAGTATACAGTGTCTCAGTTGTTTTGAAATAAGACTTACGAAAGTTATTTATTTGCAAGTTAAAATTAACAAGCATTTGCAAGGTAAAATTAACAAAAATTTAAAGTTACACCTATTTAGAATAAGTTAAATATCCCAACAATCAAACTTCATGTAGTCATAATAACCCTACATACCCATAAATGTTTCCTCTTAAAGGGAAAGTCCACCCTGATATTAACTTGGTTTTAGCAGAAGCAGGAAAATTAAAGAAACTAATCAATGAAAGTTTGAGCAAAATCGATAAGAAATAAGAAAGTTATGAATTTTTGAAGTTGTAATCAATCAAACACAAATTGGCAACTCTGTGACGTATCTTGCGAGCTCCTCTCCCATTTGCTCCATACACAAAAATTCATAAATTTTCATTTTTTTTGTTTTTGATGAGGGTATAGAAGTATCAGTCAGGTTTTGTGTATTAATAGCATACGTGAAATGATTATATCTAGGGTGCATGTACATGATAAAATATTTTTTAGACAGAAGATGGAAATTTATGATCATTTTCAGTACAGGGCAAATGGGAGATGAGCTCGCAAGATACGTTACGGAATTGCCAAATTTGTGTTTGATTGATTACACCTTCAAAAATTCATAACTTTCTTATTTCTTGTTGGATTTGCTCAAACTTTCGGTTTCTTTAATTTTGTTTTTGCTTTCTTAAACACAATCTGTTTCTGATCTGTTTCTTTAATTTTTCCGCTTCTTTTAAAACCAAGTTAATATCAGGATGGACTTTCCCTTTAACCCACTGTCAACAGAACCATGTGGCTCCTGTATTAACCCTATGGGAATTAGAGAATTCAGTACTCAACAAGGTAAATTTGCTTAAGCATTGTCAGTTGAATGCTTTTCCCAACTAAATTGATTACTTATAATTATCTCCAGCAACCCCATGAAAATATATATTGATAAAAAAAAATCTCCTAGCATCCACAAACACGAAGTAAATAACCGCTCATCCCGAGATTTCACCAATAGGAAGAGTGTTAGCAATTGCCTTTCTTAGTCATGCACACACATTAAACCCTTGAGAGAAAAGATGGGCTCTCTGAGTGCATGGCCGGTCAATATTTGCACAGTGTGCGGACAGTGCAAACACCAAATCTGTTGCCTCATAATATGTATTGACAGTATAGAGACCCTACTATGGAAAACATCATGTTCCACAGAGAGTGACCGAGGAAGCAAGCTTTACAGAGTTTTGCATGAATTATGTGAAAATAAGTAATAAGATTTGTGCAATTTTAAGAACAAAACATTAAAGCTTAGTTTACATACATGTATGCTCTTTAGGGGGTGTGAAATGATTGAATAATCATCACTTAATTAATTAGCACCACGCTGTAGACTGAATAAAGGTTTTTCCTCCAAAACAAAAGATTTCATAATTTTATACTTTATGAAATAGCATTAGCAGTTCTTAAACATTTTCACATGCTTAAAAATTTGTTTAAAGCCACAACAAAAAACTTTCAACATTTGGTTAACAGGATAACATCACAGACACAAATACAGGAAAGGTTAGATATGATAATGGACATCATGAATAAAGTTGATAGATCAAGATCTAGATCTGTAATTAATAAATTATGAATAATTACATGCCCATAATTTCAACTCATACCTGATGACAACATAGTAAACCATGAATTACAAACACCATTTAGTAATTTTCAATAAATCTCGCCTTTCGTTAGATGTGTAAATCTTAGAATAGATCCATTGGCATTATAGATCTAGATCTAGATACTTGTCCTTAAAAAGTCCACCCTGGCATTAAGTTGATTTGAATAAAAGAAGACTAAAGAAAGAAACAAATCAGTGAAAGTTTCAGCAAAATCCAATAAGGAATTTTAAAAATTCATGTAATTTTTGAAGTTGTAATCAGTCAAACACATATTGCATATTGGCACTCCGTGACATATCTTGCGAGCTCCTCTCCCATTTGTTCAGTACAGAAAATTTCATAAATTTTCATTTTCTTAGTTTTTGATGAAGGAATATAGACTAGATCTATATTTGTTTCATACAGATTTTGAGTAAAACCATGAGCAGTGATTATATCTAAGGTGTATTTATGATTGAATATTTTCTTTAGAGAAAATGGAAATTAATGATTTTTGGGGTATATGGCAAATGGGAGATGAGCTTGCAAGATATGTCACAGAGTTTCCAATTTGCGTTCGATTGATCACAACTTCAAAAATTCATAACTTTCTTAGTTTCTTATTGTATTTTGCTAAAACCGTCACTGATCTGTTTCTTTAAATTTTCTTCTTTTAAAACCAACTTGTAATCAGGGTGGACTTCCCCTTTACATACCATGACTTCTCCACAGCCTAATATATTGAGCCTTATTCATTTACAAGACGTTACTAGTAACTTTTATATTTCAACCTTTAGAAGTTTAAGTTTAATTAGGCCTAAATAGGAAAAGCTAGTATTAATATTGCTATGCTACTGAAGTCTGAAGTTATACTTATCTTTTGAAGAGCACTATAGATCTCCAAGTGATTGCTCTTCAGTTCATTATCATTATGGACCAAAGCTTTAAAACTTACCCTTTTAATTTTATCAGTATCATATTTATTGCTATTCTGTTGTTTACCACCATCGGTGCCGGTGGAGGAAGGACGGCCCCTTGGCCTCGCGACCGGGCCAGTAGAGCGTGTGGATTCTCCGTGGTTATGCCTACAGGCGTGACGTCTGGCTGGTTTTGTATCGGACATTATTGATTGGTTTTGAAATGTGGTAGCAGTCCAGCTAACCATAAATCGTAGACAGATTCCTCCTAAACATCGTTGAGTGGTCGCAAGTAAATTAAATTTTTGAAATGAGGTTAAAATGATCTAAATATGGCATGATTCACGGTATATGATGAAAATTCCCTATACTCTTTCCACAAGATCCTTTGGAGTTTGGTTGTTAGGAACGCTATCTCAGATCAGCCAAAGAAGTTTCTGAACTTTCTACTTTTGTGAAGAGCGCCAACTCAATTCCTAGCTCGTCGAGTCGAATCGCATATATCGGCGCATGACTGTTTGACCATGGAGGTCTCTCTTCCACCTGCCTGGTAGTCTGCAAGCACAGACCCTAATTTGACACTTTATCAAAAAATCATTGTCTTGAGAGGAGCCTAATCCAGCTACCTACTGGTCGTGTCAATATGGTCAGGAGCAGCTACAATACATGGCCTATGGTAGTCTTACAGCGCAGACTCTCTTGTACGACAGACCAGGGTTTGTGCCTGCAAACTACCTGCCTGGTTTGACATTCTTCATGCATGGACATCAATGATTTTTCTTCTTTAATCATTATTATATATTATCCCATGATCTTAGCAAAAATGATATTGAGAATGGTAAAAGAACTTTATTTCTCTTTTATTTTTTCTTCAAAGTTTAGGTCTCAACTTATGGGCGATGCCAGACAGTATTTCAGGGCCTGCTATTTTGTCTTTATTGGTGGGGGGGGGGGGGGGCGGAGAGGGGAAAGGAAACCAATATTTGGGTTATTCAGTGGCGGATGCAGGGTGACTGAGGAGGGGACAGGTATAGGCCTATGGCACAGGTTTTTCTTAAATCTGACAACAACAACCCCCCCCCCAAAAAAAAAAATGGAAATAAAATCATTAAATGAATAGATGGGAACAGGTCTCACAACACAACTTGGTATATTACAGCATTATCTCTGACTATGGAAGAAACAATGCAATAAAATGAAGAAGAAGAAGAAGAAGAAGAAGAAGAAGAAGAAGAAGAAGAAGAAGAAGAAGAAGAAGAAGAAGAAGAAGAAGAAGAAGAAGAAGAAGAAGAAGAAGAAGAAGAAGAAGAAGAAGAAGAAGAAGAAGAAGAGAAGAAGAAGAAGAAGAAGAAGAAGAAGAAGAAGAAGAAGAAGAAGAAGAAGAAGAAGAAGAAGAAAGAAGCCAAGAAGAAGAAGAAGAAGAAGAAGAAGAAGAAGAAGAAGAAGAAGAAGAAGAGGAAGAGGAAGAGGAAGAGGAGGAGGAGGAGGAGGAGGAGGAAGAGGAGGAGGAGGAGGAGGAGGAGGAGAGGGTTCATAATTTGGCAGCGGGGCATATACGTGAACAAAGCCATGCCTAGCAAAAATATTTTCAGTAGCAAAATGGGGATAAGATAAACTGTGGTCTTATAAAATGCACCACAATGCAGGAGTAATGTGCATAGGAAAATACATGTATGTTCTAATATGAATTTTCTAAAGCTTAGACGCTTTGCTCCCTCGCATATTTAACTTTCTTCAGGATCTCGTAATTTTGCCCCCCCCCCCCCCTAGGATAGGGCCTATAGTGCATGAGTATTAAAGGATTCAAAACTCGCAATCTTTGCTTTGCAGCTCCCTAAGAATCTTGTTATATCTTGTGCCCTCAATACCACACTATGAAATGCATTTAAAAAGCACTTTCAAAGGTTCAGCTTTCAACAACAAAAAATCCCAACTTTCGGCTGCCTTGGGCTGCCTTGCTAAATACCTCAAACTATTTCGTTGATTTTGTGCCCTAAATATAGGATGAAGTGAATAGAACATTGTTTTTCAATGTTCGAAATTTGAAAGAGACTCTGAATTTAGGTTAATGTGCACCATTGCGATTTTCTCCCGAAGGGTAACAAGAATCAGAAATTGCATTTTGGAGGGTTGAAATTGTAGAAAAAATACCGCTCAGTCGCTCTGCTCCGATCCCTGGCTTGTAGTTATTTATGAAACTTTGGCAGCCGAATGAGCATTAAAATCTCTTCGAAGTACTATAATATTTCTTGAATTAAAGGCGGAAAATATAATTTCATTTGAATTTTAAAGATGAAGAAGTTTGTGCAGATTGGAGAGAGGGGGGGGGGGGGGGGCGAATTTCATGATTAGCCCCGGGAGCCGTAATCCTATAGATACGCCACTATTTCAGTGAAATATGATGTTCACTTTACCTTTCTGTAGATCGGTTCCATGATAGTTTTGTTGACCCATATCAAATGCTTCCCGGTTGAAGGCTCTGTAGCGTCCAAGGAAGAATCCATCGCTCTTTGAATTCGTGATATTGCCTGTCTGGTTGTCACAATGATTATTTGGATATTAACTTTCCTTAAAAGTAATCAAATCAAAAATCGTACAGACATTAGTATCAAGTCAATTTTGCAAAATACAGGTTTACACAGGATGTGTCGATTGTAATTCCCTACAGCCGTCAACCTCGGCCTCGACCAAAGTGTGTCTCAGCATATAGAGATATTGACTTGCATTTTGCATGAATATTTAAAAGAATCTCCGGGAAATTGTCTTCCATTCGTGCTTGGAGGGAAAAAGTAAGTGGGAGGGGCGTCGAGATGTGAAAGAGATGACAGGAGATTGTTGAAAGAAGAGAAGAGGCATGGACGGTGGCTGCGGATGAGATCATTAGAGAGAAAGGCAATACTAAGATGGGGAGCTGAGGAGAGGGAGACAGACAGACATATAAAGACAAAAACAGAGAGAAGAGAAATAGAAAGAGAGAGAGAGAGAACGACAGACAGACAGAAAGAGAAAGATATTGACGAGGGGGAGATAAGACGGTCTGTTTCTATGACGACCATATGTCATTTATTTCTTGCAGGTGCATGTGTATTTGGTTGAGTATTCTATAGCCTTCGCAACTGGATCATTCAGAAAGTAAAACCAACGCATCATTACTTCAAAAGATAGGGAGTTATGTTTAATTTCCTAATTCCTTGGCTTCTTATGGTTGATTGATACCACCGACCGATGATTAATTGACATACATTATCCCCCGGTTATATTACTGATTGACTGATATCTTATTTTTTCTTTTAATTATTCATTTAGCTTTTGAAATTAACTGTAACAGTTAAGTTTCTTCCTTACAGCAATCCATACAAAATGAAATATCAAATACCAAAGTGCATTTATTATGCTGTAAAATCAAACTTGAAAACTCTGTTTGTGAGGACTCCATTTCGCGACATTCAAATAAGGTTAAGATAAGAAAGAATAAAAGAAAGAAGTAAAAAAAACTAAATGAAATTTTGAAGTAAACATATGGAGGATAGAGAAGCAAACGAAGAAACGGAAATAAGTATGAATACAATTAATTCAAGATAGTTCATTGTAATACGTATACTGCTTATTGAATTCGGGAGAACAAATCAAGTGATGCGTCATACTACATCTGCCTCTCTCATTGTTCCTTTCTCACAATCTTACTTCGAACCATCGACTCTTTTCAACTCTACTTGAGGCTGAGAATAGAAGCAGGTGTTCATAAATATTGGTTGCTTAGTGATCGGAGAGACCTCAAGGCAACGCCTGATGTCGTCTGCTCAAAGGCATAATCATATAGAGAGCGGGAATATCACATGTTGGGTGATCTTTCTTCCAAGATTAATACTGAAGGAGTCTCGCATCATCCTAGAAAAACAGATTCGCTCTCACACGAAGTAATATATTCTGCACCATACATCGGTCACTTGGCGGGTGTAACTGAAAAATTATGGAGGTGTACATTTCTTCTCTTTATCTTAAGGTGACTTTTGAGACTTTTCAAACTGGGAAAAGATTTAATTGCCTAACGACGATGAAATCGTAATCTCTGAACGAATTGTAAACAGGAATTTTAAAATGTTGATTTATTCATAATTTTATAATCACTTAATCCTGAAAGTACCACAGAAATACAATTTCTTTTTTTTTAATGCTATTTGTACTTTGGGCATGTGTTGACAAGTATTTTTGACAAACATATGCCCCCTCAGTAAAATTCAATACTTTGAATAGCTTTTTAATTCATCTTTTGCTTGTTAGATATTCAACACATACTTCTACCCACGTCCCAAACACAAGATTTGGATTTGACACGCACATAAATCAACTTTGAATACCTGTACTTGTGGTTGAACATAATGTTAAACATGTGTATCCATTCTCACAATAACAAGTAACAGAATCAGAATCAACATAAGTTTCAAGTATGGTAGCAAGACAAGTTTCATATATTTAGAATATATTTCTTTTTTAAAGTTTTCACATACATATTTCAAAACAGCTCATGTTCGCTGTAATGCTGGTCAATTTTACAATGAATTTCTTCAATCATATCATTCAATGCTAAAATTACATTGTTCTTGCTACATATTCACATATTATTTGATTTGATGCCACTGCCCCAGAAAACCCCACAAAATTCAATGGAAGCATCCATGACAATGCAGCCCTTACATAAAGTTACCACCACACATATATAAACAAAAGCCCTATAAATTTAACTCAATTCAATATACATTATTACCAATGTCAAGTGTAATGAGCTTTAGAACATCAATGTTGACTCAGCAGAAGAGTAATCAGATTTGTCAAAATGTCAAATTAAATAGTCGCAACAACTATTAAACTGATTTTGAATCAGATGACAAATTCAACTGATCAGACTGAAATATCCAAGCATGTCTACCAAAATTTGGCAAAGTATGGGGCATGGAACATCAACTGTGTACATCACCTGTCCTTTGATAAGTTAAGAAAGTTAAGCAAAAAGTAAATGCATTAACTAGAGCCTAAGAGAGAATGGAGCAGAGCTTTAATACCACTGATACAATAGCTTTTCTTCTTTTTTTGGCCCATCACTCACACACATTGGGCCATTTCAGTCTTATTTACAATTTTGTATATAAAAAGAGCACCTCAACAGGTTCTGACTTTATTCACTATGTATATGTGAGGAGAAGTTATCTAACAAACTAAGTGAGAAATTTCAAGAATGTGCAGAGTTTTGCAAAAATACATGCCCTTTCTCGTTACAAAGAATTGTAAAACTGTACAGGTTAACAATAAGGAATTTATTGCACCTGTCAAAATTCATTAGTCCACAAATTGCCTTCACATTCATGGGTAGGACTCGATGTGTGTCTGCAATTTTATATGTATGATGGTTCTTTATCTTTACAAATACAAAATGTTCTATTTTACCTCTGTTATTTGAAAAGAATGATGTATTCTACATTTTACATATTAAATATTACTTTATTAGTCCATGCTCATGCTTGTCAGGTTTTTAATATTTCTTTGAAAAGAAAAATTATTTTTAAAAAACCACTGAAAGACACAATCTACATAAATAAAAATTCTCCAGAGAAAACCTTTCAATATATTCTTCTGCAATACTGTTCACTATTCAATACTGTTTTACCAATATTTTCGCCAAATAATCAAAGTGTTCCAAATCCAAGTTTTCTGCACACATATTTCTGTGGTATTTCTTTTCAATTTTACTGCACAGAACAATGTCCATCCTAGGCCTTTTACCAATTACAAATGGGTTTCTCAGACTGAATGTAATATATTTGAAAATAAGAACTAAATTATTTTTTTTTAATCCTGACATCCATTAACAGAAATTCACTCAATCAATTTGATAGAGTAATTGCACAAAAATACCAGGGCCCATGAAAGAGCGTTTCTACATAATTTTGATTAAGGGCATACACTCAATGGTTCTCTGGAGAGATATATTCAATTATCAATGCATATTGTTCACAAGAGACAATGGCGAACAAAACATACAAATACAAAACAAAACTTGAAGAACACGTTTAAAAACAAAAAGACAAATGAAGAAAACAAATCCAAGTCCAGTGTTTTGCATCTATTTATACATGTACTTACAATATCATACATGCTCAATACAAAACAAAATAGTTTGTCTTGTCAAACCTAATCAGATTATGAATGAGTATTCCAAATCTGCATATTAACAACAACATGGCCCCTTCAAATAACATATGCATCATCATAATAATATATATCACTACTTTACACCTCAAAATGCTATCCTAAACCTTAACATTTATTTCCACATAACATTGCACTTGATTGCATAATGCAACATTACATAAAAGCACAAAAGAGGAATATTCTATTCACCAATTTACATATAGATTTTGGAGTATTTTGACAATCCTATTATCACAGAATTCTCAGTTTACATTAGAAATTTACCTGCAATCACACAGAGATGTCATAATGTATATCAATCTCTACTATGAAAAAGAAAATAATGTACTTGCAAAAAAAATATATTATTTCTCTTGAATGTGTATTTTGTAAATGGTGAGTTATAGAAGGGTTAATTGATAATGAGATGGGAAAACTTGTACTGACAGCAAACATATCTATGTCACTCGATTTGTAAAGCAAATATGTGGTAAATCTATCTGCTTGCTTTAGTAGGTCATAACATACAAGTATGGGCACTATATGTAGCAGTCATACATTTGCATCTCATTGCCAATACTTCTTTGATCATCTATGAAACAAACAAAAGTGATTATTAACAAATAAATAAACATGTCAAACATTAGTGTTACTTTTTAGAATTAAATTAATGGAAATTGCATAGCATAATTTGGAATAAGGGAGAAAATAAGAAAGAATAAAGAACCATCATACCATGCAGAACACATGGAAAGATAAACAAACATATTTCTGTAATAAATGGTATAAGTAGATCATGGGAATAAGCACAGCAGTACTCTCATATGAAGTACTTTGTATTTCAACAATTCATGTTAAAGTGTGAGTGAAGTATTTGTTTTGTTGAAGGGCTTGGTGTGTCTTGCATGTATGGAATGGATTGTGGGTGGGGTCGGCGAGGCACGTCCAGGGTCTTCGTTCTTTCTTAACAAGTAATTTCAGTGATTTTTAAAAAAGGTAATCTCATCGAGGACGCCTGGGTGGGGGTGATTATTGTCCATTTGCGATTGAATTCGGAATAGGAAGGGGAGGGGGTGGGGAGGCAGTTGTTTTGTAATCTTGTATTGTGCCGCATTTTATTTTAGCTTGCGCGGTCTCGAGTCTCCGGAGTGTGATTCAACACCTGTGGAATTCTTTTGGTCTAGTGTAATGTAATTTGCGTTTTTATACATGTATAATTTTTTGCGTTTGTGTTTTTATTATGAATGAGATTTTTCTTGTCTTAGTCACACAAACCTACGGCACTGGATGCACCTGGTTGGGATATAGGTAAGGGCGGTCTGCGGACTACAGTTATTTGGTTAACTTTGCCCAAATCCTGGCAGCTCACCCAGGTGCATCCAGTGTCCATGTGCTTTTGTGTGAACTGCAATTATTGTCATTTCTGTGTTGTTATTTCTATATTATTATGTGACTTCTGCCAAATAAAATAATAATAATAAAAAAATGAAAATCAAAAAAATATGATGAGGGCTAATAGAGCAACAGAGTATTTCTTATGAGAGTATAGCTGCATGCTGGAAATCAACTATATTGTCTAGATAATCGTCATTCATCATATACAACTGCAAAGACAATACGCGACAATAACAATAATAATAATAAATGAAAAAAAAAATTTAATTTAGCCAAACCACAACACAACAGAGCATGGCAAGCAACTGTACTCTCTAATTGACCAATAAGTGCATTTCTGAAGTATAAAATAAATATTATATAAAACATATTTGTACTGGAAAGTACAGACATTCATTTAAACTGCAAGAAAATTCTGCTACAATTTCACTGTCACTATCGTACGAAAGTGAAAGCAACAGAAAATATGACAATATTGAATACCAACCATGCAAGCTTAAAAGTAATTGATTTGTGTGTGAAAACATTCTTTTGAATAAAAAGGTAGATTCTTGTGGTCATTTCCAAGGACATGAATAGAAAACTGTTGCAATTTATTCCATGAAATTACTTTGAGGTGACTCAACTACCGAAAAAAATAATCAATATGGGCTCTACTTAGAAAATACAAAGCTTTGAAACAGATTATACAAAGTACTTGTAAATGTCCACTTGCAGAGCAACTAGTAATGGTCAGATTTTGTTTAAGTCTTTATCTTGAATATATCGCCATTCTTATTTTTTTTTTTTTTATGGGGGGGGGGGTGCTGTGTGACTTAGTTTTGTATAATAGAATTGTGTTATCAGAAAAAGCCATCCCCAATGATTGGTGAACAATAGTTATCATAGTAAAACTTGTTAGTGATGCACCAATTATACAAATCAAATATATATCAATTACACTGACAAAGCAAACATGAAAGAGTTACCAAACTAGTTTGAAATACTAACTGTTATTCTTGATACCCTACTGCCTTTATCTCAAGAAAATGTGCAAAGGATATATCAAACTTTCCTGATGCATTTCCACTACAACATACATGTATAAAACAAATTACATAGGAGGTACGATCAAAGACAAGCTATTGACATTCTCTCAATTTATAGAAGGTTGTGAAATACTTTGTACTGACTCGGTATGAATATACAGTTCACATGAGATCAAGGTCAGTGAAAAGATAAATAATAGTAGAGTATTTGCAAACTTACATAATTGTAATCATCATTCAATAATCATTTCTCACTTTCTACATAATTCGTATGGACATAGGTATGAGTGGTTGGGGCTCTGGGTAGAGTTTACCAAAGATGTGTTTCTCTGATCTCGCTGATTATTTGACCCGCCTTCTGAAGAGCCTGTAAAGATAAATAAATACAGATGGTTGCAAAATAATAGTCATACAGTCACTATAAAACATTTAGAGGAGAAACAAATTTTCATACAGGGAAGCATGATACCAAACAAAGTATTCAGACACCGTCTTAACTATGCACACCTATGGATGTTTATATAAATTCATAAATGTACATGTATTTGAAATTTTCAGGCAGTTCTATATGTACATAACATGAAAAAAAATGCTGCTTTATACACACAAAAAAAGATTTATACTTGCTGAAAGGAGGGAAATAGCTTTGATATCATCACATAAGGAGGGTTAGCTGATTATTTTAATTAAAGGGGAATCAACCTCAAAATGTAAATGTGCTTATATTCAAAGATGTAATCTATTAGTGCTGTTTCCGAACCGCCGAACCGAACGGAAATTCGCCGAACATGGCACTTCCGAACCGAACCGAACCGAACCGAACGCAAAGGCTTGGTTCGTATGTTCGGCGGAAAAATGTAAAGGTTCGTGTTCGCTACTTAGTTTGGCATTTTATAGGCTTATAATTTCAAATCACTGTTTCATATTTCTGTTTTCTTTCGTTGTGTTTTATTCCTCTCCAAATCCTTTCCCATTGCCAACGAAAGAAATGAATTTTGTTCTCACTCCAAGGAGCAAATCAGCAAACGCTTGGTTTGGAACTTCGGAGGTTCGGCGGAAAATACAAACGTTTTTGTTCATTGCTTACTTTATCTGAGTCCTATGATTTCAAGTCGTCACTTTCTTTTTCTAATTTCCTTTGTTTATTCATTATTTCTATTTCCCTTTCTACTTTCTTTTTGTTGTCACTCTGAAAGAGAAGAGCTATCGAAGTAATCAAACTTTTAGTTAATACGGCAACAAGGTGAGTTTGATAGATTGAGGCAGCTTTGATGCAAGACAGTTGATTTTGCAGATAAAATGAACATCCGATTGAAGATTATTGTGAGGGGGAGAGATTGGGGAGAAAAGGAGAAGAGAAGGGTAATGTAATAACAAAGACACTGTGATTTGGAAATAATGAGAACTAAAATAAAATAAAGGTTTAATAAACTTGCCAGGGCCCTCTTTTGTGAACTTTAATAGATCGCATTTTCAAAGTAATGATGCAATCTATAAGAAATTACGAAAAAGGGCCATGGAAGGTGGAGAAGAGATGAGTAGAAGTGAAATGAATGAATGAATTAGGTCGGAGTTCAAAACAAAATAGGAGAATGAACGTCTTTTGTTCCAGAGTTATGCTGTCCTTGCCCACATCATGCCCACACAGACCCAATTCAAGCTTAATCTGTGGTTTTTTTCTTATCACATTCTCAATTTCAAACATAAACAGCGCGATAATTAATTTTCCCCCAAGAGAGCTGTAAAGCCCAGCGCAACACGCAGTGCAATCGCGCCCCTGAGCCCCGCCCCGGCCACACTCTTCTCCACGTGGAAGAAAAAAAAAGCATCACTGCGCCATAAAATTTGACCAATAGAACGGCAATGAAAGTGTTTTCTTGCATATGCATGATCCAATCGGCTGTGGCACGTGATTATTCGCGAATGTGATTGGCCGTCACCTTACCTTCCCAGAAAGCGCTCTCTGTGTACGGCTAGCTCCCACTGCACATGCACACTGAACGCTTCCTCTATTATGCTAGCTGACGTCGCGATCGCCGGCCATGAATATGATTGGTCGGTGATCGTGACGTCACGCGCACTGTATGTGTACGGAGCTGTGCAGTGTAATGTGCATTGCGTAACATGCACCATGGAGGTGTAAAGAGAACTTCGCGTCTATCATCAAGACTTGGTGATAAACAGAGAAAAAGAAAGAGAGAGAGCCGAATAATTATGTCAACAACTGGTTTCTCTGGGGGCTTGTTGTCCGCCGGAGACTCCTGGAATGTGACAGGGGGCACGCGAGCGCAATTAATCTTATTGGGGGTAACTCTTTGTCTTCCTTTCTTCCTCAATGCTCTTGCACTTCCGAACCTTCGAACCGAACCAAAGTTCAAACGAAAAATGCCGAACCCTTCCGAACCGAACCGAACCCGAACATGGCGCTCGATCGACAGCACTAGATGTAATCTATTACTTCTTGTTGTCGTACATAGTTTTGCATTAAAATATACGAGATGGGTATAAATCAAAATTTTCTCAGCAATATTTATCGTCTGCTAGCGATACCTGGGGGCTGCCATTTTCTTGATGTGTACATAAAGATATTTTTAATCCAAATGCAAAATTGTCTTTCTTCCCGATACAAAATCTCATTTGAGATTTAAAATATTTAACAGATATATACATACATTCTAAAAACGAAAATGTGTTTTATAATTCTTCGAAAATTACTATTTTACTCAATATAAATCTATTTCTTGATACTATGACGTACGTGATGGACCAAATTAATTCAAATTTATGGATGATAACTTTCCCAAGCGTCAATAGTGCCAAACTGTGCATTCAGCTAATGGACTTCAATAGTCAGAATGCGTGTTGTATAAATTATGTTCTGCTCTGCCAGGCAAGCCCAAGAAATCAATTTCTATTTAGCAAAACCAAAGAATTTAAAAAGAAATCTATAAATTTCTAATTTTAGAATATATGTATACACCTGTTACGTATTTTCCATCATATATGGGGATTTTTGGTAATGAAGAGAAGCAATTTAGCTCTAGGATTAAAAATATCTTCCTGACCGGAACGGTTTCCATTGGTTCATGTACAACTCCCTATCATCAAGAAAATGGCAGCCCCCATGTACAGTGTTAGCAGATGATACCGTGTGCTAGAATGTCTTGATTTAAACCCTTTTCTGATATTTTATTTCTAAAGTGATACAGACCAATGATTAAAAATATATTACACCTTTGAACATAAGTACATTTATATTCTGGGGTTAATTCTCCTTTAAGACATAACAACACTTTAAGGTACATGCTCCAATTACATTTTCATATCCAAATGTGATCAGCACACATTTTCATTGACCATTTATCTGTAGGCTATGGATATCTTTAAAAATCCATTAGTCTCATAAGTTTACAACTTAATTTTGTACATTAAGAAAAATATTGTATTGACTACATACAAGAGAGAATTGGGAAGGTTAGACAAAGTTGGCATAAATTTGCTGAATTTACAAACAGTTAATATTTTTCAATTCTGTACTAAAACTGTACTTAGGGAAAGAGTACTTACTTGCAACATTTCTTGAGCATCTTTCCTTCGTTGTGCCATGTGTTCTGATTCATTAAGCAACGTATCAATCTCCTTCTGACGGTAGAGCTGTCCTACAAGCTCACTCTGAAGGTTATCTTGTACATGGTTCACTAGGAAGTGCATAATAGACTTGGGAACACTATCTTGGATGTTCTTACGCACTATCAGGAAGTAGCTTTGGATCAGACGCTCTGTAATTACATAAAATATGCAGTTGTTTACAACAGAATAGCAAAGACTTTCAAGACATCATCTCAATAGCTATTTAAATACCCTATTAGAGTGTCTATAGAAATCATATTCGGATTATAGAGTATGTCTTTGTAATGTTCACACATTTCAATATGAGATGGACAAGACTATAGAAATTGCCCTGTGTTTTATCTCCTACGGTTTCCCAAGCACTCAACCCAGAATTCAATGAAAACAAAATGATTTAGCCAGTGACTACTTGTCATCTGCTATTGTGTTCTTCACCCCTGGCCTAATTCTTGTTTTATTCTTAACAGCACTTTTTTTCATACACCAACTTATACAAACATTTTCTTACATTACATAGTATGTTCATATAGACCTATTAATGTCCTCTTTACTGATAGATGATATGCTCCTCAGCTTTCATGTTGCAAAGAGCCATTTTAATTGTATGAATTATACTGTTGTTTATTTAATTTTTGTTTTGAAGATTTCACATAAAAAGTGACCTTGCATACAATCTTAAACTCCACTTTAACTTTACATGGTTGTAAGTATGTGATAATCATTTGTTTTCTATGGCAGAATATACAATCATTAAGCTAGCACTTACTAATAACATCCACATCTCTCTGTTCCCTTGAAGAAAGTTTCCTAGATACTGGTACATCAGGCTGAAGAGTAAATAAGTAACAAATACATACACTTGTTAAAGTATAAATTACACAACAGGGTCAATAAAATTCTTAGCTATGAGACACAAAGAATGTTTCATTTTTCAGGGAAAAGATAGGATCTGATTATTGTCATTTTATTTCAATAAGAAAAGAGATGTCTGTTTAACTGTGAGTTTCATATCACTGTATGTCAATGTACCATTGATATGTGTAAAGAAAATGGATTTCAGTGTCCTTCTCTATTATTGAACTAATTGAATTAACCATCATGATTGATTGCTACACCACCAGCCAAGGGCTTCAACAGAATAAATACTTGAATGATGTCACATAAAAGCAGACTGACTTGATGGAGACAGTGAGTCACGTGTGAGAACAAGGCTACAAAACTGAGTTCAATGGCATTATGCCAAATTATGCAGCTCTCTGAATTCATACTTCACAGACTCAAAAACTACATTATACTTTTATCAAAAAAGGAATACTTAAAAATAAAGTTCATCCCAACCAATTAATGTATCATAAAATCCTCGACATCCAATACATAAATCAATTGGTTAATGGAAAGGTCACTGACTAGTGGAAATAAAATCAATTTCATGACAAAAGTTCTCATAATTTTGCCCAATATAACACCCTCTTTCATGACACCATCTATAGATTGCTCAATGTAATTATCTCTCTAATCAAACAATTCACCATCTGTACAAGACTTTGAAAAGGAATGCACCATTCTTTGGCAAGATATCTGCCTTATATAACGATGGACACATAAAAAAGGTTGAGGTTCTGACCAATATAAGTTTAACCTAAATGGGGAAACCTTTCCCTATCCCGACATCAAAGATAAGTTACTCACGACGTCAGGTAGCAAGTTGATGCCTGGTTTCTTCTGCTCCACTTTAGGACTACTCATCTGGGGTGGGGTACTGGTAGCAGACAAGTTCTCAGAGCTTGCAGACTTCACATTAGGCGCTCCTCTTACCCAGGAAGGAACCCATGACACACCCTCTTTGCCGTCACTCCTCGGAGCTGCCACATCTAGTGGTGTAGTCTGAGGTGTCTGTAACCATGGATATGAATGACATGAGATATTTTAGGTGAATTGCCAGTTTATGACTCAAATTTGCTAGAACATACTCTCCAGTAATAAATGATACTAAATGCAAATTGCCGTAAATAGTGAAATAGCTGTGAAAGATAATAGGGATAACATTCAACCTAGCATAGTATACAGAAAGCAAAGAACATATTTGATTTTAAAAATTCAAACACATCAATTGTTTCCTTAATCAAATTGCTCACTACTAGAGTGCAAAGAAAAAGAAAGCACAACAATATATATATATATATATATATATATATATATATATATACTTTTTTTTAAAAGAAATCGTTACAACAAATGATGCAACTGGAGATGAAATGTAAAGGGAATAAAATGAATCTCTATAACCTTTCAGTTGAAATAAAAATTTGCATCAAATTTCCTAACTTCCCTAATATTTCAGCAAGAGAAAGAAGTGGCTCTCAGGAGTAAATTCCTCAGGGCATACAGCTATTTTGAGATTAGATACAGAAAGGTAAAGTGAGCCTAGAAGAAGAGAAATAAAGATGAAAATTAGAAAGAATGAGAGAGATAATGAGAGACAATTACTTTTGACCGGTTTTCGTTCTTCTCTCTATGGTTCTCAGTTACTGATTCTGTAAGTCTTGTTGACTTCCTGCTGTTCTCTTTATCATTCTGCTCCACAAGTACATTGACGAGACTAGCATCGGCAAAGTCAGGGTGCTTGGTGTTGATGTAAGCAAGCTCTATACCAACAATGTTTTCGACCTGGATTAATGAAAAAAAAGAATAGAGGAGGCAAACAGGTAAATAAGAGAATAAAGTCTTCCAAAATATCACCACTTTTGTATATTGATTTATTATTGTTTCTCTTACCTAGATCAGCTAAACAAGGCAGGAGCTCCCAAATATTATGGAAAATAGAACCAGATGGGGGAAAAACTTTTAAGTCAGTACAAGTACCCTTGACCTTATAATAGTTATAGTTGTTTCTTTGACAGCTATTCTATACCACTTCAGTTGTTGCTAGCGGTATTGCCAATCTATGCATAATACCAACGACATAATACAAATGGGGAAGTCCAGATTCCATTGCTTCAAATTCTTCCCAAAGCAGAGACTATACTTTATTTATTTCTTTAATTTTGATGATTATACATGATAGCTCATTTCACCTTTAAAAGTGGTCTTCCAAACGATCCTGTTTGCAACAAATATAAACAGATTTTACGATACAAAAACTATCTAGATATAAAATAAGGAATATTGAAAACATATACTAACGTATAACAAAACGGTCATAATGTTTCTATAATAATTTCAAAAGCTATATACCATTGAATTTGTGGCTGGCAGTCTCCGCCTTAGCAGTGTGGTGACAACTTCTACAATGCGATCATGGAGCCTTGGGAACCGTAAGAGATCTTGTGTGCCACAGTGCGCTATGATACGCTGCATCTCTTCATGTACCAGCTCAATACAACGCATACTGGGCTCCTCTAATCGTCTGATCTGTCTCTTCACTAGAAGCTCAAATGATACTTCTGGAACAAATAGAGCTGGTCTGGGACCCTGTAAAAGATCAATGGGTGGGAAATTAATCAGACTAATAGTACTTAAAGAGGATGACACATGAAAACCTTAGTAACAATAAGATTTATTCATGACATACTTTCACTTCCACAGAAATCTAGCACTTTGGCAACTTAAAGATGCCCATCATGTACATGAATGCCTCTGTTACTTCCTGATTTCAGATTAAGGCAGTGTTCTCCATCTTTTCATAACATAATCATCTCCACTTACACTTTGAAAGGGTGAGAGAAAGAGAGTGTTCAATCTACATACCCATTTGATTCACCAACTCAAACAGAAATGGTGAGACTTTATTCACTTACCGTTGCATTGCGAATGGCAGTTAAGATGTCTATCGTTCTAAGTCCTCCAAGTGGATCTATACCATCTAAAGTCCTCCCAAATGTCTCATGGAAAATATAGCAGATTCTAGCTCCACCACATCTAATCAATGACAAGAAAAACAGACATAAATTTTGTTTTTTAGTCATAACTTCACATATTTTTAAACATTTTTATTTCACCCCTCCCTAAAAGTCAAACAAATTCTAAGATGCATCTAATACTTTTTAGGGATAATGGTAATTATACTTCTGATATAATCAAGATATCTGATCGACCTTAACTGCTGATAAAATTAAAATTATGCAGAGTTTTGCATAGTTTTCCAGAAAATGGAAAGGTAAGTACAGAATTGTCATTTGAAATAATTCAAAAGATGGAAAGCCTCATTAAGGAATTGTTTTTAGAATATCAAAATGACAACTCATATGTAGAGAACAAGAGAAACAAAGAAGATGGCTTACAGTTCTGATGTCTCTATGTTTCTTGAGGTTCCCTCGATGGTTGCGCAGTATTCCGCTGCAAACTTGGTGATAATCTGTAGCAGGGTCTGACTCTTGTCTTCCACTGGTTCACCAAAAGAAGCCATGAGTTGCTGAAACTGTGAAGTCATCACGTTGACCCTGGTCTTCAGTTCTGGTAGACTGTCTCTGATGTGATGCATCAGAAGCTACAAGGAAAGATTGTAATTGTATTATAATCTCTGTGTGAAATTTTATTTTACATCAAAAGAAGCATACAAACTCTGTATCAACTCCATATAAAATGGTGGCTGATAACCAGTGTCTTTTGCATTGAGGAAGTGAAGCTAACAAGATGTATACTTGAACAGATTTATCTGCAGTTTTTATCTAACCAATGATATCATCATAATCATGAAGTGGCCACCATTATCATTTAAAGGGTACCAATCACAAAAAATATTTTGCTCTGTATATCAGAGGTTCAATGTCATTATACTATATTCAAAATATGGGCTTCAAATATCTATTCTATAAAGAGATAATGCAATTATAATTACACTCCCTATAAGCGTAGCGTAAAAGCGACTTGTGAGTACACGTAGACTACTCAACGCACCTGCACGCGCTCGCCAAGGTAAGGCTTTGCACAGAATCAAACCAGCAGTTTGGTTCTGCGCAAGCATTTTCATGTTATCCTTTATTTCCTTCATACCCCTGTTAACCTATAGAATACCAGATAAAGTTATTTAAGGTCAATTTTATACTTTCTAGCTGCACAAATTATTTTTTCAGGTGATTGGTACACTTTATTACCGTAAATAACGTTCTATTAACCGCACCCGTGTATTAACCGCACCCCCATTTTTTGACCCGCCGCGGTAAAAAAAAAATAAAAACAACACACACACATTAAGCTCGCTTGCTCTTTCATGTCAAACTACATTTCATACTGTCAAACGGAAAATTAGTGACAAAAAGAAAGGATTTAGTAAAGAATAAAAAGAAAAAGAAAAAAGAAAAACCTGTTGTTCCACCACAACTCAAAAACGCAAAACAGTTTCCCGTCATGATTGGCGATCTATACACACTCACACACACGCCTCATGCATACAAGTGCAGTTCTTCGTACATTCACCTACTTTTTTTAAACTCTCGGTCACGAGTAAGTGACCATCATTAACAGTTCAAGGACACCATCCAGTAACATCCTCATCACCGCTATCATCAACATTAACAACAACACTGCCATAAGTCGCAACCAACCTCCTTGTGCTACATGTAGATAATAGCTAATAATGAATCTTGTTATGTCCACAGAAGACATTATATGATAATTCTCAGTTTGCATCTGATACTTGAGCTACATACCCTATTGAGTGTTCTGGCTAGGTATGCAGTACCATTTCTGCTGGCAAGAGCTGGATATTTCCGTTGTAGAAAAGCTGCTTCATCCTTCACTGCATCATCAATTACCTGAGTATCAAAAGAACATAGATGACACTAAAATACAAAAGACATCACTTCATGAAAATAGCAATGCTATAATTCCCTATAGGCCATACACTACAGTGCATCCCAGAAAAAAGTTAACAGTTGGAAAAATTCTCCCCAAATAAATGTCTCAAAATATGTTTAGGAAATTTTCATACCTGTGGATAGCTTAGGGACTCTTCTATCAAATGACACCAAAATATTCCACAATATTTTACGTCTGAGTGAGTAAAAGCCAATTTTGTGAAAGGGTGCAAAATCCAGTCTTGACAAGAATTGATATTGGCTCTGACTGGTATCAGCCGAGCTCAGAGTCACGTAAAGGCTTAAAAATTTCCATATTCGGATTAATAAAAGACAATTTATGAAATAACAGGCTATGTTCTCTGTATATTCTTACACATCCCATCAACATTTTATGCTTGAGTGAGCAATTTACTACTTTGCTGAGTGTTTCAAAATGCTACCTTTGGTGTCTTTTAATTTCATCTGGCTTGCTCACTCAACCATAAAGTTTTGATGGGATGTATAAGGAAATATATTGAACAAAGTCTGTTCTTTCATAAATAGTCTTTCAATGATCAAAATATAAAATTTCGAAGTCTTTTCATGACTCTCAACTTGGCTCATACCAGCCAGAACGACAACAAACATTTGTCAAAAAATGGATTTTGCACCATTTTACAAAAGTGGCTTTTGCTCACTCAAAAAAAAATATTGTCAGACATTTTAGTGTCATTTGGTAGAAGAGATCCTAAGTTAACCACGGGTATGAAATTTTATTGAAATATTTGGAAATATTTAATTGGGGAGACTTTCTTCTGACTTTCTTGATACCTGACAGAACAAACACCAATTGTTGTCAAGTATGAATTTTGCACCCTTTCACAAAATTGGTTTTAGATCACTCAAGCATAATAACTAGTCAGATTTGATGATGTTATTGTATAGGAGGGACCCTAAGCTATCTACAACAAATACAATTTATTGAAAATATTCAAAAATAATTATTTGGGGAGACTTTTTCCAACTGAGAACTTTTTTTGGGACGCACTGTACAATGTCACAATTGTCCAAGAGAAACTGCTTGGATGCTTGCAACTACAAGAAACAAAAGTACAATTTACATATTGTAATATGTCATGAAAATGGAAGGAAAAATCCTTGCTTTGCTATAATGTGTCATGCAAAGTGGTTTGATCTACAGTCCTCTCTACTTTATCAGGTTGTTCAATTTACTGAAATATCTATTTAACACAAAACCATAATATAAGACAAGATTTCAATAGAGATTTCATTTTCCTTTTGCTTCTACAATCTTACTGTACTAGTCATATTTTCACAGACGAACAATTAAAATATACTACTAGCAACATATCTTTAGGTTTTACTCACCTTCTTATTATTGATATCCATTTGACTTCTATTTACAACTCCTATGATTCCTAGTTTGACTGGAATTACTGTTCACAAAGAGGAAATAATTTTTGAATGAACAATAAAATAAAGATCAACATCAAAATCTTAAAAGAAGCCTTTTCTCACCAATAAAATTGAAGTGTTTCCTAAACTGGGCAAAATATCTAAAGCATTAATTCCATTTAAGCTGTTTAATTTCATAGATGAAACTAATGTAGAACTATCCATAGTTTTTCTACTTAATATACCCAAAAATTAATATTCATGAAGGTTTTTTTTTTACTGAAGAAAATGAGATGTTATAACAACAACAAAAAGAAGAAAGACAGAGGGAAATAAAGAATAAAAGAAGAGAAGAAATATTGGAGCATCATGAGCCTGATGTGTAGTGGATATGAGCAATATATGAGAGAGAAACATCATTACTACGATGAATGAAGCACAAGTCAAATACATGTCTTACCTCTACCACAAAGAACATCCACAGCATCAGTGCCTGCATCCATGAGGTCAAGTTTGGTGATCACTGCTAAGGTCCTCCTTCCATCAGGGTCTACTTCCTTGGATAACTTGAGAGATTCTGAGGTGGCCATGTCTGTATTGGCTGAGGTCACTGCTAAGATGATAGAATTAGGATTGCCGATGTACTTGATGACCACCTCTCTGATCTGAGTTTCAATGTCCTCAGGTTGGTCACCAACTGGCACCTAAAGGTAGCAAAAGATATGGTTATCATCAATACAATGTGACAGAGAAAGGGAATGAATATAAAATCACTAAGATCCAAGGTGGGATAAATAAACCAAAATTTTATGTCATCCCAACATGCCATGAGAATTTATTTTCAAGTATAAAAACTTGTATTATAAAAAAAAAAAATAGTTCGCGGGGTGCCATTGATTAGTCTTCTTGGGCATCCTGCCTTCGTGCCCCAGATGGCAACAACATAAATATTATTACGTATGACTTTTGAACATATCTTCCGTATACAACAATAAAACACTGCATGTTGTAACCTAAGTAAACGTCTAGTTTGCCCAGAAAAAAACCTCAAATAAAGGAAAGAGTCCTGCAATATAGTCATCCATAAACAATCGAAGTCTTATCGCATTAATAACAGTAAAAAGATTCATAGAACTACAGAAAGCTAAACTCACCTTTGTTAGGCCTGGCAAATCCACCAAAGTCAAGTTAAGAACTTTGGGTGAGTAGATTCTAAGGTGAATTGCATCATGGACAATTCCCTGGAAAGAGAAAACAATGAGAACAATAATAATCCAGATTCGAAATGATAAATTTTGAATCTGAAAGAATAATGCATTGATACTGAATTCCAATAATATATCATGACTTCTAAAAAAATGTATATGTTCACTAATAATTTGTATTGGTAATTGTACACTGTACTATAGTCAAAATTCCCTTTCTTTGGTTATGCAGGTTCATACATTTTTGTATCAAGCCATTCAGCACAAACACCCGACTATAATTGCACAAGGTTTATCGAAATAAGAACATCAACACAGTTACAATGTTTGAGTATTACCTTGTTGCTCCCTGCCATCCTATCAGTCTCATTTTCAATCTCTTCTCGAATCTCCTCAAAGTCGGTGTAGATCTTGTTCTTGGTGTGGAGAAACTTCCCCCATTCATCAGATGTGATCTCTTCTGTTAGTAAAGCATGAACAAAATAACCCAATATAGAGATTTCATTGGTGAGTTACCTACACATCCTGGTCAGTGCTAGGCATATTTTCATATGGCAAAAAATACGAGAGGTTTTTTACAGACAGAATCCATCGTTCACTTAAGTTTTCACTGGGAAGAAAATATGACCAAGAGAGACTAGTCAATAAGAAAAAGAAGACTTTTTGAGAGAGGTAGAATGATACATGAATCGAACATATGAACTTCAAACTATAACATAAATACATGCAAAGTTCACTCTAGCAAAACTTCTCAATAACAAACTAAAAAGAGGAAAGATATTTTTTCACACTGGCATGGTGTCTTTCTTATGTAATTGACAGATTCTAACTTTTCAATATATTTTCAGATCTTTTATTGTCTGCAGATACAGTATTGCAATTGAATCATTTTTCTTATACACTCTAAAACAATGAAATCTGACACCAAAGCAGCATTAAAAAATTATTGATGAAAAAATCAATACTGAGAAAACACTGAATTTCCTATTTTTGTTATCAATGAAAAATTATCAAAATCAATAAAAACAATGAATAAAGCCTGAAAAGAATATAACAGATGATCATGGGAATATGAAACATGATTCATGTGCAAAAACCATAAAAACTGTACAAAAAGGAAAAGCTCATTAAACAATATATTGTTGCACACATGTACAACAGGTAAAGTCAAACAATCATGCTACATGTCCTCATTCAACCAATATTTGTCTTTGTTCACTCACCATCATTAGTTCTTCCTGTCACTGCCCGCAAAGGACACAGGGTTGGAATAAACACAAGTGTAAGTTACAAAACCCATAAACACTAACTCACTGAGGACATATCCTAACCTGTACTTAGTCCAAATAAATGCATTACTCATGTCTACATGTACATACATGTAAATGACACATAATGCTTGTAAAGACCCCATTTGGCTATTACATTAATTTTGTCAAAAACAATAGTTACACAAATTGTTCACTTAAAATCAACACAGAAACCCACAAATGAACAATATATGTTCTCTTACACGACTTGAACATTATTTTTTAAAAGTGATTAAGAAAATGAAAATTCAAACAATTCAAAATTTTTATACATTTAAGTGCCCTGTCCTAAATGGAATATGACTATTAATATAACCAGCATTTCTTGTTCCTTTGTTTGACAAGTCTGCATTTACAACAATTTCAAATCTGTATCTTTATCCATTTAAACATGCAATGTGGGAAAAAAATACAGAGGTAAAGAATATTCAGACAACTTCCTTACCTTCGCCATCTCCGCTTGCTCCTCTTTTATCCTGAGGATCAATATGGATCATCTGCAACACCAGAGGACGTCGAGTCACTATCCCATTTCCTATTTCATAGAAAAACAAATCAGAAAACATACAGGAAAATAAGTCTATGTCATTATTGCTTCAGGTTCTTGTACATGTACCCTTAAATGTGGAATGAGTACAGTAATTAAAAAAGGTTAAAAAACATTCTGTTCACATACGGTATAGCCTCAATCAGGGTGCAAAACCATTTGCACTTGGGGTCCAAATATGAAGTATGCAATGGAGTTGTTTCATCAACCCTAAATTGTTCATGAATACCCTAGGGTTAACACCCTGCAATATCCTGAAGGATACTATCTTGGTTATCATTTTATGAACAGCAACACAACGGGGTGAGGTAGGGGTGAGGTAGGTGTTACGGACACTACAGAGCTACAAAAATGGAATTTTCCAGCATTATTTACCTTAATACTAAAATATTTTGCACTTCTTTTTGGAATTTAATGGCAATTTGTGAAAAATAAAACAATTCGCACTCACTTCAGTCCATAAAATAGATGCAGTATACACATCAGTGGCAACGAAAGGTCAAATCTCATAAATGCCAGTTATTTCAAAACCTGAAACTTTTTAAAAAGCCAACCAAACACTGGTAAATGAAACAAATTCCAAACTTTAGTCCCATCTGTATACATATAAAAACATATGAACTTGCTAGGAAGGCTTGTTCACTATCATAAGTTGTCCAAAATAACTTATGTACAATTTCCAGTAGGTGTTACGGACACTACATAGTATCCATGTTATTCATTGGTGCAATATAAAAGTTATCCATTTGCTTTTTTTCTGTCATTATTGTTGTTGCTGCATATCTTGATGCCTAATTACAATTTTAAATCCAATAGAGAGTATCTTTTCAAATCTGTTCATTTCAATTTTCCAGTTTGAGGTACAAAAGCTGAAAAAAACCCCAGTAAAATGCATCTTCAAATTGTTAAAAGTTGATAGAATTAGTTAATACTAATAAACTTTTGTACCCAAAACATACTTTTACACTATGTCCATATAAAAAACAGACACTCATTCTAATTTAGTGCATATCCTGTGCTATGATGTCAAGATTAAAGGTATCGTACAGTAGTGGGAAAGGTAGCGCTTTGGATATTTAACTACTTTGTCAGCTGGAATGGAAATTATTACATATACTGTTGTGAAATGATTAATTTCGAACATAGGTGACGTTTGTTTGAAGAAAAATGGTTTAGAAATGGCTAAAATGTCCAAAAAAATAAACATCGAATTACAAGCGCGGTACCGCGCTTGTAATTTGATGTGAAAACAGTGTGTGTAACAAGTGTGTGCGAACCGCTATGCGCAGTTGAGCCGGGAGCGTCGGGGTAGGTGGTCCTTAGCGAGGGTATAAGGTGACCGTTGATATTCAATGATTTGAATTATTTTACTGAAAATCAACGGGAATCATGAATAGAATACCGGATTATCTCACTCATGTATCTTTTTATTGAAGCCCAACAATGAGACTATATTTGAGCAGTTTCATGCCAACTTTCATTTTGCTACCACTACTGTTTATTACCTTTAAGTACTTTACAATTGACTTTAGCCTGTTACGGACATTACAGGTCGCTTTGTTATTGACATATATTCATTTATCAAGTACCTTAAAGCAGGGTGAATAGGAACAAAAGTGGAAAAAATTTTCTTGGTAATTTCATTTTCAAAGTTATAATGCAAACTCATCAAAATTATTTTAGTTATGTAATGCATACCCCTAGCTGACCAATAATGACTTACATGATGGGAATTAATTAATATTTACCCCAGTGTGGAATATAATGTGATGTTCTGAAATATGTTTACAAATTTTTATCTTCAGACCTACTGAAGTGAATCATCAGATTTTGCAACAAGACCTCACAAATATGGTCTTGCATATAATTCATATGAAAGAAATTAATGGCAATAGGGTTTATATATTTTTTCTTCATTTTTCTTATTTACATTTTTTCCCGCTGAATAACTGGGGTGAATAGGAACAGACTACCAAGCAATTATGATTCAGACTTTCTGATGCCAAACATACCTTAAGCACCTAAATACATATCACATATGTACCATAGACATAGTAATCACGATATTTTAGATGTACAATGTAGATCGAGGTATGAAAAGCCTGAAAACTCAATAGCATTCTTAGAACAGTCATTTCCAGGCTCCTTAAGAACCCCAACACCCTATCTGCTATAGTTTGAAAAATTAAATAAATCAAAAGACAATCTATACACATTCCAAATAGGATTATCCATCAAATACATCATGGGGCCATTATCTTAATAAAAAGTATGAAAATTCAAATACTAGTTTTCTGATTCCCCTTCATCCCCCTTCCAATTACCCAACAGCTATTGTTTACTGCCAATAATTTACAATGCCTGTTTTCCGTATAATTTCTGTAATCAAGCAGCTCTAAAGCCATGATGCAAACTATATTAAAACAAATTCCATTTTCACTAACACACGGTACCGTTTTGATGCCTGTAATGATTTAAAAGATAGGCCTTTGTCAGTTGTCATTCAAATTTATGATAATGCATTCTGATGTTTCTGAAAGCATTCTCTTTTCAAAAACCCATTTAGTACAAACCCCTTCCCCAATAAATTTAAAAGTATTCGTATACAAGTAACAGTTTAAAGAACATAATTTCATAATTTTCCATTCTGTTCCAATTCAACCCAACACCGGGGTGAATAGCAGTCACAAAATTCCATATAGAAATTAAATCTGATGCTTACGGAATTTCTTTTATATGTCAATAGAAAGGTAGCATGAATAGACATTTCAGGGTGCCAAAACATTTGCCACTGGCGATGTAATGAATATGTTGTAAGGCAAAATGTGTCGAAACTGTTCCTATTCACCCCGTTTCATGGTTTGAAATGATAACCATGTGTTTTTCTTCTGCCAGCTTTGGTCTATGAACATTATTTGGTCTATTCCTGAAATAAGAACATTTGAGAGATAATTCCTATCATCAGTTTATATAGGAATTCTTGTAATCTAGGGTACAAAAGGCTAAAATTCCAATAAACCACAATCTCAAACTGATAACACTTCAAAGTGTCAGGGTATCAGTGAAAATTTTTACACAAAAGACATACATGTACGTTAATACCAGCTGCATATACAACAAGGCATTAATTCTGTTTTAGTGCATAAAAATGTAGTATATGATGTCAAAATTAACTTATTTACAACTGTCAGTAGCTTGTTACGGATACTACAGCTCATACAAGTACAGGCACAATGGTCATTTGACAATGTGTTTTGTGCCAACTTCCATTTGGGGGCAGTGTTTCAGCAGTTCATGAAATAGGAAACTTCAAGAGATGTTTCTTTTGTGCAATATATTGTCCAGTGAGAACCAGAAGGGCATTAATGCCATAGACATTTTGGCAAAAATGATTTTGTATTGTTATCACCCTTCTGGTTTTAAACAGTGAATCAATAATGCCCTTCTGGCTTTCACCAACTGTACATATTATAGACTTTAATTGAAATAATGTATTTTCTCATGCAAAAGACATGCATCATACATATTTGATGTCACAGACAGTTTTTACATTCTTAACATTTATTTCAGAACACTGTTATCCAGAAAAGGAAGTACAGTTTGGCTTGCAGGCATAATGATATCCCTTCTGTAGTGTCCGTAACACAGATCTGTAGTGTCCGTAACACTGGCTCCTACTCTTTTCTACCCTTGATATTGAAACTAAAACACAATGATGCATTTTATTTGATACTTTACTACATCTAACTGATACTGTTGAAATAAAATATTAATATCAAATTAATCCCAAGTCAATTTTTGTTTTATTTTTTGAATATAATTCATGGAAAATACCTTATTTGTTTGCGAAATATCATATCCGGGGGAAGGCCTTCCAGGGAAAGAGAAAATTTTTGATTTATGTGGAGACATATTAAGAAGAGCAACTGTAAAAAATCAAATTTAAATTACAAATTAGTAGTATTTAGTTATCAAGCAGTATTTTAAGACATTACACACTTGTGTTACGGACACTACATATGTTACGGACAAATGCCATTTATTAAATTCGTTTTTAAAAAATTGTTATGCTTAGCGGAATATTATTATACCACAGCTAGTCCCCGGGGGTAGTTACATAAAGCAAAGCATATAAGAACTTTGAAAACATTTTCATGTAGCAGGAATGACACCGTTACGGACACTACAGGAAATTCCGGACAAAATTTATGATCGCAATGGGGAATGGGGGCATATATTTTTGTAAAGTTTGTATCTATGTTTGATTTTTTGTTTCTGATGATAGGACAATATGTTACTAAGAAAATATAACCAATTACCAATCAATATAATGTTAAAATATATGAATTATAGAGGCAAAATTATGCACATAGCTGTTTTTCAAAAAAGTGTTACACTTGTCTCTTTTCACAGAAATAACCATTGTATCGCAATTCTGGGGTCAATTCTCAAGCCGTAAAAAAATACTGAGAGGAGATAAAAAGAACTATAAGATGGCATGAACAGATGAGGCATATCTTGTGTAATTTCATGGTAACAACATATGAAAAAAGACAGTTTTTCAAAGTGCAAATTTGAATGCATAACAGCCAAAAAGTGGTATTTTTGGCCCTCTGTTACCATCCTCACACACCCAACACACATGAAATTCAGACAAAAGTTGCTGCGAGATGAAGAACTCATATGGTCCAACATTTCAGGCCACAAGACGTTTAATTAAATAACTTTGTGTTTCCAGGAGAGATGCGTAACACTTGTTCATAGAAAGTTGCACCCTGATTGTGGCTATACCGACAATTATACCATGGTATCTCTTTGCTGAAAGTAAAATCATGATTCATTATATTTTCCTTCAGTTCTGTTTGAGCAAAACTACAATAAAAGTTATACATGAACCATTCAAATTTCTCCACCCTTCCTCCCCCCCCCCTCCCCCCCCCCCCCCAAAAAAAAGGAGCAAAATTGAGTTTATAGAAAAGTGAAAAATAAACTTTGGCTAAAGAATTATTGCTGGATAGTTCACCAAAACTTCTTTTCTCCACTTTCAGTCTCTTACTAATACTTGGAAATGCTTCAATAAAAAGACCTTGCCCTACTACAAGATTGTCTTCAAGCAGAGCTCTTTCTACACTATTCAGAAGATCTGACACATGTTAAATGTAAATTATTCAATTAAATGCCAAAGTCTTTGCATCATCACATTCTTTTTCATTACTAAAAAGTAAGCAAATTTAAGGACAGTGGATATTGGTAATTAATGATAGGGTTTGTGATCATCTTCTCTCACTCAATGAGAGATAGGTTCAGTTTACACTTAAATTAGCTTTGAATGAAGACGGAAATCAGTTTCTCTCAGTCAATGAACGATTTTAGTTCAAATTTCAATTAGTGTTTCGAAAGAAAGAAATCTCAGGAGTCTCAGAGGAAACATGGTGAGTTACACTCTTTTCCTGTAGTATTCCAGAGGATTAAAAGACAATTGAAGAGTAACAGAGTCAAACTTGGATTGTATGAAGAGATGTTTATGTATTTGTAACCTGAAACTATATGTCAGGCTTCAAATGATACTTCAAGTCAATATCTGCATGCATAGTACATCATAAGAGTAGTAAATCTACATGTATTCAAACTGATTTTTTATTCCACTGAACCTATTACTGATGACAACTACTCACCACTGGAAATCAAATTAATTCACTGAAACTCAAACCATAACAAATTAGTTTCAGTTAATTTTATTTTGAGTGACCAACTTTCCATTTTAACTCTCACTGATTTCTAGCAAAATATATGCTTACTGTCATTGAATATACAATATATGTTGTTATTAAATGTTATTCTGCAATTCTAAATTTTAGATTAGTGTGCAAGGAAGTGACAGGCAGAATAATTCATACAAAGTATCCAAACCTGTATGTAAAGACCGATCAAGGAAAACAAGAAAAACGGTCTTTATGAGCAGGTGGTCTTTACGTAACTATTACTGTAATATCCATTTCAATGAGAAACACTGTTCAAGGGAAACAAAAATTGTGATCTTTTATAGCCAGGTGGTCGCTAAAGAAGGTTTGACTGTATATCATACAGGGGAGTGTATTTTAAACAACATTGTCCAATAATATATATACAGAGAGCACAGATACGATGGAAGTACTTTCTTGAGAGAAAAATAGAAAACTCATTAAACTTTTTAGTAAAAAAAAAAAAAAGAAGAGCTGCTCACAAGGGAAAACACAAATTAGCTAATTTGTGTTTGATTAATCAATTACAAATAACTTTCTTATCCTTCATCAAATTTTTCTCAAACTTTTCACTAGTTAATCTGTTTCTCTCATTTTCTACTTTTGAATTAAAGCCAACTTGATGTCAGGATGGACTTCCCTTTAATTACACATAAATAAAGACCAACATGAGAAATATGGTACTTACCCCTTGGAAGGAAATCCCTTCCTACCAGGCTCTCTAGAACAGAACTTTTTCCACTGCTCTGTAAATTAATAATTATACATCAATGTAAATTACAAGATTATGCTTTAATATGATTACAAGGCAGTGATTTTATATTGGTATCAGAGCCTACATGTATTGTATTGGATCTACATGAAGCTATACTTAAAGATAGCCGTAAACTTCTTTTACCCTATGCATGCTTCTGGATACATTAGATGATCTTTAGATTACACAGCTCCATAGACATAAGTGTGCCACTGTCAGCAAAGCTAAGGCTTCTTTTGATTGGTTTTCTACATAAGATAACTGATCAATGTCATTTGTGTTGGTATACTTTTTTATAAAAGAAGTTGGGCAGTTTAGAATGTAATCATCATCATTGCTTGGCATCACATCCATATTCATCACAAAAGAGCTGATAAACAGAAACATGATTTTCTTGTTGGAGATAGAAAGAACTATAAAACTGTACATGTAGGTTTGCCTTTTGAAGCATTGTTTGATGATAAACAAATTTACCAGAAAATTACCTATCCTGTTCAGCCATGTACATACATGTATATGAGACGGATACACATGTAATGCAAGATTTAGAAAATGTACATGTAGGTTACTCTGTGGGCACATTCAAACCATCCCTACTCATGGAAACATTCGCATATGGGGCTGTGTCTAGTGATGGGCATAAACATCCTCTCAACTGCACTGGCAACTGTACAAGACTAATTGGCCAAAAATCAGGGGGGGGGGGGAATTTCTCTTTAATATCTTTGTTAAATATAATTCCTTCTACGGGATATCTATGATCTTGATAGTGCAACATTAACAGGCTGTTTTTTGCATCATTGTAGTGAATAATCAATCTTGCTCCTTTGAACTCTAACTTGAGTTTTGAATATGTTCTTGCCTAATGGAGTCATCCCAGTAAAGTTGTCTGTTGTACAAGGTTATCCAAGATGTTCTTGTTCATGTACAATGTATGAACAACCACATCTCATTCATATATTTCTGAAGCACATAAAAGTGCTAATGGCTCAGTTTCAACAGAAAGTTCCTCATTTAAATTTCATTGAGTCTATGACTCTACAACATAGGCCTTAAAAAAGAAGTTAAAACTCCCCTGTAAAATACATCAATGACTGTTCTTACCTCATTGTCTAAATACATTTGTATCCCTCATATCTTTTTTTTCTTTTAATTTCAAGTAGAAAAAAAGCCCACTTTAAAATACATAGTATGGCAAGGGGTCCTAAAGATGTGCAGGTCTTAAAGCTACGCACCCCGCAAATAAGCGTTATGCGAAGTGTTCAATGCGCCAAATTTCTGCTGTGACTAAGCAACGAGAATATCATTTACGTTTGCCAAAGAGAATGAGTAATTTCCCTTTAATTTTGTGATTATTATCACTATTTGGAAATCAGGGTGAAATTCACATCAGTCAGCTTCAAAATCAAGATAGCTTTAGGACCCTTTTATTTTGTGAACAAAATTTGACAAGGGCATCTACATCGTCTTGAAAATGAATGTTATTGACATTCATCCATCGTAATTTTGTTAGCAATCTAACTTCAGAATATGTACAACCAAGATATTCAAAGAAATTTGCATAAACCCCTGCAGCTGGAAACAAAGTGCGTAGCTTTAGGTCCCCCATCATATCTCCCTACATACACGGTATAAGACAAATAGTTAATCAACATGGTGATTGTATATCTAGGACAGATACAGAAAATTAAAATTTCAAAATTCAAATAGATCTAGAGGCGATCTAAGTTAGATTCTACAAGAGAAAAGAGACTTTTAAGAGCTATTAGACTTAAGAAACTTTTGGTAAACTTATTTGTATTTAAAATATCATAACAGTAATCAAGGCATAATCATGTAACACTAACAGGAAACCACTCATTCAGTATGCACCACACCCTTGTGTGCAAAGTATGGAGGTGGAATTGGAAGACGTGCCAATGGAATGCATTCAGTGAAATGAAGCGCAACTTACTGTATCCACATGATCAAGCTGAGCTGAAACCACTCATAGCGACTTTACTATACTTTGTGTGTAGACTCTAGGCAGTCATCCACCTCGACACTTTCAAAACACCACTGCACAAAAGTCACCAACATTCACTCACAATCGGCGTTTAATTTACAAAAAATGACACAAACATATTCATGAAATACAATAAATTCAACTCACCGATGTTGGAAAAGATAATTCCAAAAATGAAATCCGTAATTTACTGTCACTTCTGGTGAAACGGGGTATCGCAAGTCATCGTGTACATTTCCTGATCGCCGCGAGCGATGACATCTCCCACTAAAAAATTCGGTTGTTAAAAGTTCGGTTCCTATCGCGCACACGTAAGTCCCGATTTTCCGTGTGTGCGATCGTAGAGATCGATGTGCACACGATACCGAGTTTCGTTGTGGACAAAATTTTATTGGCCGATTTAGTCTAAAAACATCGGCAGCAGGAAAACAACATGCGATCGCGAAAAAAATTGGCGGGGATTTCTTAGGTTTTGGACATGATTTTGACTTTGGATTTTGCTGGAAATATCAGAAGTTCTTCCTAACGGCCATTTAAAGTAGGAAAGAGATTTTAAAGTGCTGAATTTGAAAGGAAGTATTTTAAACATTTATCTTACTTTTCCCCCCATACCTTAAGTACATGCGATAGAAAATGACTAGTATTTTTGCATTCGTCCCGCGTAGTGGTCAATATGACCACTAGATCTAGATCTATAGATCTAGTAGCGATAGTGTGTGGCTGAAACCTGAAAGTGAAACTAGTAAAAGTAAAAAGAGTGTTTTTCCTATTTCAACTTTCTAGATAATTAAAACAATCATAACATGGTACAATGAAATATCTTTCTTTTTTTCAATTTCAAGTAAGATATTTATTCAGACAAAGTCTATGACTAGGACAGACATACACGCTCATGTCACAGTCACACAGTCACAGTCAGGGATGCCGAGGATCGAGGAGCTAGCTATCAATGCCACAACAAGCCGGACGGACAGCCACGGCACAGGCGCAGGCTTGACATTTATTGGGCTTGGCCTATGCTAAACTACATGCAACTGTGGCTCGGCTTAGCTTGCACCATTTATCAGTCTAAATTACCTGATTTCCGACGACCACAATCTGGGGTAACTGGATCACATCTGTTCCAACAGTATTGAAAACATCTTGAAGTCTATTTATAACGGGTATTAGTGCTTCCATCACGTATATTTTTCTTTCTGGAATCCTTTTTCTGACGATCTTCTCAAGAAAGAATCTGAATTGATATGGAGGTCAAATTTGCGTTCTGTAGTTAGTCTTTAATACAGGTCAAATCAGTTTTAAGGAAGTTTTTATTCGATCAGAATGATGTTTTTCACTCTAGGTATATTATAGGGGGAAAAAATTGATTCTGAATATTGACTCCAGATATTTTTTCTGTATTTTACATCCTTGTATGAATTAAATGACAATTTAAAAATTATTATTAGGCTTATGAACAGGGATTTTTTTTTAATGACGGCCAACACCGTGTGAGGTGTCGACAGTGCAGTGGATGGAGATCATCAGATGGCTCGCACAAAAAGGCTCGAAATACTAACTTGCTGTAAAACAAAAATTGAAAAATTGAAAAATCATTGCTTTGTTGGCTACTTCACAAGATCACCTGTTGTATATATGTGCAATAAACCAAGTTTAAACTGAACATTAACATAATCAAAGACAACAACCAGAAGAATGGAGCTTGTATCGGGTGAGAATATAGATCTAGACGGTATTATGAAAGACAGTGTAAAAATAAAATAAAATAAACGAGTTGAACGTACTAGGCCAGGAGCCTGTCCCGAAATAGTCACCCCGTTTTACCCATAAGATTTGACCCCGCAAAGTTAGACCATCTAAGTCAAGGTTGTCAGCCTGACCGTATCCGCCGGGTTTAGCCCCCAGAGCCCCCAAAAGAGACCCCCGAAAGTCGGGTCGATTTCATCCCATCTCCCCCATGCACCAAACTTTGTCAGTAGGAAGTAGTATGACTGGACATTACAAAACACAAAAAACTGACAAAAATTTCCGTCGGGATGGGGTGTCAGACGGCCCCTAAAAATTGGGGTAAATTTTTCCCCTTGAAGCTTAGGGACCAAATTTTGTCAGAAGGAAGAGCTTTGGATGTACATTCCAAAAATATAAAAACTGACAAAATTGTCCATCGGGAAGGGGGTGTCAGACCCCCTGAAATGAAAACCCCAAAGTGCCCTTTGACAATGCTTTGCCCCCCCCCCAAAAAAAAAATGCTCTGTATGTAAAGAAAAACTATTTTCTTACCTTCTGACTTTTTATTCAATTCACTTAAATTTTTCATAAGATAATTTTGAGTATGATAATCTTCATGAGGTGCAATTTGGTAATAATTGGTCTTTTGAGTAATAAGTTATTAAATTTTGAAAAATGTATTGCTTTCTCAAAAGTAGCCAAAAAATATTGTCAGGATTATGTAAACACAGCCATTGACCATCTGACAAGGCATAATAGAGGAGCTTGCTTGGTATCTGTGCAATTAACACATGAATAGTACATTTCAGCCTGGCAGTCACATGCCACAGATACCTGAAACGCTCTTCTATTATGCCTTGTCAAACAGGTGAAGATGGACAATGGGTGTGTTTGCATAATCCTGACATTATTTTTTGGCTACTTTTGAGAAAGCAATACATTTTTTTACAATTTCATAACTTATTTAATCAAAAGACCAATTTACACCAAATTGCACCCCAAGAAGATTATTATACTCAAAATTATGTTATGAAAATTTAAAGTCAGTTGAATAATACACGTTTGAATTATCATAGTCAGAAGGTAAGAAAATAGTTTTTCTTTACATACAGAGCATTTGGGGGGGGGGGCAAAGCATTGTCAAAGGGCACTTTGGGGTTTTCATTTCAGGGGGTCTGACACCCCCTTCCCGATGGACAATTTTGTCAGTTTTTATATTTTTGGAATGTACATCTAAAGCTCTTCCTTCTGACAAAATTTGGTCCCTGAGCTTCAAGGGGAAAAATTTACCCCAATTTTTAGGGGCCGTACGTCTGACACCCCATCCGGAAGTTTTTGTCAGTTTTTTGTGTTCTGTAATGTCCAGTCATACTACTTCCTACTGACAAAGTTTGGTGCATGGGGGAGATGGGGTGAAATCGACCCGACTTTGGGGTCTCTTTGGGGGGCTCTGGGGGCTAAACCCGGAGGCTACGGTCAAGCTGACAACCTTTTTGTCAATGACTTAGATGGTCTAAGTAACTTTACGGGGTCAAATCTTATGGGTAAAATGGGGTGACTATTTCGGGACAGGCTCCCAGACTTTACAGGTATATATCAAAACAAAACAACAAACAAATTATTTTAAAAGGTTAAGCCAAAAATAGTAGCACCGACTTGTGCGATTAGGAAAAAGATGACCGTGGGCAGGGGCGGATCCAGGATTTTGTAAAATAGGGGGCACTAACAGATAATTTTCTGACAAGAAAAAAAAAGGGGTCATCGATGACAGTTTTGAAGGGGGCACAATGTACAAAAAGGGGGGCATAATGTACACTTTGGTTTCAAAGCTAAGGGGGGCACATGCCGGAAGTAATTGCCTAATTAGTAAAGAAGATATTATAGCCAGCTAGAGCAAAGAGATACAGTGCAGCCGACTCTATCATGAAAACTCAGCTTCATAGAGCAGCATACAATCGAAGATTAATTTACAAATAATACAAATTTATTTTCCAAGCACAACAAATAGCTAGGCCTAAGAAATAGAACTAATGAGATGACTATAGGCAGGTATAGTCTGTGTCAGATCAATAAGGAGGGATAAATAACGCCTTGGTCAGATCACGAGTGTGAAAAATGGAATTATATGCTAGGGAGCAGTGCAAAATTCTGCTAAATCCCCCAAAAAGCTGCCAAAAAAAAGAAGGTTTTTAAGCATTTTGGGGTGTATCTACTCAAAAATGTGACAAGCAAAAAACAAAACAAAACAATTAACAAAAAAAAAAAAAAAATGTTATCCATATTTTTGCGGTGTATTTTTACTCCAAAACTCTCTGACAAGCAACAACAACAACAAAGAAAAATGGTTATCAGCACTTTTGGGGTTTATTTTTACTCAAAAATTCTCTGACAAGCAAAAAAAAAACACCAAAAAAAAACCCTAAAAAAAGGGGGGAAAAAGGTTATCAGCATTTTGGGGGTGTATCTCTGCCCAAAAATTCTCTGACAAGCAAAAAAGAAAGAAAGAAAAAAAAAAAAACCCTAAAAAAGAAAGAAAAAAAAAAAAGGGTTATCAGCATTTTGGGGGTGCATCTTTGCCCAAAAATTCTCTGACAAGCAAAAAAAAAAGTTATCAGCATTTTTTTTAGTGTATTTTTATTGAGAAATTCTCTGACAAGCAAAAAAACAAAAACATCAGAATTATGCTAAAATTCTGCTAAATTTTGTCAAATTATGCTAAGCATAATGCTATAGATGCTTAAAGCGGTCAAAATTCTGCCAGAAAGCAGAATTCTGCTAACTCTGGCAACGTTGCAGATCACCCAATGGGTTAAACCTATGGGTTAAACACACTGAACTCTATACACTAGTGTAGAGTTCAGTGGTTAAACCCTATATACCCCTGCATGGCCCTTCAAATTGACCCAAATTTGGTATGGATAATCGACTCTTCCCAAGCTAAAATTTTAAGTTTTAGCCCCATCGGCCAAATGGTTTTTGCGCTATAGGGTATGCATTCCACAGGCATGTCGGCCAAAATTAATTGACACTTTTCTTCAATTCTAAATACCATGCAGGTCAATTTTGTTGATAGTGACATAATTATTTAGAAAGGTAATTACACAGGGGTCCGCTCGCTATTCATAAGGAACGCTATTCATAGAAAACCGCTATTCATTTAACACGCGTTATGAATAGCGGTCCCTATGAATAGTTATTAATAGTGGTCCTTATGAACGGAACTCCTTATATATAGCGAGGTAATTTGTCCATGGTTTGCTCGCTATTTAGAAGGACCGCTATTCATTTAGTCACGCGTTATGGATAGCGGTCCTTATGAGTAAGTGGTCCTTATGAATAGCGATCCTTATGACTAGCGAGGTTACCCCATTACACAATCTATCTGAATCTGCATGCCATCATTTTCCATGTCCAAACAACAGATCTGGTGATGAAATTTGGTCAGTTTATACATTAACATTTTGTTTTCATGAACAAAAAATTTGGGGAATAATTTTTTTTTTCCCGGCACAGTTTGACCTAGTATCAATGATTTATTCAGAATTAACATAGCAACACTCACTGTGTGTCAGACCTGTCATTATAAAAATGCTTTTGCTGCCCAGTGTAATGAATAAGACTGTTATGGAATGGCAGATGCTGTGCACAATGGGTATTATACTGTTCTGAATAAATTATTGATACTTGGTCAAATTGTGAAAAATCAGCTTTTTGCCAACTTTAAAAGAAACCGGGGAAAAATTATTCCTCCAATTTTCTGATGATGAATACAAAATGTTGATGTATAAACTGACCAAATTTCATCTCCAGATCTGTTGTTTGGACATGGAAAATGATGGCAGATTTAGATAGTTTGAGTAATTACCTTTCTCAATATGTCAATATCAATAAAATTGAATACTCAAAGAGATGGTCAGTTCAAAATTGGAAAAAAAAAGTGTGATTTTTGGCCGACATGCCTGTGCAATGCGTGCATAACGCGGAAGCCGTCTTGCCGATGGGGCTAAAACTTAAAATTTTAGCTTGGGAAGAGGTTATGATTTAGGCCAATTTGAAAGTGGTAGGGTTTAAACTTTTAAAAAATTTGAGTGATTTGACACGGAATGACCCTATACACATCGGTTACATGCACTATACAGAAAATAAATAAACTTGTATTTAAGAAGAAAAAAAGGCAGAAATCGAAATTGATCTAATTTAGTAGTTTTTTTAACAATAAGATTAAGATGAGAATACCCTAATCATGAGTGGTTCACAATGATGAGAATGCTAAAATGCTGGAGAGTGGAAGGGGGAATGGGGGATTATTTTAGGCGAAAAAATACATGAAAATAATATAAGAGGATGAATGCATGTATGAAAGCATTTGAATGAAAGTCTGAATAAATGAATGATGAAGGATTGAATGCAGTGGATGAATGAATGAATAAAATTTATGATGAAGGGCTCTCTATTCCACAGTGCAATGGCGAGTCTGATTCGGGACCACAAACCCTACCATAGTATGATGGGGGTTGTGTGTCCGGACAATTAAAAAAAAAATTACCTGTCAATTCTGCATAATAGAAAGCTTGCAAAGTATTTGTGTAATTAACACATGAATGGTAGATTTCAGCATGGCAGCCACATAGCCCAGATACTTAACAAGCTCCTCTATTATCTCCTGTTAAACAGGTGCAGATGGACAATGGGTGTGTTTACACGATTCTGACAATATCATTTGACTACTTTTGAAAAAAACAATACAATTTTTACAATTTAATAAATTATTATTGAAATGATCATTTGACACCAAATTTCATGCCAAGAAAGATACAATACTAAAAATTGCACTTGGTAAATTTGACATGAATTGAATGAGACACTTTGGAGTTATTTATGTTGTAAAGCCTAAAAATGGTTTTTCTCTACATCCAGAGCATTTTGGGCAGCAAAGCTGGGTTTAGGGGCACTTTGGTGTTTTTTCAGGGGCGTGTTACACCCCCTTCCCGATGGAATTTGTAAGTTTTTATATTTTTGTAATGTACACCCATAACTCTTCCTTCTGACAAAATTTGGTCCATGGGCCTTAAGGAGAAAAATTTGCCCCAATTTTTAGGGGCAGTCTTACAACCCATCCCGACTGAAAATTTTGTCAGTTTTGGTGTTTTGGTAATGTATAACACCTTCCTTCTGACAAAGTTTGGCGCATATTAGATGGGTTGAAATCGACCCGACTTTGGGGGTCCCTTTTGGGGGCTCTGGGGCCTAACCCGGCTGCTTCGTTCGCCTTTTATGAATGACATGGATATAGTCTGGGAGCCTGTCCCGAAATAGTCACCCCATTTTACACAGCCATTGACCATCTGACAAGCCATCTGACAAGGCATAATAGAGGAGCTTAATTGCTTGGTATCTGTGCAATTAACACATGAATAGTACATTTCAGCCTGGCAGTCACATACCACAGATACCTGAAAAGCTCTTCTATTATGCCTTGTCAAACAGGTGAAGATGGACAATGGGTGTGTTTACATAATCCTGACAATATTTTTTGGCTATATTTTGAGAAAGCAATACATTTTTCACAATTCAATAACTTATTAACCAAAAGACCAATTAACACCAAATTGCACCTCAAGAAGATTATTATACTCAAAATTATGTTATGAAAATTTAAAGTAAATTGAATAAAACACTTATGAATTATCATAGTCAGAAGGTAAGAAAATGGTTTTTCTTCCCATACAGAGCATTTTGGGGGGCAAAGCATTGTCAAAGGGCACTTTTGAGTTTTCATTTCAGGGGATCTGACACCCCCTTCCCGATGGACAATTTTGTCAGTTTTTATATTTTTGGAATGTACATCCATAGCTCTTCCTTCTGACAAAATTTGGTCCCTGGGCTTCAAGGGGAAAAATTTACCCCAATTTTTAGGGGCCGTCTGACACCCCATCCCGACAGAAATTTTTGTCAGTTTTTTTGTGTTTTGTAATGTCCAGTCATACTTCTTCCTACTGACAAAGTTTGGTGCATGGGTGAGATGGGGTGAAATCGACCCGACTTTGCGGGTCCCTTTTGGGGGCTCTGGGGGCTAAACCCGGCGGCTACGGTCAGGCTGACAACCTTTTTGTCAATGACTTACTAGTAGATGGTCTAAGTAACTTCACGGGGTCAAATCTTATGGGTAAAATGGGGTGACTATTTCGGGACAGGCTCCTGGTCTAATAGTCTAAGGAACTTTAAGAGGTCAAATCTCATTATGTAAAATGGGTTGACTACTATAGTCAAGGATTGTAATTCCGAACAGATTGTATTACCGAACGTGTACAGTTAAGCGCCTGAAATGGGTTTTCATAATCTATTATACGTCTATGGTTTTCATACTCGTGGGATTACGCGTATGAAAACCACACTATTGAAACAAAGGTTGTGTCTTTTTCCCATAGGTTTCACACGTTCGGAAATACAGTACCTTTTTCAAGGGACCAAAACGCCGCGTCGTTGGGAAGGGGTTCACTCGGAAGGGAATATCGTATTAAATCTACGTTGTCTTTTTAAAATTCCATCAACTTTTTTTTTTGTAGGACTTTGAGCATTCAATATGTATAGTTTGACAGATATTCGTTTCATATTTTATTTGCTACCGTTGATTTTCTGAAAAGTGTTCGGACACTGGATCAACCACCATATGCCACTAGCCGCTCCACCATATTGTATGACGCCGCGCCTGCAGCTTCGGCTAAACAAACGCCGGGAAGGCGCTACGGTAGGGCGTATGATGGTTGATCCAGTGTCCGAACACTTTTCAGAAAATCAACGACAGCTAATAAAATATCAAACGAATATCTGTCAAACTTACAGAATGAATGCTCAAAGTCCTACAGAAAAAGAAGTTGATGGAATTTTAAAAAGACAACCTAGATTTAATACGATATTCTCTTCCGAGTGAACCCCTTCCCAACGACGCGGCGTTTTGGTCCCTTGAAAAAGGTACTGTATTTCCGAACGTGTGAAACCTATGGGAAAAAGACACAACCTTTGTTTCAATAGTGTGGTTTTCATACGCGTAATCCCACGCGTATGAAAACCCATTTTAGGCGCTTAACTTTACACGTTCGGTAATACAATCTGTTCGGAGTTACAATACTTGACTATACTATACCCCACTCACACTTATGCGAGGTTAATATTGGTGATAACTATACCGGTACCGTATTTACTAGTACATTTTAATACTTATAACCCTTTCCATTCCCTAGGTGAAGGTTTTGTAAAGATATAGTCGTCACCCCGTTGGCCCCAAATCGGGGAAGGTTGTGTTTCTTTATGTTCTTTTTCCCCATACTAATTACTGTACTAGCCTAGGGGCCGGGGGCACATGTTCGGTAATAGTATGATGGGGGGCCCCTTGTCTGCGCACCTAACATTTCACTTGAAATTGACAAGCTTTTCCTTTGGTATTCCTCTAATGACTGACCTCATTTTAGTCCTCATATCCTAGAGAGTAACTGTGCCGAAAATCTGATTAAAATTCGAATAAGAACAATTTCATTTTCACAAGAATAGGCGATGCTGTCATTTTGACACTAAAAAGGGGAAGGTTCCCTTGTCTGCGCACTCATTCACTTAACACGCAGTTCGGGATATTTTGCATGAAAGGTGGCATTTTCAAGGCATGTGAGTAAAAATGCATAAAATAGACGTTCTTCACAAGTTTTTCCTTATTTTTTCGCTGATACATATCACTAAAATTGATATGAAGATGATTGTGTTCGTTGCGTCTTTTGTGATGTTAGAATCGCGCAGTTACGCGTATGCGCAGACATGGGCACTGCGCAGACATGGGGCACCAAACCATACATATTATCATATAGGCTACCCTTTTCAAGGGACCAAAACGCCGCGTCGTTGGGAAGAGGTTTGCTCGGTGGGGAATATCGTATTAAATCTACGTTGTCTTTTTGAAATTTCCCCAATTTCTTTTTCTGTAGAACTTTAAGCATTCATTATGTAAGTGTGACAGATATTCATTTGATATTTTATTTGCTATGGTTGATTTTCTGAAAAGTGTTCGGTAATAGGATCCACCTCCATACATTACAAGGTTATTTCTATCAGTATGATGGGGGACCTAAAGCTACAGCCTACGCACTTTCTTTCCAGCGGCTAAAAATTCACTTTTTTTTTGCATTAATCAAAAAATGAACCAAGATATATGAAAGTTTCATCTTGGTTCTACATGGGCCTACTCTTAAAGGAGAATGAAACCCTGGGGAAAAATCAATTTTAGTGAAAAGAAAGGATAAAGAGAAGCAATTTTTAAAAAGTTCCATCAAAAAATCAGTTACAAAATGAGAAAGTTATGAAAGTTTGAAAAGTCTCAATTTAGTTTTTATGGCGATCCTCAAATTGGCAATGTTGCTTCAAAGTGACAGGTTCAGTAGTACAACTCTTCATATGTTTTGTACACAAAATTTCATATTTTCCCCATTATCTCTCCAGGTGCAGCTTGTCTCCTTAGCTCAAAATATATCATGGGAAAAATATTTGACACAACATACATGTATATTAAGTTCACAAAAAGACAAGCAGCATCTTTAGAGATAATGGAGAAAATATGAAATTTTGTGTACAAGACATATGGAGAGTTGTACTACTAAACCTGCCATTTTGAAGCAACATTGCCAATTTGAGGATCGCCATAGAAAGGAAATTGAGACTTTTTGAACTTTCATAACTTTTTCATATCGTAACCAATTTTGATGGAACTTTTTAAAAATTGCTTCTCTCTATCCTCTCTTTTCAGTAAAATGGATTTCCCCAGGGTTTTATTCTCCTTTAAGGTAGTAAGATTTGAGTCTATGGCAAATAATGTCAGTGATTATTATTTATATCGGAAAGAACTGGAAATATTAATGGTTGTACAAGTCTGGCACGCAGCAATACCCCCTGGTCTTTCAGAGAGTCTTTGGATGAGGGAAGTGTGAGATAACAACTTTGGCGATGGGTATAAAATGCAGAACATAAGGCATGTTGGTCATAAACTGAAGTTCACTCTCAGTGATTGACAACACCTGTTATTGGGTAAACACTTGAATGGTGTAATATTCCCCATGAGAGCTTACAACTATGGGTCTTTAAATCCTATAAAAATCCTATATAGAACATTTGGAAACATAAGGGGTGCTATACCACTAAGGTTATCATGGTTATTGTCATTATTATTGTTGTAATCATGGTCATAATCATTATCATGATTTCATTATCATCATCATCATCATCATCATCATTAATATTAACATCTTATCATCATCATTGTCAACATTATCATGATTATTATCTTGCACAATCATCACATCTTACAAAACAATTTACCACTTAAGGGCAGACCACCTAATACGTCTTCAATGACTAATTAAATATCTAGTATTATATCTCTGTCTTGATTATAAGCCTTTACCACCAATTTGATGTTTTCAGTTTTTATATTAATTGACATACATTAGATAATGTTGATGAACTATAATGTATGTCTCACAAGACATTTGATTTTAAAAATAAATGACAAGTAATACAGATAAAGGGTATGTGAATGATAATTGAAATATGTGCAGCCGGACAATGATAAAGGTATTATGGGCTGACCTCTGATTTCTTTCCCATGTATAATTAAGCATATCCTATTTTTATTGGCTTTATTATTGCGGTACATTTTAAAGGAAGTACATGTATATTATGCAACAGGAGTTGTCACCTATTAGACATGTTTGTACATTACATGAACTACATGTATTAGTCTTACATGAACTACATGTATTAGTCGACCTGATGGTGTACATACATACTTCACATGCTATAGAGCTATTATTTCATTGGGACAGTGAATTTGGTAAAGTAAGCCTAAAATGCCTTTATGTTTTGTCATTATTTGTTGATTTTTTGTGAATAGAATGAACTGAATTAATACTGCTGTAAAACTTTGTTTTTGCCTTTCAAAGCATTTTGTTGATTGCTAGTTATGTTCCCTTAGTATTTCCTGGTTATTAATCATGTGGGATTGCCAGTAGCCCAATACAGACTGGTACTGCCTCTCACTTCCTGTTCTTTGGCATATTGTTTCTACACATTGGTGAATCAGTACATTATAACTGAGTAATTTTGCTCTTTAGTGATAATATAGCTGGCTTATAAGTGTTATGTTTATGATCTTGTGAAGATTGTAACTTACTAGGGAAAGAATGTATACAGCGAATGAATATTTCATGTTGCCTGCAAACCCTTCTTATCTTGTATAATTATGTTGGCACATTCTTGTAAAAACATTGCATTTGTATTCAAAGTTTTATATATATCTTTATATATTCAATATCTTTTTAAATATTGAAATACTGCTCACATCACTCCTCATTTAGTGTAAGCATTAGCACTTCCTTCATACATGTGTTAGTCATTCATATGGGATGGGAGATTGCAGCCTTCATGTGGTCCACCCTGTTTCTACAATTCATTAAATCTATGTTTTCAGCACATTACTACTCTATTTTCTATGTCATACGAAAGAAGAAGAAGTCATTTTTATGTATAAATTATACTGCTTTTATGTCACTTGATTGTTTACTAGATCGTATTCAAGCCAAATATGAGTATATGGCAACATTTTCACATTGTTATATTTTTCTGTTCTTTTGTTATTTTGCTACTGTATGTAAATGTAAACAGTAATGGGTGAGATTATTTCAAAAAATGGATATAACACCACAATAAAATGCAAGATGTGGATACATTACTAATTTTATGTCATTATGTTCTATTCTTTATCAGGTGGTGATCAAGCCAAATATGGCAGGTGTGGAAGGAGAGGTGAAGATAAAGCAATTGATTTATTCTGGCTCCACAGCAGTACCTGAACTCCCTCCTAAGGTTGTCAGGATATTTGTCAGTTCCACATTTGTAGGTAAGAAGAAATAACCATTAATTTCCTGTTCTGTGCCAGACTTTTCTTTCACTGACCTGTTTTTCTCATTATTCTACTTTTATTGTGATCAACTTGATATTAGGCAGACTTTCCCTTTAATGTAGTGATTGTCCAAATTAAGGGGTCATTCTGATTTTTAGAGGTATTTTTGCCCTCAGACCCCTGAAGAGGTTGAGCCCCAGAGCAAAAGTATCACTTCTGGGGTTTTTTTTCTGTGCAAGTAACTTAGACAGATGAGTGGTAACTGCGTTCACTATATACTCATAGAAGTATTGAGGAGACTCAGAAATTCTTCAGTTTTTCATTACTAGCAAGTAAAAGACTTATTCTTCTATACAGATGCAGTTTTTATTTTGAGAGTACTATACCATTTTGGCTTTTTCTGTTCTTAAATACTCAGATGCTGAAGCAGAAAGGAATGTACTGCTTAATGAAGTATACCCCACTGTGTGGTGGTGGTGTAAAAATCATGATCTTGACTTCCAGTTGGTGGACATGCGATGGGGGGTACGGGATGAGGCTTCCACTGACCATACTACAACCCAGATCTGTCTGAGGGAGATACAGAAGTGCCAGAATGTGTCCATGGGACCCAACTTTCTGGTGAGATTTTTTGTCCATATCTCTTTTTAAAAAATAATCTTCTTGTTCCTGAGCTTTGTAAAGGACGCATGAACATTAAAGTATGTGATTCGTATGAACATGACAGTCAATTGTACAAGAAAATTTGCTATATGATTCCCTCAAAAAATTCAAATAAACATTCTTTAGTATGTAATTAATGTATTGATGATTACAAAACCTACTATCACACATAAATGTAGTCTTATATCTGTATATTTGTTCTCTACAATTGTAGTTTATTCTAGGCCAGCGGTATGGCTATCGTCCCATCCCAGCCACTATTCCTGCCAGCATGTATGGCTTACTCAGGGAACATGTCAGCAACATGGATAACATCAAGCTACTGTCATCATGGTATCAGAGAGATGATAACACTTTACCTCCTGTTTATGTTCTACAACCAATAATGGAGAATGTCAGGAAACAATGGTCAGCTATCTCGGAGCAACTCATTGATATACTTAGGAAAGCAGCCTTGAGCGCTGAGAAAGCTGGGCAGATTACTTCACATGAAAAACACATGTTTTTCATGTCAGGTAATTTAAAGTAAAGATTGATGTTATTGTTTGAAGTGTCATGATTGCTGTGAGTACTTGTAAAAAATTAGTTATGCTCCCAAAGAAATATTGAAGCAAATTATTAACTGTTAATTTTGCTATTGACAGAAACATAAGTGCAGTGACTCTCTCCTCTGCAGTCGGCGAGACATAATTTTGTAGTAAATGCTTTACTGAATACCCTGTGTGATAACAGTTTTTGTTGGCATTGTTCAAGTAATGTCCTGTGTGAATAAACAGGGAAAAGGTGAAGCCAAGGATAACAGAATATCTATCTTCTCATTTTCAGTGACGGAACAAGAGGTAAGAGAGGCCTTAGATTCCAAGAATCCAGATGACCATTGTATAGGTGTCCTAAGAACAATCACTGATCTAGAGCAGAACCTTGGACAAGCCAATGCCAGCAAGTAAGTGGCAAAAATCAAGTAGTGGCAATAAAAGATATCATTCTTGGAGTAAGCCTTGTTTATAGACACTGATTTAAAGGGTGACTAAAATAGAAAATTAATTGCCCATTTTTCGTAGGAAGGAGTCATCAGGAGCCAAAAAATATTTATCATACACTTTTTTATGCATTCAGTCGTATTTCATAATCATTTGAAAAGTACAATTGTCCTGCTATCTCGTCATCACGATATCTCAAGAACCATTTGCGGTATGAACTTCACACTTTGTGCTAGTATGTATCACCATAGGAAGACGATCTGATTAGATTTTGGGGTAAGTCAGTTAAAGGTCAAAGGTCATAGAGGTCAGTTTCCATGAAATTCCAAGTTTTTAGCCGTGTTAACGCGATGTCTCAAGAACCACTTGAGCTATAAATTTCACACTCGATGTTAGTATGCATCACCATACTGAGATGAACTGAATAAATTTTTGGTTAAGTAGGTCAAAAGTCACAGGTCATAGAGGTCACTGTACATGAGATAAATGTTTCTTTCATTTTTATTATCACCATATCTTAACTACTTTAGCTGTGAACATCAAACTTGGTACTGGTATGCATCACCATAATGAGACAAAGTGATTAGATTTTGGGTTTAGTAGATTAAAGGTCATAGAGGTGTATATGAAATTAGAGATTTGTTAGTTTTGTTATCACCATATCTCAACTATTTTGTATGCATCAATTTGGGGAGACAAAGTGATCAGATTTTGGGGTTTTTAGGTCACAGGTCAAAGTTCATATGGTTTTTTTATTCTGGTTATCACAATATTTTCAAGATCAGTTTGAGCCATGAACTTTCCACTGAATTTAAACGGAGGCAGTGCCAGTCACATTCATCTTGTTTTAAATTTTGTTTTTAAGATTCTGTGATCTGAATAGCAAGAACAAGGTACATGAAGATGGAAAGGCTCTTCTTGATGATCTCAAAGAGAAATATGCAACAAAATGCTTGAATGAGCAGAACGTTCACCAGTTCAATGTAAAATGGTCTTCCAAGGGGATTGACCCCTCCCGTTCAGAGCACCGATCTTACCTTGATCAATTCTCAAATGCTGTAACTAATAGTACCATCAATCTCATAAAGCATGCTCAGACAAAGTACATGCACTATGAACTCAGTAAAGATGATCTCTTCCTGGAGGTGTCTCGTCATGCTGAATTCTGTCACTCTAAATGTATCAACTTCCATGGCTGTGAGGACATCATTCATGCAATATTTGAGAAGGTCAAAGATGAGAAGTTCAGGAAGCCTATCGCAATCCACGGTCCGTCTGGAAGCGGGAAGACATCCATCATGGCTATGGTGCAGGAGAATGCCCAGAAGCACCTTGGACGTCCTTGTGTGGTGGTATCCAGGTTTCTTGGTACAACGTCTCACAGCTCAACCATCATCAATGTGATCCTCTCCATAGCACAGCAGATCTGTGCTGCTTTTCAAATCCATGACAACAGTGAGCTTATTGAGAGGAGGCCTAAGGAAATGTTTCCATACTTTCATTCTCTCCTGGAACAAGTATCATCCACCTCTGATCGTCATCTCATCATAATGCTTGATTCTCTGGATCAGCTGGAGAGCGCTTACAGTGCTCATAGGTAAATCTTTTTCTACCAAGTCTTTTATTTTGTGGTTCTTGTGGCTTAGCAACGAAAGTCTGATAGATTTTTCGTATTAAATCATTAAATATATATGCAAGGTGAATGATGAACATATTCATTTTTAGGTTCACATGAGCAGAGGTAAGAAGAAAAAGACATAGTTGTATTAATCAGTTTTCATACATATGTAAAAGTTAAAGAAGGTCTGGTCACATTTCACTTAAAACTAAATTTGCAACAAACATTTCAGATTGAAGCCGCTTGCCCCGTAAAGAAGATAGGACTTTAAGAAATATTTGATTTTAAATGTATGGCTGCCTTGTACTACCAGTAGACCACCTTGATGCTCCTTTGACAATTGTATTTTTGTTGTGATAAATATCTTTCTTTTTTTTTTTTCAGATGTCTGTGGCTACCAAGGAACCTTCCTCCAAAGGTCAGTGTAATTGTGTCCACTCTCCCTGACATGTATGGTATTCTCCCTAAGCTCCGACAGTTGCTAGGCAATGAGGAATGTTTTCTGTCTGTGGAAGCCCTTTCTGAAGGCACTGGGGATGAGATCATGCAGACATGGATGCAGAATATCGGACGAGGTGTGACAGAAGAACAGAAGAATATCCTGAAGAAAGGTGATTTATTTTTGTTCCTAAGTGATGTGCTAGCTCAATATGCATTGTCTTTAAATTTGTACAATTCATATTTCTTGACAAATTTTCCTGCACTTTCTCACAGATACTTTTTGCTTTGAAGCTGTTTTTGGCCTTCTTTATTTTACCAGTTTTTAACATATCTATGGTGAAATTGGCGACACTGATTTTCAGTTCACTTGTGTTTCCTAGGGATTACTATTTGCGTAATATTGTATGCTCAGCTAGAGCCAATAGGGCATTAACTATTTGTTAAAAGGATATGAGTTAGCACTGTTCTGGCTCTCAGCACCTAATATCATCTATTCAACATCTATTTTAGGATGTAGCATTCTTTTTCCTTCTCTTCTCAGCTTTCCTGAAGTGCCCTCAGCCCCTTTTCCTGAAGCTCCTATTTGAAGAGGCACGTCGCTGGAAGTCTTACACCGAGGTCAGGGAGGAAGACTTGGCTGTCACGGTTAGGGCAGCTATCTGGAAACTCTTTGAGAGGCTAGAGAGGCAGTTTGGTTATAAGCTGGTTTCCCATGCCCTTAGCTACATAACTGCTGCAAGGTGAGTTTGAAGAAATAGTTTGTATCATAGTTTTATGTAAAGGTTTGGTTTAATGGTCTATTTTACCCAACTGCTGAGAAAGCATGTGTATGCTTATAAGTAAGCAAACAGGGGACCGACTGCTTGGAGTCCTCTCAGAGGGACTTGGTAATGAAGATTAATGCCTTACCAGAGGGCACTATAGCATCAGCATGTGTTTTGAATCCTAGTCCTCCTGTATAATGCAGCATATTTACAATCTCTTTTATTTTGTGTTAGAATTCACACAAGTAGAAAAATAAAGTTGGTTATGCTCCTAATTCATGCTATATGATAGTCAGTGTAATATAATGAATCATTCTTTAGACTGCATACATAATGAATGTTCATCAGATATTACCAAAATTCAAAGAAAATTATGCAGAATGAGAAATAATGTATGTATATGTACAGAAGTGCATTAAAACACATCGCTATGATAAGATTTACGTCTCTGATGTACTCCAATATCAAAATTTCTTTGTCACAGTATTGCAGCTAAAAAAAAATCATCTTTTTTCTTCATCTTATTACAAACAACAGCTGCTTTAAAAAAAAATTATGTTTCTTATTTTTTTCAATACTTTTAGGAGTGGATTATCACATGCTGAGCTTGAAGACATTCTCTCTATTGATGATGAAGTGTTGGATGAGATTTATCAGTACTGGTCCCCTGTAGATCCTACCACAGTACGCATACCATCCCTGCTGTGGACACGTCTGAAATATGAGCTTGAGGAGTACCTTGTTGAAAGACAAGCTGATGGAAGGGCTGTTATGGTCCTCTATCACAGGTAGGTCTATCTCTCTCTATCTCTTTATGGGACTGATGTGTGAAACTTTGCATCAAACTTAGGCCTTTATTATAATGGTTCATTGAACAAAAGCTGACAATCAGAATCATCAGTGGTCATTCAATATTGGAGTCAACCATAAATGGCCACAAGATTTTAAATATAAGGGAATGGCTCATATCATGACCCCAGATTATTTTGGAATTAACACAAATTCATTCAGTGTTCACTTATATGGCTATTCTGTATTGTGTATTACATACATGGATAGATTTTTGACAGTTGAAATAAATTCTGGAAGACTGGTTGAAAAATAAGGAAGAAGAGAAGCGTAGAAAGTGTGTTGTATTTGAGTGAATTTGTGGAAATAATTTCATGTTTATTCTTTATTTTATGTATTCTGTGCTAGGCAATTCAAAGAAGCAGCCCATGCCAGATATCTGAATGATCCCAAGATAGCACGAAAACGCTACCAGGTTTTGGCTGATTTCTTTGAGGCTCGATGGAGTGACAAACCAAAGGTAGGTAGATGGACCATTAACACTCTCATACTAGCAAGGATGATTTGCATTTCACTTTTTTACTATAGTATTTTTGAATGACTTTTACCATACTAATATGACACTAAATCATGTTATAGTTTATTAAAAGGCAAAAGAGACCAATTTATTCCTACATGTAAGTGTTGAAAAAATGTTATGTAATGTATGTAGTTGTATATATTTTGAAAAAATGTAGAAATTTACTTATACATTTAAATATCAAAGTCATGTTAGAATTTTTGTTAAAGAGAAATCTCTGTGTATCACTTCTCTCCTTTCATGTAGACCCTGGTGTTGACTCAGAGGAATGAAACTTTGCAGGCGTATCGTAAGGTGGCTTCTCAACCTCTTAGATTTGACAAGGAATTCAATCAGAGGAAGATCAGTGAGCTCCCTTATAGTCTACTCTTTGCAGAAGACATCCCAAGATTTGTTGAGGTACCCATGAAAGTCATACAGGCTTGTATGAGTGTAAATTCTTTATTACAGAAAGAAAAAGAGAGGGGAGGGAGAGAGAGAGAGAGGAAGGGAGAGAGGGGGGGGGGGGGGGGGGGGGGAGGGGAAGGGAAAAAAACAACAAGAGATGTATATTTGGATTGGGGTGGAGTGAAAGAATTATTCAGTTTACCAAGGCAAAAATGTATTTTATTAAACTTAGTGACAGTTTCATTGCAAATGTGGTCATCTGCCAAACATGCTGGTAAACCATATTGACTCAATAGGGTGTTTAGAGAGGAGTGAAGTCCCAACTATCTGCTTATTAGACATATCCTAATCAAAGCAACAGAGAGCTATGATCAGAAATAGTTTACAATTATCTGTGTTCATTAAGACTGTTGATTCTTCCCTGGTTCTTTCTATCATATTTGAAAGGACAAAAATTATTATGAAACTTCATTGAAATTTTTATCTCTATTTTATAAGGATGTTATCTAGAAATTAGCTTCAAGATATTGCTGATTTTCATGTGTAATTTCAGAACACGTTTGGTAACTATGAGTTCATCCTGACATGTATGCTGGCCAACTCAACTCAGTATGTGATTGAGGAGTTGTCCTGGGCCCTTACATATCCTAACATCCTTGGCCCTGATGTCTGTACTCAGCTTGGACTTCTACAAGATACGCTACGGTGAGATCACAATTAATATATCACGCCTTTGTTTCAAAATTATTGTTTGTTTGATTGCACTAAGTGATTGACAGATTCATTCTTATTTTACATTACATCTAGATATTTTCCCCTTTGTATTCATGTAATGTGTAAGGAAAGTTCAAGGATCTTTCTTCATTAGATTGATCACTGTTTAGATAATTTTATTTCAAACTCCCACTACATACATGTATGCCTCTACCAGACCAAAGTGGTGCTGGAAGTATTATGAAAGATTTGGGTTTCCCTTCTGCTTTTTTGTTATGTTTTTATCACATAATCTTCAGTATCATTTGAAAGCAAAACTTGAGGGTATAGATGTAGCATCTCAAAATGTTTATTCAATAGTAAAATCATAATTGTGATTATATTCTTATGAATTGATATTTCATTAATATCCTATAGACTGGCCAAGCCTACCTTGGAGTTCAAGAACAACACTCAGCCTGTAGCCATTGAGCTTCTAGGACGACTGAGCTACTTTGAGGAGCAGTATCCTGATCTGATTGGTCGGGTGATAGCAGGGTGCAAGGCTTGGTGTCGGGATACTAATCAGTTACTTCTCATCCCTCAAATGAGCTTCTTCCCCACTCCTGGAGGACCTATGCGAACCACTCTTATCGGACATCTGGGTAGGAAATTTTTAGCTTTTCTTAGCAATTAACCATGTAGATGCTCATAATTTATTCTTTATTCCAGTATTGGTTTGCTGGACTATAGATTGAATTTAATACCTTTTATAAAATATAAATGTTGTTCCCTTGCCATCATTCTACAAATACATAGGATCTTTTAATATATTAGTCTTGCATCTAGTGTCAAAAATTCTGTATTAATTTTAGTATTCAATTCTGATGCAGTGTTGTTGTTTTTTCCAGTCTTTAAATTGTTAAACAATATTACTTTATTTTTATTCTAAAATTTCATTGTTTTTTGCTTGCACTGAGCACCATTTTCATTTTGTTTTACTAGGTAACATCTCTGATCTGTCCATCAGTGATGATGGCAGCTTCCTGGCGACATCAGACACAGAGGGTGCTGTATATATCTGGGAACTAGGATTAGATGAGCTGCTCTATTCTATGAGAGATCCTCAAGGTATGATGAATTAGTAGATAGAGACCCTTTAATGAAATATTAACCTATCCCATTCATTGGATATAATGAAGTCATGATTTAAGTGGCAAAAAGATGGTACCTTATAGTTCTTCACTTTTTTGATCCGGTACTCTGTTGAGTGGGAAGCTTTGATGCTGTGTAATATCAAGTTGATGCCTTGTATGATGGTGTTTATTAGCAAGGGCAAGCAATATAAGGGAATTTGAGGTCATGGGACATTACATGTTATTTAAGCTGTTTTATCTAGGGCAGAAACTACATCAATTCAATTAGAATGTATTATGCCACTAATGAATATTTTATCAATTTTTATAGATGAGTGAGTGGACATCATAAATTGCAAGAAGCAAGTTTAGATGTACATGTTATATGAGAACTTTAAAATTTATTTTTCTACAAAAGTGAAAGAAGAAAACACATTCTGAGCAATTATGTAAATGTTTAGGTAAGAATGATGCAACTAATGCTTATTTTTTTCATAAATGTGCCTATTTGTAATTTGTAGGCAAGCCTGTCACTCATGTAACCTTTTCCCATGACAATCGCTGGTTTGTGGGGTACATCAAGGAGTCTGGAGTCATTCAGGTTTGGAACATGCAGAGTGGTGATCCTGCCTCAAGGATTGTGACCCTCACTGATACTGCTGATTTGGACAAGAGAGAAAAAATTCACCAGGCTTGCATTATCTTGCCTAAGAGTTCTGAGACTGTAGTTTTTGGTGCTGGACAGGAAGTAAAGGTAATTATTAAAAATAATAATTTCTGTGCTTCCAGCACTGTTTTCTGTATTTTTAGGTTTTCTGTAGACCTGCCCACTTGATAATATCGTCATATTTTACTAGCTACATGTATATAGATATAGATAGGTAATCTTCATATTTAATAATAATATGCATCACCTTAATATGGAGATGATATATGGAGACAAAGATGCCCACTGGCAGATCTAGGTGGTGCCATGCCCCCTGGATCTGGCGTTTATTTCTGTTGTGCCAATACAACTCGCTAGTACTTCCTTTGAGCCAAATAGGCTGTGAGGCTGCTTTGTTGAAATCACAGTCATCTCACAAAAATCAGCACCAGCTTATATGAAATCATCGCCATCTCACATACAATCGGCACCACCTCACATAAAATCAATACCATTTCCCATAAAAATCTCTCATCGAAATAGGTACCATTATTCATTATCTTAAGGAGGTGAATTGGTTTGATTATGGAGTCATTTGTAGGCCGACAGTACACCAATTCATATTTATTTATATATTAATATCCAGTATTTTCATAAAGGGGCCGTCACATATCCAAAACTGAGTCCGGCCTACTTTTCTGCAAGCCCAAAATGGCATTTTCGCCCGGAATACGGCCAGAATGCGAGCGGTGTCTGCTCGATCACTGCGGGCTCCGCTGCGATTTTTAAGGGTCGGCCGACATTCGCAGGGCACGAAAACCTGCTCCCAATTCAGCAATTTTTCCAATGGTGAATTTTGAGGTCACAGAGCTCATAAACAGGTCACCTGGAGATCGCTCGCGCATCAGAAAATATTCAATCAATATTCGGGCAGCAATCCAACGATTTTAGAAAAAATTTTGGCTTTAAAATTCGGCGGAGGTCGACAGAGCTCTGTAGCCACCGCACAGCTCCCTACGATACTCGAACAAACCCCTTCCGTATCCCGCCTGACTTCTACAAAATCAGGCATGCTTCGAGTGTGCTCCATGCTGGAGTTGGGTTGTCGTTGGGCGGCTTCTATGGGCCCTGGCCAGGCTCTTCCTGTCAACTCAGGAATTTTGTCCCTTAAGTATACTCATATACTTTAACATAGAATTAACGCCCTTCTGGCTCCAAACAGACAATATTTACGAGGCGTGGAGGCGTCGGAGGACGCTAGACAGGACGTCGGGCAGAACCCGGCCGGACGTCACCAAGGTGTCGGGCGTGCACCAACAGAACTAGTGATCATCGTCCGCCTTTATGTCGAGCGGGCTTCGCTGGACTCCCGTTTGTTCCTGACAGGTGCCGGGTGACTTGTGATCACTAGTTCAAAGGGCTCCTCCCGAGCCCTGTCCACTATGTGACAGTAGATTTCAAGCGACTCCCGGGCAGATTTGAAATTCGGCGACTTTCTGGCGATCCACAAATTCGGCCGGAGACCGTCGGATATGTGACACAGGTTAAAAGTATCAGTATTTTCCTTTTACTCATTTCATTACTCTTAGATATATCATATCCAGTCTGGCACCCTACAGCACACTGTCAATGTAATCAGTGATGAGATCCGGGGGTTTTGTTTGTCATCCAATGACCAATACCTACACATCATAACCAGGAATGGTCACTTCCTCGCTCATAGCATGACTGCCTTTGACCTGCTCTGTGACCACCGCCCTCATGATGGTCAAGTGACCTGTAGTACCAACACAGAATCTGGACATGTGGGAATGGGATTTGCTGATGGCACATTTGTGAGTTACCATTTTAATTTTAATATTGGTTGCTTTTCTCTGTTATCTCTGTACTATGGTTATAACTTAAATTTCTTTAATTGTACCTTTGTAGTGCTAGCATATGAAGAAATGTTGTCATGTGATGGTTAGTAAAAGGGTAGTTAATTTTTTTTCCAGACAAAATGATGCTGGTAGAAAAATCAGCAAAATTATTTGCAAAGTCTGTGCTAATATAAATACAAGAACATGAAAAAAGTCATGTTTTTGAATGGACCTTGTGATGAGAAGAACCTGTTGTATTTTACAGAGGGTTATAAATTTATATGTATGCATGGTATTCATATTTTAAATATGAATAATGTGATAACTTGTACTACAACTGTTGAAATATTCCTGTTCACTTCATTTGTTTTAATTTATTTACAGTGCTTAATTCATCCAGCTGAGAACAAGAACCACGAGTGGGTTGTTGCATGGACAGAAAAGGTGACAGAAGGAGACTCAATAGCCTGTCTATGCATCAAAGAAGATCTGAAATTAATCATTGTTGCAGCTGACAAGAACATCTATGTCTGGGACTATGTGAAGAAGAGTTTGCAGAGCACCTTACAAGGTAGATTTGAACACTGTGTTCAAAAGAATTTTAATTCATAGTAATAAATAGACTGGACTAAAGATTGATCCATGTATAGAGTTGACTTTTATTACCTTTCGTAACATTATGCTTTATCTTTAAATGTTATGTGGTGTATTTGGTTTGCTGCATTGTAACTGAACTCCTTGAATCTAGTTTTTGCCTGTACTCTACGAAATTCAGGTAAGCCAAATATGCATCTCTTATACCTTTATCATATTATGCTATATGTTTCAGGTCATGAGGACTCTGTGGAGATCATTGAGGTGGCTACTGATAGCAATCTTCTTGTATCTGGAGGTTTTGATGACATCATCATAGTGTGGGACTTGATCAGTGGGACCAAGGTTCAAGTCTTAGATGGTCAACAGAGTGATATATCCCTCCTCAAAAGGCACAAGAGTCAACTTGCATCTGCCTCCTTCAGCCTTCCCTACATCAAACTATGGGACATCTCCTCACAGTACCTATCGCAGCACCACCACAAGTTTGTCGACAAGAAAGATGTAGCAGCCATTACCAAAGATCTTCAGTTTGTTGTACACCAGCAGTTCCCAGAGAAACCCTTTATCAGCATCTGGGAGACCAGTGCCAAGAAAAGTGTGCATATGAAGATAGGGGAAGATAATAGCAGCAGAATCACTTGCTTTACAGCAACTGACAATGCCCGAAATGCCATTGTAGGATGCACAGATGGACGTGTTGTCATTGCCGACCTGAGTGGAAAGAAGGTCTTGAATGTCCTCCCAGGTGGGAAGAATGCGGTTGTTTCCATATCAGTCCGCCCAGATGAACGTTTCATGGCAGTTGCATATGCAAATAAAACAGTCTGTATCATAAACATTCAGTCATTGAAGACTCAGCGACAGTTCAACCTTGATGTCAAAGGCAACATTTCCCATCTCTGCCTTACCTTGATGGACATTCTGGTGGTAGCTAGTGATGCAGGGCTGGTGTATGTGAAACTGACTTCCTCCAGTGATCTTGTGAAGTTGGAGGGGAATCAGAGTCTTATTAATTGTCTTGGAGTCAGTCCTGATGAACACCATGTGGCTTGTGGCATGGAAGGTGCCAATGCATTAGTCTGGGATCTTCAGATGACCAGGGTAGATTTGCAGATTAGGGTATGGAATCACTAAATATCTTTGTACCTGCATTTAATTTTTTTTCATAACTAACAATTCCACAATTAACTCAGAAAGAAATAATAACTATTTTGTCTAATTACATGATTTACTGGGAAAAATTGATCATGTCTACACAAGAATTGGTGTATACTGTGTTGTTTTAGAATTGTCAACATGATAGAAATTGACCCAGTCTTGCTGAAAAGTACATGCACTGCCCAAAAAAGTGGATATATGGGACTGCACATACATGTGGCATGAATTTTCGGCCTGAACACTTTTCATCATATTTCTAAAAAGAGGGCATTTAAAGAGCAATCCTTTTCAGGGGACATTTCTACTATATTGTTCTTCCAAACTGACATGAAAAGAATGAGAAAGCTCACAAATTATTTTTCACCTTTCCCTGAACTCAATCTTCTGTAGAACATGATTTGATTTTTATGCCTCCGGCACCACCTTCGGTTTATTCGGGTTTTCCGTCCGTCCGTCCCGCTTTCTTGTTCGACCAATAACTCAAGAATCACATGAGGTATGAACTTCATACTTGGTGTTAGTATATATTACCATAGGAAGACGATCTGATTAGATTTTGGGGTACGTAGGTCAAAGGTCAAGGTCACAGAGGCCAATTTTTCTGAAATTTCAGGTGTTAGGCTCGTTCTAGCGATAACTCAACCATTTGAGGTATGAACTTCAAACTTAGTGCTAGTATGTATCATCATAGAAAGATGATCTTATTAGATTTTAGGGTATGTAGGTCAAAGTTCAAGGTTACAGAGGCCAATTTCTGAAATTTCAGGTGTTAGCTTCGTTCAGCGATAACTCAAGAACCATTTGGTTTATGAATTTCAAACTTAGTGCAAGTATGTATCACCATAGGAAGAGGATCTCATTAGATTTTGGGGTATGTAGGTCAAAGGTCACAGGTCATTTTCTAAAATTTCATGTGTTAGCCTTGTTAATGCGATATCTCAAGAACCATTGGAGGTATGAACTTCAAACTTTGTACTAGTATGTATCAGCATAGAAAGACGATCTGGTTAGATTTTGGGATATGAAGGTCAAAGGTCATAGAGGTCAATTCAGAAATTGCAGGTTTTAGCCTTAACGTGATATCTCAAGAGCCATACGATCCATGAACTTCAAACTTAAAACTAGTATGCATCACCATATTGAGACGAACTGATTAGATTTCTGTTCACGTAGGTCAAAGGTGACAGGTCATAGAGGTCATTATACAGGTGTATGTGAAAATAATGTTTTTTTACCTTTGTTATCACCATATCTCAACTATTTTGTATTCATGACTAGGAGGAGATAAAGTGATCAGACTTTTGGGTTATATGGTGTAAGGTCAAATGTCAAAGAAGTCAATTAACATGTAATTAGAGGCTTTTTATTCTGGTTATCACAAGATTTCAAGAACAGTTTGAGCCCTCAACTTAATTTAGGTGGAGGCATATGGGAGACGCGGTCGCATTCATCTTGTTTTTTTTTTCTTTTTATTTAAATTTGATGGTTGATTCGATATTTTCATCTTCTGCAAAACCTCATATCATGTCCACCAATCTAATGAAAAATCAAAGTTAAATTTTTGGTAGACTACTTTGAAAAAAAAAATAAAGTGGGACACACCCCCACTGTCTTTCACACAAAATAACTGAAGGAAATTTCATTCAATATTTTTTAAACAACAAAAAACATTTGCTGTGCGCATCTCAATGTGGCCCATTCTTTGTAGAGTAAAACAAACAGTCACACACGTGACCGTCTAATTTTTCCTCATTGCCAGAAAATCAGATTGCATTTTATTGATTTTTTTTATATCATCAGTTTCTTACAGTAAAAAGCTTTTCCTCTTTTTGACAAGAATAGATACTTTCCCAACCATATTTTTTTACAGAGACTTTTAAAAATGCCCTTTTTTTAGTGGTCACACGTGACCGACCCAATTTTCACCTCTAAAAGAAAAGAATGTTCATTCATTTATTGAAAATTGCTTTCAAACTGTTCAGGGCAATCCCGTCATACAGCAATGAAAAGTGGAAACTTGCACTCCAAGAAAAATACAAGAAAAGTAGGTTTGTATACCAGCAAGTAAGACCCTTTTTCGTGCGAGGTCACACATATGATTGACCATATTTTGACCTCTGAAAGAAAATGATGTACCCTTATTTAAAATACATGTAATTACCCTCTATCTGTTGGGGGTACTGAAAAATTAGGTTTAAATGAACTATTTTTCAGGATTTTGGTCACACACGTGACTGAGCATGGCCCATGTGGGTATCCATTGTGTAGCCTTGTGCATATGAAGGGATCTTCAAGGCTACGTGCCCAATATTTTTAATATTAGGCTTCCTCAACAGAATATTGATCGGGTTCAACAAATCTTTTAAGTGGATCAAGGTTTAAGAAGTGTCTCAACAAAATGACACTTATATATCAGCTGCAAAATCCTCTTGAGGAATAATAATTGGTAATATTTGGTAATATGTTCTCTTTCCCAATTTTAGGCAAAGTCTGTCCAGTATCTCTGCTTCACCAAAGACAATGAATATCTGGCAACAACATCAACTGACAAGGTAAGTCATCAAAGCTAATAGTAATTCTTGAAGTTTCTGAATTAAGATAGGATGTATGAGTTCATATTACACTTACATATAACTCTTTTAAGCTTTCAAGTTAACTTGAATAACTTAACAGTGGTTATTGTCATTGTTTTAGAATTAGAAATTTACTCAACAGTGAGGACATGTTATCATCAGTAATATTACCAATATCTGTAAGGAACATAGACAAACGTTATTGCATATGTGGGTTCCTGACATCTCCACTTTTGTCTATCATTCTCTCATTGAATACAGAAAGTCTTCTTGTGGCGCCGTAGCAATGGAAACCAGCTTCTTGACATCTACATCTACTCCAACCTGTCCTGTCTGGCAGCTATAGAGGGTGCTCTGATAGGTACAACACAGATTGGTCAAGTAGTTGCGATGGAAATCAAGGATCGGAAAAAGCATGCATTAAAGAGGCAGACATCCAGGACATGTACAATACTGTAGGCAGGTATTAGTGGGAAATGACATTGAAGGCTGAAAATTGTCGTTTTCGGACTGAATTGATGGGAACAAACAATATAGCACAAATATGCAATTTTGAGATAATTTATTATTTTAGTGTCATAGGTTTGCATGTTCTTGTAGTATATTATATGTACATGTGTTCTCAGTCATCATACTAAATGTGTGACTAAGTTATGAGTGTATGTGTGTGTGAATGTCTTCCACTTGTGATGAATGCATATATTTGTCAGTACTGCCAAATTTGTCACATCGTATTTGTTTTTTTTTTTCTTTTTTTCTTTTTACACAACTCTGCTAACATTTATATGACAGCAAAATGTCTTTCTAAAGACTTATTTTGATGTAAACATTAATATGCAATAAGCATATATGCACAAAATTAGCTTTTATTTCATTTTGTGTGAGTGAGGTGATTGATGAGAAGCAACACTGCCAACAAGTGCCTTTTAACATTCCATTGTTTTCAGTGAAATATTTTCCAAATCATTTCAAGTCCAATTTCAGAATCATTGGATGTACTTTAAGTAAATTTATTTCAACAAGATGGTCTATCATTATATGTAGGTGGGGTTCTCACTATTACATAACACACTGGGATGCTGAAAGGCTTGTTCACTCCAAATTTCTGCAAAATATCTTGTATAGGTGGAGTTAAACGTGTGTTCACTAAAGCAGATAACCATGGTGTCATGAGTATGCACAAAAACAAGCTCCATATAGCCTGCATCTTTAGGTACCAAAGCATTGACGACTACAATCTTGCTATTTGTTCTTGCTAGAATTGTCACCTAACTATCTGTAGACTGCTGTGTATAGAAATGTCATAAAGTTGCAGTTTGATAAAACACTATCAGCTTTCAATAACTACAATATAGCTACACGTAACAAGTAAATGTCCACTGTACATGACTTGTATTAATCATTAAAATTTGATGATGACATGCCAATGGAATATAGATATTAAGTTTTCTTTTTGTAATCTTCAAGCATTCCAACCTTGTATTGTAGAATATGTCCAAAATGTGATTAGTATTGGTAGCCTTACACATTCTGTATGCATTGTATCCACCCCAATCATTTTTATGAAAAAATTGCTTCAACATGTTTCTTTTCTTTTTGAAATACTTTGAAAATGTACACATTATATTGTTGGCATATATCACAGACTTAGTCATGAGGAGTACATGTATTTCCTGCTTCTGCCATACCAAAAAAATTATTGGAAAAAAAAAAAAAAAAAAATATATATATATATATATATATACACACAGTATATGTCTTCCAGTAACACCAAAATGAGGAGGGGAGTCCAAAGTTATGGACAATGTTTCTTCTTCATTATTCTTTAGTGAACATTTATGTATGATTATACGAGCCCATGCAAGCATCAACAAAATTAGTCCCAGTATTTTGTGTTGTGTAAGAGTTCTGACTGGCACCAAAGAATAAGAATGAATTATGAAGTTCAATTGTATACTTGTAATTTCAGTTGTTTATAACTTTTTTCTTGTTGAATAGATTTTATACAGTGTTGTTCTGCTAATATTTTTTACTTTAGTGCTGAGATATCTTGTCTTTCAGTTGTGTTTATATGCATGCTTGTAAGTGTATAAGAAATCCATTTGTCACAATGTTAAGTGAATATAGTCTTACCTCATTTTATCTCAACTACTAGGTACATGCTTTCAAGATCAGTGAATTTAAGATATTATATGTTTTTATTGACAATCTTCAATTATGGCTGCAATGTTATTTTTTCCGCAACAAGGGAAAACAACTTGAGAATATATACTCCATTGAACTCGGCTGTAATTCCATCACCTGTAAAGTGAATGTCTCTACCTCTGAAAGTTTTCTTTTTAGCCTGAAATAATGTTTTATTATCCCTGTTCAGTTAAGTTTATCTTTTGTGTTTAAGAATTATAGTAGTGAAATATAGCTGATGGAAATGGCTTTTATTTATTTCTAGAGTGAAATTTTAAACTATACTTTCTCCATAGTTTGTCTACTTCTATGCAAATGTTTGATAGAAAGATAAACTTGAATATACATGTACATGTATTAATATGTAAAAAAGAATCATTTTGATTTTATGAGAGAAATATGAAAATCTGTAGAGATGTAGATATATTTATGATTCTTATATATGATATTTCTTTGAAGTGGTATACAATACAGTTGTTAATTTGCAATGATATTATACCTTTTATGGCATTCAAAATGTATTTTGCAATCATGATCTATCATGTTCCATTATCATAGATTATTATCACTGTCTTTCATAACTAACTTGCAATTTATGCAATCAATTCCTTTCTTATTTTTGTATTTTTGTATTTACAATGTTTAAACGTAACATCATCCAAAAAAATATGTGTATGTCCTTTTGTCTTTGTACATATGAATGACCTTCCTGAATGCATGTGCAGTATTACCATAGTTTTGTACTTAATTACTAATAAATAATTTGAAATGTTACTTCACATTGCTTTTCTTTTATTTTTAAAATACGGATAAGTGATTTCAGAAGAAGAGGAAAAGAGACACAGAGAGAGAGAGGGTGGGGGGGGGGGGGGGGTGGGGTGGAGATGGAGCAGAGAATGTACAATGTATGGGCAGCGCATATACTGCAGACCCTGGCACAGAGAGGTGCAAAACTTGACAATTTCAAAGTAAGTTTAGAATGTGTCATATCAAGAAATGGAAATTGGATTAACGTATGGTAATAGACTAATAGCATTGTTGAACTATTATGAATGAAACATTGCTAACTTATTTTGACATCAAGAGCTACTGAGCAGAAATATTTTGAATATTTTATATTAAAGGGTAATCCAACCTTGGTAATAAGATGATTTGTGTAAAAGCAGAAAAATAAAAACAGGTTGGTGAAAGTTTGAAAGAAATGGACATGGAATAAGAAAGTTATGGATGTTTGAAAAATGAGATCACTAAATCTATATGAATCTCAAATTGGCAATTTGGAGAGTAGATTGTGACATACTGGCAGTCAACTCTTCTGTTTGTCGTACACAAAAATATTAATTTGCGGTTTTCTCCAAAGCCCCTTTTCCCTCGGGGCAGTACTCAAAGTGTATTGTAGATAGCATATTGTTATATATGTCCTCATAAAAGAAAAAGATCCTAATGAGTAATAATTTTTGAAAGAAATGAAATTTTAGTCATTTTGTGTGTTGGAGCAAATGGGGGAGTTGTCTGCCACTACATCACAGTGACATTACCGATTCGGCCAATTTGAAATTCCTGTATAGTGATTACAACTTTCCAAAATTCATAACTTTCTTATTTATTGTCCAGTTTTGTTCAAACTTTCACCAATCTGCTTCTCTGATTTCCCTCTTGCTGTCAGAACAACTTACTATTAATATATTGCAAAACAAATGAACATCGCTACATCATGTTTGCTACAGCTGCCTCCTGAGAACCATGTTATCTTTTAAGGAAAATGTTGTTTTTGTCATAACAAACCATAACTGCACAAAATAAACATTGGTCCTTTCAGCCAGCTAGCTTTTGTGCAGATATTAATGACTTGTCCCAATGTTGATTTGTTATGACAATTAAAATGATTTTATTGACATAAAAGATTAAATAACAGAGCGCTCAGAATAATATCACAGGGTTTTATTTATCTCTTCTTTTTTTTATTTTCTTAGCATTTTCCTTTTTTGATGATTAACCTAATAGCTAGCCATTTTCAGTAAACTCAGGGAGATGGGAGTTTTACATCTCCCTGGTAAACTATAATGGATTCCCACTTATACAAGTTTTTCTCCAAGCTTAGATTAAAAGTAAACGATTATTTTACTTCACTTTTATATCTTAGACCTAATATGATAATATTTCATAATGCTTGTCAAAACAAATTGATGCTCTTGCATGCTTGGATATGTCTCAAAAGTTTAAATTTTGTGCTGTATATCACATGACGTCATGTCATGAATATTCAGGTACCGTAGATCCTTTCGTTGTCGAATACGTTTTGAAATTTGGAAAAAACAGAGTGACATGACCAGAGAGAAGCCGGTAAACTAGCAGGTAAGAAAACTATGACTGAAGAAGATGAAGAATTGAGTGATAGAATATTGTGTGTAACCGTAAATTAATATTTTTCTCATTCGATATCGTCCGTGTCCAAAATTCTTACTGAGCGGATCACACGCCTCCGCGCTCCCCGTCTCTTCGGGGATGATCATGTGATGGCATGCTCGCAGTGCAAGTGAACGACACATGCACATATTGTCAATCAATTAATCATGATCTTACTAAAAAGTAACATGAAATATTGTTTGCCAGCCAATGTCTCAGGGTCGACTCAACTCAGTCAGTGTGAATAGTTCATGATTTTTCTACATGAAATCAAAACACTGCCACTGGTATATAGTCAAGCATTAATGCCAAGTGCTGTATTTCCGAACAGGATGGTATCGTGGTTGATCCAGTGTCCGAACACTTTTCAGAAAATCAACAATAGCAAATAAAATATCAAACGAATATCTGTCAAACTTACATAATGAATGCTCAAAGTCCTACAGAAAAAGAAGTTGATGGAATTTTAAAAAGACAACGTAGATTTATTACGATATTCCCTTCCGAGTGAACCCCTTCCCAACTACGCGGCGTTTTGGTCCCTTGAAAAAGGTACCGTAATTCCGAACGTGTGAAACCTATGGGAAAAAGACACAACCTTTGTTTCAAGTGTGGTTTTCATACGCGTAATCCCACGCGTATGAAAACCCATTTTAGGCGCTTAACTGTACACGTTCGGGAATACAATCTGTTCGGAATTACAATCCTTGACTATATAGTCAAGGATTGTAATTCCGAACAGAACAGGTTTTACGCGTATGAAAACCCATTTTAAGTCAAGGATTGTAATTCCGAACAGATTGTATTACCGAACGTGTAGTTAAGCGCCTAAAATGGGTTTTCATATGCGTAAAACCACACTATTGAAACAAAAGTAGTGTCTTTCCCATAGGTTTCACACGTTCGGAAATACAGTACCTTTTTCAAGGGACCAAAACGCCGCATCGTTGGGAAGGGGTTCACTCGGAAGGGAATATCGTATTAAATCTATTCTACGTTGTCTTTTTAAAATTCCATCAACTTCTTTTTCTGTAGGACTTTGAGCATTCATTATGTAAGTTTGACAGATATTCGTTTGATATTTTATTTGCTATCGTTGATTTTCTGAAAAGTGTTCGGACACTGGATCCACCACCATATTACCGAACATGTATGATGGGGGGACCTAAAGCTACACACTTTGTTTCCGGCAGCTAAAAAGTCACCTTTTCAATGATTTATGCGAATTTCTTTTATATATCTTGGGTCTTCATATTCTTAATTTAAATTCCTGAGAAAATTACAACGGACAAATATCAATAACATTAATTTTCAAGTCGATGTCGATACCCATGTCGAATTTGGTCCAAAAAATGAAAGGGTCCTAAAGCTACGCACACGTAATAAATGAATGCAAATCTTGATTTTTAAGCTGACTGACGTGAATTTCATCCAGATTTGCAAATAGTGATAATATCACCAGAAATAAAGGAAAATTGCTCATTTTTTTGGCGAATGTAAATGATAATCTCGTTGCTCAGTCACACCAAAAGTTTGGCGCGCTGAATGCGTCGCATTGCGCGTATTTGCGGGGTGCGTAGCTTTAGGACCTGCGTAGCTTTAGGACCTCTGACCATACAGTTTCTACTACTACTAGTTTAGTAGTTAGGCGCATTAAAATGGTTTTCATACGTGTGGGACTACGTGCATGTTCTCCACACTATTTGACACAGAGAACAAAGGGCAGCAGATCATAAAATGAGGCAAAAAAAACGTAAATGATATCTTATTTTTACATGAAACCATGAAAACGATTGAATAATTGATTGAAAAATCCCTTATTCTGAAAAATATCTCTATTTTGAATGAACTTTAACCTAAAAACTGCCTATTTAAAAGACCTCACGACCGATCCGTTCCTGTCTAACATTTAGAGAGAGAACAGAGAGTGATTACTGCATATGCAGTGACCGTTGTTTTATTGGCAATTAACCCTCGATAAAGAATGTTTGAGTAGAACGTGCGATCGACCTGCCGCGATCGCGAGCTACGAGTGATGAAAAAAGTGTGTGCGTAATATTTTTGTTGATTAGACTGAGCATAATGAGGAAATTTCTCCCATAGGAGGCACATTCGGAAATACAATACCATTTTCAAGGGACCTAAACTAGCCTGGAAGGCTCTTTGAAGAGTAAAAAAAAAAGCTGATGCTACTCTTCATAGAGCCTGGTTTTTTAATCTCGCTCTGCAGTAGAGCAGCCATTTTAGAGTCTAAAGAACCTCCTGAAAATCACCTTTACCGTGAGCCAGCTTCTCTCATCTCCTCTTCACCATAGGTTTAGAATATTAAAACCCCTTTTTTTACCCTCTCTAGAATTAAAAAATATGGGGGAAAAATGTGAAATATTAATTTTAATGGTTACCGGTAGGTTGAATGTTGTCTGAACGATGCCCCGAAAAAGCCTTCACTGTGCTCGTAGACCCGGAAGTGTCCCGTAATGTCATCGACCTACAGTCACTCACGCAATTTTCAGATCCACCATACGTTAGACAAGACTGCTACTGCATGCATGCTGAAGACGCACGGTCAAAATATGTGCGAGGCCTATGTGCCTAAACCTAAACCCTAAAATCTAAACCCTTTTTAATTTCAGAGTTGAAGTATGGCAACCTCTAATTACCAGGAGAAGCAAGATGTTCCTCAGGCATCAGTAGATTCTTCCATAGATATCCAGGAGAAATCAGAGTCAGAGGAATGCAATGAAAGCCAGAAGGAGCTTGTAGCACAGATGGATCCTAGAGGTATCTTAAAATCACATTAAGGAACAGATAATGATTCCATGGTCAACAAGAACCTGGAAGCATCATGAATAATTTGTACCTGCGTATAGGTTCCTTATGTTTTGAAGTTTTAGTATGTCCATATATCTTGGGAAAGATACATTGGTACATGTGATTCCTAATGTTGATAAACATGTTGATAAATACTTTGCTGCATTCATGCCCAATAGACTTCAACAAGCCAATATGCTGAGCAAGGTAGACGGTTATGAAATCTTTGAAAATGTTAATAGATAAAAGATGTAAACCAGCTGTCTGCCTAATTGTCACACTCTGGATGCAGCTTCTTTATACACTGACACATTATGAGCTGTACCTTTATTTAAATTTTATTTTTTAAAATTGTAACCCTACTAAAACTACTTCTCAAAGATGAAATGTTCACCTATTAATAAGAGTACTGTATATGCCTTTTTTCAATATTATGTCATGTATGATTTGTATTACAAAAGTTAACTTCATATTCATGTGATTCAGGAGTTGAGGAGGACAGTAGTGCAGAGGCAGAGTTTCTTCCAATTCCAGACACTTGTGTAGATCATCTTACCCAGGGCTTACTAGATGCTATGCTCCCTCACTTCCAGAAACATGAAGAGTCACTTACAGAGCTAACGTAAGCAACTTCTCTATCATGCATACACACAAAATCTTGAGGATCAGACTGCTGAGAGAGTTATGTTTTCCCTGAAGGGGGTACCTCACTGAGCGGCGAATGCTTACAAAAGTTGCGATCTTTGGATTTGGAAACTTTTCTGACAAATGTTGACAAAAAATCAGGGTTTCCCTCTGTTTTTAGCGTCTTTTAGCAACGCTTAGCGACAGCTACATGTAGCAGCATCTGCCTGAATGTTTGCAAAAGACAGTTGGCAGTATTGGCGACTGTAAGCAAATGTAAGCGAAAGGTTTTGCGAAGATTAGCAACTATTTGCCAATGCTTTTCCACTGTTTGTGAACATTTGGGACGTTTTGCCAAATCCTGGTTAAGTACCAGGTGAATCTATGGACCTAACCCTATAAAAAGGGTGAGCAAACCTTCCCCAGCATTCAGATTTCTTCTTACTGCTGTCAAAAAAAGATTGCAAAAGACTTGCCTTTTTAAGATGGATTTCCAAAATATGGAAATGGTTTCTTCCAAGAAGAGGCCCAATTTATAGAGGAACCATGGTCACATGGTCACTAGCATTGGCAAATCAAAACGTATTTTAGTGACACGTCTTACTACTATTTGCAAATGCTTTCGACTGTTTTGTAAAAGCTTGCAACTGTTTGCAGAAAAATTAATTTGCAAAGAAAATTTGAACATGTTCAAAATTTTTGTGTGACAAGAAATACTGTTTGGGACAATAAAAACTGCTAACTTTTTTGCAACCTTTTACAAACCCTGACAAAACCCCAAATTTGCTACATTTCAAGCAATCACCACGCATTGAGATACCTGCCTATTTAAGAAACAAGTTTAGTCTTACTAGATTCTAGTTTTACTCAAGAAATTAAACTTCTGTTATAGTACTATATTACAGGTATATGGTTATTTATTTAATTTCTGTAAAAAAAATTAAAAGGAGAAAGTGTACCTGATGTTAATTGTTACCCCAATGTTATTAGGACTTGTCTGACTTTGCAAAACCACAGTAGCCACACATGGGATTCATTCATTGCAGCAAAACCAAATTTTATGATATTGATCAGCTAGAACTGTGTTCAACATGAGTACACATCCATACATCCTAATGACTCCAGGTTTTATCACCTCAAATCTTCAACTACATGTATGTGAGTAAAACTGTCAGAGAAACAAAACATTGATTATGTGTTGGTAAACAATACTTTTGTTTTGCCTTCATTTATCAGGAGAAACCAAGTTCTTTTGATTGAAACTCTTCAGCAAGAAAACAGAAAATTTTCAGAGAACAAGATAGTTGATGATCTTACAAAGATGGTAAGTAATCAATGCTCTGTGATCTTTGATACGTTGTTGTGCAAGTGTTCATACAAAAGTGCTTATCTATGATTGCATATTTCTGAAATTTCATTTGTTTTTCAAAAATTATACAAGCAAAAACTCCATTGAATTTGGCTGATTTGGGGGAAAATCTGGAATAATTATGACTATATAACATTTAGGTACAAGTGATTTGTAACAGGGTGTTGTTTGGTTTGTTAATCAATTGGAATTAAGCCATAGCTCTTAATTATTTTTGAAAACTAGTCCTTTGTTTATTATCTGTAACTTACAGATGCAGGAAGCTAAGGTGTACCACAGCAAATTAACAGCCATTAAAAAGGAGATGACATCATTACATGAAAAGTCAAGCAAGTTAAAGGTATGCTTTGTCTCTTAGCCAAGATAAATCACCTTATTATTTCACGTTGTTTATTCAAATATTGTTCTTATTCTTCTTTTGTATAATATTTTGCAGCTATTGTAGTGACAAATCCAGATTGGAGAACCAAGCAAGAGCATCATCTGTCATGAGATGGAATTCCCTGGTGCCTCCTTGGTTCCTTGCAGTTAGAATGCATTATACATGGAAGTTAGACATCAAGAAAGTAGTGAATTGATACCATATGTCATTCATTTGTTAGAATTTGATTTTGTTTTTGTTTTTGCCTTTTCTTCTTCTTTCTCTCTCTCTCTCTCTCTCTCTCTCTCTCTCTCTCTCTCTCTCTTTCTCTCACTCTGTCTCTATTCAGAGACGAGCTTTGAAGTTACAACAACAGAAAATGAAGGAGAATCTAGAGAAGGAACAGCAGAGGGAAAGAGAGATTGAGGAGGACAGAAAACTCACAGCTAAAAGACCGAATACTTCTTCATCAACCAAGACAGCACCTCATAGGTAGCCATCAATTAAGACATAGAATATAAAAACACCAAATACCATGTGCAACATAATGTAGGAAAGTTTGTATTAATTGACTAGTTTTCCAGCAAGGACTGTTTTAACAAATTTGAATGTATGAATATTGATGCATTTAAGGCTCTATTCCTTGTACATATTATGAGATTGAAGCATTATATGATGTGTGAGTGATGCTTTTGAACAGTACTGGTTACATTTACTGGGAAATCCAGGTGCTTCATGTGGCTAATCAGAAATGCAGTGCTACAAGAACAATTACATCCCATTCTGGTTTTGATCTTAAAAGGCATTTTGTCATGACAACTCATAGCATTTTTTTTTTTTAATTAGGTGGTAGAATTTATAACCAATGTCATTATTTTCAAGTAACCTGCTTTGTTAAAAGTTGAGTACAACATGTTTTGCTTGTGATAATAAGAGCAGGCATGTCTACAGAGAGAAGAAATCATTTGTGGTCACCCTTTTGATAATGTAAAGTCTGTTATTATCTATGGTATGCTTCCCAGGGATCATGAAATTTCATGGTCTTCAAATGTTTCTGCCCCCTGCCCCCCTTCTGAGTCAGATGACAATAATGTATCTGCCCCTGAACAAAGAGTTTGAATGAAGTATACTTTTAATTAAAAGTTTTAATGTAGTCACTTGGTGTAGAGAATGATTCCAAACACAAAGGCCCGAATTCACAAAGGAGGTTTAAACCATGGCTAAGGTTTAAACCTCCATAAGCATACTGAAATAAGCGTAGATAAGCGCACATTGTCCATGCGCGCGCTCAAAGAAAGTATATGATTGGATCAGCACACATACACTTAATAAACCAAATCTCCTTTGTGAATTCGGGCCAAATTTTTCGTACTTCATGTTCATCGCATTGAAAATTGAAACAAGGTTTCTTAATACAAATGTTAATTGCTAAAGACATTTCTCAATAAGCACATTTACATGAGGGAACATTATATCAAATTAAGAATAAGACCTCAATTCTAATGGCACTGAAAAGGAAACATTGTGCTGGGAGTTATCAAAGATTTGGGGATTTACAAATGTTTCAATTAATATACCCTGTGGATGTGCACATATATGGAGATGCATCATAGCCTAGTATTATGTAGTTCTCATTTTGAAAAAAAAAGATATGTGATATCATTTTGTAATATGATAGGAATGAAATTACATTACAGTGAATTCCATGGTAATAAATTTATAGTACTGTAAATGCCTTTCTATCAAATAGAGTGTATATTGTGATGTGATATTATGATATCTGTATCGATTTCAATGAAATTTTGATGTCATTTTTGTGCTGTTTTCCTGTTACTGTAATCATTCCATTATATTGGTAGAATGGCTTATTATTTATTTATAGGTTCAAAAATTTGAAAATCTGAGGGTAACATTTGTCTGATATCGATAACAATAACAGGATTTTTCAGACATTAGCATACTCCAAAGATCACACCATATACAGTGTACCTTTGATTTAAAATCTTGTTATCATTATAATTATTATTGGACAAATGTGAACTACATGATTTATAGTCCAATTGTAGATTGTAAAAACAAAGCTTATTCATATATCAGTGAAGAGGGAATTAGAGAATATGTAGTGTTAAAGCTAGTTCTATTGTATGTTTTGTCTTTTATCAGTTATTAATGGAAACTGTTTTCTCCTGCTTTTATATACTAATTTGTTACATATTTTTCTACTCAGTATTTTGTGAAGCACTAAAATTTATTCTTTAACACAACGTAAATTAGTGACAGTGTGATAAGCTATATGATCATAATGATGTGTTGTAAAGTTTCATTTTTTCTGTTGATACATTCAGTTTGGGAAATGTATCAGATTTTTGTTGTAAAACTGTGTCAACAAAAGAGAGTAATATGTGAAAGAAAAAAATGTTATAATGTTATTGCATACTGTATGAAAGATACTGTAGAGTTTCAAGTTGCAACTTTTGAGTTTCTTTGAAAAATTGACAAAATTTGTTTGCACACTATTGAAATGATATGTAGCTTTTACTGCAGCAGTATTAATCGATTTACATTATTTCGAGAGTAGATTACTAAACTCATAGGTGGATGTTGCTAAAATATGCCATCCTAGATGTATTTAAGAATAACACGATAAAAACTATTTTCGAAAAATCAACTCAAGGCAATTTCAATAGCCCTGTCTGTCACCTTTAGAAATGTGCGAACATTACAATGGTGTATTACGTAATCCGAACCTGATTTCTATGGGCAGTACAATAGGCCTTTGAAATTGCCCTTGAGTTTATTTTTCGAAAGTAGTTTTTATATCGTGTTGAATGATTTTAATCCAGTTGTCTTCCATTGTTTACTTCAAGAAATCTATATCTGCTATGTAAATTTCAGCAAAAATTTTATAGCCAGTCTGCCCAGTCATGATTTCTGGCAGGGATGAACAACAACATTCTGACAAAATCTTAGCAAAATTTCAAGTTACATTGACATCTGCCAAGCAAAATTTGACAGAAATTTTCAAAAGCTGATTAATGAGCCAACAAAGATTGAATAAGTTTCACTGAGGTTGATAATGATTCAATGACTAAAGGAAGACATAATCATGCTTTTTTTCTTTCTTTTTTTTTTGTAACATGTAGTGGAAATTGAAGATTAACTGACTTAAATGTTTGATTTAATGTGTAAAGCCAAGTGTCAAATGCTGAGAAGAATGTTTTATTTTGAAAGCACAATCGTACATAAGTACATGTGCGATTTACGTGTATGAAATGAACAATGTACATGTATATGTGTTGGGAATGAAAAGATCCTATTCAACATTGTTAAAACTGCAATAATCATTGTGAATAAATGAGATTTTTATGAATCCATGTACCACTGAAGTTAATACAAGGGATTTTGATTCAAGATTGTCGATCTGTCTGTATGTGTAGCTACATTAGAAATCAAGGGCTATATCCTGAGAACGAAGTTAAGAAGGAGAGCCTGTTAGCTGTTGGCGAATCTGTATTCTAAACACATTATAGTTGTAATGTTATCTCTCCATCAATAGTTTTAGGCATTGAAATGGATTCACTCTTCACCTACATCAAATATACAAATATTACAGGATGTTCATAGGAGTTTTCAGTCTGAAAACAGTTGATTCATGTGTAATAGGAAAATTAATGTTGAAATATATGTAGGTTACATAAAGGGCCTGTTCCGTATTAAAATTTTAAAATGATTTCTCTTCTATGCTATGATATTTCTCTGGAGACATTGTAGGTTTAATTTCTCCATAAAATAAAAACTGAAATTCCCTAATACTTTCTGTGCCAAGGTTTACATGCTTTTAGAGTTCTGCCCCATGCTTCTTAGACCACATGGTCATTCATTACCTAGCTCAAGTATATAGAACATACTAGGCTATAGATAATAAATGAATTTATTATTTTCATCAAACTTCACACAAAATATTAATGGATGTACATTTGGAAGGCATAGAACATTGCATCCAAGATAAAACAATGTTAGAAAAGAAGTAATTTTCCACTAAACTAGGCGAGAGGCCTATACTTCGTTACCTTCTTATTGAATATTACAAGATAGCTAGGCCCTTGGAAAAGATGCCGAAGCATTTATTGCAGTGGAATGGAAAGGAAGATGATAAACTTTCACAAAAAAACTTTGCAAGAGGTATATGTGAAATAAAATAGAGAGAGAAAGAGGGGGGAGGCGAAAAAGAGAGAGAGGGGTTATAAACTTCCTTTTTTAGTTTAAATGTTTCATTGCTGTTTCCTAACATTAGTAGTTAAATGAATTTGTAGTGGTATTTTCGAAAAGCTCAGTGGAACGAGAGTACAGGAAGAGGGGGTGGGGCATGCACGTGCTGTTGAAATTAAATATTCATAAACCTTTACTCAGAAAGTCTTCAACAGCCAATCAAATAAAGCCAAGTTGTCAAATATCAATTCTGTCCTATGAGGAAAAAACATTCTTTGTAAGATTAAGAGCATAAAGCAACAATCCAATACAAAGATAAATAAAAGTCATACCAAACTTGACAAAATGATAAAGATAAATTATATATTTTTCGCTAAACCAAGTGAATTTATTGCTCAATGCCCATGTTTACGATGTATATGCAAATGAAGGTCATCTTATTTGCATAAAGTTACAATCATATGGTTGCATTTGTTCAATATGGCGAGGTACAGCACTCTTTCTGTCACATTGCTACTTCTTTTTCTGGCAGTTCTTTACTGTTCTGCACAGCCTCCTTTCAAGAAATTTGAGTACAAGTACAGTTTCAAAGGCCCACACTTGATACAGAAGGATGAAACGGTTCCATTTTGGCAGTACGGAGGAAGTAAGTAGACATTTCTATTCGGATATTCGTTGTCTCTGTCCGCAGCGGGCATGGACCAGCATCCGGCCCGGTTTCCAGCCATGAAACTGGTCGCAGTGCCTCGGCTCAGCCCCGTAGAGTTCATACAGCAATGCATCGTGCCTGTACTTGACAGCTGGAAAATGAACAGACCGCTTTTAGGATATATTATTATTATTACTTAGCGTACCGTAATCCAACACCATTTTGCCCCCAATATAATTTACTTGAAATATTTCTAGAAATATTTCAACGGCAAGCAGCTAGATTATGCTCCAACAACTACCATGACTACAGTAGTACAGCTAGAGGAGGGAAGAGGGAGTTGTCACCAGTGCAGAATTAAAGGAATTAGGATGGGACACATTAAAAAACAGGAGAACAAAGCAAAGACTATGCATGATATATAAGATGGTGAATGGACTGGTCGCAATATCACTTCAAGACTATGTCCAACTAAATGAAAGAGCCACTACTAGAGTATGTGCTCCTGTGGGCGGCCGGTCCCCTGTGAGCAGCCGGCGGTGAATAAAAAATGAAAAAAAAAAAAAAAATTTGATATCCCTTCAAAAATTACCCTGGACAGTCTCAGGTAGGTTCTATTGCACCAAAAAACATACTCAGCCAAAGCAGTAAGTATCCTGAATCTCGCTCAACATCACGAGAAATGTACGCCACCAGTCATCGACAAAAAAATTGCAGTTTCTTAACTTTTAAGTTAAGAGACTATGACATACTTAAACCAATACTTAAACTTTATTTGTTCAATTTGATGTGTAATTTGATGTTTATTTAAGAGAATGAAGTTGATGGTCCATGTTTTGCTTCAGAAATTTTTATTTACACTACCACAGGGAAAGCTGCATGGGGGTGGCCGCTCACCAGTGCCATTTTTCTGAGTGGGTCTGGTGATCGTGAGCAGCCACCCTGTGTAAAACGTGTACAAAATGCAGGTTTTTGTAGGAAATTGTAGTCTGCTTTCATTTTTTGGTCATGGCGTTTGATAGATCATCATGTTTGACAGATTTTATGGGTTTCAACAGAATATTATTAATTTTTATAAAGTATTGGAATGTAATGTATGAAATGTGATATTAATTTTCTTTCACTTACTTTAGTCACAAATATGATGCTGAATGCCCGACATATCATGGGCGGCTGCTCACAGGGGTAGAGGCGGCCGCACACAGGACCCCTAGCACCGTTTTGAAAAATGGACACTACTGACCACGTTATTGGTCAATAATTTTAATTTTGCCTTCTATTTACTTTAGTAAGCAAGTATTTGGACTATGAATTTATTGTATTGAATTATGTGCGAGTCTTTGATTGATAAATCAGCAAATTCCCTTTAAGCGGCCGCACACCAGAGCCTTTACTCTAGATTCAACCATAAAAAATAAGCAATTCATGAAAATTAGTCATAAGGCAAAAGCTTTCCAAAATTCCAGGATTCTTTCTTTGTTACAACTGTCAAAGACTGGAACAAAGTGCCTGCTGAAACAGTGAACTCCCATGTAAAAACAAGTTAAAATTTGATTAGTATAAACCAATAAGCCATTCCACATATAACATGTATAACGTGTTCTAAAGTTAGCGGGATGTGTCAAGACACGACATATTGCTGACGGAATGATACAGATACAGAAATGGTACAATCTCTATCCTGGATGATTGGCTAGATCTAGACTAAAAGTTAAGTCTAATTTAGAATAGATTATTTATCATGTTTATCATGTTTATGTTAGGCCTACTTGTTAGATCTACAGATCATCTACAATAGTCAGTTCATATATTTTATATTAATGTCAGTAGGACAGTAGACTACTCAACTTCATCAGTTCATGTGTTACTGTTACTAGAAATCTCTTTTCTGCATGCCATTTTGACTTGTCAGTTGTCACCCATTCGCAGATTTGTAATTTCCATGATGATTACAAATAAACCTACTGTACTATTTTACTAGCTGATAGGAAATCAAGAAAGATCTAATCCATTTTTACTTGTACCTCTAGAAGTCTAGTGTTCCTTCCTTTCCTTCATTTGTTCAGTACTAATCCTTTCATTTCCAGACTGTATTTAATCAGTCAGAAAAATTATAATTGTAATTTGTAAATACAATCTAGCCAAGAATAAGTTGAGAACTGGACTAAATTTTCAAACTTCAGAAAAAAATTTTGCCTAATTTTCTCATTTTATAATTATATAGATCTAGTTTCTGATGAAGGCAGAAATTTTGCCCGCTCACATATATGCAAGGTTATTTATATAACTAATGAATTTGGCCAGACATATTCATGCACACACAAACACACATAAGTTTTACCCGTTTACCTGCCAGAATTTTCAGGATGTTAGAAAATGCAGGATACCCAGAAAAAAGAAATGTATTTTGTTTTTGTTTTTTGTTTTTTGTTTTTTTGTCTCGCCTGCGTAAGCGGAAGCAAGACATAGGCGTCGCTTTTCCAATGGCGGCAATGGCGCCAGCGTCAACAATTTTGGACATGCTGTCTTTTCAAATTTGTTTGTTTAATTTCCATGAAAGTTGCACACAAAGGTTACAGATGGGGGTACCTTTCCATCAAGGGGGGCCCGGGGGGGTAAGTCTTGGGGGCACCACCCCAAGAGCCCCAATATAATGGCAATAATTAGACTTCTTTTTAGTTTCTTCTTTAAGCCCTATTGCAAGATTTTAAGTAAAGTTGGTAGGAATCAACTGTAGGGGAAGGAGACCTCACTTTGGTCAAACAGGGTGCCTTGCTCCCAAGGGGCTCAAGGGCAGCACCCCTAGAGTGCCCCAGTGGTGAAAGTGAGATAATTTTTAAATGCATGGCTGGGTATTAAACAAACTAGGTAGGAATTATCCTAAGGCAAGGAGGATCTAAATTAATGCAGATAGAGTACCTATCTCTTAAGGAGGGGGGGGGGGGGGTTTGGGGGCACCCTAAGAGCCCCAGGGACTATAAATTGACATTTTTCCTTCATTAAAACCTACTGCTAGATCGTAATCAAATAGGTAGGGATCATTCTTAGGGGAAGAAGACCTCAAGTTGTTCAAATATAGTTGATCTACATTGTCTTTAAGGGGTGTCATCGAGTGGCAGCACCCTAAAAGTGTCCCAGTGGCAAATATTACATGTACACATTTTCTGTTTCTTTAAAACACACAGCTTGATTTCAAATAATCTTCACAGTCCAATCAATCTCAGGTAAAGGGAATTTAAGTTGTACAAATGGGGTAAATAGCCCAGACGGGGGCTCAGGGGTAGCACCCTTTAAGTGCCCCAACCTTTGATTTTTCACTAAATGAAAATACTGCCCTGATGATTGTGCAATGCAGGCAAAACTGCCCTGGGCATTTCCCTTGTTTAATTTTTTATTATTATTATGTGATAACCCATGTCTTTCAATTTACAGTTAGAAGTTAGAATGACATGTGTCGTGTGATGTTTTTTGTTTAATAGGCTTTTTACACTTGCCAAATTTTGCCTAGTCCCATACTATCGGTGGGGCTAAACAAGGATTTAGCCCCACCGATAGTACGGGACTAAGCTTAGCCCATTCTGTTCACATTGCATTTCACTAAAGTGACTAACTCCACTATTGTACGGGATTATTTGAGCCCCAGAAAAAAAGCAGAGTTAGCCCCACCTTTGGTGAGAACAGAAATAAAAAAGGTCCGAGGTAAGGATAGTCCATGGTTAAGGATAGTACAGGGTTGAAAAAAAATGAAGTGTAAAAAGCCTGTAAGTTTCCTCTTCCTTTGCGCATGATATGATATCCTGTTTACTATATATTTGTAACACATATATATTTGCAACATTATCTGTTACGGCTTTTCATTTCAAAATATCAACAACAACAAAATATTGAATGTCACTTTGGAGTATTTTCTGTATTCTCAGTGTGAAGGAATAGTGGCATAAAATGAAATTGTACCCAGAAAGGCTAAGAGCTTTTGCTGGTTAATGATTGAAGTAGTCTTGAAATCATTTCACAGGAGTTGTCTTTTTTAAAGATCTATATGAATTTTTATTTATGATCTTTTGTTTACAGTACACTCTGAATTAAAGGTATAGATTTTAGGTCATGTCCTTGTGTTACATGCAGTATTTTGTAGACTGTTTGGCCAGAATTCACAAAGGTGTAATAGATTTAGACCATGGTTTATGCAGATTTTGTGGTATATTGTGCGCTTGATTTCGCACGTACACTTAAAAAGATCCAATAATGAACGCGCGTGAGTGGCACAGGGCGCAAATTTCACGCTAGTTGCCATAGTTTAGACCATGGTTTATGCGCAAAATCAAGCGCACCATGGTCTAAATCTATTACCACCTTTGTGAATTCCGGCTTTAGTGATCATTTCCACTACCAGTAGTAATCCTTTGGATTGCCTAGGATAAAAGTTATCATATATATACCTAATCTCAATTGGACTTTGTCAAAATGAAATCTGCACACTTTGCCCACAATATTGGATTATCTGAAACAACCACATACATGTACATGTGCATCTATAGTTTTAAAATGCAACAATTTACTATATGTTCCAAGTAGTTTTATCCATTTACAAGCCCCCCACCCCCCACCCGTTTGGTGCCCAATCTTTTACATTTTACATGACAAACTTGTTTCATGTGTGATCAAGAGCCTTTTGCTTTTCACACATTTAGTTATAATTTGAAGAAGAAAAAAAAAACTTTTTAAAAATGATATTATTTCATTTGTCCATAAATCTGCAAAAAGTCTAAATAGATAATTTGTGCTACCATAGACTATTTCTGACATGAACATACTAAATTTTCTGGCTTTAATGTAAATGACCAGCTGTAAGTTACATACATGTATATACCTTAAAAGTGTGGATTGTGTACATGTAGTATTACCTATAAAACAAATAAGTAACAATTGTTAATTTATTTTTGTTTTTGATCATTTCTTCTTCTAGGTGCTCTGGCCAGTGATGACAAAGTTAGGGTGACCCCATCCTTGAGAAGCAGAAGAGGTATGATACTTAAATTGATATCATATCAGTGTAATACATGTATATTATTATATTAACATCAATGTAATGTAATTATGTAAAGGTCTATAAAACAAAAAGTACATTACTGTACTAAACATCTTGTTACCTTCATTCTGGATAAGTGGGGAGTAATTGATACGAGTTGGGAACATGAAACCTGCAACAACAAAGACAGGTGTGTACTGGTGTAATTGGACCATGTATACATGTGTGTGTTATTGATCAGAATGAATTTCATTCAAGAACGTGTGAATATCCAATCAAATGCATACCCTGCAATACATGTAATCTGCTGCCTGTGCAGTTTGTGTCGATAAAAGGTTTCCTTCAAGCTGAAATACTGACTTCTACATTGTATACTCGCTACACTTTTGTAAAATATATAGACAAAAATACTCTTATGCATACTCAAATTCACTGCAGAGAACTAGTCCTTACCTGTGTTTGTTTTAGAGAATGGTATACTTTTACCACTGTGTCTACCATTAGGTTGAGACTTGTATCAATACTAAGTAAATTTCTCTGTTTGTTTCAGGATCAGTAGTGCTATCAGATATCACTATTTGAGCCATATGTTGTGTTCCCAGCAGTCACAGCACACTTAGGTTGCCTGTGAACATTGTAGAAAGATTTATTCTTAGCATTTCTTGCTGGTACATGTGTTTTAATGAGTAAGGAAGCAGAGAGATTATTGTGATGTATTGTTTCCTTTTTTATAATGCATTGTATGTAGGCAGTTATGTATAGAAGGATTAAGCTGAATGTAGCACTTTTTTGTATATCTAGCAGGATTTATCCCTCTTTTGCACTGAATTTATCCCTCTTTTGCACTGAATTTATCCCTCTTTTGCACTGAATTTTTGAATATATCATTTTCACTATATTTCAGTGAATTTATTAAAGTTATTGGCTTCTTGCTATTACTCTTTTCAAGGAAATTTAATTGCATCTCATTTTTAGAGAGCCTCACTGGCTCATTTACATGTAACTGACTATTTATCCTTTTAATCTAGCACAAAATATCATTATACTTACCCTCAAAGATGTTCAGTATGTTCACAAATTCTTTTTTTTTACTCAAAGGATAGGCTCTATAACAATGATAGTTGAACTCAAAATACTCTGAATCCTTTAAATCCTCCTTTGCTGAATCTGTTGAAGGTGACTGCTACATATACAGTGTATGAGGACAAATGGATTTAAGGTATTGGGAAAATATGGCTAGGAGTATTTACAGCTGCTACAAAGCTCAGAAATTTCCTCAGTCATATGTATAAATGTATACTGTGCCTACATGTAAATCTTGAATAATTCAAAAGACAGCTCAACACAAGCTGCCTAATTTATAAATGAGGGAGTAATATTGGGGAATGTGTAGCAATGAATATTCCTTGAATTTTAATTGTTGCTCAAAAGAATCACTTAATACTGTATGTACTTGTGAACATCGTCATCATTAGGTAGCTTAGTGGAATGTGATGGCGCGTAAGAACCAGGAAAGATGCATATATGACAAAATTATTTAAAATCACAATTTTATTCTATAGAGGCAGAACCAATATATTAGGATGTAGAATTAGTATTTAACTCTATGAACATTTTTAAGCAAATAAATTTTAAAAATGATATGAAAACTTTTATTCAGATAAGTCTGACAAAACTATCAATTTGCTCTTTGCGTCTTTACGCGCCATTGAGTTTCACTAAGCTACCTTAAGTACTGAGTATATTATTTACCAAAAGCATTGTTTTGGTGATCTTGGAATGGACTCGTAAAGAAATTGTAGACTCGAGGTGATATGATAAATACGCCTTAGTCTTAATAGACATCTTTTTGAATGATCTTATCTAAAGGTTACATCTGGTCTAAGATGGAAAGCAATTTTGACTGGTGGGAAATAGAGGTCATCTTTAAGGTCACAGGACGAGGTCGCGTAGGAGCTGATGGATTGGTAAGTCATGACTGAAACAAAGATTGAGTTTACAATCAAGTTACCTTTTTGATATGGTAGCTTGGCCTTTGTTTGATGAAATATGATATTGCTATTATTTTTATTGAAAAAGAACTTGAAGCGGTAGAAATTTTATATTTCACTCTTCAAATGCTACACACTAATTGTCATGTAGTAGTTCTGTTTTTGCACTCAATACATGAGACAATATACAGATACTGTTACAGCAATGTCCTAAGGAGTTGTAATATAAAGTAGATTGTAAACAGTGGAATATGATATCAGTATTTTGTTAATCTGTTGGAGACAGTTTCATTTTCATTCATAACTTGCATTTACATTTTTTTTTTTTTTTTTTCTTGAGTTATCTTGAACTTTGTCTTCAGTAGAATAAAAGTAATGGTGTTATTTGTGAAGAATGCAGAGTTCTATAAAATTACCAATTATGCTTCACAAAATTAATGATACTTACTTTTATGACAAAAAGAAGACATATGCTGTAACTTACAGCTTCATATCCTATTTGCAAAAATGTTGGTTCCATGTTCATGTAATTTAAATTAAAATATCTAACTGTGTGGAATGGTTTTGATATATTGAGGTTGTTTTCGTTGTCCATATTACATCTATGGATTGTAATTATTGACAACTGTCTTCCCACAGAAACTAGTAATGATAGGATAGGCCTTCATATTGAGAAAGTCATAAGCATGGACAGGAGAATTGAGTAGTTATAGCACGTGCCCTGATAAGATGGAATACAGTTTTATGTTTTTCTTTGATTATTTTGTGTAGGCTATATGGTACACCCAAAACAAAGGAGAAGAAGGAGCGGTATATGGAAGCTCAGACAAATGGAATGGAATGGGTCTCTTCTTTGACTCCTTTGATAATGATAACCAGAGAAATAATCCCTACATTCTTGTTGTCACCAATGATGGCACTAAGATGTATGATCATCATAATGATGGCTTGATGCAGCAGCTTGGAGGATGTATGAGAGACTTCAGGAACAAACCCTTCCCAGTTAGAGCCAAAGTAGAATATTACAAGAATGTATTAACAGTGAGTAGCTTTCTTGGAACTTTGTAGTGAAAGAATTTCTAAAGGAATTCCTTTTTTAGATTATGATATTGACTTTGGTGTAAAAGCTGAAAAGGAAACAAATTTTGTGGTGAAAATGTATTATTTGATCATATATAAGGATAGGGCCATCTATGGAGCTGGGGTTTATTAGTCTGCGATAATGAATACAGATAGATAACATTTCAGTTGTTTTACCTGATTCGAATATCATGACATATTTTTTAACCTGTGGAGTACCCAGCCTTTTTGAAGAATTGTAATTGATCAGAATCACTCACAACTTTAGTTTGATATGAGTCACAACTTCTGGCATAAGAAATGGGCAACTGTAAATTTACAATTCAGTGAAAGACTTGCGATCGCATTGAACAAAGTACAACCCTTTATAAGACAATGCATAGGTGCATCTTACCCCCTTATCAGTGAATCTCTACTGCATACTTTGATTTCAGGTCTACTTCCATCAAGGATTAAGTGCTAACGACCATGACTATGAACTGTGCATGAGGGCAGAGAATGTCTATCTTCCTCCGAAAGGATACTTTGGTGTTTCAGCAGCAACTGGTGGTCTAGCAGGTAAACAAGAGTTTGTAGTAGTAGTAGTAGTAGTAGTAGTAATAGTAGTAGTAGCAGCAGTAGAACTAGTATTAGACTTGTTCAGCACCAGAGTAACAACCAAAGAACAGCTAAATTCCATTTTTGGCATGTGCCGTATTCCGTTTGAGTTTGCTTTGTAATATATGGGACAATCTATAACTAATTGTTGTAATTATAATACACCCCTGCACTTGAACTGAAATCTATTCAAAAGTTCTTCTTTTGGTACTTGAAACATTACCGTACCGTTCTGACTTTAATCAGGTGTTTCTGCCTCACACAATACTCATCTTTATGTGACTAATCATTATTATTATGTTATTTATTTTAGATGATCATGATGTAATGAAGTTCCTGACCCATAGTCTCGCAACACCAGAATCTAGAGTGAGTAGCACCAAGATCTAGACAAACTAGAAAACATCTATTTATAGCAAGCTTTAAAGTGTACCAACCACCTGAAAAAAGAATTTGTATACCGCTAGGAAGTATAAAATTAACCTCAAAGAACTTTATCTGTCATTCTATAGGTCAGCAGTTTAGGAGTATGAAGGAAATAAAGGATAACATGAAGGTGCTCATGCGGAACCGAACCTCCAAGTTGGGTTCCGCGTGAGCCCTTATCTTGGCGAGCGCGTACGGGTGCGTTGAGTAGTCTACTCACGAGTCGCTTTTATGCTTATTAAAGAAGAATTAACCCCAGAATATAAATGTACTTATTTTCAAAGGTGTAATATATTCTTAATCATTGGCCTGTATCACTTTAGAAATAAATTATCAAAAAAGGGTTTAAATCAAGACATTCTAGCATACGGTATCATTTGCTAACACTTTACATGGGGGATGCCATTTTCTTGATGATATGGAATTGTACATGAACCATTGGAAACCGTTCCAGTCAGGAAGATATTTTTAATCCTAGAGCTAAATTGCTCCTCTTCATTACAAAAAATCCCCATATATGATGGAAAATATTTCACAGGTGTATATATATTTTCTAAAATGTGAAATTTATAGATTTCTTTTTAAATTCTCTGGTTTTGCTAAATAGAAATTGATTTATTGGGCTTGCCTGGCAGAGCAGAACATAATTTATACAACGCACATTCTGACCATTGAAATTCATTATCTCAAAGCAGGTGAATGCATAGTTTGTCACTATTGACGCTCGGGAAAGTAATCATCCATAAATTAGAATTAATTTGCTCCATCGCGTACGTCATAGTATCAAGAAAATAGATTTCTATTTAGTAAAATAGTAATTTTCAAGGAAATATAAAACACATTTTCGTTTAGAATATATACTGTGTATATTTTTTTTAAAATTTATATCTCAAATGGGATTTTGTATTAGGAAGAAGGACAATTTTGCATTCGGATTAAAAATATCTTTATGTACACATTAAGAAAATGGCAGCCCCCAGGTATCGCTAGCACACGATAAATTTTGCTGAGAAAATCTTGATTTATACCCATCTCGTATATTTTAATGCAAAACTACGTAGAACAACAAGAAGGAATAGATTACATATTTGAATATAAGCACATTTATATTTTGAGGTTAATTCCCTTTAAGAGTATAATTAAACTTGTAATATCTCTTTATAGAAGTGATATTTGAAGCCCTTATTTGGAATATAGTAGAATGACATCGAACCTCTAACATACAGACTAAAATATTTTTTGGTGATTGGTACCCTTTAATGATATGTAACTTATTCTGTCATGAAGCAGGATACAAGGTTTTTGTATCTGTACATGTGTACTGAAGTATAATTTTCTTGTATTGACCAAGAAACAAATTGTAAGACAAAAGTCATTGTACTTCTGCATTGCAGCAATGAATGATGTATTGGGGAGTGGATTGTACTTTCTGCTAATTGTGGATTTTATTAGAAACCCAATTTAAAGTGAAAAGAGCACTTTTGTGTTTTTTTATAAGATGAAATATATTTCCAACTTCATGATAACTTTCTGATTTAATACATACACATGAATTAAAAAGAAAGAGAAAATAATTACCAGTATATCGCATGTTTAGGTAAGAATAAGAATAATCAGACAGGTGGAATTAACTACAACTTTTTTGACACAGCCAACAGTTAATCAAAATGTTAGGTGATCTTAGGAATTTCTGAAATATAGAAAAATTGTCTTAGAATTAGATTATTTGTTGTTTGATAAAAACATTTGTCTAGTTTCCAGACCAGTGTATGTATGTTCTGAAGATTTAATTTCTACTTGTCTGTTTAGATTGATAAAGATGGATTCATCACTGATGAAGAGGCCAAAAAGTTTAAAGATGAATTTGATGAATTCCAAGGAAAATTACAGCAACAGAAAGAAGAGTAAGTATAATAAAGAACTTCTCTCATCCATGATATCCTATGATCAAAGAGCTTTTAAAGTTGAAGAAATGAAAAGATAGCTGGAACTTTAAAATTCTGTGTGTTCTGTGGGAGACTAATTTACCTATGCCAAGTCTGCCTAATATTTGAAGACATGTTAATGAGAAGAAGTTGAATAATTATTGTAATCCACTTTTTGTGAATCTACTTTGAATTTTCATATCAGCTTCAAATTGAAGACATGGTACACAGTATATGAAGGAAGTAAGCAACTTCCCATCATACAGTATAGGGCCATTCTTTGTAAAGTGAAACTTTTGGTCACACATGTGACCAACTAAGTTTGCCTCATTGCCAGAAAATGAGATTACATTTTATTTATTTCTTTATAATACCAGTTTCTTACATGAAAAAGATTTCCTTTTCTTTGACAAGAAAAAGTCATTTCCCAACCATACTGTTTTTACAGAGACATTTAAAAACACCTTTTATTGAGTGGTCACACACTTGACTGACTCAATTTTCACTTCTAAAAGAAAAGAATGTTCACTAATTTATGGGAATTTGCTTTCAAACTGTTCATAGCAATCCCATCATACAGCAATGAAAAGTGGAAACTTGCACTCCAAGGGAAATACGAGAAAAGTAGGTTTGAATACCAACAAGTAAAACCCTTTTCGTGTGAGGTGACACACGTGACCGACAATTATGTTGACCTCCAAAAGAAAATGATGTACTCTCATTCAAAATATTTACCCTCCATCTGTTTGGGTAAGATTGTTATTCAAATATCCAAAAATGAGAGACTTCTACTACAAGACAAATACTAGAAAATTAGGTTTAAATGAGCTATTTTTCAGAATTTTTGTCACACACATGACTGAGAATGGCCCTACAGATACAGTCAAACCTGCTTTAGCGACCACCTGTATAGATACACCACCTGTCTATAAAATTTTGTTTCCCTTGAACAGTGTTTCTCATGGAAATGTTTATGAAAAGAAGCTGTACAGAAAGACCACCTGCTCATAAAGACCGCTCTCTTGTCTCCCTTGAGTGGTCTTGTACATAAGTTGCAATGTATTTAAGTTTCCTTTTCCTATCTTTCTGTTTTAGCTATCGCCAGCAACATCCAGATAAGATCAAAGATGACTATGATGATACAGATTCATTTGTAAGTATGATGATAGGAAGTAAATGACAATGGACTATGTGTGGTTTTAGATTTATAGGTAATCTCTGTTTGTTTGTTTGTTTTTAACAAAAAAGGTGGTCTTTGTAGATGATTGTTTTGAAACGGCATTGATTGTAAGTATAAATGCATGAAAATCTCAAAGAGAAAAGTCACTGGGTAGTGTATAGTAATATGCACTTGTATAGTGCTTCATATGTGGTATGATGGGGTGCAGATGAATTATGTTGTGTATTATGCACAACTTTATACACATGAAATAAATTATAGATTTGTACTTAAGACTTGTGAATAACCATGTGTGTCAGTGTATTAGAATTTGCCTCAACACATGCATGTAATACTAGGTATTATACTGAGATCTGAGATCTGAGATCTCTCATTTCTTGGTATGCTCTCTAGTGATGAAATATAACCCTCTTGTTTTTTCAGTTTGAAGATGATTTCACCAGAGAACTTAAGCTCATTTTATCAACACAGAATGCTGTTATGCAACAAATAAAGTAAGTACCAAACCTCCAACATCTCTTTCATGTTTGTTCACTTTGTGTTCTTTAGCTTCGCACCACAACAAAATTTAGTATTTTTATGTTGAAATATTAAAACTTTGATTTTCCAAGCATTTCTAAGTTGAACTAAGTAATACATTTGATATTGCAATTTACTTCTATGCTTTCATCATTGAATCTAACGCTTCAGGTTTTGGGTATATTTTGGTGCAATTGTAGTCTAATAAAGTTTGTGGTTATACAGAAATACCTTTTATGAGAAACTGCCTTAATTTAAATCATATTTTTTGATGCATTTATGATCAATTGAAAGATGTTCAAAACAAATTGTATGGTCGTATAGATAGCTTTCAAGTGGTTTATAACATTTAGGCAGCAGTATATTTACGCAGATAAAATATGTATTTTGTTTCTGCTTTCAGAGAATGTAGGATAATTGTTGGTTATAAACTTTGCAAGAAAAAATTTGAAACATTGAATGAATAAGTCACGATTGTACACTTGTATTTGGTTATTGTAATCATCACCTTTATCTGTTCCTGCTTGATAGAACGTTAGGAAATAAATTGGATGAGATAGTTGGTCGACAGGAGAGAACTCTGTCCCTGATGTCAGCAGTGCAAGCAGCATCAGCAGCAGCAGGAGTGGGTGGGGCGCCTCCTGTACAACATAGCGGTGGGTCTGCTATACAGAGACATGAGGTAGACTCACTTCTAAACACTCAGAGAGAATTACAACAATCAGTTAGAGATATAAGGTAAGGATACGTTCTGGACTATGTACACGGTTCAAGGCAAATTACCCTCTAAAAATCAAAATAATCACCAAATTTAATGAGATATAGTATGACTTTGTTGTTTAAAAGTGCAATGAATTAGCCCACTGAATTGGAATTACTGTGGAGCCCAGTTTTAACCCATTGCAGTTCATTGTTTTCTTATGCTCAAAATTAATCAGTTTTCCCCCCTCAAATTGGCAACAATTATTCTTATTTTCCACTCCTATACAGTTTGAAAAAAATATATATTTATAACAGAAGTTGCCAATAGTGATTATATATTTTACACCACGCTGCCAATTTAGAGACTTTAATGATTATTTACAATTAATTGAATTGATCTTTTTTTGTGAACAACACAATTTACTGCATTGGAAATAGACTCAAATTATCGGTGCTTTCTGCTCTTTTTGCTCCTGCAAAATATGTCATTCCTAGCATTCTGGATCAAAAGATAATACAAGGACATCACTAAAAGGAGACACTATACTGCTATTGGTTAATAAATGTAGAAGGTTAAGTTATTTGATCCTGTTTATTGAAGAAAAAAAGAAGATATTTGAAACTTAATGTAATATATGTTATGGTAAGTGAGATGATGCATGTAGTTTTAATTTTATGATTGTCCGTCCCCATGACACCTGAGTTTTTAAAGCAAATGAACTTGCATTAAAGAAAATGAAAGAAATCAGTATTTTCATTTAAAAAGTGAATCTTTCATTATTAAAGAAAGCATGTTATTTTGATAATGATGTTGAGCAGTAGATGGAATTACACATCCTTTAATAATCAAAATAAATGCTGCAGTTTCATATTTGTTTTGATAACAGTCAAGTATTTTGATTGATGAGAACTAACAGTTTTGCAACCCATTTTGGTTTTATTGTCAGCTTTAGAAGAATTGCAGGGGAGTTGAAAGTGCTCGGAAATGCAATCTTGTTTATTTTGACTAGAATGAGTGGGCAAAAATTTTATCATTTATCAGGTCATGAGAAAAGTTTTTTCAATATCTAAGTATTTGTCTAAGAGGCAGTAACTGTAATGGTACTCAGCTGTGACTTCTTAATCGTCAGTTATGGATGATACAAGCAAGTGTTATTTAATAATGATCCTTTCAATATAGACCAAATGTAACACCCAAACAAAGTGTATGCTTCAATATCCTAGCAAATAGCCTAAGATCATGCTTTCATACATTTGTCTGTCAAATACCAATGCTTTGACATCTGTCCAGCCTGATAATACATGTATATTTGTTTTACCAGAAATGTAGTAGGTGACGTACAGAATAAAGCAGGTCTGATATATAATCGTCAGCCTACCAATCAAGGTGCTCAAATGAACCAGGGGAATCCTCTAGCAAATCATGAGATGTTAGATAAAATCAACTCTATACAAGACAGTGTACTCAAGCTAACACATAGGCCTGAGGTAAGTACATGCTTCATTCCACAATGTATTATAGTTTTCATCAAGTATATAAAGTTGTTAAGACTCTGATTTTTTCCTTGTTATGGGCATCTGTATGTAAATAATCTCAAGCTTCAAAAGTCATTAGTGACACTAAAATCTGAACCAAGGTATTCCAATAGCATGAAAGCTATCCAAAGGGTCTGAAGTTGCAGTCATGAGATGATTCTATGGAATTAGAAATAATGTTGTTTTTTTTTTCATAAAATCTCTATTTATAAGATTCTGTTATCACAGTTCTTTAAGTTCTGATAGATGGTTTAGTTCATCTTTCTCTTTTCATCATCATCGTTTTTTTGTTGTTTTTTTTGTTGTTTTTTTTTTTGTATATTAATCTTTGTTACAGTGGAAATGAAATTAAGCTCCCTTTTTGTGATTTTATTCTCAACAGGCACAGCAAGCAATATGTCCACCAATGCCTGATATGCCTTCCTGCCTCACACCTACATTATTCTTTGTTTTTGTGCTCATTCAATTTTTTGTCATCTTTCTATACACAGTATATAGGTAAGTAGATATATTTAACATCTTGAGTAGAGGTGAATGAGACGTTAGCCTGTATGTATGTTCAAAAACAAATACCATGCACTTCAATTTGTTTGATAAAGGTTTCTGTATTTTTAACTCTGTGTAACATGATAAAATTAAACATTGAGGTAGGGATGAACTCTATCTTGAGAGTAGTTCTCTGGGGAAGATGAAAAGATAGTAAACATTTGATCTCCATGTGTGGCAGTGGAGTGTAACATGTATAGGGCTTCTCTTAAGTGTGTGGTTAGGGTGACATGATAGGGAATAAATGCATCATGCCAAGGGGCTTACGTTTGAGTGATTTTTGTATGGAATAGAACAGGCATCCTGTTGGCTGATATATTTTGAAGTTTTACCTTATCCTTACTTGCTATGTCAAGGGCCATTAACAATGTTTTTTTCAGTGTTCAAGCAAGGAAATTCAGCTTGTGAAAGACAAAATCTAGTGTGAGTCCAGCCATTCAGGGGGCACTGGCATGATGAGGGAGGTACCAGTCTTACTGGGAAAATTCAGTGGGACTTTATATGAGGTCACTGATTAGGGGGAGGGTGTAGGAAGGGGGCCTATCATCTTCTTTTCTTGGCTGTTACCTTTCTTTTTCTCTATTTTTTTGTTTTTTTGTTGTTTTTTTTGGTTTGCCATTCAATGGGGGGGGGGGGGGGGGCACATGCCTGCCATGCCCCTCTGTAGCTATACCACTGGCCATAGTCATAACTTGTATAAAGGGGTATTTCAGTTGTCCGATTTTCAATGTTGTCAAATCTATAGCATTGAAAAATTATTTATTTCTTCTTGTGTTCATGTTTATTAATAATAATTCTTTCCAATTTATCTTCCTTTTCTCTCTCCTATAGGAGTAAACAAGAAGCAGCAGCCAAGAAGTTCTATTAGTACAAGAAAAAGAGAGAACACAAAAAGCATTATTCATGGGACATTTCTTTTTATGAAGACATTCATCTTTATTATTTTCTGTTATGACTTTAATTTGGCTCAATTTGGACATGATTTTGTTATGAATGGAACAAAGAGTGATTCCTCTTCTTATGATGATACACGGGTCTGTATTCTTGCCTGAAGGAAATTTGTTCCCAAACTCTACTCGCACTTTAATATTTTTATCAACTCGGTCAACAGGAAGGATATCCTTTGCAATAAAGATTTCAGATGCAAATATATTTAACCTTTCTGTAGTATTTCAGGCATTGAATAAGGAATTTCACATTGATGCATGTGTTTTCTCCCCTGAAGCACACAACTTTTATATATGCATACAGAATGGTGGATGAAGTTTTGTGTGTATATGAATTTCATTTGGTTAGCTCATGTGTTCACAGATTCTTTTAAAATGCAATTTAACATGAAGTGTTTGATAACTTATTTAATTGAGTTTCAAATCAAATACCAGCCTAAAGCCGTACCACATTTCCAGCCAAATTATGCAAATACAATACCTTAAAAAAATGATTTTAGATGTATAGGAGTATTAAAACATGATCCAGGATTCATTTTCAGGATGTATGCAAGTATCGATGTAAAGTTTTTTTTTGTTGAAAGTCTAACTAGACTCGACACCACACAAATCAAGAAGAAAATGAGAAGCATTGAGACTTTTATTGCAGAGGGACTTTGTATCAAATGTTTGAAATGCCAATTCCTTTCCACTTCAGAGGATTTATAGGAAGCTGTTGGTTGCAAGGGTCAATTTGGAATACATGTTACTTTTTTTTTAAATTTGTCTTGTGTCAAAATCATTCTTTTCAGAATTTGTTATAGACCTTGACATTTGTGAAATTATGAAAAGTGAGAAGTGCTTCAGTGAAAAAAACAGAAAATTCCCCAAACTGTTCATGTAAAAGAAAAATTTATTATTCAGTTGGTGCTTTTGTTTGTTCCTCTTACAGAGGTAATTGCGAATTTATTACTGTGCTCATGAAAAAGAATGTATGTAAGTGTATAAAACCACATGTATAAAGTGTTATTTGATTGATTGAATAATGAATTATATTCATAATTAAGTAATTTTGAAGTAAAGCATGTTTACCTCTCAAAATGATTTCCATTGCATATAATTTGCCCAACCTTTTTTCCTAGAAATATATCTTACACTAATTCTGTCAGATGTTGCTGAAGCTGTAGAAATCATACATTTTGCCCACATCTCATTAAAGGGACCGAAATGTCGCCACTCGTGGTGTTTTGGAGCTTGGCCCGGCTCGGGTAATATTCAGGAATCTCCGTACATGTTCGGTAAACAAGCACGCAATTGCAGTGATACGCATTCGACTGAAGAAAGATGAACTGAACAACCCAACTGACAAACTACCCCACCCTTGACGGCAATTTTGTTCGCTGCGCCAAGATTATTGTTATACATGGCCTTGCAATAGGGGCAAGCGAATGAAATTGAACGTACATGGATATCAAGCGATGGCCCCCTTTAAAAGAATGTTTTTCAATATGCTGAAGGTCTATGGCTTGTTGTTGTTTCAGATATTCTTTTAAATATTGATTATGATCATTGTAATCATAAGGATGATTATAATTTATGTCATTACTGTTCTTATACTCATTAATATTATTAAAGTAATATTAGTGGTATCATTGTTGCTTTTACAGATTATTTCTTGCTGTCATTCTGAACATTGAAACTCAAGAATTCTAAAGGCCACCGCACACCTTACGATTGGTCTGCGATCTGATTTGTGAAATGAATCGCTGTGGCATTAAATATTGGCATTTTAACAAATGAAAATTACCCTATTCAGGTTCTAAAAAGTAATATGAATACTAAACATAGAGTTTTGGAGAGCTGTCAGCTTTCTATAGGGAATAAGGGCAAAATTAGTTTCAAATCGTAGGCAGTCTATGATTTTTGTGATGTCACTACGACTCAGAGCCGATTTGGCCATTCCACCATATTATCGATTTTACTATCTGTATGACTATTCAGACCCTCAATCAAAAATATTTTTCGTTTTTAAATGATCTGTCAAATGATATTACATTTTCTTCTGAAATCAGATCGCAGACCGATCGTAAGGTGTGCAGTGGCCTTAAGAGACTGGAGTTGGGTTTTGTTTTTTTTGTTAACTTCTTGAAAACTTGTCCATTTCCCATTGAATTGCTGCTGGGTTTATGTTTTTGTTTGTGCTATGAAACTAGAAGTAAACTCAGTAAAATTTGCTGGATGCAGAAGCTTTATGCAAGCTTTTACTGGCTTCAACATTTTAAATGTTCTTACTCATTTATGAACTTTAATTTATGAGTCATATTTATGGTCTTATATGCCATTTACAAAGCCTTTTTCTTTCTTTAGATTTCAATTCTTAGTACATGTATATTTATATTTTGTCTTTGTTTCATTTGACTTTCATGTGCTTTGCAAATAACGACACAGTCACAGGGGAAGTATTCTGAAAACTATTTTGTCTTTTGTGAGATGTATTTCAATTGTATGAAATCTGAATTTTCTGCGTGGGTGGCTATGTATGGGGATAGATAGTTTACAAAGCCATCTGCACAAGCAGCAATGAAAAATATTGATTTGGGGTTGTTTTGATATTATTCAACATTGAAAAGACCTCTCACTGAAATAAAAGTTAAAATTGTTTTCAGAATTTCACCCCAGATTATTATTTTAAAAATTAATTTGAATATGCAATTTGCATCCATTAGGCTACATTTCTAGAGATTTTATTACAGGACCACTTATGACAAAGATGGCGTTGTATTTTATCTGTTTTTATTTGTCTTCTATATACATGTATAGGGGTTTTATGCATTTGTGTAGTCTAATAGCTACTAAAATCTTAACGTTGCAATATATTTGTCAAAAAATAATGAAAGAATTTCAAGGTTTGTATTGGGTATAAAGGGACACAGACAGATCAGATGTCTTGTCAAATTCTAAAGGTCTATTTAGTAAGAATTTATAGGTGCTAAAATAATATGATGGATAAATGTGTATTACATCCCTATTTAATTTCCAAAGAAAAAATATATTTGAATAGGCCGACTGTGTTTGTTGAGTCTGTCATGTTTATGCCTTGATCATTGTATTTTCGTTCTTCATTCAGTATTTTGTTTGCATGTGGCATATGCAAATACATGAATGTACAGGTAGATGTACATGTGTTTTGAAAGAGCAGTGTCAAAATTTACATGTCAAAAGTTTCTTGATCTAAATCTCAACACAGGTAAGAATTACTTTGTGTATCATCGTCTTCAGATAAACATTCCAATGCTGCAGCGAGGAATCATTTTGTTTGTATGTTTTTTGTTTTTTGTTTTTTGTGGTTTTTGTATAATTACAAAAGAATAAGTAAACTTACATGTACATGCCATGTATTATACATTTTGGAAATGCCTGTTGAATGCATTTATTTTGAAAGAGAATTCTGTTTCAGCTTGTTATAAGCTTTGCTGTGTCAGGAATTTTCTCTTCTGTATCTGAAAGATACATGATGTGTACATGTGATAGCAAGAAATATGCACTTTCAATCCTATAGGATCAAAACTATGTCAATTGTGCAAGATTTGTTAGTATAGTTTTTAGCTTTACAAACTTTACACCATGTTTATTCTTTCAAAGGAGCCCTGTAAAGGGCTGAGTAGCTCTGCTGTTAAAGAGGGATAAACTCTTTTCAATTCCAAGTAGTAGATAGACCTGAAAGCTAGTGTTCTCTTGTCAATTAATTTTCAGTTTATATATGTATATGTGTGTACTTCAATTTGTTCCTATTCTGTATTTCAGAAACTATTACTGGATGGATTGAGTCAATAAATTCTACCTTTATGTTCATGTTTACTTCACATTTTCACTCAAGTGAAAGTTTTCTTGTTATCTTTTGTCTTTTGATACTTTCAAAATTAGATCCATTATGCGCAACTTGGATAAACTTCGTGGGTGTGCGAATGTAGGTGTGTTGACAGATTAGCTTCTCAAATATTTGTGGAAGGATTTTATTACTCTCTTGATAACATCAACTTTCATTCATCTTTGGCACATTGTTTTCTTTTCTTTCCTTTTTATATTATGATTTATGCGTTTCATTTATAGATTAAATGACTGTTCCTGAATATATCATTGGGACTGTCTTTCCCAGTTGAGAATAAGTTGTTTGCCAACTGAACTCATCTAAACTAAGCAACACAGATGTGTGACAATCCCTGTGAAATTAATTTTTGGTCTCATTTTAAATGCACAGACTTGAGAACCAATAAAAACTAGAATTAAAAGCACATGTGATTTGTGTTTCTACATCTAGATCCAGTGTGGTCATTTTGTTTCATAAGCTTCAGGTCCTTATTATTCCCACACAAACTATGACCAGAAAATAGGTAAATGGAAGAGATATATTTGAAGGAAATAGAAGAAACATATACCTTTATACATATATTTATTTACATAATTCGAAGTGACCAGTCATGTGAAAATGCACACAAAATAGAGAATGGTAACGATCACAAAGAATCTTATGAAACATGTGTCATCTTATGATTCAATAGCAACTCATGAATTTATTATACACAGATCAAACAATACACTTACACACCACTTTACATGATAACAGTGAGACGTTACATGCGTACAATAAGTTACCTAACAAAGTCATTGCATTACATACATAAGCAATCAATCGATGATGGCCTTAGAGTATGTGGTCAAAATCGAAATGGTCAAGCTGTACACGTTCTTATACAATAAAGAGACATATACAATTTCAAGCTGTCCTTTTACTTCTCTAATGCAATTCTTAATAGTATTGAAGTTAATGGCAAGTGGCAACATTGGAATACAAAAATCCAACATTTTATGTATACATAAGTGTGTTCAAAAGATTTGAAGGCAATTTACAATATATCTTTGTACGAGTCCACAAACGGGTGCTTTTATGCACTTTTAAAAAAGTGCTCATAATACTGTCCCAATGATTATCCAAAGATTTACATCCTATGTAGTATGCCTCTAACTGAAGTTACATCAGAATTAGTATAACCAAATTTAATTCTCTTTCATGATTACAACATTCAAATAACAGATGCCATTTTAACTTCATGAGGAAATAACAATGGAAACAATAAGAAATTGATTAGGCCTACAGTTGACAAACAACTGTAAACTCAAAGAGACAATCATTATTCACATTCTTGGATTTACATCTTGCACTTTCTGTTCCGATTTAAGTCTTTGACTTATAAAAAATAAGCAGACAAAAAAGGATAGCTTAAAAGAGCTTAGGCTTGAGTTGTGCATAAAAGCTAGATCTCATTGGGACTAACCACATCATCTTCAGCTGAAAATTTCAATTTTTGAGATACAAATGTAACGCTGAAGCTGTTATGTTGGATCTGAAAAGCATCATAAGTGTCTGTGAATATAATCTCACTGCAACACACTTTATTTGAATACATATATTTGTTCTTGCAATATAACACTGCTGTACAGATAGCACTGAAGCATTCTAGAAAGTTGATCAGCTCAAAATGTAGATTAGATACCACACTCACATTATGTGATTTCTTTAGATCAATGAAAAAGGAAAGCAGTTGAAGATATACCTAGGTATAAAACATAAATTCTTAAAACTTCGTCTACGCCAAGGCTAGAAATTAGAGGATTCACATTAGGATGCGCTCTAGAAAGCACACAGAAATACATCATTCATTCAAGAAAAAAAAAAGTTTCTTACATATTTCAGATTAGATTAATAATCACATAAATTGTATAATTATCTAGACACTTATTTGATAATTCAGATAACTTTCTTATTTGTTCATATGTTGAAAAAAAATCTGTAAACATGGTTTATTTGTTGATCAAATGGTATAACTCATATATACCAAATTTACTGAAAACAGTACCAATAAACAATCCAGTATTGGTCATTAAAAATGACATGTCAGCACATAGTTGACAGGACAGGCTGCTGTAGAAATGATATATCATCTTATATATTTTTTTTTGTACCACATGTTCTTAAAATTGAATCTTCAATGAGTCACTTTCTTTATAATCCAGACCATGGTGAAAAATTCAACATTTTCAAATTTCAATACTGATTAAAATGGTTTAAAATTCATTGGCACTGATATAATAATGATAAATTTGTATTTCCTTACCTGTATATTTAATTTTGCAATAGTATAGGGCATTCCTTACATTACACACCTAACATCTGTTAATGATGCAAGTCTCAAATGTTTACTGGCAGCATTTACCTGGAAGTCAATTTGAATTCCATATGTGTCAAAAGTGGAAGTGATTGAAGAAAAGTGCCAATGAGATTGAAGACAGTGTACATATAATAATTCTGCTAAATCAAGCTAAATGTTGACAAGCTTATTTACAAGTAAAACTCAGTGTCAAGGAGATTCATATTTACATCCCCCAAGACTTTACGCAGCTTTCAGAAGACGTCTCCCCATGAAATCACCTGATCACTTAATAGCATGATATTCATGGAAGACATAGAAAATAACATAGTACATACATGTATCTAAAATAACAGAAAGCTTGAAGGGTATTTTCAGTATAGTACTACTCAAAGTTCAACAATCTGTAAAAAAAAAAAAAAAATAATAATAATAATAAATAATAATCACCAAAAACAAATATGATAGCAAATCAAAGATATTCATATAATACAATATTCACAATTATTTCCATATAAGTACAAGCTTTCAGGGATGCATCTCACTGATACTACAAGAGTGCTGCCAAAGATAGGAGGCAAGATTCTGTATTTAGGCCCAGGTAAATCTTTACTCGACATGCCAAACTACTAAACCATGGTAGAAAAAGAAAGAATTTACAGATTTGATCACACCAATTTTAGTTCATCTTAATGTATTATTGCTAATTTAGTTACAATGTAACCCTACATGTATTGTTTATATTGCACCTCACAGGAGGAAGTTACTGTGAATAATCTTACAAGGCCAGGTTTTAGTTACTTTCTTTGGCTCTGGTGAGATGTGCAAATTCATCAATAAAGCACACAACCATTTTCCTTTGTTTTCCACACAATATCTGAAAAATGTGTGTGATGATATGCTTACTAAAACCAATTTTTTTAAGGGCCTTTTTAATTATTAAATGTTGTACCGTCTCTTTTTCTCTCACTCTTTTGCTCCCTCACTGTGTGTGTCTCTCTCTCTCTTTCTTTCTTTGTCTATGCCAGTGTCTTTCTTACTACTGCTCTTTTTTCTTCCTTCTCTCTCTCTCTCTCTCTCCCTCTCCCCTTTAGAATTAGATTTCTAAATCTGAATCATTTCATTCCTCATTCTTCATATATAACTTTAATCATCATATTAGTATGGTAAATGAGATTGAAATATTTTCATGCAGTAATCATGTAAAAAGAAATATATTGATGCTCGGCTGTACTGCTTCTGCCCAATTTCTTCCATAACTTCGCACAGACCTGCATGAACTTCCTGCAAATATAGCACCATTGCTCCTTTGGTTTCAGTGACCAGGTTTAATACAGAATTTATGTCTATGGCTACACTATAAAAGGTTCCATCGTAAAACTTCAAAGGTATGATGATATAAATAAAACATGCTGCCAACTTCAGTCATTTCAAAGGATCTTACTCACTGATTCAAGTCAAACTTCACAGCTGCTTGAAAGTTCCATGTCTTTCCTTTGAATATGGTGAATGGCAAATGTGATACTGTAAGCAATTAGAGCCTCTTCGTCAATTCATATGTACCATCAGCGTGAATCCTGCTAACTATACAAGTCATATATAAAGCATGTTGCCATGGCAATGAGATGGCTCAGTCAATGGGATGCGGTTCCATAAGAGGCATCGTGTGGAGAACCTCATCCAGGAGTTGCAGTGCTCTGTGAAGATGGATTTCAATCCAACATGGTGTCTCCTTGATGCTTTGACGAGGGTAGTCTGGTCCCCATCCCTTGACGAAGCTCATACGTAAGATACAGAGCCTTCTCAAGTCATCTACTCCAATACCTGCTGCAGCAGAGTACCCTACAGTGCCAAGACATACAAAGGTCATTGAACTCTGTGTTAATGGTACAATAAAATATTCCTACCCTACGATGTGTTAATAGCTCAGCTGGTAGCGCACAGAAATGCATGATGCATGATTCAAGGCACACTGCTACATATACTGGGTTAGGCTGAAATCCTAAAACCCTTGTTCCATACAATATGCACTACTAGAAATGTTACAAGGTTCATTTTAGGCAGGTGAAATGATGAAATCATACAGATGTTTAATATTTTAGCTATATCTTATATGGAGGCAGATATACAAACGAATGACAAACGAATTGAGTGAACTTTTCATATTCTTAATAACTGATTAAAAAGGAAGACATTTCATCATTCACAGAGAGACCGGCATGACTCAAAATACCTGCCTCTCCTTAACTGGAATATAAATGAACAAAACTTTGCAGCATGGAGGCAAAGCTTTTCAGGAGATCAATGATTCGAATTGCATTGCAATAAGAAGAAATATTGTCTACTTACGGACTGCAGGGGCTATTCCCCCTACTGATGATGGTCCAGGAACATGGCCTGCTACAGCGGCTGCTTGAGCTGCTGCTGCTGCCTGTGCTGTGGCTGCTTGGGACTTCATCTGGGCATAGCATTGCTTCAGATCAAATACCTAAGACACACAAAAAAATCAAATAAATAACATTTTCACATGTAACTACTCAATCCAAATTTTTCAACGAATTTCAAGCTTTTCTCGGGTAAATATAAATGCATGTGAGGTTTTGTTGACATTAACTGTTATTGACCTTTGCATTGTACATGTACATGCAGTTGCAAACCCTATGTGCAGACACCTTAATCTGCAGTCTTATTGCTATGAAAGGTAATTAGTAAAATGTTACTGTTGGGTAGCAAGAATTGATAGAATTATATCATCATAATAATGGCAAGAACATACCAATGATCTACAATTCTATACAATCATACATTCATGGACAAGAAATCGGTAAACTGTTAGATGCTGAGGAGTGTGACATGCACAAGCCAGACAACAAAACCAAACCTCAAGCCAAAGAACGACAAAAAGTATCAGCAGTTGAATCTATACTGATGTTTTCTAGTGTCTAGACCTAATGAAATGACCGAAGCATTATGATGCTGGCTATACTCTCCATGATTACCTTGATATATGCTGTGGGGTATATCTTATGAACAGCATCACCAGGTGCTCTTCCTGCTTCCCTGTCTAGGTAATAGCTCTGGACGAACACAGCATGGTCACTGAGACATCTTACCCATACATCTCCCTCTCCTTTCAGCTCTAGCTGTACACCCTTGCCAATGTGAAGTCTGCAAGAAATAAAATGCTTGCTTTCACAATATCTTAAGCCGGATTCCGGTTTCAAAGAAATCATAGTAAAAATTACCTACATGTAACATACAAAATTTTGTTTAATGAGAAATTCATAAAAAGTTTACAAAACTTTGAAATAAATTTGAAATCAACTGATAATTGCAAAAAAATATAAAACAATGAAATGAAGAAATGATTCCATGATGGATGTAAAATTTGTGGAATATAATCTTCCTAAATAGACAAGACATGTTTTGTTATCCAAATTTTGATTACATAATTACTTCTTGTCAATATTTAAAATGCTCTCATCAATCCTCATAAAAAGGGAACATCTTACAGAATTATAATTTGAGGGTTCTACACTTCAAAAAAGCCTGATAGTTAAAGCTCATGTACAGTATTGGTAGCAAAAAGGAAATTGGAAAGAAACATGTTAAATATAGTCTCATGTTGTTCTCCTTGTATCAAAAGATGTCTGTAAGAAATCATTTGGTATTCCATCTATGATTTCTGGTGAATTTCAGTGTAAATATCTGTAAGGAATGCTTGATCACTGCCATTATGCTAGGACCCGTCCACCCCGATGGCTCCCCGCACAGCAATCTTGGGGCTTCGCATAGAGACAGCGGGTGTGCACTGTGTGTAGCTACTCATCATTGGTTTTACACGTGTGTTTACAGTGTATAGCACATGCTGCCTTTGTTGGGATTTTACGTGCCTGTCCCGGCACATAAATTAGTTTTTGCCTCTTATTTGTTTAATATTAAACTTTAAGAGGCGAAATCTTCAGTGTCTTAGTATTGCTAGTAGCTTGCTATTTATCGACAAAAATTGAAGAAATCTGACGAACACTTTTTGAGGACTTACCAAAACTTTACATGACCTTTCAGGCTTCAGAGGAGAATGTCTCCACACTCTAGCATATTATGATACTAAAAGCATGTCTATTTGTTGAAATCAAACATAATTTGATACCTTGCTTTCTCACTGCTCTCTGTCCTATGTACATTGGATAACTGTCCTAGACAGAACCTGTCCATCCTTGAGGGATCCACGTAGCCATCTACCTTCACTGTAGGACATGAGGACTGAATCTTGAAGATCTCACCAACTTGGGTGTCAAGCTCAAAGTAGGCAATTGAACACCAATATTCTGGAGCTAATAAATGAGAAGTAATCATTAAACATAATCATTAAGGGACATATCTTCATGTTATCATAATAATAAGATACCTTGATCATTATACATAAGATATCTTCATTTGTTTTTAAACCATAATGTAGTGTGTAGGCCTGAAACACTTTTTAACAAATTCATCTTGTCAATGTTAGTGGATATTATAAAACGGGTTCAAGAATGTAGCCATCCTGATTGGTCAAATAACACCACGTGACCGTGCAAAAAAAAAGTACTAACGCACGGCGAGGGGACTAACGCAGGGCTAATCCGGATCAAACACTAAGATTGTAAGAAAACACTAAGATTGTAGACCCGTTTTATAAAACTTTTAATACATGGTTGTGAGTTCGTGCATTAGTGCGATCCAGCAACACGCAGGTTTTTATCGTGGTGTCTAACACACTCGGCTACGCCTCGTGTGTTAGTACACCACGATAAAAACCTTTGTGTTGCCAGATCGCACTAACGCACTCCCAACCATGTATTAATAGTATAATAACAGATGTTACACTTTCAAGAGCAAGAAATCTGGTGAGAGTCTATTACCAGTTGATCGTTTTTGTAACATGTAAAGTAACATCTTCTTTACCTAACTTGAATTATGCAGAAGTGATAAGCCTCACAAGGCTCAAGAAATTTGGTATGTTTCAAACAACAGTCTTTTATCCCTCATGTAAAATCTGAAATGTATTTCTATACAGACTGAAATAAGCAGTACATCCAAAACACTGGAATAATACTTTGATAGTGTTTTAGTTTCTACATTCTTCATATTCATTTGTCCTATTTGGACAAGCAACATTCTAAATTCCCTCTTTAAAAGCAAAGGAAAACATCCATGTTCTAAATAAGGAATAAAGTGATAAAGAACCATTGCAGTAGACTATACCTGGTTGAGTTGATAGGGGTGGTTCCACTGCATTGTCCTTTGGCATCTGGTAACCATGAAACTGATTCTGTCCACTCACACCTTGGGGATTCACACCCTGACGGTAGTTTAGGGTACTCCCGCTTGGACCTGCACCTCCCCAGGATTCTGAATTACCTGAGTAACACAATAAAAAAACAATACAAATAATCAGGTTGGTTTTGAAATCTGGCACAAACAGTATGAAACTAGTATCTGATATCTTAATGAAGGAAATTCAACACAAAAGTTTACAGTTGCATTTGACTGATTGGAAAACTGAAGCAATATTCAAAGAATAGAACCTTCCTCGCATAATAGCTGCCAAATAATAGCAGAGCAGAAGAGCATGTGGAGTACATCAACACCACTACATACATGTATATCTATGGCCAGAATAAGCAATTTTTACATAATCTTGCATTAATTCTTACACCTTTATCAATTTCCAAGGAGGTAAAAATCATTAGAGATAATTTTTTTTGTTATCTCCATCGTTCAACAGGTTCACATTTCAACGATTCAACATTGACTGACCCTGGTTACAACAATCAAGATTGTTGCCACTTGATAGAAACAAGAGTTTAGGAGAAGCAATCTTAATGACAGACTTTCATAAACTGTAACCCTTATCATATATATATATTCAAATTAATCATTGTAATTCTTACTTCTTTGAAAAGATGAAGAAGTCATGTTTGGTACAGGGGATGTAGGACCCTGAGAACTCTGTTGCATTGGAGGTGCTGATGGTGGTCCTTGACTGGGTGCTTGTTGAGATGGTGGAGGGGCACCTGATGGACCTGGAGCCCCAGATGGGCTAGGACCTGGAGCCAGTGGAGCACCTGATGAAATAAAGAGGGTTACAAAATGATTAATAGTAATAATAACATATTAATAAGGATGATGATGATGATGATAATGATAACAACCACCACCACCATCATCATCATTATTATCATAATCTTAACAATAATGCTAATAATAATAAAGCACTTTTCTCAGAGGATACAAAATGCTGAATACCATTACAACCCCAGCTTTAACCAAGCTACCATGATAACCATTCAAGGAATTTCTTCCTCAAGGAAAATTTACTTCATCTGGGTGATGGCATACAGGTAAGGGTATTTCCATGTCTTGTCGGTCAAATGCTTTATAATGTGGATTTCAAAAAAGAGAACAGCATAAATAATATAATAAATAACAATAAATACTATATATAATTTTCACAGCAATTTGTTTATATTGTTATTTTGAGGTTTAATCATAAAATCTGAGACCCTGACTTTGTGTTAACATATCTCATTCTTCGAAGCAATTGAACTATAAGCTAATAGATTTTTAGCACATGGATATTCTTTGTTTAATATAGAACATATGACAAATGAGAATGTTTTAAATATTGAAAAAGAAAAATGTTTTATTTTATGTAACTACATGAATGAAATTCAAATTGATAATGCTTTAGATGGAAAGAAAAGGAAATGTGTAACAAACAGTATCTTACCTTGTGAAACAGCTGAATGACTGGCATGCATGGCAGGAGGCGGCTGGGCCGGAGGGGGAGCTGTATGGGCCGGAGGAGCAGGAGCCGGGGGAGTAGAGAGGGCTTGAGAAGGACCAGGAGCAGAGAAGGGGGGCTGTTGATGGGCTGGTAGGGGAATGGAAGGCATACCCATGGAATGTGGGGGCATAGAGACTGGCGGAGGAACTTGACCTGTCAAAATGAAATAGACACACAGTCCAATATTATAAAATGATATGCCAACTGGTGATTACAACAAATGTGTATACACTACCTTTATCAAAGACAATTTACAATATAACAAATCAAATTAGAAAGAATTGCTGTCCACGTTGTGAAGTGAATATAAAACAGCAAGTTGTGAAGGTTCTGCTGCCTATCAAGCCCATAATCTACATTTCTGCATTGTCACATAGAAATTTCAGTCTTCATCCAATTGTCAAAACTCAAACAACTATGTGTACAGTACAAATAAATAGAAAAATATACTGGAAAAGTGTCAAACTCTCACAGTAATGACCAATAAGGACCTAAGCTTGAAGAGAATCAAGAGACCAGGTTAAATCCCTAACAAACCTTTATGCTTTCCTTTCATTGTTTCAAACTTGAGTGTTGATATAACTACCTTGTTGATGTGCCAGCATACGATTGAAGTCACTAAGCCCAGCTGTGGAAGGCCCAGGTGCAGCATGAGATGGGCCATGTGATGATCCGTGAGATGATCCGTGAGATGATCCGTGAGATGAACCATGAGATGATCCATGAGATGATCCAAGGGGTGGACCATGGGGTGGACCATGGGGTGGACCTAGGGGTACAGCAGGGTGTTGGATATTTTGTATTCCTCCATTGCTCATACCAGGAGGATGGGAAATGTTCTGTTCCACCTGAATACATTCTCCACCAAACTCGTCTTTCACGACACGAGGGGGACCTGCTGCAAAACGAATAACGATAGGCACTTGTTAAATAGTCCTCTTCATTATATTCTACATTTCAATGAGCAATACATTTAAAGAAATATACATAAATCATGATACTGGAGCAACATAAGATCCATGCATGAAAGATTTTGAAATATACAAGAACCAATAATTATTTATCACTATCAAACAGCAATCTAATCTAACTAGCAAGTTTATCTGAAAAAAGCAGAAAAATCAAACAAATGGAATGGTGAACGTTTGAATAAATTTCGATGAATTATAACACTATACATTATTTAAATGAGAAATCACTATATACAAAAAATATGGGAATTTCAAACTGATGATTGTTTTGATTATTAGTGTCACGGTATAAATCAAATATATATGTAGCTGCAGATCATCCAAACATGTTCAAATTGAAGTATTTAAGTTTGTTCCACGACTAAACTAATTTGCACCCCTATAATAATTTCATGTCCATTCGGCATACATGTGTATTATGAAAATGTATACAGCTCATGAAGTTACTACTTGTACCTAAGTATACTGTACATATATGTATCTTATATAGCTGCAATACTTAGGTGTTGTTGTACACTAGTAACCAGGCAACTATGCACAAAATATTTAAAAGAACATGTGGTGGTGATACAAACAGATGGCCATATTACCATCATCTAACTGTCACAGAAGTAGGCCTAGACATTGTGACTAACACCCTAACACCAATCTGGAAAAATTTAACATTACCATGGGTGGTATTCTGAAAATTATGTTATCATTATTTTTAGGGATGATATTTTAACTGTCATTAAAAAATATAAACTTATCGAGCATCACTGGTTACTGACTGCACATAGGTGGCTGCAAACAAAAGACATATATATGCAAACACCAATGATAAGTTGCAATCTAAAATTTGTTATGACATTTAAAAATTATTCACTAAGATGAATATAAAAATGCTTTTCCGAATACCATCCTGGTAATCCACTAATCATAAAGAGGAGCAATGTAGCACATACCGGTATGTACATTTGTTCTCTCACCTGTATGTTGTAACGTTAATCCAGTCAAATCTGAAGAGAAAAGAAAAACAAGACTGTAAAAGTGGGGAGGAAGAGGAAAAATTAGTCTCTGCCTAAACTGCACATGTACACATACATGCAGATAAAGTTAAAAGAACATTACATGAACATAATATTGTATGGTTTCACATACATGTACCTATAATCTGTGCACTAAAATTGGAAAACTTACCGTGTGAAAATTAGGTGGAACAAATACATAAACTACAATCAAACACACAAATTACACTGATTTTTAGTCTCCTTTGATTTGAATTCACATTCAAAATATATTTTTGATATTTTTGAGTAACAAATATTGGAAAGTATGAAGGCAATTCAAATTAGGTTATGCTGTCTTTAGTTAACTACCGCTTCTATCTCCATTCAGCAATCATAGAGAGCATTGCATAATTGTCTACAAAAAAAAACAACAACAAAATTGTATTGTTATTTCATTCCATGATTATTTCTTGGTTATCCTGCTACAATTGTACCAATGGCACTTTGGACCTACATGTACATGTATACATGTACACAGTATATCATGTCATAATAAAAATTAAATAGTGACTTCAAAAGCATTACACAGTATCCTAAAACACAAAGAAATGAAATAAGAAAAACCATACCAAAAAGGAAAGCAGGGTTAAACACACCGAACAGAAAAGGAAATAAATCCTCAAAACAGGATGCATCATGACATATTTACTGACTTAGCAAGAAGAGGTAGACACATTTATTTCTACTTTATGTCAAACAACCCATGAATCATGAATTTATAATGGTCAAATAAAGATCTGAGCCTGCTATCTATAAGTGTCTCTGTAGCTAAATGTACAATAATTACAGTGACAAAATATACTTGTATATGGGAGCTGTAAAAGCTATAAAAAAGGGCAAAAGAAATATATGTTTTAGCTTTTCAGAAAGGGCAATTGTCTGTTACATGTATCTGACTGTTCAACTGAAAATCTCTCAAGCGCTTTCATGAACAACAACAACAACAATTTTGTCAATGGTACTTTGAATCTTGGTCCCCTTAATAATTTTCAAAATATAAATGTTCAAAAGAAAAGTATCAACTAAAAATGTCACTCTCAACTTTTACAATGCACATCATCATTTTAATAAACTTACCAATACCAGGTGATACTATTCTTTCATAGTGGTATGGATTTACACACACGCTGTCACATTTGAGATCAAATGCATATTGGCAGAATTTCAGGTGCTTAAGTTCATTTTTGTGTAAGTCTGGCCATCTCCATATCCTGGCATAGATCACATGTGGAAAACCCTTTCTTCCAGCAACCTATTATTAAAAATAAAAAGAATAAGATATATCTAATCCACCTACGTGTAGATAATAGAAGTAAATTTATACAAAAAACAACAAACAAAGCAAAAGAAAACAAATATACCATGTTGAAAGAAAGAGATCAAGGTTGACACTAACAAATTTTCAAAATGTATAAGTCAGGACTTTTTCAATAAGATGACTAAAGAAATGGTCAAGACGTTTGGCCTTTAGACTACAGTCTACAGATCTCTGCTAAATCACAGACATATAAACAGATTTCCTGATACACTGTATGATTCATAGCAGCCCTGAGGGTGGGTTAATTACAGATTTTTACACCGCCACTTTAGCAATGTTGATATTAGAATTCATACGTGTTCATACGTGTAACGTACAAGTCTGGAGTAGCTATTATCATGAATCATCTGAAAATGATCAAACCCAAGTATATGTACTGTATGAAAGTATGTACACATACATGTATAATGTGCTGTACATATAAAAACATAAAAAGTACATGTAAATATGATCTACATTAATTTACATCATAAACCCTGAATAGTGTAACTGGTAATGCAAATTTTGTGAGGAAAAAAAATCCATTAACATTCATACACAATGTGCTTGTCAGTTGTACATGATGTTCAAGAGTATAAGTCCGGCTACATGATATGAAATGAGATGCACAGATTAAATCATTCAAACATGCCCAGGGCTAGCCACTTGCTAATATCATTTGATAATCCCAGAAGATTCATTGATTTCTTTTATCATTTGGGGGAAGCATGCCAAAACGCAGCTCAGCATACAAGTTACTTGATATCCACACAATACCCATGATGACTCATTATCTACCGAGACCACATAATTCACTCAAATTCTTTATGATCAGAACAACCTGCAAGGCAGAAAACAATGCAGATTCTGTGCCAGAACTTAACAATATCCTTACCATTTCTTTTTTTTTCTCTCTCTCTTTATTTATTTTTTATTTTTTATTTTTTCTGGGGGTGATACTATAGATACTTTTTTGCTTAAAGCCCTTTTCTTAAGACTACTATTCCAGTATTTTTAAATGACCAAGTGCCTTGTGCAGGTAGTGTACCTTTTCCATAACTGTACTGTACATGTTCTTTAGTGACTTATGGTCAAAATGGAAATCCAATTTATTTAACTCAAATCAATTGGGAATACAAATCTTGATTAATAAACCTGTCTATCATGAAAAGGAACAAACGATCTTGTAAAATAAAGATAGTTTTGTAGTTTATTTTGATTACCCTTTTCCCATCCTCCCCCAAAAAATAAATTTACGTATTTAAAAAAAAAAACCTCTCTGAGAGCAGCACAAGGAACTCAATAAGAAATGGGTTAGTTTGTTGATGGAAAGGGAAACATATTGGCAGCAAGTGTGTGACAGTGACATGCACACTCCAGAGAGGAAACACCGTAATATGCAATATCCAGGCAAGTTTGTACAGACAGGTTTCACTTTCTATGCAACCTGGAAAGGAGAACTGTTCCTTCCTGGGGGGAAATACAAACCAGTTACCTTTGAAATACCCTCCCTTGATGATAAACATCTAGGCAATAAGAAAACATTTTCACATCACGCCATTTCTCACGTGAAGGTTTAACAAAAGTTATCAGTCACATGTCTCCAAGTGGAGAGAAAGATAAATACCCTCTCACAAAAAAGGCTTTCGAGAGAGCTGTCTACATAAAAATGTCATTTTGAATAATTGTTAAATTGGTTGTTTAAATCAGTATAAGAAATATGCTGAATTTCACATCAATAAAGATATCACAGGAGCCTCTGTCGCCAGAAACCTTTGCGACATGAAACTTTCATAATTTGCACACAACAGCCAAATCAAGTATTTTGTGCCACAAAACTTTTGCGAATCTATACCCCTCGCAATATTTGCGACCGTTCCAGTCACACAAAAGTTTCTGGCTCTATAGTATTGAAAGCCCGATATCAGCACATCTTTCTTTGCCAATAATAGCTAACATACATTTTAAACATGATTTATTTTGGTAGATTTAATTTTGTGTAAATTTGGTTAGATTATGTGAAAATATTTCAGCGGTAAAAGCTGAATCCAAGTCTACTTTATAATTTATATCAACACTTCAAATTTAGCTAACATGAGACTCTAAAGTTAACCCAAATATATTCAATTTATCAAATCTTTTCAAATTCATGAGCAAACAATTTCAATATAATTTTTCAAACACTTAAAAACAAGCAAGATACAACGGGGCACTGACATAAATTACAAAGTGTTTTAATTAATTACTTCTACACCAACACAAATACTTCCAAGAAATCCATTCTTAAAGAAATTTCTATTGCCTACGTGTAGCACACCACCTACTACATTGTAAAATGCGTCATCCTTACAACTCTTATATAATTAATCTGAGAAAATTCTATGGTCAATTCAATAAAGATATTTCTTAAAGGTCTTTGAGATTGTGTTATTAACAGTTTGATAGGGAAATAAATCAGGATTTGATTTTTCTAAATTATCATTTCATTCTCCTTCCCCAACATGACATAACAGTGTATTCTATTGCACATGTACATGTGCATATTGCATACTTAGGTAATGTGGAAATTAAGTTAAGCCTTGAATTAATGAAAGGTATGCCTGAATAGTATGAAATGAAGTACACTGTATTATTGCGGAGAATCTACAGATCATTCACATGTATAATCTGGATTTCCCTTTCAAAAGATACTACATGTACTACAGTAATACTGTTCAAAAAGAAATCTTCAAATTTACCCTACAGGTAACTCATTCATTTCATTAATTTAATTTGACCAATAAACTATTAATCTTTCTTAACTGCAAAATATCATGATTTTTTTTTTAACTGCTCATGCATTAACTGATTAAAGGGGCAATCCAACCTTGGTAATAAGATGATTTGTGTGAAAGCAGAAAAATAAGAAAAACAGGATGGTGAAAGTTTGAAAGAAATCAGACAAGGACTAAGAAAGTTATGGATGTTTTAAAAATGAGATCACTACATCTATGCAAATCTCAAATTGGCAATTTGGTGAGTCAATTGTGACATTTTTGTGGACAACTCTCCCATTTGTCGTACACAAAAATATCATTAATTTGCGGTTTTCTTCGAGGCGCTTTTACCCTTGGGGCAGTACTCAAAATATATTGGAGATAGCATATTGTTGTAGGTCCTCATGAACAAAAAGATCCTACTGAGTATTTTGAAAAAAAGTGACATTTTAGTCATTTTGTGTGTTAGAGCGAATGGGGGAGTTGTCCACAGCTACATCACAAGACATTACCCATTCGGCCAATTTGAAATTCCCATATGCATAGTGATTACAACTTTCAAAAATTTATAACTTCCTTATTGCTTGTCCGATTTCGTTAAAATTTTCACCAATCTGCTTCTCTGATTTTTCCTCTTTCCTACAAAGTAACTTGCTTAGTAAGGTTGGATTTCCCTTTAAAAGAAAAACTGAACATTTCAAATTCATGCTCTGAGTTTCAATATCAATATTTTACATACGAAACGAATTAACTAATAAAAGAGGGGAAAAGAGGATAGAACCTACCTGTAACCTGCCATCCAATGTCCTTTGTATTGTAACACATTTACTTGGATGTGCACCGTTTGTTGTAATGGCTGTGATAAGGCTGTCAAGCTCATCTCTCTTTTCTTTCAGTTTTTTCACCAAACTTTCAATGGCTCTCTTGGCAAATGATTCCGACTCTCCTCCCTGCCGATGGCACATGAGACTGTGTACAATGCTAAGACAGGCATCGGCACTCGTTGGTGCACCAGCCATTGTTCCCATTGTGTACGCCAGCTTGATAGTGGTGATGACACTAATGGTCACCTCAAAACCGGTCTAGAATCGTTATTTCTGCAACCCAAAAATGAAGCTCGGTAATTTTCCTTGTTAAACCACAAATTCACAAATCCATCTGGGAAAATCCTAGTTAGTTGGAAAGATAAAACATAGAGTCAGAGATATCAATCTAGCCATTTAATCAAGCATTCAAGCTCTGCATATGATGAATATGTAACAAAAGGAGTAAAGGACATTAATGTAACCTCCTTTAGAGCAGTTCATGCAAAATACAGTATGAGAAAATTTGCATACTGGTATTTCTAAACTGAAATAAATGCAGGAAGGGGCACAGATAGAACATTTTGAATGGTGGATGGGGAAGGGCGAAGGGGTACAGGGCATATTATGCTAACAAATACATGTAGAACACAATTTAATGGTTATAAATTGTAGATTTTGTTTTAAAACAAGGTTAAAAAAAACTTGTCCTATAAATATAATGTGAAAATTTGATACAAACATAAAATGATGTAAAGGGTCATCAGATCTGAAAGTTGCAAAGAAGGGTAAAAAAAAATCTTACAGCTACTAACCAAAATTTACCAATAACAGCATTTATACTAAAATAACCTTTCTAACATTTAATAGGTTTTTCACTCGTGGAAAAATCACATCCATATATTTGGGTGTAGACCAGTACTGGTGTAGACCTTTTCAATAATCAAATTTAGAACACAATTGATATTGAATATCACATCTGCCATTCACAAAGTATCTTTTTTGCAACCCAGAGGCATTGACAGGAAATCCAGCTCTGAAAGAAAGCAGAAAAATCAGAGGAGCAGATTGGTGAAAGTTGGAACGAAATCGGACAATCAATACATGTATGGGAGTTTCAAATTGGCCGAATCGGTAATGTCACTGTGATATAGCAGCCGACAACTCTCCCATTTGCTCTAACACACAAAATGACAAAAATATAAATTCATCAAAATGTGCATGTATCACTCAGTATGATCATTTTCTTTTTGGAGGACCAATAAGCTATCTACATGTACAATATGTCTTGAGTACTGACCCAAGGGGAAAGGCGCCTAGAAAATCAGAAATTAATGATGTTTTAGTGTACAGTAAATGGGAAAGTTGACTGGGAGACAGGAGTACGTCACAATCAATTCATGAAATTGCCAATTTGAGATTCACCTAGATTTAGTGATCTCATTTTTCAAACATTCACAACTTTCTTATTTTTTTTGTTGGATTTCTTCCAAACTTTCAACATCCTCTTTCTCTTATTTTTTCTGCTTTTGTACATATGTAGAAATCATATTACCAAGGTTGGATTGCCCTTTAATAATTTTTATTATCTCGAGTACTTGAAATGTAATGAAATGGCAGGTGTGATGTACAATCATCATGTCATAAATCTTACTCCAGAAAAATTTGACTATTAGATAGATCTATGTTTACAAGAATTGGTTTAGACCAACATGTACATGTAAGATCAACAATCAAATGTACATCAACTAAATTACTATAGCTTAAAAAAGTTTCACGGCTGGCTGCCGCTACATGCAGCACCTAAGCCTCATTTTAGCCTCTGAAAAGGCCTACCCACATGTAATCCTATCACATGACAATAATGACCACAATAAAAAAATGATGATTATGATGATGATAAAAAGAGTCTATTAGTCAGCGAAAGTTCAAAGTTAACAAGTAAAATTCACTCAAACATGATAGAGATTTGATGTAAACATTAAACGTTAAAATTTTTGTGAAAAACTGACATTTTGGTAGGTCACTTTAATCTTTGACTTCTGCTTACTAGTCAAACTTACATGTATAATAGAAAGACAACCTGCCATTTCATTATGGTAGATCTAGAGTCTACCAGACGTCATTTACGTTGAACTTGAAGATGAATTTTGAAGTGTGAGTGACTAGGGTTTATTTATGGCCAGCAGTCCTAAAGCTACGCATTCCGAAATGTTCCAAATTTCTGTTGTGATTGAGCGATGATTGAGGTTCGCAAAAAAGAATTAGTAATTTTCCTTCATTTCTGTGATATTATCATAATTTGGAAATCAGAGTGAAAGTCACATCAGTCAACATCAAGATCAAGATAATTTGCATTCATTTATTACGCATTTTAGGACCCTTTTATTTTGAACCTTTTCTTTTTGTCAAACAAAATTTGACAAGGCCTTCAACATCTACTTGAAAATGTAAGTTATTGACAATCATTCACCCCAATTTTATCAACAATTCAACTTCAGAATATGTAGAACCAAGGCATCTACAATTACCTCGCATATGTGTGAGTGGAACCAAGGTAGATACAGAAATTTGCATAAACCAATGAATTAAATGTTTTTCAACCACTGAATTTAAGAAAGTGCGTAGCTATAGCCTAGCTGTACAAGCTCTGTGGCTTATCAGTCTAGTACTGGCCACAGAGCTATACACTCCATGCCTATGCTGTGTGTGGAGGGGGATATCAACCAAAAAATCTAGATTTAAATATCACCATTTCCCACATACTGTGAGCCATGCAAACCACCCTCGGAGTTTGCTAAAGGGGTTACCTTCCAGGATCAACTAAGATTGTAAAAATTGAATGAATAAAAAAAAAAAAAAAACACGAAAATCGGAAGGTGTGATCAGGTTTTTTTTAACTTGCATGTGTAACTTGTATACATGGGACTATACATGCAAGGTAAGATTTGTGTACCGGTAGTCCCATATATACAAGTTACACATGAAAGGTAAAAAAAACCTGATCACACCTGCCGATTTTTTTTTTTTCTGTTTTATTCATTCAATTTTTACAATCTTAGTTGATCCTGGAAGGTAACCCCTTTAGCAAACACCGAGGGTGGTTTGCAAGGTTCACCGTGCATGGGAATGGGTGGTTATGAGGCATAGTACATGTATTTCTGTGTTTACCCTTGCCTCCATTAGCATGCACTTATACATGTACAAGCTTATCTGAAGATAACCTTGTACTCAGACTAGCTCTTTTATGGGTGAATAGGCTCCAATAGATATTGTGTGTATCAGCAGGCCCTTTTCCAGGCTAGATCATTCATACAGGAGAGGAAAATAATTATTTAAAATTTCACTTTCAATTCTGAATCCCTTAATTTGTGGCACAGTAAGAGTGGAAGAGTCCATGAATCAGGTAATCTAGCAAATTTAAGAAAATTAAATCTTGCTTAGAGCAATTTTGTTGTCTGTTTTTGACTGCTGCAACAGTGAATGTTGGACACAGTCCCACATAGGCAAGGGCCCATGAGTGATTAGCATGAATGGCATGGGCTGTACAACTCTGTGGCCAGTACCAGATTGATAAGCCACAGAGTTCGTACAACTAGCTATAGCCCAAGTCCCGCATCATACAAATGGCCAAGACGCACTCACACTTATGCGAGGTTATCGTCCCAAGACGATGGGAAAGACATCACTCCATACCAAAAAGCAGGCTGAGTGCTTCTCTAAACTAAACTCTACTCGGCTCTTAGTCTTGCTCTTGCTCTCACATCTCACTTTCTCTATTCCATAACCTTTCCAATTTCCTGTGCTTCCTACTCGACTTGCATGTTTAACGTAGATCATCTACCTGTCTACCATTGTCAACATACCACTGTAAACACACCATACATGTAAATGTCCTCACCAGGAATCCTGCACAAACATGACAAACAGAACTGGTTTTACATGTAGACTAACGACCTAGGCCTACATCTAGATACCGTAGATGTACGGTCAGGGGTCCTAAAGAAGAAAGAATACGCGCAATACATTCCGAAACTGTGTGACTGAAACGAAATCACGTGTGAAATACACTGTATGATTCACGTAGGTCATAACGTAGCCCCTAGACAAGCGACATACCGTCATCTAGATACCGTAGATGTACGGTACTACTGGAATAGCTTTAGGTATCATACTAATATTATAATTTGTTGGCATCAATTTCAATCCACTCACCTCAGTTTTTAAACTCCCTGAATTAAAACCTTGCTCCACTTAGTCTCTCACTGTCTCAGCTCACTGACTGAATGAGGGTCGAGTCTCAGCTCTGCAAAGGCAAAGCCAAAGCAACTGCTGAAGTGCAGTTGACACACGGGTTGAATAATAATCGGGACAATGGCAATGCGAATTGCAATGACAACAATTCGTTGTAGAAATCTCTAAAGTTAAATCCGCATGAATTAACTACATATCAGATATAAATGTCGCCTCAATTACGAAAAAATCCGTCCAGGATAAAGTTAGGATGAAGAAGCACATCACGTTCAGTTTTTGGGAGGTGAAATTTGCCAAAATATTCCGACGACTTTCACAGAGAAACTAAAGTCTGAACGAGGAGGCGAGTCCGCGGCAAGCCATTTAATTTCACATTGTCGATATCCAGCAGCGCAGCGCCAGCAAACATAGACTCCAAACAACTCGTCATATAGTTATACCCGCTCTTCATTAAAGATATCGGTCCATCACATCATATAGGGTCTAAGCATGATTGTGCTGGTAAAATGTTATGCTGATTTGACTCGGGCCAAATAAAAGAACTTGATTATCTGAAACATCTATTCATACAGGGGCGGATCCAGGATTTTGTAAGGGGGGGGGGGGGGGGGACACAAATCTCCAAAAAAAATCTGACGAGCAAAAAAACAAAAAAGAAACTTGGTTATCAGATCAGGGGCACGGGCCGGAAGTGCCCCCTAAATCCGCCACTGTATGAGATATAACAAAAACCCATAATAGAGTAGAGTTACTGAGCCTCTAGCTGAGATGCATACTGCATAGTAAAGGAAATTATATTCAGCAAAACTGCTACTACCAATAGCATTTGTATGTACATTAAAATATCAGATATAAAATAATATGTAACCTCCTCCTCCTCCTCATTTTCTGAATATCCGGACGAGAAACTAGGAATCAATTGGCCTTATTGATATAAAATATACATGTAGTTCATTTCATTGTTTAAAAAAACCTGACAGAATTAAGTTACGGTAAGTTTGCGTGACTCATTTTTTATGGCTAGTATGAATATACTTGTTTACATTGTTTTACCTTGATTATTGTGAAGATGTTATTTTTAAAATGGAACTATAGGCCTTAAAAAAAATTAAATAAATATTTACTCTGGCGGGACATTTTGAAACTTTGATCGGTCACTGGTGCAGACACAAACGGGGGAAAACTTAGTGTCATAGTCCATAGACTAATACCTTTTTGAAAAGAAAAAAATACGGGAGAGGCCCCTTTTTCCAGAATGACCAGAATACAATTTTCCAGCACAGAGAGAGAGGGGGGGGGGGAGCCTAAGTCACATTATAGATTTAGATTATCTGTTCAGTTAGTGTTACGTCTCATTTATCTTCTTCTGTTATACATTATTTTCTATTACTATTTAACAGCTAGTGACATAAAACTTAATTTCCATAGTTATCAGATTTTATTACATTAGATTACTTCTAAAGAAATATCCCCTCTAAAGTTCATGACATGCATGGACCCGGTCATAAAAAAATTATCAGCAGATATCCGATCAAATCCATTCACAGAATACCGAGTAGTATCAAGGACGATTTGTTTAGACATCCGCGGGTTAGTCGATAGGTGCACTGATGTGTTACGGCTGGCGACGAGATGGGTTGGGAGAAACTGCATCTCTCTAGCTCTCCTTGAGATATTTATGATGTGATTACCTTTACCCCCGCCCCCCCCCCCCCCCCCCCGCCCCGCTTTTATTCCTTCCTTTCTTTCTTAGTTTTCCTCACCAAGATTCTTATGCCATAGCGAAGCGATGATTCAGTATTTTTAATTTCAGTTTACTTCCATCAGGGAGGTGGAATCCCCCTCCCTGCTTACATATCCTTATAATTTTCCTCTATCTTGTAATTCTTAAATTTAAAGGCCTATCAAAGATTCGCCGTGGGAGAAAGAGAGAGAGAGAGAGGGGGGGGGGGTATGGTAAGCTTGTGAAGATGAATAATAAGTTGGAAAGATTAACGATTGATTAACGTTTACAAATGAACAGGAAAGCAAGAGCAGATGAATATTATAGGCCTCCTGCAGAAATGTAACTATGTAATAAAAATCACAAAATCCTCGATCTGGCACTGCATGGGCCAATTAATCCCAAATTAACATCACAAATTAACATATTGTAATCAATTATGATGAATTTTCTTTGAGAGCTCGAAAAAGGGGCCACCGCTAGATCCTCCACCAAACTTCCACTCCTCTCCCGCACCCAACCCGACTCCCCCCCCCCCCCCCCCCCCCAACGCACACATGTATACCCACCCATATCTTCAACACGTGTCTAGGGCCGGCTTACATAATAATGCAAAATAAAGATATGAATTGTAGTCATAGTGGCATTATTTTACAACCCTCTGGTTCATACTTAAGAGGATTCAGTAGTTTTGCTTAGGTCACTTCTTTTACATTTGGAAGATGATTGAATCTACATGTAATAACTAAATATTAATAAATTATATTAAAAGGAACTTTTAAACATTTTGACATAGCTGTGAAAGTAGAGGCATAGATTAAGCATTGATATTACTGATTTGGCTTAGAGGGCAGACTTTTTTTTTTTAGATGATCAAAGATGAATATAAGGAGGTGATCAACGTTCATTTTCAGAAATTATGAAATTTAGTAGGAATTCAATTCACCACACAAATAATCATAATATCATAAATATCATTATCACTTATCTTCCAATCCTTTTTTTTTTTTTTTTTAATCTGTACGATTTTAAGTATCCATGTAATCTGGCTTCCAGTAATCTTTTGGACTGACTTTTTTTTCAAAATTTATTTTCAAAGGATAAAACGCTGAACAGTGCCTTAAAATTTACATTTTGATATGATATTTAGAACATGCAAGGGTAGGCATAATACTCAAGAAGCTAGGTGCAGGTGTATCCCCATTTCAGGTAGCACATTACAACATGTTTTCCTACAGGTTGCAAGTCTAGTTAGCAATTTGGGACAAGATTTCCATTCCACTTTAATACGGTACTAGGCCAAGTGCTAAAATGTTTACAATGTACACTTTCCTCACAGTGAAATTACAAATTTTCTAAAAGTAAATAAAATTCAATTTGTACTTAAAGAGTCCATCACAGGCTATCACAAATTTGCTGGTACATGTAATTGCAAATAGATTTATTTGTAACTTTCAAACAGGCAGATTACATCAATAAGAACATAGAAATGTACGAGAGCTAACTGTACTATCTGGTTACAAACCAATCATATCAGTAGCTCACAGTGGCGTATCCAGAATTCTCTTACTGGTGGAGGGTGGGGAACATGTTATCAAAAACCCATCATAATCACAATTTTTTAGGGGGTGCAGTGGGGGCTCGTCTCAAAAATGTGACAAACAAAAAAGAACATAATAAAACAATTTTTTTTTTAATCCCAATAAAAAGCTATCAATTTTAGCAGAGGGATGTTGGACAGGAGCACATTTTTCTGTTATGTACTAAGGTTATACCAGATTGAGGTTTGGCTAGAGGACATGCGCCCTTCTGGACTCACCAATGGCTCGGCTCCATGATCTCAAAACACTCATTAGAATACTTTCAGCCACAACAAGGTCAGATAGGCCACATAATTGATATCAAAACTACTTTGCCACAAAGAAATCAATCTTATCTAGACAAAAGAACCGTAGCTGTTGAAGGTACATGTAATATGATGTACTAACCACACATGTATGATATCCTACAGAATTATCTGCTCCATCTGATCAAATATCATCTAAGCGATCAGGGCCCCCGTTTCATAAAACTTGTTATCAATAACAAGTTGCCATAACTGACATAAGCTGCTGAAATAATTGCATCTGTTTGGCTAAGAGCAAATTTGTTATAGAACTTTGGCAGTTGTTATTGATAACAATTTTTATCAAGGGGCCCTGATCACTTTCAAATAGGGTATGCTCAAAAATCTTTTTTATTTCTCTGACTTCTAAAGGGGTCTAAAAACAGTCGCTATCGCTAGGTAAAGGCAATAATATCAATAATGTACATTATCGTTAATAGATATTTTCTGAAAGTATTTGGAACTGTCCTTACCCTAGACCATAATGGCATGTAACACCAGTTATCGTAAGTGCCTCTGTGAGCTTACAGCATACTTTACATATTTTATCTACCAGCAAAAAGCTAACAAATCTGAGATAAAATGTTTTGATTCATCTGAAAACAACAAAAAGTCAAATAAATACTGAAGACATTGGGGTAACAAAATACACAGTATCTTCATTGATATACATGTATACATTTTCAGGTTAAATGGAAAATTGCACAAACTGGACATTTTATGGCTTATTGGTCCTTTTTCAATAAAAGATAAATAATACTAAAGTCTGAATCCAACGTTCATTTCTATGGTCTAAGCACTGATGCACACAATTAAATTGGCAACATTGCAGATGATCTAATGCCTTGTTCAGAAAACAAAATAACTAACTACAGGGTAGCTAATTTTGATTTATGTACATAAACAAGGTTTTAACAATTTCAGGTGACATGTGCTACAAAAAATGTGTTTACATTCTTAGGAAACAACAAACACAATATCAAACTAACCAACTTCAATAATCTTTTTAATTCTTGCATGAAATAGAAAAATTGTAGCATGATCTCAACTATCATTACAAACTGTGATACAAGACTGTGTACTTACAAAAATATATTTCCTTTTATAAAGAAAGTTCCAATAACATTGTGTGTTTATTACTGATGTCTACTCTACAAAGTTTTACTCTTGAGTATTTCCTCAGACTGTGTAATGCTCTGAATAATATTTAAAGGGTACCAATCACCCCAAAATATTTTACTCTGTATGTTAGAGGTTCCATGTCTTTCTACTATATTCCAAATATGGGTTTCGAATATCACTTCTATAAAGAGTTATTATAAGTTCAATTATACTCTCTATAAGCATAAAAGCGACTCATGAGTAGACTACTCAACACACCCGTACGCGATGGCCAAGATAAGGGCTCTCACGGAGCCCAACTCGGAGGTTCAGTTCCGCGCGAGCATCTTCATGTTATCCTTTATTTCCTTCATACTCCTAAACTGTTAACCTATAGAATTTCATATAAAGGTCTTTGAGGTTAATTTTATGCTTCATAGTGGTATAATTACTCTTTTTTCAGGTGGTTGGTACACTTTAAGATTTAGCAAGGGAAAAATACAAATGAAGAGGGATTATATTAAATGTTAGAACCTACAGTAATTTTACTTTATTTTTATGTGGAGGTGTCATGGTACAATGGTTCTTTCACTTGACTCTTAACCAAGGGGATAAGGGTTTAAATCCCAGCCTGGCACTAATGTCTTTTGGCAAGACATCAATCCATCTCTGCCACTCTCCACCCAGGTGTAAATGGGTACTGATATGCCAGAGCGCTACATATTTGGCCACAAAGCTATGACCAGGGTAATAATGCTGGTGTGCCAGGAGCATCACAACGTGACAGACATGAGCACTATATAAGAAGCCATCATTATTATTATTATTATAATATATACAGTATGCTATAACAAATGTAGTTGCAAACTGTTATCACTTCCAACACAACAGCAGTAAAATATATGTCACGGACTTGTGGACAGTTGGAAACAAACAGCTAATGATCATAATAACTAGCCAATGGCAGCAACAGATAATACCAAACTAGTTATAAACATTACACATTATAATGACACAAAGGGTAAAATGTAAATGTGAAGTAAATTCTAACAAATTATATGCATAAATAGTATTCTTAATTTCAACTGGAAGTGAAAAAAAATAGACATAGAATATTCAACTGAGGGATAGCTATAGCCTGTCAATTACAATGGAAACATTTTTTTTTTTTTTTAAGCGAACCTCCAAATCTTGCATAAATGAAAATATAAATGATGTAAGCTCAAATGGCACACAAAATGTTTCTAGAATAATTGAATGGTAAGGCAAGAAAATAAAATTAAAGATTGAATATTTTCTGTCTGCCAACATATCCAAAATACACAATTTCATATTATTTTCCATCAATGCAAGTTTGTACAATATTCTACATGTATCAAAATGTCCTATACTGATGTAAGAAATCCATGATTTTACAGACAAAAATATACATGGCTTCTTCCTTACTTCAAAGAAAGATGAACTGTAGAAATACCAACTCACATCTTTTGATGTACATGATGCTGAGGATTTTATAAACTTACACGATTTCATACATGACCCCCTGTTAACAGATTTGTAACCAAATTCATGTAATCAAATACATGAACAGTACCTTTCTACTGATGCAATTCCACTACCTAAAATAAAAGAACAAATATTAACTGGACAAAAAACAGGGGTTATAAAGAAACCATACATGAGAATGTCCACCTATTCAACAGATCTACTTAAAACCTGAGATTATGTAAACTAAAGGGAACATATCTCCCTATTCATGCCAATAATTAAACATAGCTGTATTGAAACAAACCTTCATTGCAGTTATACCCGATTTCCAGTTTTAGTGTGAATGAAATATAACAAAAAAGAATAACTGAAATACATAATGTTGTAATCAACCAAATAAGCAAATCTTGCCATAAAACTAAATCAATGACATATACTTTTAATTTTCATTTTGCTTTGCATAAAGCATCCCACCTTTTTATAAGATTGATTTTGAATACTGTCTAGCCAGAAACTTTTGGGACATAAAACTTTCGCAAATTGTTAATGACAGCCAATTTTGCAGCAAGAAACTTTTGCGAATTGAAATAATTTCATGTTTCAATTGTGATTTTATCATTTTGAATCTCGACATCTCGCGAAATTCTAGAAAGTTTCATGCATGCAAAAATTTCTGGTTGTACAGTATAAGTAAACATCTTAGTAAGCTTAAAGAAACCAAGTGGCATGAAAACCTTGTCTGAATACATGAACAACGCAGAATAAGCGTTGGTGATCTAATGTTGGATTCTGACTGTTTCAGGATGTTGAAGTCTACAAATACAATATAATGTAATATGGGTGACAGGATTCTTACAATTTTAATGTGCAACATTTGAATGATATTGATATGAAATATGCATATGACATTAGGCCTACCCTCATCTATTTCAGACACAGTTTTTTCCTGCCACAAAATTTCACAAGGCTACCTTCAAGCAACCTTTTGGAATAAAAATAAGAATAAGAATAAAACAGCAACTTAGTGTCTTTGGGATGGGTGTGGTACTATGAATGTCTTTGAAAATTGTGTTCTATAGTTTGATTGGATTAAACAGTAACTAGCTGGGTATCATTCCAACATGCCAACCAAGAACCTGGCGATCGAAGCCACAGCTGAACAAATTGCACGATGCAGTCTCGTCATTCCAAGCTGTACAACACACCATTCGATGATGACCCTGAAATTCAACAAAAAATCAGTTCAGTCATTAATAACAAAGATTGGACAATACTGATGTTGTGTAAGAAAGAAAAAGAAAATTTACTACCAATATTCTTAACTTGTGCTGGCAGGCTTTTGGGTTTGTAAACATACTGAGAAGTATACTGTAAAGAAAATCCATGCATAACATCATTTCAGTATTGGGGTGGGGGGTCAATTCATACACAATACACAATACACATATGCTTAATCTTAACTTTCATTCTTTCACTTCCCTAAACCCTGACATAAATTTGTTCTGTTCCTCCCATTTGAAATTTTATTTCAACACAATGATTCATTTCCAACATTCTTTTCAACATGACTTCTCAACATGAGTAATGTTTGCCACATTTCTGGTTGACCATTCTGAATAGGAAATTATAAGAGCATTATAATTACTACAAGTATTTGGGTGTGTTCTTACCTGTCTATTGCTACGTGGTAGTCTGCCTACTCTGACACCATTCAGGTCATAGAGTCTAATGTTCCTGTTATCTTGAGGAATCGCCATAATGTTACTCGTTGGTGACACAGACAGTCTACATAAATGACAGAATTATAATAGTAATAATGGTCATTGCTTTTGGAACACAGTCCTCATGAAGTACAGCTCCATCCTGTGAAAAAAGGGAGGAATTCAAGTAATTTGATACCTGACACAAACAGTTGATATTCTGATAAAGAGTTGAACTCTGTCTCTCTCCATGGAAGCGGTTTTACTTTGAAGTGTAAAAAATAATGTTTATTTGTTGTCAATCATGTAGTTTCTTGGTATACATCTTATAAAGGAGTAGGATCTTTGCCTGTCAAAGTCAAAAGAAGGTGCTACAATAACACCAAATATCAATTAAACTGTACATGTGTGGTGTGAAGATAATCACCTTTTTTTCTTGTACATGACACACATGTTAGGTAAGGAACACATAAGTAACATTTTATCAACAAAATGTATACTACATCTAATCTTCTTCAGGAATTATTTATTTGATAATAGAGAGTATAATTTCACCTGTTGACTGGTGAATCTGTTCTAATCATGGCAAGAGGTGTTCTCATGTTCTTCAAGTCCCACACCTTCACTGTTCTGTCATCTGATCCACTCACTACCTTATCACCTGATGCAAAGGCTGCAGAGGTCACAGAGCTACAAGAACAGAAAAGATGATAAATACTTGTGTTAGCATTCATGAAAAAATACTGCCATAACATACTGCCTCAATTCTCCAGACTACTTTAATAGTGGAAATCATCCCATAATGCAGCTCAGATGAGATGCTGACACACAAACTTCCAGTTTTAAATCGCTTTCTGCAAAAGTTCAAAAGAGATTATACCATTTGCCTTTGACAAGTTATCAAAACTTCACACCATCAACTTAGTCCCAACTCACCTTGGTCCCAGTTCACAAATAGTGAACTACAAATAAAAGGACATCTCCTACACATATAATTTGGATGGTACATTCATCCACCACTGGCTTTAAACTGTCTACTGGACAAACACAGAGGTAAAAAAAAAAAAAAAAAAAAAAAAAAAAAACTTCCAAATAAAGCTACATCAACCCCATTTTTCATTCTTTATTTATACTCATTGTTGAAGCCATCAAGAAATATGACAGGCAAGGCAAAATGACTCACTCTGTATGTCCCTGGAACACATTAACTGAGTGTATGCTCGGATCTCTGAAATCCCACAGACGAAATGTTGTATCCATTGATGAGGTCACTACCATCTTCTGGGACGGATGTGCACAAGCATGAGTTAACTCTTGATCATGCCCTGCAAGAAAGTATGAAAGATAGAAAGAAAATACCAACTCATGATCATCTCAGTATAAAAACCAGTAATCAAATTATATATTCAGAATGTTTTCATCATCATTGTACACCATACTAGTTGGTAATCCAGAATGCAATCAGGATCTTTCAAATGGTGGACACATGAAATGATAGTCTATTCTGGACTGGATATTAAACTTATCATCACATTGTAAGAAATAAAATTTGATGAGAAACAGCCATGAATAAGAATTCTAGCTTCCAAGTTTCACACCAAAAATTTATTCAGTGTTTTAGGAATATGAATTAAAAGGATTGAAAAGACACAAAATCACCGACTTTGACCAACTGACAGTCATAGTAAGTGTAAGAGAAGGTGAAGAGACTCACACACAAGGACATCCAAAAAATGCTTTGTATCTAACGTCTAACTTTGGGAAACTAAATGTGACTTCTGGCATACAAATATGAAAACTTTGTAAAACTTGTCTTGTCTATGGGGCAACCAAAAAGTTTAGTTACTGCCAAGCCCAAACTTCATGAACATTCTAACCTGTTAGTGTATGAACAACAGCTGATGTCTCCAAATCATATAGATTTGATGTTCTGTCCCAGGATGCTGTAACCAGCTGTTTGCCTCCAGCTAGCCAATCAGCTGCAATCAAAACACTGGTATGACCTTCTAATAGCACTTGAGGTGCCTTCACATAGATAATGTTCTCACTCTCCTGACCTGGGGTCAAAACAATTGATAATTTCTGGGTAAGTCCAAAATAATCATGAATTTGAGTATCTCATTCAAAATGCAATACAATCAAACAAAACCACCTTGTGATTGTTTGACTGTTTAATATTGCTTAATATATTGTGGCTATCCAAAAAGTTCACTTAGTAAGTTCTAAACTTAAGTGAACAGTTTTGTAACTAGTGCTGAAGTTATCAGATATTGACATTATAAACAATAATGGTAATATCATATTTGAATTATATTATGCAACATGAAGTTATTCCAAGATAGCTTAAAGCTCATGTAAAGTATTGGTAGAAAAAAGGAAATTGGAAAGTGTTAAATATAGTCTCATGTTGTTCTCCTTGTATCAAAAGATGTTTGTAAGAGATCATTTGGTATTCCATCTGTGATTTCTGGTGAATTTCAGTGTAAATATCTGTAATGAACACTAGATCACTGCCATATGCTAGGACCTTTCCACCCTGACTGCTCCCCACACAGCAATCATCCGGCTTTGCATAGAAACAGCACGTGTGTCACTGTGTGCAGCTACTCATTGGTTTTACACATGTGTGTATAGTGCATAGTACATACTGCCATTGTCGGGAGTTTACGTGCCTGGCCCGGCATATAAATTATTTTTTGCCTCTCATTTGTTTAATATTAAACTTTAGGATGCAAAATCTTCAGTGTCTTAGTATTGCTAGTATCTTGCTATTTATCAGCAAAAATCAAAGAAATCTGACGAAAGCTTTTTGAGGGCTTACCAAAACTCTACATTACCTTTAAAAAACAAGCTTTCACATATGAGTACATGTATACAATTTCTTACCATCAACATCTTCCTTGTCTGAGCCATCAATGTCATCTCCTGATGATGGACATGACTTCTGTAATGAATGAACAGGTCAGATAAGAACATATACTTTCACGTCAAGTGGCTAAGTTTATGATGTTTCAACATGATCATATATCACAAACTCTAAAGCTACAGCCTGTCTTCAATACAGAATAGGTTTTTACTGCTCTATGTTGATGTACAAAGTACGGAGTGGTGTAGGAAAACTAATCTCGGGAGAGTTGGACTCGGACTCCAGATACAGTATAACATAGTTGCACTTAGAGAAGGTGAGTACAACATTCTTTTATACAGAGTAGGGGAAAACTGCTGCACCTAGAAGCAGACTAGAGCTTCAAAGCTTGTGTTTAGATCATGTCATAATATCACAATGGATTGATAATGTCAGATATTATACTATACTTTTGGAATAAGACAAATAATTAAACAGGCCTTAGCAAAGGACTTGTAGGAATGCACTTTAAAGCACTTTTGAAAGAACAGGATTTGAATTCAGGCTCAAATGTACTTACACTTTCAGGTTGCTGTCCTATGGTGGGAAGACTGACATTTGATTTCCAAACATGAGCTGTATTGTCTCCAGAAGCTACAGAGCAAAAACAAGGATTTCACTAACATTTATTAAAATGAGAACTCAGATAATTACTTAATTCATCTAAAGTGTATTATCAAAGGGGCAATGTGAAATCAGTTGTAATTTTACAGGTCATAGAACCTAGCACTTGAGAAAGACCTGTAGATTTCTGCAATATCATTGTAAATATTTAGGAATGTACACTGATTGCAAAAGTAGCACCTTCCTTTAATCAGTTTTTGGAAACACCATGGAATTAAACAAGGATTAACAATATACCTTTGATAATTTTCATCACAGTTCCCAGTACTTTTCTTTAAATGAAAAGTGAAAACTAACCTACCTTTGCTTTAATGTAAATAACATGTATGAAATATTTGCCAACCTGCCTATAATTTGATTTTATATCCAACTGTCAATACAACTGAACAAAACTCAGTTTACAGTTCATATATTCTTACAGTAGTTCTTGAAACGTTTTTTTTTTTTATACACCATTACATTTATATTCTATAAAACTTTATATCTTTGGCCTGCTTATGGGATACACCATACTGAATTCCCAAAGTTTACCTGTAAGAAGGAGTGGTTCTGATGGATGAAAACGGACTGAATTCACTGAACCAAGATGACCAAGATACTGTAGAACACAAGAATGCGTTTCTATGCACCAGAGACGAGCCGTGCGATCTAAATAAACAAACAAATAAACATGTACATAAAATATAGAGCTCTGTTCAATATGCCTGACATGATGAGGTATATTACTGTGAACGAATTTAAACAACATTTCATGTACAAAAAAATAATCAATATTAACTAATTATGATGTAACAAGGCTCAGCACTACAAAGTACATGTTCAAAAACTTTTTTTTCACCTTTTGAGAATATTTAAAATGTTTAGGATACTATTCAGAATAAAAGGAAATGTCTGACCAGTTATCAAAGCAGCAATAAAATATTTATATGAAAATTGTGGAAATATCCTCCAATTCATTTGCTACCAGTGCAATTAATTGACCACAAGAAGTATACGTGCAGGATTTTCTACAACAGTAAAATTGGACACTGTAATTATACAGTTCACATGAAATTATACTTGTATGCATAACAATTACAATAGCATAACAATGAGAGTAAATGGAAGAAGAATTTCTTGTTTACCTGCAGAGGCTGTAGCAAGAAGTGGAGCATCTCCTCTTGATACACTGACCTCCCATACCCCATCACTGTGACCATTATAATGATGCATTAGCTGACAACCAGTGCTACTGGTTCCTTTGAAACTAAACACCGTCTGAAGAAAAAAAAAAAACATGTAAAATTCAATACATGAATGAAAGAACATTCTTCCTTTCTTAGAAACAATGTGTTTCTCACACAAGCATATCTCTTGTCTAATACTGTTTGTCACATGTAAGGGGTAATCTAGAGTTTATCATTTGGCATACATTAAAGAATATGTGTTATAGGGTACACATACCCATAAATATTTTTCCTTGGGGAAAGTTCACTATATAGTGCATCAAAAAAAAAAGTTAACAGTCAGAATAAGTCTCCCCAAATAAATATTTCAAAATATTTGTGTGCTATTATTACACCTGTAGATAGCACAGGGTCTCTTCTATCATACGACATCAAAAAATCTGGAGATATTTTACGCTTGAGTGAGCATGGTGCTAAATCCAGACCTGACAAGAACTGGCATTAGTTCTGGCCTGTAATAACAAATTTGAGAACAATTAGAAGTTTACAGTTGGAAAAAGTCTTCCTTTGAATAGCTTAGAGCCCCTGTTCTTAAAGTGCGGCCCACGGGCCACGAAACGATTTCATGTGGCCCGCCAAAAATATCTGAGTAAGAAGAAAAAAAATCTTGTTTTAAGAACTATGTTGATACATAATATATCATCCTAACTATTGGTAAGAATAAAAGTATAAAATTTTTTTGCTCGCTCGCAAATAGCGTATCATATTTATCTGTTCCCTGCCCTACCACATATCATTATAGTTTGGGGGTTTTTTTAATCAAACAAAGAAAAAATAAGGAGGGTGTATTCTAAAATCGTTTAACCGTCCTTAGATGAGCCATTCGGGTATGTATGCATTAACGTCTGTGGCGGGGGGATGGGGCCTGGAGCCCTCTCCCCCGAGAATATCGAAAATTTTCCTGCATTCGGGCACCCACCATTTCATTTTTGGGCAGTGAAATGGTCTCTTTGTAATTTTTTATATCTAATCTAAATTAGCACATTTTTACGACGAAATTACATTTTCACATTTCTAAAGTGTCAATTTTTTTGCTCGCAAGCTTCGCTCGCTCGCTGAATGATAATGATGATAATAATAATAACAAACAAAAAAAAAAAAAAAAAAAAAAAAACAGAAAGCTAATACACAATGTATTCAGGCAAGAGTCGTGAGTCCCATGCGTCTTTGTATGTATCTATAATACTCTGTGGCTCGCGACGTAATTTCAAGTATATTTCTGGCCCTCGTAACAAAATAATTAAGAACCCAGGGCTTAGAGTCTCCTTTATCAAATGACACCAAAACACCGAACAATTATTTATGCTTGAGTGAGCAAAAGCAATTGTGAAATATTGCAAAATCCATAGTTGACAAAAATTTGTACTGACTCTGGCTGGGATCAGCAAGTATGGGAGTGTTGAAAATGCTTAGAAATTGTCATATTCTGATTACTAAAAGGCAATTTATAAAAGATTAGGCCTCGATTTTTGTATGTTCTGACATATCCCATGAAAACTTTATGGTTGACTGAGAAAGCCAGATTGAATTAAAAACTCACCAAAATTATTAAGTCAGAGCACTTAACAAAGTAATCCAATGCTTACTGAAGCTTAGAAATTTTGATGAAATATGTATAAACTTAAAGAGAACAAAACCCCCCTCTTTCATAAATTGTCTATTATTGATTTTTTTTTAAAATGAACATTTCTAAGCCTTTTCATGACTCTCAACTTTGCTGATACCAGCCAGAACAAATACCGGTACCAATTCTTGTCAAGTCTGGATTTTGCACCTTTTCACAAAAGTTGACTTAGCTCACTCGGGCATAAGATATAGCCAGATCTTTAGGTGTCATTTAATAGAAGAGACTCTAAGCTATCCAAAGATATGATGTTTTGATTCAAATACGCTGAAATATTTATTTGGGGAGACTTTTTCTGACCGTTAACTTATTTTCTGGGATGCAATGTAGATTGTAGAACACTCCGTAACAAATAAAAGCACAGGGCAAGCAATTGGACAACTACATCTTTGTTGTATGGAGCACATTGCACAGAACTGGCAAAGTACTTCCTATTATTGCCTACAAACATCATAATGATAGCAATTATCTCATAGCATTGCATTGGGTATTAAATTCATACCAGCATAGAATTTGAAACACAATTAGTTATGATTTGGGAAGTAATAGGGGTAAATTTAAAACATCTCACAGTCTCAATTGATATGGTTTTGATTTTTTACCTTTCCACCTGCTCCTTTAGCTTTGGGCTTGAGAATTAGCTGGCTCAGCTGACTTGAAGCTGAGTGACAAAAGCAAATAAAATGAATAGCTCAGTACAGCTGGGTTATATTTGGATATTCGCAAAGCTAATACTAGAATATCAATACACAACTGGCAAGATTAAATTAGCGACTTGAAAAGAGAGTTACTAAAAATCACCGTTAATACAGATTTTTCGCCTTGGCTCACCTACAATTTATTGCCTCAGCAAGTCTAAACTGTCTATGTAGATGGATGGTAATATAAATTGACCACTTTGGAAGAGAGCTTTCAACAGGGATAAATCCTAACTTTTGAGTTTTGGAGACGACCATCAAACCTCTTGCCTTTTCAAGAAAACTTATATTAATTTCTTGTAAGTTTTTGGACACTAGATCATTTTAAAGTCTGATGTACACTTAGAAATACATACATGTAGTTTCTCTGAAAGCATCAAGCCTTTGAACTTGTACAGACAGTTCTACTTGTATTTATATTTCCAAGCATTAAATCTATAAAAGAATTATCTCTGGCTTAGCCTTCAACGAGATGAATCTTGGTGGGATACCCTTTCCATATCCCTAATGAGGATTATCATTACAGTGTAGATGAATTACCTTTACTCTTGACACTAAGCTTAGATGAGCTTTCACTTCCATCAATGCTTGCTCCTGCCTCACTAAAGGACTTGCCTGACTGGATTGCATCTAGCTTGTCCGTCAAGATCTCCACCTTTTGCTGCACTGCACATAGGAGTGACAGAAACAAATATAAGGGAATATAAGTGATACTGTTCAGAGCAAGTTACTTTATAATAATAACAATAATACATAAGATAGCACCATTAATATCCATTTTGATAAAATGCTCCAGGCCCTTTACAACATAAAGAATATACAAACAAAGCAAGGGAATTAATAACAAGAAAGAATGGAGAAATGTCAGTGAAAGTTTGAGAATAAAACGGACAATAGTCATCAAGTAATTGCAAGTTGTGAAGATCGACAAATATTCAAACTGGCAACTCGTTTACATGTGACTCTGATGTCAACGTAAATTAAATGTACATCATCCATATGTAAATTGAACTCATATGAAATGTCTCTATTTTCATGAAACTCACTTTCATGATTAATGTCTTAGAAAATGAGACTGAGGACCAAAAAAGACAAACTTCCTGATTTAATACATGTGTTCACCAAGCATTAAAATGAGGTGTTAAACATGTAAAGGAGTTTGGCTAGCTTTCTCAACTGGGGACTACGCTAAACCTGTTAAAAGAAGAGGGCCGCTTACATGCAATATTTTCTTCATACATCCCTTCAAGTTCCCTCTCAATTTGTCTGAAGAGCTTCCAGATTCGAGAACGCATCTCTGGAGGAAGAATACTCTCATCTTCAGCCATTCTGGGAGTACGCATGTCCGATTCTTGTGTTCTGCTGCGTATTGACAAACGCTGCTTTGTTCCCTTCTTCAAGTTCCCCTCCATCGGCATTGTTACACAGATAATTAGACACAGGGAGAAGAGTTGATCAGCTTATCTCGAAGTTCAGTCTGAAATGATTAAGAATGAGAGGAGGCTGTAAAGGTGAAGCAAACTTTAAAATTCTGCACTGTGAAAAATTCCTTTCCTTACCCGCCTATTGTGAATTAACTTGGCAGGCAATATAACTATCACCACATGCATTTAGAATCTTTATATAATCATTATTGTTCGTATAGTCAAATGAAATTTGTCATAATAGATCTACCAGCTAGTCCAGTACATTTATAATATCTTTAATTTCCACTGCTCTTTCTGAATGAAAGGGTTTATCTTTTAGGCACATCGAATTATAAATCACAACCTGGGATGATGAACTTTTGGTGGAAATTTCAAACTTTTTTGAAACTCCAGTCGAACTACAGACGACTCACGCGAACAAATGACGACGCTTCCGAACCCCTGCCCATGTTTGGAGAACTTTCGGACTTTGTAATTTTTTGACATTTGCATCCTTCGCGAATCGTTTGCATGCTCCGCAAAAAAACCCACCTTGGGCTTGGCTTAAGCAGCATACATGTCAAGATTGTTAGTAATGTTATAGTCAAGGATTGTATTTCCGAACAGCATCGTATTACCAAACGCATACAAACGCATAAAATGGCTTTCATACGTATGGGACTACGCGTATGTTCTCCACACTATTTGACACACAGAACACAGGGCAGATCATAACATGAGGCAAAAAACAGAAGTAATATCTTATAACCTGCTCTCTCGTCACCCCCAGTCTTCATCCCGTTGGCCCCAAATCGGGGTAGGATGTGTCTTTTTCCCATAGGGGGCGCACGTTCGGAAATACCTTTTTCAAGGGACCAAAACGCTGCGTCGTTGGGAAGGGGTTCGCTCGGAAGGGATTATCACATTAAATCTACGTTGTCTTTTCAAAATTCCACCTTCTTTTTCTGTCGGACTTTGAGCATTCATTATGTAAGTTTGACAGATATTCATGTACATGTATACCCAGAAGTTGTAATTCCGGACAGGTTGTTAATCCAGACAGGTCATTTTTAAACAGTAAATCGAACAACTTTTCATGCAAATTGTCACAAATCTTTCACACTATCACAGGATAGGTTGAAAATCATGTGAACTGCAAATATTCACTGGTTTTAGTGTTACTTGATGCATGTTTTTCGTACAATCTGACGGCAAAATTGAAAGGCTAATTTTTGTTAAGTGTCCGGAAATGCAACCCCCCATCCTAATATTTTATTTGCTATGGTTGATTTTGTGAAAAATGTTCGGAAATAGGGTCCGCTACCATACTTATAGTATAATTGTTAGTGTTTATGGTGTAACTTTAACATTAAAACAATCAATGTGAATTTTACGTTTTGCATAAAGAGCTAGTCTTAAAAATTAAAGAACAGCCTAGACCTATGTATGATTTGGTGCCCATGTCTGCGAAGTGCCCATGTCTGCGCATACGCGTAACTGCGCGATTCTAACATCACAAAAGACGCAATGAACACAATCATCTTCATATCAATTTTAGTGATATGTATCAGCGAAAAAATGAGGAAAAAATGGTGAAGAACGTCTATTTTATGCATTTCTACTCACATGCCTTGAAAATGCCACCTTTCATGCAAAATATCCCGAACTGCGTGTTAAGTGAATGAGTCATGTGAGTGCGCAGACAAGGGAACTTTCCCTTTTTTAGTGTCAAAATGACAGCGTCGCCTATTCTTGTGAAAATGAAATTGTTCTTATTCGAATTTTAATCAGATTTTCGGCACAGTTACACTCTAGGATATGAGGATTAAAATGAGGTCAGTCATTAGAGGAATACCAAAGGAAAAGCTTGTCAATTTCAAGTGAAATGTTAGGTGCGCAGACAAGGGGCTCCCCATCATGATCATACAGTATGAATACCCTGACATGGAACTTGTTCAGTTGTTTATGTTCACTTAGACTTAGGACTTAGGACAGTATGTTGAATTGTTGTAGTTACTTACACTCATATCATACTTCATCATAGTCACACTATTATAGATCTAGTTCTCTCAGCAGGAGTCAGCTCACGTCACGTCACTGCTCTCTGAGTCTGAGTAGTTATACTTGTTATTGTGTCTACTTTACTTAAACTAAGCCTGAGGTCAATAACAGTTACCGTACAGTTACACCTTGATCCCGGCCTTGATCTCACCCTCCATCGGATCGGCGCTGAATCGGTTGTCTCAAATTAAAAAACGAGCGGGGCTAGCATTTCGTTTTCACTACCGTACATCATCAGTGCTTGCACTTGCAGATGGGTCGAGCTAGTTTTATAGCCACAACAAACAGCTAGGGGCCGGAGCTAGCTGGGGTTATAGGCCGGGGTGGTGGGTATCGGAATAGGGGTCGGCGGGCGGTGCGGCTAGGCATCTATATGAAGGCCGATAACTGAGGAACGTAGACAGCTCGTCCTCAGATATCTCAGCCCTGTGTCTCAGCCTATGGTCTCAGCCTAATATTTATGCGGATAACTAAGATTATGAATTGCAAAATATATAAATTATATACAACGCAGGGGCCGCGGAGCGTTTTTGAAAGTGGAGAGGGGGGGGGGGGGCTGATTTAATTTCACTCATTAATGACAATTTTCGAACCTTTTTTCCGAGGTTTTATGAAACGTGTCTGCTCTAAAAAGTTGGGGGCTGCAGCCCCCCAGCTCGCCCCCCCCCCCGGTTCCGCGGCCCATGCAACGTACCTTTTCGAAGGATAAAAAAAATTGTTAGAATTTTGAAATAATATTTGCATAGCAATTAATCAAATGAAAATTGGGGATAATAACTCTGATATTGCTCTGTTATTCAGGGAAATTCAAGAACTAGAGAATGATTTGAATGATATTTTGGATAAAGAAACTGCTGGATTAATTGTTCGATCACGTATAAAATGGGCTGAGCATGGAGAAAGAAGTAGTAAATATTTCTGTAATTTAGAAAAACGTAATAATGACAAGAAAATCATTCGCCAATTAAAGTCACGGGAGGGAAACGTTTTGGTAGAACCTCAGAAAATTCTGGAAGAAATTGGGACTTTTTTTGAAGCCTTGTATTCCTCTGATTGTTCTCCAGAGGATATTGATGCGGCTTCCCTTTTTCTTTCTGGTTTGGATGTCCCAAGAATAAATTCGAATGAGAGAGATTTACTGAATGCCCCAATATCAAAATCTGAATTATGGGCGACCTTAAGATCAATGTCTTCAAATAAAACTCCAGGGTTGGACGGTCTCCCTACTGAATTTTATGTAGTATTATGTAGTATTTTTTAATGATATTGTAGACATGTTGTTGGACTCATTCAACTTTTCTTTTTCTAATGGTTTGTTAAGTAATTCTCAACGAAACGGGGTAATAACGCTTCTATTAAAGCAAGATAAGGATCCTTTTGAAATTAAAAGTTATAGGCCCATTTCTTTGTTAAATGTAGATTATAAATTGGTTGCTAAAGTAATGAGTCATCGCTTGAAAAAGGTAATCAATTCTTTAATTCATACAGATCAACAGGGTTTTTTAAGCCGTCGTAATATTAGTGCAAATGTTCGCACAATTATAGACCTTATTGAATATACTGATGCTGTTGATGTTCCGGGTTCAATAGTTCTATTGGATTTTGAAAAAGCTTTTGATAGAATTGAACATGCTTATTTATTTAAGGCCTTAGAACAGTTTGATCTTGGAAATAGTTTCATTAACGTTGTTAAAACTTTTTATAATTGTAGATTTAGTTACGTTATAAATAATGGATATTTAACAAAGCCATTCCCAATGAACCGTGGTATTTTCCAAGGATGTCCTATTTCGCCTTATTTGTTTGTTTTGGCAATTGAAATGCTAGCTACTGCGATAAAAGTTAATCCTGATATTAAGGGAATCAAGATAGGTGAATTGGAGAAAAAAGTTGGTCTTTTTGCTGATGACACTATCTGCTTTTTGAATGGTGAAACAGACTCCTTTCTAAGTTTGTTTGAATTGTTAAATTATTTTGAAAGTTTTTCCGGATGTCGCATAAATATGTCGAAATCTGAGGCCATACATATTGGAAGTTTGAAAAATAGTGAAGAGAAACCTTTTGAGGAAAGCGGTCTTACATGGAGAAGTAGGACTTTCAAAGCATTGGGAGTAACATTTTCCTTACAGACTAAAAGATTGTATGAACTTAATTATCCTATGAAGTTGAAAAAGATAGAGCAAGTCATGAATTGCTGGAGACAGAGGAGTTTATCTCTCATTGGAAAGATAGCAGTTGTTAAATCTCTTTTGTTGCCTCAGCTATTGTATTTGTTCTCTGTTTTATGTATTGATGTTCCCAAGTCCTTCTTTAAGAAATTGGATAATTTACTTTATAAATTTATATGGAACAATGGTAATGATAGGGTGAAAAGAGTCTTACTCTGTGATCTGTATGAAGAAGGTGGTCTTAAAATGATCGATCCAAGCGCTTTTGCAAAATCTCAGAAAATAGTGTGGGTAAAGAATATTTTGGACGATAATTATGTGAGTTCTTGGAAATATATAGAAATAGAAATGCTGAAATTGTTCCACAAAGACCCTGACATGCTATGGAAAGCAGAAGCTCCCCCAAGTGTTTTGAAAAAATTGAACAATTGCCAGTCTAAGAGTCTGGTATGAATATAGATTTTTAGTTTTGAAAGAGTTGAATTTGAACAGTTATCACATGCAGGATTATATTTGGTATAACAAAAATGTGAGTTTAAGGCACAGACCTTACTTTTACTATCATGCATGGTATGAGAGAGGAATTGTATATGTCTCTGATCTGTGGGGTTATAATATGATGAAAACTTTTGAAGACTTGGTACTAGAATTTGACATCCCTATAACAGATCGTCGCAAGTATAATTCTCTGATGAATGGCCTATATTTAGATTGGTTTGTCGACCTTAAAGATGTTGAAGAGAATATATTTGATAAAATTGTCTCTCAGTTGCTTGGGAAATCGAAAGTACCTAAGTACGCCTATTCTGTATTTCGAAATAAGGATCATTCATCACGGGTCAAGGTTGGTAACAAATGGGAAGACTGGCTTGGTTTGGAAAAAAATGAAATTTAATGGTCGATTATTCACAAAAATAATTTCAAATGCACGATAGAGACCCAGTTAAGGTCCTTCTATTTTAAAGTTTTCCACAATGCTATCGGCTTAAACTCATTTTTATATAAAATTGGAAGAAGGGAAAGTCCATTATGTTATTTCTGTCAGGAGCTTCCTGAAACTTTGATTCATGTTTTTTGTAAATGCACAGTTGTTGCTCCAATGTGGAAAAAGCTTTCCGAATATATTGATGATATGATAATGAGACAACAGTTTATCCTGACTCTGCTTATATGTTTGGTATTGACCTTGGAACCAGGCATGATTTATGTATTAATTTTCTATTCCTGTGCCTTAAGTTTTATATTATACGTTGTAAATTTCAAGAGGTTCAACTAGATTTTCAGAGTTTTATTTCTTTTGTCAAAATGAAACAGAAAATTGAATATAGAATAGCGGAGAAGAAAGGTAAACTGAGCTCTCATTTTAAAAAATGGTCCATTTCGTTAATATAAAATTTCACCCCGACGTTCCTCCCCCCCCCCCCCCCCTCCCCGAGGTATTTAATTAATGTCTCTGTTTTTCACGATAAATATTGCTTTTGTCTAATTGCTTATCAGGAGCCTCACCCTGATGATTTTAGGGGTGGGTTCACAGGCATTTATGCCTCCCCCCCCCCCCCTTCATGTTCGTTAGGGTGAGGCTTCATTCTACGAGTGGGGCATTGTCTTGTCTTGTGTTTTGTGTCTTGTCTTGTGTTGTCCCGTGTAACCTGTTTTGTGTTTTGTATTATATTTGATACTGTAAATACCTTATATTGTTTTGTTGAGTTTAGTTTTAAATAAAAACAAAAATACAAAAATACAACAAAAAAAAAAAATTAATCAAATGAAAGGAAATGGTCATCACATTTTGGGGTACCGCTTTGTAAACCTAAATTCTCTGACAAGCACTGCCCAAAAAGAAAAAAAAATATCACATTTTCAAGTACCATCAGTGCGGGTCTACGAAAATTGCTACCAGGAGTCACAATTAAGGGCACATTTTAAAAGTTTATCTTTACCTTACTTAAGGTAAGGCTTGGATTTGGCTGAGGTCCGTGCCCCACATGTGTGCCCCTCTCTGAAGTCACAACTGCTAGAGATAATCATACCTGTTGTTTGAGTTTGACATTCTTTGTATGATCGAAATAACGATATACACCCCTATGAAAATATTTTTTTTGGTCACATCCAAGCGCCCCCCCCCCCACAATATATATTTATGCACATATATATATATATATATATATATATATATATATATATATATATATATATATATATATATATATATTTATGCAAATATAGTAATCCTATTGGTGGCCCTTTTTGTTGGCACAAAACGTAAGTGATTTGTGTTTTTGCACTGTGTCAAGTTTTTATATTCTTACATTTTATTTTCTTTTCTTTTAGTCAGTTGCTACGCACCCTTGCGAAATAATATTGAGTACATGTATAATAATCAAACGCTCTAATGTTTTGTATACTATTACTCCCCTTCTAAGAAATTATATCTACCCCCGTAGCTGACCCGTTCGACTTTAATATTTATTTCTACTGATCTATTTGCCACAATAATGTTTGGGTAGGCCTATTCTTTTATTTTCCGATTGGAATGAGGTGATAAAGAGCAACCTAAACTTTATTTCTAAGGCTGATAATCAGGTATATTCTATTTGGCTGTCAAGCAAATCAACTTCAGGTGACAATTTATGGTTTTGCATAAGATGTTGATAAATTCTCCACTATATAATATTGTACATTACATTCTTGTTTCAGTGTTCGATTCATGGTAACTGCTAGGGCTCGAGGGTACCGAGATTAAGAGTCCCCCCCCCCCCCCCTCCCCTGCATCACGCACGGTAAGAAAAACAAAGAATATGGGGTAAAGGAGTCGGGGATTAGGGATCGGTTTAGGGTAAACATATCATTATATAGGCCAAGCGTCTCGGTCAAATGAAGAGTGTATCATATATAAAAAGTGCATGTTCTAGCATGCACTATACTGGATTATGATTGTGCACCGACAAATATTAAATTATCCCGAGTGCAGTTTTGTTTCACCGAGGCCGCAGGCCCCGGGGGGGGGGGGGGCACTCAAATATTTTTCAGGCGGGGGTGTGCCGCAGCCGCCCTCGAAACGGGGGTCTAAGGAACTGACTAGAAGCGCAAAACACATGCAGGGTCTTTGGAACGGTGGATCTATACCCAGCTGAGCGGAAAAAAACGTGGTCTAAGGAACTACGGCACTTAGTGTGGGGATTTTATAGTGTATGCATAATATATGCAATTGCGCACGCAATTCGCAAGTGAATAGACCTACGTACGCGAGAGCTATACATGTATAGGGAACGGGGAGCGCCGGGGGGAAAGGAGACGAGCGCTTTAATTGTTCCGGCCGGGTATCTTGAGAACGGGTGAGAAGGGTGAGAATTCACGGCAGTTTATGGAAATTCGGGTATCTTGAGAACGGATATCTGCCGTTGAAAAAGGGGGTCGTCAAAGCGGCAATATACCCGTCCGCAATATATATAGTGCCCCCCCCCCCCCCCCCCCCCCCCCCCTCCCCGCGAGCCGCAGCCTATAGGTGAAATAGACCTGCACTCGGGATAATTTAGTACTTGAAGTTCATATAGTCCAGTAATGGTGCATAAATAGAACATTCACTAATAATTGTTTAGTAAATAGACCCATATCTATAACTGTTAAAGTGTATTATCATTTAACACGGGATTCCCCTTGCAAAAATCAATATCATCATACTTTATGCGATCTGCTTGATTTCATTATACTATAAGAGCGAGCGAGCGTACCGTACGAGTTTGGGCAAAATTTTCAGAAAATATTGGTGTATAAATTATGGGCACATTCTTGCCTCCAGGTCCACTGCCTTACACTGTAGTTGTAGTATATAGGTACCTGTTACTATATAAAGCCGCACCGATTCTTTGAATCTAGATATGCCTCTTTTTGTAAGAAACAGTGGGAAAATATAAGTAAAAGGGGGCACTTATATATCAGAAGAGGAAAGGGCACTTGTCAGAGATGGAAAGGGGCACTTATAAGATATGAAAAGGGGCATTTATGAGAAGAGGGAAAGGGCTCATATATATTAGATTGGAAATGGGCACTTATCAGAAGGGGGAAATAAGTACTTTAGAAGGGAAGGGGAGCACCTATCAGAATTTAAAAATGCACTTATCAAGGGAGAAAAGGGCACATATTAGGGAGAAAAGGGTACATATTAGGGAGAAGGGGGCAACCATTGTATTTGAAAAGGGGTACTTATAAGAAAGAAAATTAGGCACCTTTCCGAAGTAACATTGCATTTATCAGAAGGAGAAAAGGGCACTTATTAGAGATAAGGAGCCAATTATCAGATGCGAAAAGGGGCACTTATCAGAAGGAGAAAAAAAGGGCACTTATCAGAAGGGGAAGGGGCACTAATAACAAAGGAAAAGAGGCACTTATCAGAAGGAGAAAAAAGGGCACTTATCAGAAGGGGAAGGGGCACTAATAAGAAAGGAAAAGAGGCACTTTGGGGGTACTTTGAAAAGTGGGGGCACTGTGCCCCCCCCCGGGGCGCGCCGCCCCTGCGGATACTATATATAAGGGGCATGGGTCCTCACGAACAAAGGTTTGAGCGCCGGCACTCCCTGACACAAATTTGAAACAATGATTATCCATTAATCTTACAGGCAGTGGAGTGAATTCATAACAGGCCCGGTATGTTCATAAAATGGACTCTTGAGGGGGCCGGGTGGGGAAGGAAATGTAAACTAAAGAAACGCTCTCTCAGTCAGGGGCCGCGGAGCGTTTTTGAAAGTGGGGGGGGGGGGGGACTGATCTGATTTCACTCACTAATGGCAATTTTCGAGCATTTTTTCCGAGATTTTTTTAAATGTGTCTACTCCAAAATGTGGGGGGGGGGCTGCAGCCCCCAACCCCCAGCCCCCCCCCCCCCCGGTTCCGCGGCCCATGTTAGTGACTGAACCCCCATCGCTAAAAAGCCCGCAATTCACGATAATATTGGCGGAGCAGTCAGTTTACCCCTTTTACGCACCCGACGGACAGGATATGAAAAAGGAAACTTGGAGTTAAATGTGTATTCAAAAAAGTAATGAAATATCATATCAATGCCTCAAAGGGTTTAATCATAGTTAATCAGTGATATTCATAAAGGTTTGATCATAGTTAATGACTGATATTCATGTATGAAAAGTCTGCAGTTCAATGTCCCGACTTATTGCTTTGACCTATGCATGTACTTGCACAAAATTTCATGGGAGGCTACTGATTTAATGAAGCACTGATTTGAGGCCACTGCCGGTGCATTTCAAGAGAAATGAGAAATGAAAACTTTTTTCCCCAAATATCGCGAGGAAAACGTGCAGTGGTGGATGAGCATTCAAACGGAGTAGGGGCGTACACTACTTTTGGAATTACCTTGCACCCTTGGCAATCTCTCAAACTCGGTCTTGCTACTACTAGTATCCGTTGCCGAATTCTATGGAGGCCGATTTGTCTAGTTAGCCAATTGATCGATAACGAAAAATTGTCAACTGATGGACGCTACGTGTGGATGACGTTGCAGGGCCGAATTAATGAGACATATTTTCCCCACTTTGTTCACGATTACGGTACGTAGACTGAATTTCTAATCCTCATTAGTCTCTTTGAATTGACAAAGATATAATGAAGTTTATAGATTGTGTGTGGTAAGTTGTTTTGAAACTTGGATTTTCCTTTCAAAATTTGCGGTCTTCGAATAAATTTTTCTTCGAGGAGTCTCTAGTGTAATTGTGTAACATGTAACACTTCATGTAGAGAGCAGTGTGATCGTGTACATGTATGGTGGTGGATCCAGTTTCCGAACACTTTTCAGAAAATCAACGATAGCAAATAAAATATCAAACGAATATCTGTCAAACTTACATAATGAATGCTCAAAGTCCTACAGAAAAAGAAGTTGATGGAATTTTAAAAAGACAACATAGATTTAATACGATATTCCCTTCCGAGCGAACCCCTTCCCAACGACACGGCGTTATGGTCCCTTGAAAAAGGTAATTGGTGGTTGATCCAGTGTCCGAACACTTTTCAGAAAATCAACGATAGCAAATAAAATATCAAACGAATATCTGTCAAACTTACATAATGAATGCTCAAAGTCCTACAGAAAAAGAAGTTGATGGAATTTTAAAAAGACAACGTAGATTTAATACGATATTCCCTTCCGAGTGAACCCCTTCCCAACGACGCGGCGTTTTGGTCCCTTGAAAAAGGTACTGTATTTCCGAACATGTGAAACCTATGGGAAAAAGACACAACCTTTGTTTCAATAGTGTGGTTTTCATACGCGTAATCCCACGCGTATGAAAACCCATTCTAGGCGCTTAACTGTACACGTTCGGTAATACAATCTGTTCGGAATTACAATCCTTGACTATACTGTATTTCCGAACGTGTGAAACCTATGGGAAAAAGACATAACCTTTGTTTCAATAGTGTAGTTTTCATACGCGTAATCCCACGCGTATGAAAACCCATTTTAGGCGCTTAACTGTACACGTTCGGTAATACAATCTGTTCAGAATTACAATCCTTGACTATATGTAGTTCATTGGATAAGTGGTGTGGAGGAGGGTACCGCCAGCGCGTTGCGGCGGGCAAAAGCATTTGGCCTGGAGGGCATTCTTGCATTTAAGTAGTACTACATTTAAGTTGGGTTTAATCGCAACTCAAAAAATTAAACGCAAGTCAAGTCCCAAATACGCGATCCTGAATGGTTGAAAATCTATGTGAGTATTAAAAATTAAACGCAACTGGAGTTTCTGCCCTGTGACCTGAGTCAACAAGTTTTGGGAATTAGCAGCCCGCTCGCACGACCGGAGGCCCATTCGTAAAAGACAAGTGACATCACGCCTTCGACATCACATTTTGGAGTTTGACATTTGTGTCGAGTCGAGTTGTTAAAGGGCAATCCAACCTTGGTAATGAGATGATTTGTGTGAAAGCAGAAAAATAAGAAAAACAGGACGGTGAAAGTTTGAAAGAAATCGGACAAGGAATAAGCAAGTTATGGATGTTTGAAAAATGAGATCACTACATCTATGCGAATCTCAAATTGGCAATTTGATAATGACATTTTTGTGGACAACTCTCCCATTTGTTGTACAGAAAAATATTAATTTGCGGTTTTCTTTGAGGCACTTTTACCCTCGGGGCAGCACTCAAAATGTATTGGATATATAGCATATTGTTATAGGTCCTCATGAAAGAAAAGGATCCTACTAAGTGGTATACATTTTGAAAAAAGTGACATTTTAGTCATTTTGTGTGTTGGAGCGAATGGGGGAGTTGTCCACACTACATCACAGTGACATTACCTATTCGGCCAATTTGAAATTCCCATATGTATAGTGATTACAACTTTCAAAAATTCATAACTTTTTTATTGCTTGTCCGATTTCGTTCAAACTTTCACCAATCTGCTTCTCTGATTTTTCCTCTTTCTTTCAAAGCAACTTGCTGTTAAGGTTGGATATCCCTCTTATTTTATAAAGTCCACCTTGATTACAAGTTTAAAAGAAGCAGATTAGTGAGTGAGCAAGGTTTAACCAAAATACGACAACTGCCTAGGCCCCCTGTTCTTAACCCTTGGCCTTTCATTTTTCATTCATGACAGATTATAGTGGTAAATTGATCACATTTTGTTCTTTAAATTAACAACAATAATATTTTTCTTTTAGGGCTACATAGTTCTAAAGTCAAGAGGAATGTCTTTGAAAACAATATAGATCTAGTAGATCTAGATCTACATGCTTAACTAAGTTAAGTGATAATTGGGAATTTTTCTCGAAAAGTTCTAATTTGGATAAAAACAATGATTTTGAATCTCTCAATGTTTTGCCAATTAAAGGATTTTAAAGCTTTTTTTCATTCCTAAAATTCCTGTCATCAAACGCAATATGGTCATGCTACAAAAATACGGTGTGTCAGAAATTTTTGCTCTTTCTGCTCATGCATCTACATGTAGATCTAACAAGTTAGATCTATATATTTTTAGGGCCCTGAATCAAAAGTTATTGAGCCAAACCACAAAATGTGGTCAATTGTCTTGAAAGGGTGAAAGTGCGGCCCATGGGCCTCTTGCGGCCTGCGAGACGATTTCATGCAGCCTGCCAAAATATATTGTAAAAATAATCTTTTTTATGTAATATGTGGATAGCAGGGTCTACATAATGGCTTAGTGCTGGTATCAGTACAGAAAATCTATGTCGACATTTCGCTACAAAAATATTCCCGACGTCGACATATGTTGACATAAGTCAAACAGTCTAAACTCCAGTCACTCCAGTACACTAACCCGACACAAACAAGTTCACAAGAGTTCACAACTTCACATGCACGATGTCCTCACGGGCTCACACTCACAGTCACACTGTTTACTGTTTAGTGTTTACTGCAACTGCAAGAAACAGCTGTGAGCACAAACGCAGCACGACGAGCACGTATTCTCTGAGAGCGTCGCAGTGTGGTGTGAGTGTGACTGAATACACTCATGTACAAGTATGTTCGTGTGCGATCGAGACCGAAAGAGAGATCGCGCGCGGAAGCTTTAAGCATGCTCAGTGCAGCTCATGATCATTGCGCTGTGTGACTGTGTCACTAGCACTGAGCTTGCTAGCTATAGCTGCATGTACAAACATGCATAGCGCATGCGTATTGCATGCATGCGCATAAATATGCATATCTAGCACTGCCGCGATCGTCGGTGTGTACGTCCGTGCTCACTGGAACTTACGCTGATAAATTGCCTTCAAATTGCATTAATTTGTGTGGATGATTGTATGTAACTTTTCAGGTAAGCTTTACTCTTCTAGTGTGTGACTGTGACATATGAATAAGACCCATTTTATGTCAACATCAGAGCATGCATGTTGACATGTCGGCAACGTCAAAAACCTGCTGTATGTCGACAGCAGTGTCGACATCAAGCACGTTGATACCAGCACTATAATGGCTATAATCAATGTGAGTTGGCCAGGGACAGGTCTGGAAATTTTCACTCATACATCATTACATGTATCAAAAATTGTTTATTTTTTTGCAAATAAGATTTGTGTGGATTAGGAAAGATATAACCTGAGTGGATCATGCATGAGGAAGGGGCAATGTGCATTTTTAGTATTTCTATTAATCAAGTTATTCAATCAGGGGCCTGTAACATAAAGAGATACAATCAATCTTACGACTGATATCAATCGTAAGTCTATGGCAAACCATGTACTGAAGAGTTTCAATTGATCGTAAGATTGATTGTATCTCTTTATGTTACAGGCCCCAGTAGTTGAAGTCTTGACCTTATTTCTAGGTCAGCAGCTAGCTCGCAGGTAGCCTGACTGTCTCGGTAATCAAGCTTATGGTCTGACGTTTTACTTTCCTTGAGCTGCCATAGGCTTGAATACAGAAATACAAGTGCAAAAGCTTTAAATTAAATCTTTACTCCTAGATACAGACATAAGACTTGTATGCTCTCAGCCTGCAGAAAAACCTTTTATTAGAAAAATTTATTGACAGTGGTTAGCTTTACAAAAACTTGAACTGAAAATTCTTCTGGAAGTTTCAGGTTTTTATTTATCATCAAAGAGCCTTGGTTCCATCTCCAATTCAATAACTTTTGCAATGTGAGTGCTTCTTCAATAACAATCTCAACAACATTATTGTTATTATTGTTGTCTCAATTGTTCAGGTACAAGTGGGCATTGACAGAACTAATGTAAAATGCTGGTGTGCTTTAAAAAAAAATGTTTTAGCTCTTGGCTTTGATTCCTTTGAGAAATATATTTTTGCTTGTCTGTTTGCTGTAAGCGTACATATTGTATTCTGTGCGTTAATTTAACCTGCAAGTATTTCTCTCCATTTTTTTCCCCTTCTATTTTTTCAGGAGGAGTAAGAGAGATCAACAGGATATCAAGTCAAGGCAGTAGAAATCAACTTCCACAATGAGTACCGTGCAGCCACCCCCCAAAATAGTGCTCAAAAGCACTACCAAACTTACTCTAAATGATCGGTGAGAAGAAACAGACTTGCTGGAGAAAGCAAGCAAATGTTCAGAAAATGCCACTGATGTATACAAGATATACATAATATAAAGAATGATAGAAGTGCTAAAGAAACAGAAGTGACAGAAGAAATGCATTGCCCCATGTGGATGAACATGCAAAATTTGTTGCAGAATTATACTTTTGTAACCTGGAGGCCTATAAATGATGAAATAATTTGAAATGGAAGCATGTAAAAGGGACAGAGTTTGAATGCTCTGAATTTTGCATTGAAATAAAAGGCCTGACATGGGCAGAAGTTTCTTTACCTCAGAATATTGTGCTTTCCATCAAAGCAACACAACAATTTCACACCTGCCTTTTCTTTTTTTCTACAATGCAAGTTACATGTAAGTTTACATGGAATGGATGTCATGAGAAGGGCCCATCTAAACTCTAAAGGAGGATGGGTCATGGGGCACACTCATCTAAATTCTGGGTTGATGGAAGAGTGAAATTATAGAAATTTCATCAGGCTGTGTGAATCAGAACATGATGAGTTCTATCATTCTTTGGGCTTTTGAAGCCCATGATATTGTGAATACATGGCAGCAAAACTGACCGATGTAGATCACAGTATCCTCCTTTTCATGATAATGAATTATGGCACTTCTTCTCTAAACAAGTAAGATACATTTATGATGTAAAATGATATGTTGAAGAATGAAGAGTGGCAAATGGTTCAGACCAGTGTTTTGAATACATGTCAGTGTTACTGTACGATGTGATTCAAATTACTTGTACATCCATGTGCATGTCATTGAAGCACTTGTGCAAAGTCAGCTAATACACAAAACCTGCACATTAGACATGACATCAAGTGATATTTTGAATACATACCAGTGTTACTGGTGATGTGATTCATTATCACTATATGTGCAGCTTTATTTTAATGATTAATGCAGAATTTAAGTGTGATCAGCCTCATTCAATGCCCAATGATTTAACATGTTAGAGCAAGTGATATGTTGAAGATGTGATTCAGTGACACAGTTGCAAATTTGTGCTAAAATCAAGTGTGATCAACTTCAGGCTTAAAAATTAAGAAACAAGTGAGGCAAGTGATATTTTGAATACATACCAGTGAAACTGTGTGATGTGATTCAGTATCACTTGTTTGTGCAAATGTCTCCACTCTCCCAGTAATCATGCAAAGGTCAAATATGATCAAGTTTGACATATGCCCTCCAATGCTGAAAAAAAAGTAAGTGAAAGGAGCAAAATGATAAGTGGAATACATACAAAAAAATAAAACAAAACAAAAAAACTGGTGATGTATTATATAGTAATTTTATAAAGAACTGAGCAAAAGCCAAGCGATGTAAACCTTCTGCCTATGTCTTCAAATGAAAATAACTGATATTTGAGTACATTCCAGTAAAACTGGTGATGTAGATTATTGTCCTTTGTGCAAATTTCTATGAACAGTTAAGCAGAATTCAAGTGCCTCCAACCTCTGCATATGTTCTCCAATATCACAAATTTATAAGAATAAAGTGATGTTTGAATACAGTGTACATACCAGAAAACTGGTGATGTATGTAATTTATTATCACTTTTTATCAATATAGAGGCCCTACTTGTCTAAATATATCTTGCTCTCTATACCGTTTTCTTGCAGGGCTGTCAAGTATATTGTATTTGAGATCAAAACAGATTATTTCATTCCAAGAAAGAAAATGAATTAATACTTAAAGAGAGGACATTATCTTCCTTAAAAACAAGAGATAAAAAGATGAAAGCAGAGGTTTGTTGAATTAAAATGGTGATCACATGTAGGGCAAGACAATGCATGTGTACAATTATTGCATGGTGGAGATTATAATAGCTTGACTTTCACAAGTGAAGAAATCAATCATTCTTATTGACCACTGCACATGAGCTGTTTCATCACACATGTGATAATACATGTGATGATCTAGCCGTCACTCAATTTCCCACTCCCCCCTTCATCCGAATCGACACCAACGATACGGGACACAGGTTTACAAAGATGATCAAGGCAGCACCAACATCTCCTACAGCAAGGAAAACTGCAGCAAGGCAAGATACTCAAGTTTCTCAAGCCAACCGTCGACTTGCTCAACAGATGCAAAATAGACCATCTGTAAGGGCTGCTTTAGGCATGCAAGCACCTCAACAAAATCAGGTATGTGTACAATTTTGAATACTGTATAAGTGGTTATTTTCGCGGTGGTTTTATTTTCGCGATTTTCGCGAGTCGGTCCTCGCGAAAATTTCCACTTCAATATATGGCTGTTTATAGTAACAAAAACATCACAAAAATCGCGAAATTAAACCCTCGCGAATTTCCCTACCTAGTCCAAAATCGCGAAAATATCTGTACGCGAAAAAAACAGCTTATACAGTAGTGGATGAGATTTTTTGATGCATAGAGATAATAATATGCAGGAAGAGGCACTATTTGTTCGTGTGCTTTCTTGATGGCAATAATAAAAGAACCCTTGCATTGTTTTTGATCAAACATGATGCAAAGTGTGCATGGAAAAGAAGTTCATGAATACGATTTTCACAGTCAAAATCAATTATTTCACATGACAGCAGCAAACATATTCAAGAAATCCCCTCTTTAGTGAATTCAATTCAATAGTATGAGTAGACCCTGTGTAAGGTTGGGGTATGGTCTGCACATTTATTATTAGTCAAGTGTTTAAGCCTGAACTGATGTGTTATTGTTTAGGGGAAGAAGATTGAACTATAAGGAGTGTTGTTTTGCCTGAAAAAAAATAAGTCCATGTACAATAATTTCTACTTCTGTCCAGGCAAGGAAGTGCCAGGATTCAATTAGCTCACTGGGGTTTTTTTTTTATTTGTCAGTTATGGTTAAACATTATCTGTAGGAATAGTGGGGAGAAATTTGTTCAACTTCTTTTCAACAAGTAACAAAAAATTGTTAAGCCTATTGCAGCATCTGATTACTAAGTCTAGTATTGGCACAGGTCAAAATTTTCATCCAATTACATGTATTATTCTCTAATTTTTCTGCACCTTTACATGTATTTGTATGTACACCTACAGCAACAGATGCCGAAGCAGAGTGTGCAAGCCAGACTGGGCACCACCCCTGCAGGACAGAGCATACAGCAACGCTTAGGCAACGTACGGGGAAGGGGCGCGGGTATGAGGGGTAGGGGGGCTCTGAGGGGTAGAGGGGCACCTAGGGGCATGATGCAAAGAAATGCTCAAATGGGTATGGCAAATAGGGGTGTGGGTATGGCCAGAGGGAGGGGGCGAGGAAGGGGTATGATGATGAATAGGGGTATGATGGGGCAGAGGCAAGGGTTAAGAAGACCTATGGGAAGAGGGATGATGGCAAAGCAAGGACAGAGGGGCATGAGGGGTAGATATATGGTCCGTGGAAGAGGAGGAGCGATGGCAGCACCAGGTGGACGAGGCGGAGGGATGAACCGTGGAGCAGGCAGAGGCATGGCAAGAGGTGGAATGCAGAGAGGTATGGAATCTTTAAGTTCTTTAACTCTAAAGAGGCGATATGTATGAGGATGATTTTTTTTTTGCGCCACAAGCTTTCATAACTTTATTGCCTACAGTCTTACGCATCTTTTGATACCAAATTTATAAAATTTCAGCCAGTGAGTACCGCGCAGAATCAAAAATCGGTACGCAATGTTAGAAACTAAGCTACCCTAAATTCATTTAAATGTATTTAAATCCAAATCCTTGACAGAAAATGGTGAACCTGATACATTCCTCTAAAAAATTTAGCACATTCATCTTCTTGCCTTTGAGTATTATTTTATGTATAGGAATTGGTCAAAAGCCAACAGAGAGATATTCAAAATTAAACATTCACAATTTAAAACATGTACATGTATATGATTAAAGGACACAATTAAGTTAATTAGGTGGTCTGTCATTGACAGATCACCTTTTAGTTTCGTACGAATTTTCTTTATTATTAGTTGATCTATTTTTATTTTTCCCCCCCTTTCTTGTTACCATGATTCCTCAAAATCAGCTTAGTCAATTTTCATCAAATTTTCGTCAATCATCAGGGTCTATGAGATCAAGGGCCCGCATCTTTTTCAATGTCATCCGTCATCGTGACGTCATCCAGGCGCCATTTTGTGAAATCACATTATCGATCATATCTTCATAACGAGTCATCAAAAATGAACCATATTTTACACACATAAACTTCAGGTCAAGGGTCAACATAAAATGTCAACAAAATCCGTGCGCGCATCATGACGCGCACGTACGCGCGCGTCAAAATTTAGAAATGCTCAAAATCACTTTTTAATCAACTTAGAGTACAGTTCAGGACATTTTAAGCATTTCAAAATTTTCCGTCCGTGCGCGTGCGTTAAGCGCGCGCTCAGCGCGTATAAAACGTAGAAACTCTGTTTTTTCGCATGGTCTGTCTTCCTGATACTATTCTTGACAATTTCCAACTATTTACAGTCATTCTCGACATTCCATAATGCCACACGCGCGCGTCAAACTTTCAAATGCGTGCGCGCGTCAATGGGCAATATAATGCAAAAAGGGGTAAAAACATGCCTATATGGAATCCGCCATAGCTCGTCAGAAAGGCTGGAGACCCCCCTTTTTTTTTACATTTTCTGAAAGCCTATGAGTTGTAGATTGTAATTCATGAAAAAAATTTGGGGGTCAATCGAACGGAACGTCGTCATATTTGCATATGAACTCAAAAATTCGATTTTGAAAAAATGACGTCATAATTTTTGTATTCATTTGACAATATTTCAGTAATAGGTTGTCGATTTTCTTCCAAATTTTGATATGTTGTAGCTGAGACAATTCTCTACAAGATCAGTTGTCACGATTTTTCATTTTGACAAAGGCATCATGGCGTATTTTTGCGATTAAAGGAGGCATGTCAATTTTTCACATTTTGCGTGTATTCTCTATGGGAGATGACTTTTTCTCAAATCTTGATTCTACATTCCCGTCTTCTTTGAGCAGTATCTCTGTTATTTCTGCTCAATTTTCTTCCAAATTTTAGTATGTTATAGGTGAGACTAAGCTTTCACAAATGTGCTCTCCAATTTTTGATCAGATGTCGGGATCATGCCCATTTTTTAACTACAAAATGTCATTTGAGAATCCTGTTTTTCGTCTACGTGTTATCTCTATTGGAAATATTTTGGTCCATTGGTAAAGCACTTGCCTCCCATTCCGGCGACCCCGGTTCGATTCCCGTTGGGTCCATTTTTTTTTTTTTTTTTTTTTTTTTTTTTTTGCCTTTCATTCTACCATCTTCTTCGACTGTTATAACATATACCATCACAAACAGTGTGATAAACTGCCTAATTTTGCGTGTTATGTCTATTGAAAGTAGTGTGCAGTAGTTTGTGTAGAATCTCATTCCCTGTCGTGTATTAAAGCTAAGGGGATAATCTTCCACATGTCCTGCAATATCAAATCGTCCAGTTCGTTATCACAATTTCTCAAAATCGGCTAAGTCAATTTTCTTCATATTTTCGTCAGTCATCAGTCCTAATAAGGTTAAGTTCCCACATCTTTTTCAAGGTCATCAGGTTATTGTGACGTCAGCCAGGCGCCATTTTGTGAAAATCAACTTATGGTCATATGTTCATAACGAAATGTCATTTCTCTTTCATATTTGGCATGGTTAAGGTCACTGTCATTCCAGTCAAGGTCATTTCGTTAAACGCACACGTACGCGTATGTCCGCGCGTCTGTGCGCGCACAAAATTTAGAAATGATCCAAATCCTCCCAAATTCATTTTGCAGACGTTTCATGCCATTTCAAGCACTTTTCGAAAAATCACCCATAAAATTGAACCTGAAGGGGCGCTATGCCACTTAGGTTATCGTGGTCATTGTCATCATTATTGTCAATCTGATCATCATGATCATATCATTATCATCATTATCGTCATCTTTAATCTTACCATATCATCACATTATCATGTATTATTATCTTGCACAATCATTACCACATCTTACAATTTACCATTTAAAGACAGACCACCTAATTCGTCCCCATTGACGAATTAAATGTCTAGTTTTAACTGTATTTACAATATTGTGTTTCATTTTACTTTTTACTTATCTAGACTTTTTGTCACTGATATATTCTCGATATTAATTTTAGTTGGCTGAAAGAAGCTGATGATGATAATGTGCGTTTTTGTCAATGACTCTCCATTGCAGGAGCCATGAGACCAGGAGGACGAGGAGGACGAGGAGCCATGGGAGGAAGAGGTCGCCAAGCAAGAGGACGTGGCATGAGGGCACGTGGCGGTAGGGGAGCCCAGAGGGGGCGTGGTGCCGGTGCCCCTAACCCCCAGATGACCAGAGAACAGCTTGACAATCAACTGGATGCATACATGTCCAAGACTAAACACAGTCTTGATGCTGAGCTAGATGCCTACATGGCCGATTCAGGCGTTTGATATCTAAGCCCCCACTACATCGTTTTTGCTTTTGATATAATGTACTTTATTGTAATAGTTACTAGATGACAGATTAAAAAGAAATTCTAGAAGTTTTATTGCAAGATCAACAGAAGAAATCCTGTATATAGTTTTTTTATATCACTGATTTAGGGAAGAAGAAAAAACCAAATATTCTGTTGATACCTCTTGTGAAATTTTGTGACCTGAACATGTAAGGTTTTTGAAAATGCATGTATGATTTAGTGTTAAATAAACCTTTTGTTTTCACTTTCCCTTTGTGGAGAACCTCTACTTGTATTTCACAGTATTATACACATGTAACTAAAGGGTACAACTCTACAGCTACTGTTGTATCTTTTCAATACAAGGTCTTAAGATAGGCTGAGGAAAAGAAGAATGTGTTACAAAATCTCGTTTTAAATTTCAGCAGACTTGTCTTCACAGAAATATCAACAATGAAAAGGAAAGAACTTTGTGAACAAATTTGTTTTGAATCGTTTTAATATTTTCATCAGGTCGTCAGCTACTGTAGTTTGTATGTGCATTCAATACTGCCTGAGAAAATGATACCTCATTGGTCATCCTGTGTGAATTAAGAACTAGCTTGTTCCATCATGCTGTCTTTTTTCAGTTCTGGTGCACTTTGTAGATACAATACAATTGAATATAATTTCTTTTGAAGCCACTGAATTGATGCAAGAAAGAAGAAGCATGTGTTATTTTCATACATGTGTGCTTTACATCTCTTTTTCATTGTTTGGAATGTTACAAACTGTCATATTCATTAAAGGCATTGATTAACTTTGCCCAGGATTGAAAAAAAAAAATCACTGTTCCAGCTAATGCTGTAATCATAATTGCAAACCTTTAGCTCAGACAGGAATCGCCTGAGTTTTATAAGCTGATCGGTCGTTTATATATCAAGATATTTACGATTGAACAGTGATGTCAGGATAGAGTACCACCGAACCCTAAAGAACTCTTACGGTTGGCATACCTCGCTCTATCACAGAATACCGTACGGGCTGGAAACCCACTCTGAAATCGCCAAGCGCCTGTGCTTGGTTTTTGTGACTGCAGCGCAGCGGAGAAGCCGAACGGCTTGCGCTAGCGATTGATCGCGATTTTCTCTTTTTTAGGATAGTAAACGGATTCCATTTTCTCTCATACTTTCACATATCCTTAATTATATATGTAGTTAGAGGACTGCACACAATTCACTGGCATTTGAGCTGATTTTACAATTTTTCACAAAGTTAATCAATCACTTTAAAGGAACAAAAGTTTACTTGATTACATGAGTTTAGACAACATTCAAATTACTTCTTGTAATGTAATGTCCAGACTTTGTACCCAACCGATAACTTTAGCTAACAACCTGTTCTAGCCATGAATGTGGCATTACAGTGCTTGTTACATGAAATCTGATAATTTGTCACTACTATATGTATTTTTTTTTTTACATTTTCATTTGTTTACAAATTCAGAGGCATTGGTTAGCTGTAATGTAGTTACTTTGCTGCTAATCAGTAATGATCGACTACAGTAATGTTCTTTTGAAAGTTGTACACAGTTTCAGCTGACATTTATTTCCTCCACTGTAATGTTTGTTTTTATCCTAATACTATGTGTGTTGAAATTGAAAGGGATTGCTGAATAGTTATGGAAACTCAATATTACAGTAGAAAACTGTGCAAGCCATCATTTTAAAATTTAAGTGAACATATCATTCTAGTGATCTTCAACAAAAATGTGATGTTCTATTGGTACATATGATATTCACAGATTAATACAGGTGGCAATAATTGCACAGTATGTCCACTGGTCTTGCACGTTACAATAAGTATGTGCCTTGCTAATTAAAATATGCAGACCATACCCCAACCTTGCACAGGGTCTACTCATACTATTGTATTGAATTCACTAAAGAGGGGATTTCTTGAAAGTGTTTGCCGCTGTCATGTGAAATCATGTGAAAACTATGAACTGCCAGTCATACCTTATGTTAGGGAAAATCGTTCATGAATTACCCAAGTTTCATTGCACTGTATGTTTTTAAGCAACATGTATTTCTACTTAGTCTATTTTAACTGGAAGTTATTGCATTTAATATTTCGTCAGATGAATTGATTTAAAAACTACATGTATCTACAATCCCAAATACCACCATTCAATGTAGATCATTTTTCTTTCTTTCTTTTTTTTTTTTTTTTCTACAATATATCACGATTAATCATGCAATTACACCAACTTTTCATTTGTTTATGAATGCAAGAGTGATACATTAGAAAAGATTTTGAAGTGATCTGAAGAATCTGATATGTAACAGTTCTAGAGAGGAAAAAAGAATCTAATACACTGTCAAATACATGAAATAAGAAAACCAGTGCTATAATTTGATTGGGGCAACATTGTGCATGATATTTTGTGGCATTGTTTCACCATAGAAATATCCATTAAAATGTTGATTAAACTCTTTAGACCTCCATTTAAGGTTTTATTCATCAACTTAGCTGGAAGAAAGGAATGCTCATACATGTATTGTGAATACTGTGTCCTCTCTTTAGAGTCACCTCCAAGAATTTACGCAAAATTTGTTATTAGTCAAAAACAGTCTTTCCATAAAAAAAAAAATGAGGGAGCCATGTATTTAGTGTATAATACTTTTAAAATAAGGCAAATCTGTAAACCCCCCCCCCCCCTCGTAATAATGAAGATTCCCTTTCCGCTAAATTTCAAATGTACATGTTGATATAGTTTTCACATTTCCCTTTGTAATTGTTTTTGTATTCAAGGTTAATGTTTATTTTATTGTTTTCTATATACCAGTATTTATTTTTTGAACTTGTATACTACATGTACATGTATATGCCACTTTTACATTGTGTAGATGAGGGGGAAAATCGTGCAAGCTGTTACCTTGTGTGATTTTAATGATTACATCATTCTACTTTTGATGGCATTCATTGGGAAATTTGAAGCAAAATTACATGTGATAAAATTAGTTTCAGACTTCCAGCAAACATTTATAAACAAGTTATATGTAACCTTGATTTAGTTTTAAACCTCCATTTTCAAACTTGTTGATGTATTTGTTTAATGACATATATTCAGGGCTGTTGCTTGAACATTTTGAATACCGGAAGTCAGACCAAATTTGCACAAAATAAGGACAAATGGTCTATATATTTTCATATGTTGAGAACAATGATTTACGAAAAAAATTCAAATTTGCATATACAAATTTTGAATAGATTCTGGTTTAAGACTACCCTCAAGCGATGCCCCTGAATATAACTTGTTCATGTACATACTTCTAATAAAGTGTGATGTTCATTGTGCTTTGTGTTTAGATAATAAAATGCTGACAAATTTGATAATACATTTCTAAATTTATTTGAGTGAATTGATTATGTCAGATTACTTATTTTGAAGGATAACACTATCATATTCATTAACAGATTTGCTTAAAACTTTGTGTATTAGAGGATGCTAAATATTACAAATCATCTACCGTTGAAACTCGTTATAAAGAGCTCCTACATAACGAGATTCCTGATATAACAAGGTAGTTTTGCTGGTCCCAGGTCTTTATGTTCTTTTTTTTTTACCCTGATATAGGGAGATTCCTGATATAAAGGTTTTTTTTCATGGTACCAAGGTCCTCGTTATAGTGAGATTCCGCTCTTTTCTAAGTTTCTTCAATACAAAAAAAAAAAAAAAAGAAGAAGAAGAAAGAATAGTTGACAAAATTTCTCAATTCTCTCTCCTCTGTAAAGAAATGAGAATAAGAAAACTTGCATGATTGATACATTAACATAAAGACATATTGAATAAATGAAAATATATACACTGCCCTCCAAAAGTTTGGTTACACCTGTATTCAGAACTGGCCTACATTTCATTTATCACCATATTTGTGGCAATTTAACAATTTGGTATTTCATTTCTTTTCATTTCTTTATCAAACAGAAACTGAAGGGCCGACATCTACCTTCAAGTTGACACCAGTTTAACATTATGAAAAGTGTTTCAGGAGGCAGTCATGCGTTAAAAAGGCAACCTACCCCCCCCCCCCCTCAAAAAAACCCAAAAAAATCATTTCTAGTGGAAAATATGAGGTCATTGGTTTGGTCAGTTGTGCAAGCATTTTTGCCTTTTCGGCATTCTACAAAATCTGACCCTTGTTTGTACTGATGAATATTACATCTTTATTGAAAAATTAATATACTTTAATCAATCCTTTACTCATGCAGAAAACTAATATTTTCATCTAGGAAACACATCAATATTTTGGAATCATGCACCACAATGCATTTTGTTTTCTTTTCTTCTCATTCCACCTTTCATTCCGCAACATCTTATGTTTGTTGGTGTCATTCATGATGCTGTCGCCAGACTATGTTTTGGTATCACTGGAGTATATTCTTTAGTATTCTTCAGTACAACTGAATTTCTTACATACATGGAACTATAATTACCTAGTTATGAAAGTATGCCTACTCCTAATGACTATATATATAAAATGATGTAAGCAAAAGGGTTTGGGAGTATTCAGATATGACGGTGAGTTAAACGGGAATTAACCCTTTCATAAGAAATTGGCTTGAATCGCTTTATGGTTGGTTGGTTTGATGGTTTATTTAACCTGTTAATGAGTTTGGATGACAGCAGAAATATTATAGAACCATATGTTAAAGTTTGAGATACATCGGACAAAGAAAAGGGAAGTTATGAATCATAAGTTGAGATCAATGTGATATGGCGATCTTCCCATTGATAATGCGGTCATGATGTGTGATGTCATACATAGAGAACTTTCTCATTTGTTTTGAAAGGTAAATAAAACACGATAAAAACTACTTTCCAAAAATAAACTCAAGGGCAATTTCAAAGGCCTATTGTACTGCCCATAGAAATCAGGTTCGGATTACGTAATACGCCATTATAATGTTCGCACATTTCTAAAGGTGATAGACAGGGCTATTGAAATTGCCTTCAGTTGATTTTTCGAAAATAGTTTTTATCGTGTTATAAATTACTCAAAGTTTCCCTTTTCATAATTCTTATCTTGAAAAAAAAAAATCCATGGGAGGGCATGTAAAAATAATTATGTTACCCATAATGAATCATGGACATAAAGTTTGTTCTGTCATTAAAATGGACAAAGGGGTGTTTTGGGGTTCTCCATCTCTAAAATTGTGACATCACACAAAATGATCGTATTGCCAAAATGAGATTTCCCATATCGTATAAGTAATCTCAGGTTTTAAAAATCCTTTATTCTCTAAATTCTTTTTCAGTTTCTTTTTAATTTTCAATATTCTCCCCAAATTTTCTGCTTCTTCTCAATTCAAATTTCATAATTATGTTCATTCCCCTTTAACTTCTGTGGCTGAAACTGACAGTAAATTTAAAACAAAAGAGTTAACAAAATAAAAAATTAAAAAAACATGAAGATAGTCACTCTAAACCCCTTTACTTATTAGTAGGCGTATACTTTCATTCTGAATGTTAAAAACATGCACTTTTAGTTGTTAAGCATAATTAAGTTGGTAGAACCTATTTACATGGAATTTACGTGATATCTAATTTTAAAAGATAAAATTGAAATGGATTCTATACGACATGCACAAAACCCCGAAATAGAGGTATCATATATTATTGCAGTTTATATTCGATCCAAAAACTGCAATTTCGATACATTGAAGGGGGTGTTCGCAAACGACTTTAATTCAGTGTTCAATGTCATAGCATTATCAGAAACCTGGAACATCAGAGATGTTGACCAATTTTTTTAGAACTGCAATGTAGGAAGAATCAGAGGGGAGGTGGAGTTGGAGCTTGCATTCATTCATCGCTCAACTATATACGTATTCCTATAGTTTATCGTTGCATAACGCTGAATCCATGTGGCTGAAGATTTTTATTCAGAAAATACCCATTATTTTTGGTGTAATATATAGAAAACCAGAAAGCAACTTTGAAGAATTTAGTGATAATTAACTTAAATAGTCTTTTACAAAATATGAATATAGACAGAAACCCTGGTGGTGTTGTTGAAGATTTTAAAATTAATCTCTTTGCTAATAGTGAAAGAAGCCGGGAATTTTTACGCATAACAGAAAGGTATATGGTTTACGTCAACTAATTACAAATCGGACAAGGATTACCAACACAAGTTCATCTCTAATTGACCACTTTTACACTAATATATCCTCCTATCCTATATTCGGGCGGGATGTATTGAGGTTGATGTTTCTGATCATTTTACGGTGTATACGCTGTTTTTGATAATTTTAAGTTCATAAAACCATGAAGAAAGTGACAAGCAGAAACTTTCGCAATTTTTCATTGGATTCTTTCTGTAATGATTTAGTTAATAACGAATGGCTGGATGTGCTCAGATGCTCTGACCCAAATGAAGCTTACAATATTTTTCTTCCGCAGTTTTCAATATGTATGTGACAAACATGCACCTATCGAAACCAAAGATATTGAATTAAAGAAAAGAGATAAACCTTGGATTACACGTGCTATTAAGCACTCAATATTAAGAAAACACAAACTTTTTTCTCAAGTAATTAAGTCTATATAATGACGAGGTTCTAGGAAAGTATAAAGATTATAGAAACGTCCTATAACTACAGTTCTCAGAACGGCAAAGCAAACATATTATAATCAACAATTTGAACGACATAAAAGGAATTCGAAAAAACATGGGAGCACATTAATGAACTCCTGAATAAAAAAGTTCAGCAAAAACTGATGATGAAATTCACAAATTCATTAAAAACAAATCTGATGGATCAACTGTTGAGGTTTCTTCATCAGAAGGTTATTGCAAACGTTTTCAACGATTTTTCGCAAATATTGGGAAAAATCTGGCAAGCAGAATACAGACGTTGATTATAATAGGTATTTAGGTTCCTACCAGAATGAATCATTCTTTTTTCTTCCGGTAACAAGTTATGAAGTAAAACAAGTGATAAGTAAACTTGATCAGTCTAAGGCCAGTGGATATGATGAGTTATCAGTTCGGCTATTAGTATACACATAATTATGTTTGCAACCACTCGCGCATATATCATTATTAATCATTCACAACGGTCAACGGGCATCTTCCCGGATAAATTAAAAGTAGCGAGAGTTGTACCTGTATTTAAGAAAGGAGACAAAAGTTTGCCAGGTAACTATAGGCCCATATCAATTTTACCAGTTGTGGATAAATTGTTTGAAAAACTTGTAAATATTCAAGTGGTGAAATTCTTAGAGAAAAAAGAAATATTATATAATCATCAGTATGGATTTAGACATGGATATAGTACAAAACTGTCGCTTATAAACTTGATCAATAAAATTACTCACTTTACTGATGAAGGGAGCTTGACAGTATAAGAGTGTTTATCGATTTTGCTAAGGCCTTCAACACAATTAATCACTCTATTTTTTTTTTTTTAACTGGAGCATTACGGAATTCGGGGAATAGTGTTAGAGCAGTTTAAAGATTACTTAACAAACAGACAACAATTTGCAACTACGACTGTGTGAAATCTGATTATAAATCTATTTCATGCGGCGTCCCCCAGTAGTCGGTATTAAGCCCGACATTATTTCCTGTCTACATTAATGACCTACCAAATTCATCAAATTATTTCAATTTTCGCTTATTTGCAGATGATTCTAATCTATTTCATACATTTAAGCATGATGAACGTAATATTGATTTATTAGAAGTTCACCGTAACATGAAAGCTGTTTCAGACTGCTGCAACTAAAAAAAAACTAAATACAACGTAAATACGAAAAAAAAACCCCAACTAATCACATGTTATTTAAAAATCGACGAAGACATTTCTCAATTTCAGGTCAATTACTCATTAATGAAACCATTTTAGAGTCAGTTGAGTCAACATCGTTCCTTGGAATTTGTATAGACGAAAATTTGACATGGAGGAAACACATAATGTATGCAATTTACTAAGTAAAAAGAATCGAATATTGTATAGATTAAGACACTTCATGTCAAGAAAAATTATGGTCATGTTATATAATTCTTTTATATTACCCCATATAACGTATGGATTAGAAGTTTTGGGTGCTACATGTATATAAGACAATTAACTCTGAATCCTGTCCTATAATGCTTCAGATTGATGAATGGCGAGAGTAATTGCTTTCAAAGGTTCGAGATATCACTCTGCTCCTTTATTTTATGATCTTAAAGTGCTAGATATTTTCAAAGAATATCGCTATGTAATTGATATTTTTATGCATGATATAACGTGGGCCGCGGAGGAGCCGGGGGGCCCGGGAGGCTGCAGCCCCCCCCCCCCCCCCCCACACACACACACTTTTTGAGTAGACACGTTAAAAAAAAATCTGAAAAAAGGCTCGAAAATTGTCATTAATGAGTGAAATCAGATCAGCCCCACCCCCCCCCCTTTCAAAAACGCTCCGCGGCCCGTTATAATATATAACCGTCTTCCTAATACTTTATCTGATTATTTTTCATTTCTAGAACACCCTTATCCAGTGGCGTAGATACGAACACACTTTTTATTGTTAGTGGGGGGGGGGGGGTGATGAATAGATCATCCCCCCCCCCCCTATCAATGGATTCGTGTCTACGCCCGTGCCCTTATACAAGAAACAAAGAGAAATCTAATTTGAATTTTTCAATCAGTAATACCAATCTGGGGAAACAATCAATTTCATATTCAGGACCTGTTATATGGAATAATTTGCCAAAAGAATTAAGGAATATAACCAGTCGCAGAAGTTTTGGACGGGCACAACAATACTTAATTGGAAAATAAGACTTGTAAATCAATTTTAGAATGTATATCATGAAGGTCATTATTAGGGCCTATTCATTTTTTTAATTTTAAGCTCCCTTGATATTCCTTGTTGTTGTTGTTATTATTGATGTTGTTGTATACTGTTATTACTATTTTTATTGTTTGTAAATAATGTATATGTGTTATTTAAAAAAAGATATATGAGGTGTAGCCTACATTTCAATTAATTTGCTGACTTTTGATTTATGTAATCAAATTTACGGGGCTAAACTCGAGTAGCTATCTATTTGTTACCTCCCTTTACCAAGACGTTATTATGATTTTTACCAAGATTTATGTATCATTGTGATTTGGTAATAAACTCATTCATTCAATCAATTATTGGACATTACTACCTAAGCCCCTTTCGATGTCTCACAGGCTGCATGCGTAAGATAAACAACACAATTGCATGCAGTCACGTATCATCGCGCATATATAGAATACTAGTAGTACGAAGATCAGTTGACACATGCTGCGTTAGTTGTCTTCCGCTACTAAACACTGCTTCGGAGGGGATAATTTATATTTATGCAAATTGCCTAAAGTTAATTTTTCGGCAACAAATCTGAAATTGTTCGGAGACCGCATGGGATCACAAATCAACAAAAAAACTTCAACGGAAAGAACTTTTCTAGGTCGACTATATACTCGTATTGTAGAATATTTTATTATATACAGTTAACTTTGCATAAGTCGAATCTGTTGGGACCACAAAAAAATAGTTCGACTTATGCAAAATTCGACTTAGAAAATGTAAATAACACATGTTTTGCATAGTTTGGTAAAAAAAAAAAATAATAATTTGACTTATAGGGAAAGTTCGACTTATGACTTCGAGTTATGCAAATTTAACTTTATAAAAGTAGATAGATGAGATATTGATCACCCATGGTCATATAGGAAAATATTTTCAATTTCATTTACAATTTATTTGTATTTTAAGGGAGAATTCCACTCTGGTATTAAGTATGTTTCACTAAAATCTGTAAAATATAAGAGAAACAAAGCAATGAAAGTTTGAGGAAAATCTGGTAGAGGAGAAAAGGGTAATAAAGTGTCAATATTGTGATCAAAATGATCACTATCTCATAAAAATTGACAACTTTTATATTTCATGAGTCAGAAAGAACCAAAAAGAGGGAGTAATTTAGATTTGCGACTGATACTGTAATGAAATGTGCATAGTATGACGTCCGATTTCCCCTTCACAGGGGCCGCGGAGTGTTTTTGAAAGTGGGGCCGGGGGCTGATCACTAAACTCTATCAATGGGGCTGATCTGATTTCACTTATTAATGACAATTTTCAAGCCTTTTCCCAAGATAATCTTTTACTTGTCTACTCAAAAGAGTGGGGGCTGCAGCCCCCCCCCCCCCCCTCCGGTTCCGCGGCCCATGCTTCATAGATTGCTTGGATGGGTTCCTTTTTTCCCAAAGAGAAACTGGGCCTACTTCAGTTTTGTCCATTACTTCAGCGATACCATACTGTTATGACCCATGGCCCATGCAGTGGTTAAAAAATCGGTTTTTGTGAATAGATGCTGACGTAGTAAATGTTGTTGTTGCTACATGGTGTGCGTGAGTTACGTGAGGAATGACACAATTCAATTACCTTAATCTGTAATTGTAAGTATTATTCGACAAGTCATTCATAACTTAGCATGCAACATGAAGGAATTTAATACACGAAAACGCATAAACAGATAATACGGATTTAACCAGCTAATGTTAAATTAGTTTGTCATTCAGTTCGCAGTGAGCTGTGCAACTGAACTGTGACTGTGTGGAGGCCGAGGGACAATCCTATTGGTCATCAGCGGCCAAGCCCCCGTACCCGCCCCAAGCCAACGCGGCAAATGGTTGTTTACATACATCATTCCAAGAAGAAATTGGTCAATTAATTGCGTGACGTTGTGCTGTTGTGATTAGTGTGGGTGGGTGATTTTGTGGCAAACTTGTGAAATAAGCCACCTCTCATTCACTTTGTACTTACACATTTGATATAATAAGACTTGCATGATGTAGAATAGGCCCGGGGGGGCCACTCGGGTATATTGGTGTACACATGCGTGTCCATGGATTTAAAAAATGCCCCCTAACAAGTTTCATACTTTGGTGAAAAGACACCCCTTAACAAGGATTTCGCGTGCTTTTTTCGTAAAAATTACCCCTTAACGAGGATTTCGCGTGTTTTTTCATAAAAATTATCCCCCTAAACAGGTTTGATTGAAATATTACCCCCTAAACAAGTTTGTCTTAAATATTACTCCCTAAACAAGATTAACTTAACCAACATAAAAAATACTCCACTTGAATTCAAGATCACCTTTTGCAAACATATTCTTCACCTTTGGTGGATAAATTCTTCACACAAGGCAAACAAAATAAACTGCACATATAGGAACTGCTGTTGGTTAAATTACAACTGTTATTATTTACTTCAATTATGTAGGACAGGTTTCAAACTGTGTACTCCGTTAGGTTTAATACTCGATCATCATTTGCTTACTTTTGAAAAAAAGAACAACTTTTGTAATTTACTTCCAGAGAAATAAACTATATCGGCAAGAAATCCATGCACAATAATTACACATATAAAGCCATTTTAACAACGCCTTAACTCCCGGGTCAACTCCCTAGGTTCCTGTAATTGAGATCAAACACCCATTTTTCTGCGCACGCCACCGTTCAAAGGACGTTCAAGTTCCTGAAAATCGGACTAAAAATGTTTTGTTCGTACCATTGCCGCCGGAATGAAAATGACCCCCTAAACGCGTTTGGCCGCATTCCGTTCAGCACCCCCTTTTTGTTGAAAATCGGCGTTTTCGGACCCCTTAACACGTAACGCGCGTTACACGTCCTGGATGAAAAAAAAGACCCCTTTTTATGTTATTTTTTGGACGCGCATGTGTACACCAATATACCTGAGTGGCCCCCCCGTGAGAATAGGCGGGAAAAGTACGGTATACCGTATAGATCTACTGATGATGTGGAAAGAATTTACCATTGCCTTTGCCTTGGCTGTCCATGCAATGAATGGCAACCAACTTTTTACTTAACATCTGAATGAGCTGGGTGATGGCATACAAAACATATTGAAGCCTATTCACCCGTTACAGATATTGTGGAGTACAATATCTGTACATGTGTAATGTATATTATTTCACTAGAATGCCAATTTTGTTTTATATTTAGACTAATTTTGAGTGGACCTTCCTTTGCTTTTCCAAGGATGTGGTCCAGGTTTACTGATAATGAAATTACTTAAAGGGGAATCCTCAAAGCTATGCAGTTAGTTCATTTTTCCAAAACCAAATTGTTTATTTTATTGATTACTATCTCTAATAAATGGCTATCGTCGATTAAAAGTAAACTACAAGGTATGAAACATTGACAGCACTGCACTGTTAAATGATTTTCTGTAAGATCATGAATTGGTAGGCCAGGAGCCTGTCCCGAAATAGTCGCCCCATTTTACCCATAAGATTTGACCCCTTAAACTTACTTAGACCATTTAAGTAATTTTGTCAGCCTGAACTTAACCGCCGGGTTTAGCCCCCAGAGCCACCAAAAGAGACCCCAAAGTCGGGTCGATTTCACCCCGTCTCCCCCATGCACCAAACTTTGTCTGTAGGAAGCAGTATGACAGGATTATGTAAACACACCCATTGTCGATCTGACAAGGCATAATAGAGAAGCTTGCTTGGTATCTGTGCAATTAACACATGAATAGTACATTTCAGCCTGGCAGTCACAAACCACAGATACCTGAAAAGCTCTTCTATTATGCCTTGTCAAACAGGTGAAGAGGGACACTGGGTGTGTTTACATAATCCGGACAGTATTTTTTGGCTACTTTTGAGAAAGCAATACATTTTTCACAATTTCATAATTTATTAATCCAAAAACCAATTAACACCAAATTGCACCGCAAGAAGACTATTATACTCAAAGTTATGTTATGAAAGTTTGAATTGAATTGAATAAAACACTTTTGAGTTATCATAGTCAGAAGGTATGAAAATGGTTTTTCTTTACATACAGAGCATTTTGAGGGGCAAAGCGTTGTCCAAGGGCACTTTGGGGTTTTCATTTCAGGGGATCTGACACACCCTTCCCGATGGACAATTTTGTCAGTTTTTATATTTTTGGAATGTACATCTATAGCTCTTCCTTCTGACAAAATTTGGTCCCTGGGCTTCAAGGGGAAAATTTCCCCCCAATATTTAGGGGCCGTCTGACACCCCATCCCGAAGGAAATTTTTGTCAGTTTTTTGTGTTTTGTAATGTCCAGTCATACTGCTTCCTGACAGCTACTGGGATGATATGGTAACATGTTTAAAAGTGAATTTGTAATTGGAATATAAGCGTGATGAGACTTTTTGTGAAAAATGATGTGACAATGTGACAAGATGAAAGAGTGAAAAGTGATGAATTTTTTTCATTTAATCTTTGCTTCTGTCTACACAACAGAAAATTATATAGAGTTGTTAAATGATGTGTACACATAATCCCTAGATGGTTTCTTCAGTTAAATCTAAAGTAATTTTATATTCATTTCAGCTTGTTTTGCAAAATCTTCATCTAAGATCCTTTTGGGTAGTATATCTCAGCCACCAGTATTAGAGGAAGAGAAAGCTGACTAAATCAACGATGAACAACAACAATCTAGTGAACCTAAATCCACATCTAAAGAACTTTGATGAAGATACGCTGTTTCATATTGGATTCTCATCTGTTGAGGATAATCTTCGAGAGATGTTTGGTGATGTCAAGGTAATGAATGCCCGGGGGTATGTCTCATTGAGGCCTGTACGGCATCTGCGTCCATGACTTTCTGAAAAGCACCCTAAACAAGGATTTAAGTCAAGAGGTTTTTGATACCCTATTCAGGGAAGCCTGTGAAAAGTTTCTAATTTTTAGATCCTTAACAGGAATTTTTTAGATCCATGCATAGTATTGTACACCCTATTCAAGGATTGGTTCTTCTTTGCCCTTTTTTTTTGCCACAACGGAAGATTTAAAGACAAATATTTAATTTAATTGGAACACAGTTACAGAATGATATTTTCATTGAAAAAATAGAAAAGAACCTCTTTGGATTCCTTTTATCGTGTATTTTCAGATTTGCTGCTCCTGACCGGCTCTCGAATGTACTGTCATATTTCCTACCCTTTTTGAGGATCTTTCCTCATCATTATTAGTGAATTTGATACCCTTTTTTCAGAATTTTCCTGTTTTTGATACCCTAAACGAGATCCCCGGGTTACCCGTTTGGTGGTGAAAAAACAACCCTTTTTACTCGTTTTCATGGACACGGATGCCGTACAGGCCTCAGTGAGACATAACCCCCTAGGAATGAATGCCTGATAATTTAAGACTGTCCGTTCTGTATTTAACTTAACCTGAGCCCTCTCGGCCTGTGGAATGTAACATAACAACTACAGGTATGTAAATCCTAACCATTACTGGTATATCATAATCCATAGGATGACTATAAAGAGACAATTCATAGGAAGTGTTGGTAGCTATAGTCACAGCAGCTTTAAAGTACTATGACATTCCCACTTCATCAATTTCAATTGCAGATGTCCCAATAATAAGAAAGACACATGCAGAATATAGCTGGATTAAACTTAATACATAATAAATTAATTGATTTGTGATCATTCATTACCTTTCATTCTGTACCATTTTTTTTCTGAGACATCATCAGCACTTTGCAAATGTAGAGAATGAATGGATTATACTATACTTTTTATATGATTTATTTGATGATATTCTGGTAGTTTTTTAACTTTTTTTCCATAGCATTGTAAAGAAATTAAGAAACAAAAGCTTAGGATTACGCTTGAAAATCGATGGAGCAACAATGCAGAGCTACAACATATAGGTTGTCTGACACATGCTCCGGCGACAATTGTTGCGTTGTCAATATCCTAAACTAATCAAATTCTTAACTTCAACCCTGGCTCAAAAACTAAATCTAACCCTAACCTAAAACCTAAACCCCAACTGACAAAATAAAGCCCAGAGCAATTGTCACTGGAGCATATGTCAGAGCACTCCTCTATAATCTATGTGTATATCACACAAATAATCATCATTGGTGTGATATTGATGTTATATTCTACAACAGTTATGATTCTTCTTGTCATTCATTTCTTTAGTTTGTATGTATGGGAGGTACTGCCAGTAGGATGAAGACATACTCTGAAGTCTTTGCCCGTGAGCTGGAAGTAGAATGGAAAAATCACACTAAAGGAGAGAGATATGGAATCTTCAAAGCTGGTTGCATTCTCTGCATAAGTGTAAGTTTCATCAATGGTTCCCACAATTTTCAGAACCGCTTTCAAGTCCACAAATATCTGGCAAGCAAAAGAAGAGACTATCAATTATGTGTGCTAGTTTTGGTTTTGCTGTGTATGCTTTTCAGCTGGTAATGAAGTTATTTATGGACATGTCTATTGCATTGTGTTTTTCCACTAATCGTGCACATGGGCCGCAGAGGTGGGGGGAGCTGGGGGGGGCTACAACATTTTTGAGTAGACAATTTTCATAAAATCTTGGAGAAGGGTTTGAAAATTGTCATTAATGACTTTTAAAATCAAATCAGCCCCCACTTGAAAAACGCTCCGCGGCCCCTGGTACATACTATCCAGACAAAAAAATTAATTAAAGGGGAATAATCTCCACATGCCCGATCAAAAGATGGTTGTTTGACATGTTTAGCCTTTAACTCTGACATTACATATGACTTGATGTATATTTTCTTCAGCATGGAATAGGAAAGCCTTCAGCATCCATCGTTCTCCATGAAGTCATCAAGTTAGTGAACTATGCTGGATGTCAAGATGTAGTCTTTATACGCTTGGGAACGTGTGGAGGGATTGACTGTGACCCAGGAACTGTCGTCATCACTGATAAAGCTCTAGATGAGATGCTCAGACCTGAATATAATTTGGTAAGATAAATAAATAAAATGAGAAGGTGATATATACTGTGTCTAAAAATGTGATTCATTTATACAGTGTAGTATGCAGATTTATATACCGCATGTCAAGATTTTAGGCCTCTGATTGGTCAAAACTGCGGGCATGAAATTCGATACTGACCACAAGGCAGTATAACGAAAAATATTGACCGTAAATAAGTCTACTTGCGCGTATAATGCAAGGACGCATTAGATGCGCAAGAACTTAACAATGGATATGCGCAGTAAGACACGCACACTACTCCTCAATTGGTAAATTTATCTACAAATAAATACATTTTGACAAGCATATGTTGTCAAAATATCCTTATTTGAGAATCCACTTGCAGGATACGGTATATAAAACAAATATTTACTGCTCAGTTTGGGGGTCTCCTCAGTGATCTTGAGAGTGAGACTGCACTATGCCCCTCGCCCCTCGACTTCGTCTTTGGACACAGTACAATAGTGACTGGATCACTGAGAGAAAAGATGAACAGTCATCATACCCCACTTGGAATCGTATAGAGACTGTAGTCTTTTATTTTATTCAATCTGAAAAGAACAATATAAATGAGTCAACTTGACTCATTTATATCATTTTCAAGTACATGTAAATGGTTTGTTATCTCAAAACTAAAATGATTAAATATAGCATAGATCTTGAGACATATATTTTCCTTTAGTAATAAAACATGCTCATCTGAATTTAAAGTCTTAAATTTTCCTATAGCAGATAAACATCAAACTAAATATAACTTTGTCCTCAAATCATTTCTATGCATATAAAGCCTCTAAATCATAAAATGCAAATCTGCCTGATTATTCATGTTCTCTTGCATAATTGAGCACTAATTTAAATACATATATAAATACTTAACAACCCAAATGGCATCTTGTATCTTTCATAATATTTCTACAAATATCCCTCTTCAAGACATTCTGGTTTTATAAATGACTACACAAAGTCAAATAATTCCTCTTGACTTTCAAACAAATGATATGACACGGCTTTTCACTCCCCAGTATTCATATTGTAACCCATACAGAAATCTTTTTAAATGACTTCATCAACAGTCATAAAATGCTAAGACAAGAATTAACTTCATGATAATTGCTTTACCAGAATACAATAGATAACACAAATTCTGATACCATGTGTAGTTGAAGAGCTAATAGTATGCGCACAATCTGTTGTTGTTGTTGTTGTTTTTGGTCTATTGGCGCTTATCATTCAAGAGTGAATATTTACGCCTTTTCTATATTTATTTATTCATTTATTATTATTATTATCATTTTTTTTTGTTTTTTTGACAAACTATATTTTCGAGAATAAATAATTGGGTATGTTGCATTTTAAGCTTTGAGTTTTAAGCTGAAGAGGTCAGCGGCTGTCGAGCAACTGGCCTACCAGCTATGTTGGGCGTCCAAGGACCAACCCAGACACGGTATATTGTGACAGGCTTCTCAGCTTTTGTCAAAGAGACTAGCCTAGGCCCCCCGACGTCCACCAATAGGTCATGTCAACTCCGCTGCATTTCTTCAATGTTTTGACCGAAAGTCCTGTGTGCAATAGCTAGTCTTAATTCAGACCATTAATTGAAAGTCTATCAACACAGGCATAAATAAACCACCAAATTAGCTTTTCCTTGTAAATTGTAAATACCCAACTGTGACAATTAACCCTAAAAATAATACCCTTGAATATCGATATACTGCTTATTCTTAGGGATATGTCAAGTACGTGTATATACCTTTATCAAATGGTCTGCACACATGTACTTTCTCATTTAGTGGAACTCATTTTCATTCAGAACAAATATTAAAACATCCATTCTTTCCACAATTGCATAACTCATTCTGATACTACATTCACACCAAGCTGTACTCACTTCTTGGCAGGATATACTGTCGAAATGGTAAATGAATGTCCCCAAAATGAGGCATTCTGGCAAAGCAAAATTGTAGACGAACATCACAAGATATGTCGCCTCTTGAAAACCCATGGTGCTCTGCCGGTTTTTACATTAAGTAGCACATACATACATATCGACAAGTGAATTACGTAACGGTATCTGCAAAGTAAAAAATATAATGAAAATCACTTTCTTCAACGAAACATTGACCGTGACCCTCAAAGCGGTCAATATTTGTATAATGTAAATTTAATGAGTGTTTTTTTGTGAATGAGGTGACCAAGTCACTAAGATCCAATTAATAACAATAAGACATAACATGAATTATGTAGTGTAGAACCCATCAAGATGCATGTAATTAAAAGGCATGCTTCCCGCAATTTTCTAATTACCTGATGAATTCTATTTCCTTTTGTTTCAAGTGTTTTCAGTCATTTAAAGTGCACCAATCACCGGAAAAAATAATTTCTGTACAGCTAGAAAGTATAAAATCAACCTCAAATAACTTTGTCTGATATTCTATAGGTCAACAGTTAATGAGTATGAAGGAAATAAGGGATGACATGAAAATGCTCGTGCAGAACCGAACTCTGAGTTTGGTTCCCCGCAAGCCTTTATCTTGGTGAGCGCGTACGGGTGCGTCGAGTAGTCTACTCACGAGTCACTTTTACGCTTATAGAGCGTGTAATTAAAATTGCAGTATCTCTTTATAGAATTAATATTTGATGCCCATATTTTGAAAATAGTATAACGATATGAAACCTCTAATATACAGAGCAAAATTATTTTGGGGGATTGGTACCCTTTAAAGTGATTGATTAACTTTGTGAAAAATTGTAAAATCAGCTCAAATGCCAGTGACTTGTGTGCAGTCCTCTAACTACATATATAATTAAGGATATGTGAAAGTATGAGAGAAAATGGAACCCGTTTACTATCCTAAAAAAGAGAAAATCGCGATCAATCGCTAGCGCAAGTCGCTCGGCTTCTTCGCTGCGCTGCAGTCACAAAAACCAAGCACCAGCGCTTGGCGATTTCAGAGCGGGTTTCCAGCCCGTACAGTATTCTGTGATAGAGCGAGGTATGCCAACCATAAGAGTTCTTTAGGGTTCGGTGGTACTCTATCCCGACATCAATGTTCAATCGTAAATATCTTGATATATAAACGACCGATCAGCTTATAAAACTCGGGCGATTCCTGTCTGAGCTAAAAGTTTGCAATTATGATTACAGCATTAGCTGGAACAGTGATTTTTTTTTTCAATCCTGGGCAAAGTTAATCAATGCCTTTAATCACTGATTTGGCTGTATTATCAGAGTCTCCATGTGTAATAAAAAGAACCCTGGAAAATATCCCTTAACCTATTAGAACGGTTGCATTACAACATAACATCATACAGAAAATAAAGATAATATTGCTATGATATCCTAATTATCGTTATATTTTCTCCTTCAGTATGTCCTAGGCAAGATAATCACCCGTCCCACCCAGCTGAGCCAAAAGTTGGCAGAGGACATTCTATCTTGTCAGACATCCAACAATAAGTTTGACATTATTAGAGGGAATACTCTATGCACTTCGGACTTCTTTGAAGGTAAGATAGACCTGTGCCCAAGTAGTATTATAAACTTCACAGACACAAAATTAAATTTCATCTAAATTATTACTATAAAATGATTTGTATGAAAGGGAAGCAATAATCTTTGAATCACATGATTTACTTATATATTGATAAATAAATGTGAGATGTATCCATGTAGTAATGTTCATTAAAACTATGTATTTTTGAAAATGAAAAGTAAGGAAAGAAATTTTCATGATCTTTCAAGTCACAGCAATCAGAGCTGCTTGTGCAAGAACTTATTCATTGTTTTCTTGCTGTATGCTCAAATTCTAATCACTGGGTCCCAAAAGAAGTACATATAAAAAGACAGGTATATAATTCAGGGAAAGAAATTTTTTGTTCTATTATGTATCTACCAAATTTTCATTACTTTATTTAGCCACATAACTTTTTAGTGATACTCAAGTTGAAATGTGGCAGAGAAGTGAAGATATCTTAATTTTTCACAATTATGAATGGAATTCAGTCAGAGTTTGTTCTACTTTTTGCAGGTCAAGCTCGTGTAGACGGAGCCTTTTGTCATTATGAAGAGAAGGATAAGATGGAATACCTGAAGAGAGTTCGAGATGCTGGAGTGAGGAACATTGAAATGGAGTCAGCTGTGGTTGCTGGACTCTGTAATGCTGCAAAGATTCAAGGTATTGTGTGCGATTTTTTATCAGCTATGGTCATCTCCTTACTCTATTGGTTGGTTGGTTGGTTTGGTGTGCCAATTTATATTATCATTTGCTGCCTATTTTGGGGCTGTACCATTTGATACTTCTTTTACTATCAACCTGTTTCCATGTAGGTGTAATACACCCCATCTGGAGATGAAATGATGCTCCTTTTCTTTATCGCAAAACTCAGAAAATCTGCACTACCACAAAATGATGATTTTAATTTTGAGTTGTTTGAAAATTTAGTATTGTGTATTAATATTTTTAAAATAAATGTTACTTAATATGTACTCTATCTGTAATAGAATGGGAGAAACATTCTACAAATGCAGGGCTATCACATCAAATGTGGCATGATCCAAAATATATATGTAGAAAACCATTAGTTTTGAAATTCACAGTTACCGTTGACATGCTCTTTTTAATAATTTCCTCATTTTTTTTGTTATATGACTTTATGTTTTTCATGAGGTCATATGTTTTTTTTTTTATTTAAAGGAAAATGTGGGTAATGCACAAATCATATAAGTTGAGGCTTTTTATCCCTTCTCATATTTCAGCTGCAGTTGTTTGCGTAACCCTGTTGGATCGTTTGAAGACAGACCAAGTAACACTCACACGAGATCAGCTTCATGAGTATGAAAAACGACCTTTGGATATTATTCTCGCTTATATCAGTAAGAAATTAGGAAAAGTGTGATCAGAAACACCTATTCTTCAATTTTTGTAACAAAATGGACATGAAATGTTAGGCTTGCAGTTGCTTTTTATAGGATTTTACACTCTTTTCTAAAGATTTCATTTATCTTTTGCTGAGTTTTGATTACATAGAATAAATATTTTATAATATATGCCTATCTTATGAATAGTTGTATTCTAGTTTGTAGACTTAAAACAACAGCATTAATGTATTCCTAGCACATTCAATAAAATATTGTATTTGTTACATATTTATGAAAAGATGTTTTCTAGAATCAGGCTATAGGCCTGTCATAGTTTTATTCTACAAATTTTGGGTAAATTATGGCTTATATCTAATTATTTTGTGTAGTTTCCCTTCAAAGAAATTTGATAGTTCTGATATATACCCTGTGAATATTTTTTATTTGGAAAATCACATTTGAAAGTTTGATCCTGGAAATATTTGAGGTATTCATTTGGAAGAAAAGTGACCTCTACAATACAGAGCTTGTTTTCATTAGACATTTAGTGTTATTTCAAATCATTGTCCATGTCATCATCAATTGATGCTGAATTTGGAATGTAATATTATTAAACTGAGTTGTAGCATCATATATTCATGCTGCATTAACAGTGAATTCAAAATTTCCCATGTGTCGTTATTCTTAGATACCAAGAAAAAGTTTCCACAAGGGAAATCTTAATTATGAGGAGGATATTCACTCAAATAGAACAAATTATTTATGATATAAATGGATGGCATTTACATGTTGTGCTGTTGCTCAACTTTACTAGCTTACATTCCATGTCCCGTGGACTTAACTACTAGCGACAATTTAGAGACAATGGGTATGCCATGGGAAGGGTGGATGCCTACTCTTCAAAAAAAGGTGCTAGTGTTCTTGTACATTGCATGTCAGTGCAATAAACATAGAGAATGTCCTGCAATTACATAATAGATTACTCGCCTATAAATTCCATTATCATATACAGTTCTCTGTAATGTCATCTTGGCAGTGTGGTGACAAAATAGTTGATAGTAGAAATTAAATAATTATTTAGATATCTCTTACATACTATATACAGTGTTGACCTTTATCACAATGAGAAATTTGAGGAAATCAATCAAATGATGATTGTACGTTTCCAAAGAAAATCCTTTTTTTTTGCGGCACATAAAGGCAGCCCAATTTTACGCAATTTTGAATACTGATTATTTCAACATGAAATATTATTCGTGTAAGGTCATGAAAAGAAATATGAATTAGTCTAGATTCCATTCACCACCTTGAAATACAAAGAAAATTAGTTTACTATATTTTTAAAATGTAATTATGTCTTTATTTGAAGATGTTTTCAATATTATATTACTGAAATATATGAGCCATATGTTTTTTAATTTTTTTTCCCCCTTCTAATATCATTTAAAAATCAAGAGATATATTTTTGTACTATATTTATCCAACATTTCCTTTTGAAAAAAGTTTTGGTCAGAAAAAGGTATGATGGTAGTAAAAGTCCTCTCTTTTTTGCACCTGATCTTATAATAAGTTTTAACTAAAACTTTAAATGTAATGTATGACAGTCATTTGGTTTTCACTAGGTAAAGCTTCTTCCGTCATTCATTTTCAGTATTGATGATCAGGTTCACCAGAAATTGAAATCTCTATATTTTGTGCAATATGTGATTCATCTGGTTAAAATGCATAGACTATGATAATCCGTTACTCTTGAATTACATTCCCATTATTGATCATAGGATTCTTAACAAAATGTTGTTGCTAAATGCCTAATAGTTTCTTTTACTAGTAATGTAAATTTTGTGTTAAAAGAGTTTAACGGGCATTATGTACATTTAAATTTAAAGCTGTTTAAAAAAAAAAAATGGGAGAATCAAGTTAATATGTATGGTCCGATTAAGATATTTAGGATTTCTTAGAGGTGAAACATTGCATTCATTCAAACAAACTTTTCACAATATTTAAATTTTAACTAACATCTGTGCATTGTCCTTGGAACTGTTCAAGGTATTTAGGAAATATTGTGAAATCAGACTGAAATAGAAATGAAGAAATTGAAATTATTTGTCAGATACACCAAAAGGAATCTAACCTTTTTATGTGTTTTATTTTGCTCTGAACTGCAAGTATACCTATTCCTTATTTACCTCTGTCATTTTTATGTTTTTGTTACTCTGAGTTGTTACAGTCATATTAGTGATCATTTGAGTGATTTTCTTCACTCTAAGTATATTGTTTAGTAGGTTGTGCACAAGTTCAATGAACAAGTAATATTTTTTCAGTCAGTATTGTATTGAATTCACTGAAATATTTATAAAACTGTATTGAAATAGATAACATGCAGATTATTCCTTTTAATTGTACCTATTTTCATGTCGATTTCTAAAATGCTTACAGTTCCAATATGGCAAGTCAAGTAGTTATTTTGTACAACTTCAGTTGACGCCTTCCTGTAAATATTCAAATTCTTTTGATTTTCATAGCTTCCATAGAATTTTGAAGTGCTCTCTATTCCATTGTGACAGACATATGTAATTTTGTGTAACTTTTAACTCACACTGACATGTAAATGATCAAATTGTTTTGATCCTCATAGCTTCCATTGTGTTAGGCACCTGTGCTACATGACCATGACTATATTGCCATGTGCATTCCTTTATCATACCAGTGTGCGTTATACATGATTGGTGTGCTCCAGGTAATGTTTTCCAAATTTCATCGGGTATCATAAAGTTTTAAAGCAGTTAAGATTTTATATTATTTTAGTGAGTATTAATTGTTAGTTGGTTATTTTTATTTAGTAATTATGATGAGGGACTTGCCTCTTCGGACATTCACTTTATTGATACTTTTCAATACTCCTGCTGTATGTCATTGTCAACACTATATTAATAGTTCCTTATCTTTACTATTAGTAGTATAATTCTAATAATTTCACTAATTTACAAATCTCTGTATGACTCTTGTTTTAATAAGTGTGAAAGGCAATCATGATTTTTAAATGAATTGTCAAATTATCTAATGTGTGTATATCTTATTGAAATTATGAAGAATATCTAAAAACTTTTTTTTGTGCTGTATTTGCTGTTGCATACTTCCATCATGTCATTCAGTAGAGGTCGAGTATTCACTTCTTCAGGTTTAATTCAAATTTATATCTACTTTTGTCAATTTCTAGCAGCAAAATTCCATAAGAAAAAGTGATATATGATTATTCTACATATGTTTGGTATGGCTGAAATTAATTTTTTCTACCCTGAATAAACTGAGATTTGGTCCATTGGGATATCTGTAATTCTGATCTCCATGGTTGCATTATTGTGGAGGCACGATTTCTCAGTGGTAAAGCAGTGGTCTCATGATAACCAGGAGATCGTGAGATTGAAACTAAGTCGATGCTTTAGTGCCTTTCGGTAGGGCATAAATCCTCATTACCAAGTCCCATAGATAGGACTTTAAGTCACATGTTGCGTATCTATACTGGCTTATACTTCCTTGCTTCGCAGTCGGGTAAAATAGTCAATCAATTGGCACTGTACAAAAATCAAAGCAAACGTCTACAATGACTTTTAAACTTCATTCCTACTTCTCAGGTTATTAGATGTCATTGGTATGTTCTGTTTCATATTTTGTATTACAAATTAGTGTTGCTATATAGTTTCTTAATCACTATACAGAGTTAGAGGAAAATAAAAATGGTTTCAATTTTGGTGTCAAATGTATATATTATTTTTGCAACATCTCGTTTGATTTTTAGATAGAATTTAAAGGTAGAGATTTTGACATTTCTGAGTGTTTGTATGTGCTTGTTTCAAATATAACTGATTTCACTTTTGTAGAAACACTTGCTGTGCTACACTACGATACATCTTGATGTGGTATATTATACAGTCACGGAGTTTAAACAAGGAAACAGTTTCTCTATAATTATGTGTAAAGAATTGTACAGTTATTGCAAATAGCTCTTTATGCTGATTATCACTGAAATGCTGAAGTGTGTTAACTACTTTTTAGAAATAGTTAATTAAAAATGAAGCTTGATTCCATTATATCATTTCGTAATAAATGTCTTTATTTCGTTTGGTAAATGTAAGAATAATTCGAACTGCTCTTGGTGATCGGCGATTGTTCATGAAATTTATGATCATGGCCCCGTTTCATAAAACTTTGACCTGCAACAGTATAACAATCTTTATAACTGCAACATATCTAATTACAACGCTAAAAAACAGAAGTTGCCGTTGCCGTAAAAGTTTTAACCCAAAGCACACAAGTAATGTTTTCAAAACCATCGAGTATTGTTTCAGTATTTTCGCTTCTTTATATTTCACTTCTTTGTAACTCACTTATTCAAATTTTTTTTCACTTTGTGTCACACTTCTTTTTTTTATATCTTAATTTATTGTATTTCAGTTTGTTACTTTTTTTAACCTGTCGCATCTCGGGTCTATCTCACTGCTTTATCGCGATACCTGTCTTATATCATTTCTCAGTTTCTTTTTATCCACATTTCGTTACTTAAAATTTACTTTTTATTATATTCCACTTCTCGCTTCTTTATATATTTCCTCGATTTTCTATTCTCAATCGTGTATATATATCTCTCACTCCCACATTTTTCAAACCTTTATATTCTCACTCATTATTTTATATCTCACTTTCTTACATATCACTTCTTTAATCACGTTTTTTCTCACCGTGTTTCATGTAGTTGTTCCGCACTTTTTCACATCTTACTTAAAATTCTACTCCTTTAACAGAACTTATTTTGATGTACATAAACACAATTCTCAACTAATGGATTTTTGATCATACAGTATAGTTTATTACACTCTTAATATAGTTTTTGTGTTCAACCTTACTATTCTCTCCGACACCTCTATAATTTTAATATTGCTTTATTATTCTAAATATTTTAATCAGTCAGTGTGCTTTCAATCATGCATAATAAATACATTTAACAGATTTAACTATGAACAATATATGTATGTTTATAGTTATATTCGAATACTTATTTACTTATCCATAATCCAATTAGTGAAAAAATAAATGTCTAACTTCAATTCTTATATAAAAGAGTCGAGACAGAATAAACAGGCATTAACTCTGACCATTTTTATCAAAAGGCTATCTGTGTAAGATATTTTCTACAATCAAAATAAATACAGTAGAACTTGTATGCTAATACAAAGCTGTTTCAATGGGCCTGCCATTCGTTAGTAAAACCAAGTATCCTAAATACTTCAAAATCCGCCCTACTGTATGTTAGTAAATAATTAATCTTGTATAATAACTAAAATTGTCATGTAAGGTCTAGTATGCTATGTTGCATAACATAAATACATGTATTTAACTCAATCGTGAATATCGCTCTTTTGTTTATTCTAACTGGCCTAAATTGTTACATAAATACCAAAATTACATATATTCTTTATGTAAAATCTGTATGCCTATAGTCCCTATGCGATCTACACTGGATATCCATAACGATGTTGTCGATAGGCAGGCAAGATAAAGCTTTATACAATGTAGTCTTGAAGTATACTCTCAAAATCATAAATCATAATCATAAATGAAATCTTTACTTATAGCAGATATTGTAAGGTACCACATCTTATTTTCAAAACGAGCAAAGATATAACATTATATAGCATTCCCTATATACTTCAGTCTTAATGTCATATAAACTTAATTTCAAATAGATATTACAAGATGTCAGGTAGGCTATATCAACCCAGTTTTGATGTCTACTGCATTAACAAATTGGAATATCAGTTTAGGAGTGTCAGGGAAATATACTGAACACACAGATTTCAAATCAACATAGTGCATTATTTGTTTTCTATATCGATAATGGTACTATGGGCAAACTTAGGCATATAAAAACAGAGATCTTCCCAACATAATTACACAGAAATTAAGAAGTATTAAGTGTTCCATTTGCTATTACCATTGTATTTTTCTACATCTGTCTTCATACACTTCTGAATATAAATATTTTACTGATGAAATATGACTGTTTCAATTAGCTACCCTGCCGGAAAGAACACATAGTCACCACAGTGTGTTCACATAGTCAACATATAGTGAACTCTATGGACACACTGTGAACACAGTGTAACCACAGTGTGGAAACACACTTTTCACTGTGTTATGATACTCACTGTGTGAATCATATAGCAATGACACATAGTTGCCACATACTGAAAACGTTTACACTCTGTGATTAAGCTTCTTCACTGTGTTATAATGACATGCACACTGTGTTCACATAATGAACACAATTTACCACATTGTGTTCACATAGTTCCACATAATGCCCACACTGTGAAGAAAATTGACACTGTGTGGCATCATTTCGCCACAGTGTGCCCACATAGTTCCATATAGTGCCAACACTGTGAAGACAGTTGCCACTCTGTGGTATTAATTCGCCACAGTGTGTTCACATAGTTCCACATAATGCCCACACTGTGAAGAAAATTGACACTATGTGGTATTATTTCGCCACAGTGTGCCCACAGAGTTCCAACACTGTGAAGATAGTTTTCACAGTGTGTTCACATCGTTCCACATAATTTCCACACTGTGAAGAAAATTGGCACTCTGTGGTACTAATTCATCACAGTGTGCTCGTATAGTTCCACATAGTGACCACGCTGTGAAGGAAGCTACCACCTGGGGGCATCATTTTCCACGGTGTGTTCATATATTGCCCACACTGTGAAGAAGATTGCCAATCTGTGGCATTCATTCAACACAGTGTGTTCATATACTCCCACAAAGTGATCACATATTGTGAACTAATTGAACATTTTCAGAAAGAAATTAAGAGAAAACGACAGAATGATGAAAACAAGGAAAGATAGAAAGATGAAATGACAGAATGATAAAAACAAAGAAAAACAAAGAAAAACGGAAAGATTGAAGAGAAAATGATAGAATGATATAAAAACAAAGGAAAACAAAAGAAAACAAGGAAAGATAGAAAGATAAATGATACTATGATAAAAAGAAAGAAAAACAAAAGGAAACAAGGAAAGATAAAACGATAAAATGATAAACACATAAGAAATCTAAACAAAGAAAAGACGATAGGATGATGAAAACAAGAAGCCTTGGAAAGATGTAGAGATAAACGCATCAGGCAGGAAATCAAACCGTATACTGCATACGTCTATGCAGTATACGGTTTGATTTCCGCGCGAAAAAATTGACGCGCGAAAAAATTGACCCGCTTACCTCAGCTGCCATAGCAACAAGACCACTTTGCGCGATTTGAGACATAAAAAATGCGCGCGCGGATTGTGAAAGCAAACAAATCGTTCTTCAAGAACCGTTCCTCTACTAGAGCGGTCTAACTTGGAGCGGTCCAGCAGGGATGTGTTAAAGGCTATGGTTAAAGGCCTCTTAAAGTATACGCAGATTAATCATTAGCTTATCATTCATTATTCGAATTCGACAAAATGAGTAAGAAACTGGCTGCAAAGAAGCTTTGGGCTTTGGTATTATTGGGTCTAGATCTATGGTTGAGACCAAGCAGGTCTCAGTCATGAGTGAGGAATTCATTCCGGACAAGAAGATGTTGGGGGACCCGGCCAGAGAGGGCATGGTCATCTATGGCCGGACAGGGGTGAAGCCTCCAAAGAATGGATGGGACAGCTACAGGGCGAGAGTCCTTGCCTCCAGTGGTGAGTAGAAAAGGCTCAGTCATTTTTCATATTAGGGTGTCCACAGAAATTTTCCATTGACTTGGAGGGTTGACATTTTGGATGAAAATAAAAAAGGCTGAATTCTGAAAATTTTGATGAACAAATTCAAATCTTCTCCGGACACCCTATTCATTATTCTATTTCTAACTTTGTCAAATTAGGATCCACATCATTCAGTCACATAGTCTAGACCCTACATCTTTAGGAAAATCAAAGATGGTTAGATTCAAACCATCAATTTATTTTTCACTTAGACCTAGGCCTTTAAAAAGTTCTAAATTAGAGGTCTAGAAGTCTACTCTGAAAATAAATCTAGAACCTACTCTCTAACTACACTTGACTTGTGAAGTTAACTCTAAAGAGACTAGACCTCTAGCTTAACATGAAACATTTATCGACAGATCTCGATAAAGTTAACATTACCCTTTGGGTGTTGGAGTTATTTTACATCATTAAAATGTCCTGCTTTTTTTCATAAGCTGTCCGTTCTTGTGGAAAATAGAGAACACAGCAACATTTAAACTTAAAATTAAACTCAATGCATTAACTTTACAGATGAGATACTTCTAGAACTACTTCTGCTTCTACAGGAATAGACTCCGCAAACGTAATGCAGATATGAATGTATCATGTAACGTTTGATATTGTTAGATGCTGAGAATGTAGACACATTTTTTCCACAGAAATAATGTGAGTGTGACCACTGAAAAAGACTCAAATTTCTTTGAAAATCAAATAATTTCCTAATTAAATCCAATTAATCAATACAGTTCTAATGTTAACTATGAAAATGTAGTCTACATGGTTATGAAGTATTAACTTAATAGTAAGTAGATCTAGATTCTAACTAGGATCTACGCTTTAACACATTTTGAAGTTTTCCCCTGTGAATATTTGGTACATATACAGAATTTTGCTTAAAACAAAAAAAAAAAATGAACGTTTCAAACTTACTTAAAATGCCCCAACTCAAACCAAAATTTTTTTTTCTGTTCCATCAACTCATTTTATCATCTTATTTGCAAATATTATTTTCAGAGCTACTGAGAAACATAGGGACCCCAATTGAAGAGGCAGTGGAGCGAGCACTGGCAAGATACTTTCAGGTGGTAGAGCAGGTCCTTCTCAACGAGGGCCAACACCAGAACCAGATGCCAGAGCCATCCCAGTCCCACTTCCTGATCCAGTAACAGTAGGACCAGCCCTTCCAGATATAAAAGGGAGGCAAACATTACATGCCCCAACTGTCCCACCCCCTGATCCAGTATCAGCAGTTGACAGACCCTGCGATGAGGTTTGTGTTTGAATTCCCAAATATTGCACAATTTCTATTATATTTCAGTTGAATAAAAAACCCGACCCCCCCCCCTTCCAAACACACACACACACACACACACACATCTTGGGTGTCGATCACTGAAAATTTACTTAAAGGTAATGTAATCTACATGACTATAGGTTGTACTTGGATTTTTTACTTTGATTCTTCAAAATGATTTTGTTTTATATATGAAATGATATGTGTGAAATCATATTTTCCACTAATTGATGCTCAAAAGATTGTTAATCTTTGGTAGGAATGTTATTTGTAACATCAGCAATTTTCATTTTTTATATAATTTTTTTTTTTTTATTTCTTATGTATTTCTGTTTTTTTTCTTCAATAATAATAATAATGAACCATTCTTTTATAGCGCATATCACAAAAAATGAATTTATATCCTTATGCGCTTTATAGAAAGAAAAGAAAGAAAAAGGAAAATAGAGTTATAGGGCAGTAAAACATAAGGCAAAAGTACTTTGACACACAACACAAGAAAATAATTTGTTAAAGAAAGAAAGAAAGAAATGTGTCTTTTACAGACCCTCAAAATGCTTGACTGTATCAGCCTGTCTAAGATTGTTAGGTAGCTTATTCCACAACTCTGCTGCAGGTTGTTGAAATGATCTTGCACCATTAAAATTTGTCAACACTGAGTGAGAAACTGATTGTCATTTTGACTTAGAGCGTAGGTTCCTGATACAGGTACGCTGTCTTACTGGAAGCAAATGAAGTTTTTGTAAGATTGGGGTAATGTGATCATGAAGTCTAATGCAAGTTACCAACCTTGCAGAGTTTTGGATGCTCTTGCCATCATATCATGGGGGTGTTTCATAAAGCTGTTCGTAAAGTTACGCATGACTTTACGAATGATTGGAACATGTTCTTGGGTGCTATTACTAATCAGATTCTCAATCATTGAGCACAAGAACTGATCACCAGTCGTTCGTAAAGTCGTGCGTAACTTACGAATAGCTTTATGAAACACCCCCAGAACATTTTAAAGCTTATACATGTATATACATATATCATTGGCAGGGCTTATTAAATCATACATATCCTTGTCTTGTTTTGTATTAAAAATTAAAGAAAACATGATATAAAGATAACTGATGAAAAGAAGAGGAAGAAGAAGAAGAAACATTGTTTACTAAGTTTCCACTGGATATGCATGTTCATGTATTCCTTTTCAACTGTTGACAGGGTTTATTGTAGCATGCATTATTCTTGCCTTATTATTATTTTGGATTAAATTTGTTAAAAGTTAACTGAACATCTTGAATTTTCTGCCACCTAGGAGAACCCACAAAGGGGATGCAGTATTATTAGTATGGTGATTGAAAATGAAATGTTGACAGGGTTTATTGTAGCAAGCATTATTCTTGCCTTATTGTTTTTGTTGTATTAAAATTGTTGAAAGTTAACTGAATGTCTTGGATTTTCTTCCACCTAGGAGTACCAGCAAAGAGGATGCAGTGTTATCAGTATGGTGATTGACAGTGAAAGGCCTATAGAATGGTGAACTCACAAAACACAAGTCCATCACTTGGTCTTCCATGTGTAAAATATTAACACACATATTTCAAAAGAAATAATTCCTTCTTAGATGGATAATTTCAAAGACCCATATTTCAAGAATAGTGCATATATATAGCACAAAGAGTATGGATTTTACAGCATGGATTTTACAGCAGACAACACTTCTATATGCTTTTCATTGAGTGATTCTTATGCTGTGTGGTTTGTATTTTTTCCACAGGGTGGCTGGGAGTTGACTCTGGGGTTAAACTCACTATATAGAAGTGTTCACTGTGTGATTGATACCATAGAGTACATGCTTAAAATCTCACTTTGTGAAATTACCACAGTGTGGTAAAAGTGCACTATGTGAAAGGTACCAAAGTGTGAGAGAGAGTTCACTCTGTGAAAGATACCACAGTATGGCTAAGAGTTCACTGTGTGAGATAGTACACCGTGAAAGATTCCACAATATGGCTGAGAGTTCACTGTGTGAGATAGTTCACTGTGTGAAAGATACCGGAGTATGGCTGAGAGTTCACTGTGTGAGATAGTACACTGTGTGTGTGAGACATCAGTGGTCAAATTTCACTGTGTGAATTGATGGCTAAGAGGTCACTGTGTGAGAGGATCCACAGTGTGGACACACTGTGGTTCACATAGTGTTAACAGTGTGGACGACAGTGAGTGACCACACTGTTAATAACACTGTGAGCCACAGGGTGGACACACTGTGGGCTAGAGTGTGGTTCATAGGGTGTTCACAGTGTGAACTATGATACTGACCACACTGTGATCATACTGTGAGTCACAGTGTGGACACACTGTGGACCACTGAGTGAAAAAGTGTTCCAATTTATCGCAGTGGAATGACTATGTGAAAACATTGTGACCACACTGTGGTTCACACTGTGTTTCACGCTGTGGTGACTGTGTGCTCTTTCCGGCAGGGTACTTATAGACAGCATAAAGAGAGAAACATCTTATTAGGAACAACTCATTAGAAAATCTACACCATGGTAATTAATGCGACTCTTGAAACTTGGCTTACATTTTACGTTGATGTATAGAGGGAAAAGCTTTAATGTGTTCATCAGTTTAACTCGTTGGTCGTTCACAAACAAATACGTGAGCAAGAAGAGGTGAAAAAAGATGTTAAAGTTTGATTCTAATTCTATAAATCTCTACATAGACTTTTTATTATTTCAACCATGATTTCACTAACCAAACCAAGTAAATTGGAAGCGAAATAATAATCTTTGTGTGAATGTATAAGGTCTGGAATTTCGACAATGATACTGATAACGGATTTTTGCATTAACCATATTCAATCCAATGAACTGTTTTGTGAAATAAACGTTACACGTAAACTAAGTTACATCACCACTAAAGCTGCATTTTGTGTCAGAGCAAAGTGAAACAAATAATTCTAGAGAGAGAATTTTTTAAAAGTAATAAACAGACCAGGAGTAAATTATTAATTTTCTGAACTAAGAGACACGAAAATAACATCAAACATACATATGAAATGAGAATTAAGGAATTGACTCATATCAATAAAGATAACCTTGACCCTTTTTTTTTCAAATGTTACTATTTGAGTGTACCAGCACTTAAACATGTATCAAAATTATTTGAAACAAGAGTTGTCAAATGATAAAAAGGCTTGTTTGATATTTCTCAAACCCTTTTTTGCATTATATCGAATATTCTAAGCAAGAGAAGACGATGTGCTACCAAACATTGATTTTTTTTTCTAAAGATAAACTTCAAAGAAGGCCACTTCAGTTAATAGTTTTAATCATGATTTCCTCATAAAAATCAATATCAACATCTACTTAACTTAGCTTTATCAGTCTCAAATGAGATATTAATAGCAATAAATATAACACATGCAGTATACACAGGATACATGACAAATGACCATGGCCATTTGTCATGTATCTTATACAAGGGGGAACCAATGGCAGAAGAAAAGGGGCAGACCGAATAAGTCTAAAACCTGGATTGATAACATAAAGCAGTGGACAGAATGTCTTTTGAGCGGCTAACTAGAACAGCGCTGAAGGAGTTATGGAGAACCTGTGTCTCAAGTTCCATCAAAATGTCGCCCCAACGGCCTCCAAGTAATGGGACATAATATAGATAGATAAATAGATAGTCATCGGTGACGTGACGACGCTGTCGGACGTCTGGCTAGAATGTCGTCATTATCATCATGGTCATTAGAGTGTCTTCTTCCTATCTTTGTCTTCCTTGCTCTTAGAATCACTACGGATTGCTCGAATCCATTTACTTCTTGAATCTCGCAAGTGCCCGAGCCACGTTTGCTGAAATGAACGCAAGGTAGAATGTAGATAATCAAAAATTAAAATTGAAGTTTAGTTGAACATATCTGACCGAACGTTAAAAAAATAAACTACGTTTGTCAGTCACGTCCAATGCACCAATTTAATAAACAAACACGGTCCAAATTTTTCAAGATTCCGGGCGAAATCTCTCCCCAAACCAGTGGCGGATTTAGGGGGACACTTGCGGCCCGTGCCCCTTCCCCATTTTGAAAGAAAAGTGTACATTGTGCCCCCTCTTATTTAATTTGTGCCTCACCCCCTTGGAAATGATAATCTTTTCTCTTTTTTTTTCTTTTTTGTTTTGCTTGTCAAAGAATTTTAAAAGACAAAGAGAGCCGAAAACATGTGATAACCTTTCCTTTTTTTTGCTTGTCAGAAAATTTTCGGAGATTTGTGTCCCCCCCCCCCCCCCCTTTTTTTTTTCTTAATCCTGGATCCGCCCCTGGCGCAAACATTATTGATGTTTAAGTGTTCATAGAGATTATTGTATTTCTTATTCACCTGAAATTCCAACCACATAAAGGGTGTAGGTTTTAAACAGGCAATAAGTCTATGACCAAACAATACACGTCTTATTTTGCGCGTTCCCATGACTCTCATTTTCTCTTTCTTATCTACTTTTTAAAGCAAAATCATGACTTGATAATATAAAAGTCTGATATCATTGAGACGAAGAACTTTATTATCTGAGCTAAAGAACTTGTATACAGCGAGATATCAGAACAATCAAATCTATTTCGTTTAAATTTGGGAACTAAGTATTATTGTATTCATGATTACCTGATTTGCCTCCGATGAGCCCGAGAATGCATAGAGAGTATGGACTTGTCCATATCTGTTCAGCTGTACCAGTACGAAGCAATGCTTGATTCCGTTTGCTGTAAAGTGAATGAAATTACAATACAAAAGTGAATTTACTGGGATGGTACATCAGGAAACATAAACGATTACATTCTTTACAGAGACGTTTCATAATTGTAACATCCAAGAAAGGAGTGTATTCTAATGCCCCAGCCAAATTTTTAAAAACATATAGAGAAAATTGATATAATATTTCTTTGAGTTATTCAAATGAATAACTTACATGAATTCGTTTTTTATGCAGTATTTCACATTGAGCCCTATAGACGGTATGTTGGAAGCACATTTGGAATTTCTATAACTTTTGGAGTTACGACTCTAAATACAAATATAACACATACCAGTAACTGTAAACAAATCTTTACACTTCAATAACAAATGCTCATATACTAGTAGATAAGCCTTTACAATTCAGTTCTCGAAGTACAAGTAAAAAGTCTTTGAATTTTATAATCAGGATATACATACAGAACTCCAATGATTATTTTTTGCAATTCAAACAAAGAATTACCCAAGGCCTGCTTGGCATCGATGTCCACTAGTTCCAGTCGATCTAGAGGAAGAGGCGACTTACAGACTACAAAACTATATCCTTCTTTATGTTTCGGGACAGAGTTCTGTGGTTGTCCGTATGGTGATGAGTTGTCTGTGAGCGATTTCTTCTTGTTAGCTGAAGTACGACGCATTCGTGTTATTAACAGCATGTCATCGAATAAGAACACATACATTTCTTGTAATCTCCCGTTCTCTGTCAGACAAATAAAAAAAAACGTTAAAAAAAGGAGTTAATTTTCATTCTTACTTAACCCGATAGCCCCCTATAAGCCCCACCCACCCAACTACCCCTCCCCCCTCCAGGCGCGTAGCCAGGAGGCGGTGGGGGCGGTTGCCCCCCCCAAAAAAAAACAACAAACCAACAAACAAACAAATAAACAAAAACAAAAAAACAAAAAAAAACAACCGCCAACTAAAAAAATAAAGCAAGAGCGAAAAAGCGGGGGAAGTGAGAGAAAAAAAAGCCTAAAAAGGTGCTACGAGCCGTTTTCTTTCTCTCAAAATTTGCTAAAGCGTCAAAGCGTGCAGTTTTACGTCCAAAAAAGTAGCCAGGGCGTCGAATTAGCTTTTCGCCTAAAAAAAAGGGTGTACATGCACGAGCCGTTATCTTTCTCTCAAATTTGCCAGATCGTCAAAGCTTTCTCACTTCTCTCGGGAAGGCGGAAACTCTCCTCCCTGCGCCCACCCCTGTTAAATACATGCAGTATTGCGTCCAAATAATTGAAAAGCAGTCAGGGCATTGAACTTACTTTTCGCCTTAAAACAAAATGCTACATGAGCCGTTATCTTTCTCTCAAATTTGCCAGAACGTCAAAGCTTTCGCGCTTCGCGCGGGAGGGGGGGGGGAACTCCCCCTCCCCCCTCCCTGCACCCACCCCCTGGGGAGTACGCTTTGCGTGCTTATCAACCCCCCCCCCTAAAATTAAATCCTGGCTACGTGGTTGCCCCCCCCCCCCGCCCCGAATGTTCATGGCGATAATCATGTTAATGTTCGTAGAATATTTTTTGTCAACCGCGAGCTCACGCGACGTATACCATCTTGTAGCCCTCAGTCTTACTTAATACCAAATTCATAAACTTTCAATCATCGCTATAACAACGAAGTAGAAAAACCCCCACAATACAATATGAAAAATAAGAAACCTTTTTATTAATAAAATTATTCGATTTGCAAAATGTAAACTCTTTAAATCTCAAAAATGGACTATATCGTTGGACTATATCGTTGGACTCTGACGGCACAGTATACGTTAAGAAAGAATATGCCCAAAGTAATGTCAGGTCTTTTATGTTTTTAGTTTCATCAGCATGTATACAAACCATGAATCTGAATAAAACAAGTCTTTACTTCATTGTTAAGGACCTGCATGTTAGTAGTTGGTTACTGAAAATAATTCAATGAACTCACCGAAGATATGAAGATGCCCTTCATATACCAATGTTCGTTTGGCACTAAACCAGGAGTGATCTCTGGATTTCTTTGAGATAGTGGACTTCAAAAACTATTGACGAAAGATAAAAGTAAAAATTTAACTCCTTTACAAACTGCTAAATATCAAGTATGCAATAAATACAAGTTTTTGGTATGGTTGCTTGTATGTTTAGAAGAGATGGGTAGGGTAATACAAATTCAGGAAATGTATTCTCAGTGACTTCATGACCGAAATCATTTTACTTGGGCTCTGAGTAAAGTGAATATTTAGAAGAGACTGAATTGACAATTCTCATATTAAATTGCGAAAAACAAAACAGATTTTCGCTTCATAAAATTGGTTCATGATTATAAAGGCACACTGTTATAATAGCAACACCTTTTGCCAAACTACTGGTTAAGAGCGTTTACCTCTGGAACGGAACCAGATAATTTGGAGTCGATTTCTTCTACTGGAGGCCAGCCAATCATCTGTTGTAGTTCTCTCATTCGTTCAAAGTTTGCCAACCATTCCACCTTGCCTTCAAGATCACCTGTGGTAGAAAACAAATAATACATAAATGATCTATTAAGAAGTTTCCTTTTGAAAATTATTTGAAGCATGATAATCCTGGGACCCAACAACAAAACAAATTTAGACATTATAATATTGCCAAAACTACAACTTAGTAACTTTTGCATTATCATCTTTTACATCTTGCTTTTGTATGACTTTAATTGAGCTAGCCGAATAGGATGAAGAGAGAGAGAGAGAGAGAGAGCAAATGTTTCATAAATCGAGATATTCCAGATAAGCGAGAAAAATTATTATTGCCAAAAAAGTGATTCTGGTAGAGACTAGAAATAATATGACAGTGATATCAGCAGACTATTGGTCGTACAAGATATTACAAAGAACAAGAAGCAAATCAAGAGTGCATCACTTATTTAACCCTAAAATATTTATTATTATAGCCAATCGGACGTTTCTTCTTCCTTGAATATTAAATCTAATATTCAAGGAAATAAGCTGCAATATCCTTTCATTGGTTTTAAACTCACCGATTGCACTCTCAACAGACGCCAGTGTAGCATTGAGTAATTCCATCTCCTTGGTTTGTGAGGTGCAATTCCTGATATCTCTGAGTAGTAAGGTGTACTTGGTGATTCGCTGGATAGGTGTGATCAAAAGATCAGGAAGTTGAAGTCTTTTACATCGGCTGTCCTGCTCACATATCTAATGGTTGAAAGTACCAGACAAATCAATAAGTGGTGAGATTAAATCAAAATGCTAAATGTTAAAAAGGAAGATGGAGAACAAGCAATAAACAAAAGCTAACCCAAATAGGATAATGTTTTACTGTTAAAAATAAATCTGTTTCTCATTCAATAATAATGAGGGCTTTGGTTTTCTCACCTTGCAAAATTCAGTGAAGTCATCCTGCTTCTTAAGGGATTCAAGGTACAGCAAGGCTCCGGAATAATTCATGCAGTAGCTGGAAAACGCAGGACATACTTGCATCTCAAACTGAGGAAAGTGAATGAGAGAAAATATGGAAGGGAGTGTTGCATTTACATCCGAATTACAAGAGTAATAAATGTTCTTTATAATTATGCAGAAGAAAAAGATTATAACCGTTCGATGGACTACATTATACCGTTATATCCTATTTTGTCTGTAAAGAAAATGATGATTATCATGTACTTTATATTTTATTTGTATAGAATAACAGGACAAGAACTTAGACAGTGGTTCACAACTGCGATATGAAATTCAATCATATACAAACATGAAATACCGTAATAATTCATCCATAATACTTACAGTTGCAAATGCAGCTACGATAGCCTCCGCTTGCCCGAATTCTCCTTCGGAAAGTCGGCTGGAGAAATTCTTGATTAGATCACGACAAAGATTCGCACTGACCTAATGGGCAGAAAGAAAAATGTTTTCACAATGAGCATTTATAGAAACATTATTCGAATATACATGCATAAATTCGCGGTGGGAAAATACAAAGTGTGAAAAAATATGATTAAATTAAGACCAACATACCGTACATAGTTCATCAACGTTGGCGAAAATTTTGACAATCCCTATGTGCATGAGGTGATCTTCACATTGAAGCCATCGAAGTCTCTCTTGGAAGATCTGGGTAAAAAACAAATTAAGAAATTTGATTTGCTCATGTTGTTGAGGGTGTGTGCAATATGAAATCATATAGGCCTATCATAGAATAAAAGGGTAGAAAATATGGTCTCAGTTCTTTCAGTTAATACTGACATGCACAGATACCATAAAAAACAACAGGCCCTATACACATGTGAATATTTCGGCATACCGGCCTGAAAATTTGTATCTGCTGTGAAATTCATGTGCTTGCTTAGTAACATAAATGTCTCATAATAATAACAACAACAAAATCTTATTCTTTAAAGAATATTAGCCTAACTCATATCATCAAAACCAATGTGATTCAACACAACTCCTTTCAAGCATGTATGCACATGGGAAAAAACACACACGTCGATAATAAGCTTCCATTGATTGATATGTCAACATTTCGTGCAGACTATTCACAGCATCAAGAGTTTTATTGATTTTATTAATTGAGCTAATAATGCATTGGTGCCATCAGTCAATATCTAAATGCTGGAACTAACAACGATCAGAAACCTGATACGTCACAGACATTATCAACTTAGTGATAATTGCATGCAATCTTTGTGATCCTGGGGAGTAGGAGGTCCGAGTCATAATCGATTTCAAACTCAAATTCAAAGAAATAATGATGGATTTGGTGTCACTGTCTTCAAATTAATATGATCAATAAGAGCATATTGGATCTGGAACAATCCTTTCGCCGATAATGAAGAATAATAAATGAATTATAGTTTTGTTATAATCAGTGGCGTTGTGCGTATGCAGGAGTATCCAGTCATGATGTCTTTCATTATATGGGTGGATGTAATGCGAGAAGGGGGGAGGGTCTGGGTGGGGGTAGTGTCATCCTAATCTAAAGAAATTTTCCCCTCCCCCTTTTCTCTCTTGCTCCCCCCCCCCCCCCCTCTCTCTCTCCCCCCCCCCCCTCTCTCTCTCTCTCTCTCTCTCTCTCTTTCTCTCTCTCTGTGAATCTTCTTATATATTACCTCTCCCTTTTCTCGTTTCTCCCTCTTTTTACCATCTCATAGGGACACGTAACTTCACCTTTGATCAAAATATCAACTTAGCAAAGTAAAATAAATTTTAAATTCATCATAATCAGTGTGCAACTGTGAGGCCGCTATCAAATTTTGAAACCATTGTTACTTACCTCTTTCAAAACTAGAATATGATCGATCATGTATGCGCATTCACTTCTGAACATTTCCCAGACTTTTTCTCGTCTTTTATATTCCTCCTTGCTGATAGAAGATATATCGAATGGATGACCAAGTCCCGATTCAATAAAGTCCGTCCAATGTTGATCCTATGGGGGAAGGTATAAACACAAATCATTTTAATCATTGCTTCTTTTTAAAAAAATAAATAAATGAAGGAAATAATGAAATACCAATAGTTGAGACAAGCACAACACAATGATTTGTATAGTTCTTCTTCTATTGAGAACACCACATGGAATTTCATAGAACTTCAAAATAGGCTTTCAAGATTGATATTTTGGATTGATTATTTCACTAAACAAAAACATCTCATGCAGTGTATTAATTAAGGACTCTTCTTATCGTACATGTTCAGTGACTTTAAAAAAGCGAATAGTTAGGATTATTTCACCATTTTGGTCTTATTCCATCATGATTTTTTTATAAATAAGTAGCAAATGTTCTAAAGAAAACCAAGGTGAAAAAAGACAAACCTTGAAGACAGCAAACTCTAGTTCGTCCTGATCGTGTCGTTTGAAGTTTGAGATAATTGCCCCCATTCCACTCTTCTCTTGCTTTCCCTATCAAGACAACAATAAATGTAGAGCTTTAGTTAGACCTTGTGAATACCAATAAGAAATAGAACATAGATAATTTTGCATAAGACAGAACTTAAAAACGAAAGATAGATAATGTATCTTAATTTGAACAATGCGTATTAAACGTCATACTTACAAACTTTTTCCTGAGCATGGCAGCTATTTTCTTCTTGCTGTCTGTTGATAAAGAAGAAAAGAGAAATCAAACTTATGGTTAGGTCTATTTGGAGAATGATAAGAAAGAGTAATGATAATTATACATAACACTTTTAACTACAAAGCGCACCGAATTCCTCGATAAAGAAAAGAAATGAAATGATAGTAAAATGTATACAGGCTTACCTTGTACTTCTTCACTGGCAACATGATTATCCAACCCTTGTACACTTGATTCGATGAAACCTTTACACGAGGAAAATGACAAAGACAAAAGGAAAAACATTTAATCATTTTGCGGTTGTTTGTAATAATAATGATAATAATAATAATAATAATAATAATAATAATAATAATAATAATAATAATAATAATAATAATAATAATAATAATAATAATAATAATAACAACAATAATAATAATAATAATAATAATAATAATAATAATAATAATAATAATAATAATAATAACAATAATAATAATAATAATAATAATAATAATAATAATAATAATAATAATAATAATAATAATAATAATAAATCTATATAGCGTATATTATGTGAATACTTCAATGCACTTTACAATGTTATTTATTTATACATACATAAAATATTAGCGATGTGAGTTTATCTTCCGATTGTATACGTACTTCTTTTTATGCAGTATAGAATTTTATTTTTAATTATCAATGTCATTATTACTACACCAACTGATACCGCGCCATCCTCTCCCACAAAAAAAACAACAATCCAATACTGGAAGTGGCCTTTTCCCTCCTCTCAGAATAAGTAGCAATATTTTCAACCGTTTTGTACGGTTAAAAGTTAAATTACACAATGCAGTTATACACCGAACACAACCTGGTTTCACAATTTACGATCTATATACCGGCCAATGCTGGAACATGGACGTATACCCACAAAAAACATAATTTTTAGATATTTGCATTTGGTAATCTTAATCGAAAAAACATGTAGAATTATTATTTGCAAATCAATAATCCAAACTTGCACCTATAATCGTCAATATATTCAACCAAAGATGAAAATTTGAAGTGACACTTTTCGGCATCCATTGTTAACTTACCCTGTACATGCTGAGCAGCCACAGCTGAAACAAAAATAGGTTTGCAAGGAAAATGATGATTTAGTTTTGTGTACAGCTTCATAATCATGTACAAGTTCAAGTTTGAAAATTCATAATTGTTGATTATTCATTGCCCAATTTATCATACAAAATCGGTGTGAGCTTATCCGTTTAAAATAATCATCTCTATATCTAACTTTTCCTCTCCTTCTCCCTCTCCCTCATTTCTCTCACTCTCTTTGTTTTCGGCCAGGAAAAAACCACAGGCTGACAAAACAGATTTGAGGTGAGTCCAGATCAATACAAAGCTATTATTACTGTGACAAATCTGAGAAGAACACACGACTCAGTACAGGATCCAACAACATGGACCTTGTGATGTACAGTAGGCTACAATCGATTTAATTTCTCGAACATTTGTCAATCAAACTTTATTGTCAATCAAAATAAACTTAATCCTATAAGGTTAAACTTAATCCTAAGGTGTTTAAGCTACTTCTGCTTTCACAGTTCTGACGATATAATCCGCTTTACGTGAGGGTGACGAGGTCGTGGCGAAATTACAAATGCCTGATTTATTGCTTCTTTATTCAAAATATCAATAACCAATTATATTAATTATATTTCAAACCAATTGGATTATTGATCGTAGAATAAATGCATTATGCACTGGCGGTAACTGCCCCATAACCCCGTTTTTACACCCCGGTACGTGAAATAAGTACGAGAACGAAAGAAAAATGTGCCCCTTTCAATTTTAGACTCAAAAAAGGAACCTACAACATTTTGGCTTTTCAGAGAGATTTTTTCAGAATTAACACCCTATAAAATGTGATAGGCCTTTATTATTATTTTTTCGCTTATCAAACTTTTTTGTGGGTTGTGCCCCCTTGTTTTTTTTTTTTACAAAAGCCTGGATCTGCGCATGATACTTACAAGCTAAAGTAATACTAGCTTCACTCATAATACTAGCTCGATGTTCATTCGAATGTTTTCTTGGTGCTGTAGGGAGAAGGAAGTCCATCTGGGGTGCTGACAAACCAGTAGTGGATGAGTTTCTTGTGGTTTGTGGCGGTGAATCGGGCTTATAACTGTAATGGTAAACCAAGATGCATTTCTGAAATAATTCTGTTGCCAAATTGACTAAACAAAAGGTGATCGCACAGATGCATTTCTGAAATGAGATAGTTCAGGATGAAACACTCAAATTCAACTTGATAACATCATCTCAAGGATGATTGATGGAAAAGGATGTGCATGCTCATGGATTCATTCAGTTTCAAAGACATGTTCGTGAGGAAAAACAAGTGAATTAATCTGCAGAATTAATGTTATTTTTTGTTTCTATTTCATTGGGAACTTTAACTGCACCTTTGAATATTGTACGCCATATATTAATGTTGCAATCATCATCATATACCGAAAGAGAGCATTACAATTTAATAACCATTCGGATGCCACTGCCAATGATTACATTAAAGAATAGGAAAATAATTATCAATAATCAAGATTTTTTTTTTTTAATTCTTAACCCTACATGAAATTTCGAATATCTAACACTCACTTGTTCGACTCTTGTTCTTCAGAACCCAATTCAGGGACAGCCGGTGCTACTTGTGATATGACAGCATCCCTCCTCTGCCTCATACGGGAACTCGGGGGAGGAATATTCACTTCATCTTCCCCATTGTCGTCAGGTTCAACCTATACAGAGTTATAAAAAAAAATCACCATTCTGAGATGGAAAGTCTTTTTTTCTTTAAATAATAACATATACGAAGCATGAAATTAGTACTGTCATACATGGGAAGAACTTTCTTTTGAAGAAAGATCTATTTTATATAACTGTTATTACATATTCTATGCTGGATATCATGTTCTATTCCCTAATGGCCGTATATCTCACCATTCCAGTATTAGCAAGTAACTCTTTTGAGTTATTCATATAAAACAAGAAGTAATAAAATGATGGGGTACAATGCATGAAGCAGAATATCCTGACATATAAAATTATGCCCTGTGAATCACTTAAACCGGCAAGTCCAACAGATTACATTTAAAAATTAATTATGAATACGTAAGCAGATTATAAAAACTTGACAGATAACATTCCAAATAGTTATGAAACATACCTTTTGATGTCGTGGGTATGAAGACTTGATACCTTGGAGCAATTCAGGAGATGGAACTCGGAGTGAACTGTCATTACTCGTTACAGACTCGGACGAATCTTTAAAATGGTGGCAAAAAATCCCAGATTAAAAAAAAAGTCCTTTTCAAACCGTGTCATGATCAAGTTGCATTATAATTATAATAATATAGGATATTTAGGAGCATTATCAAAATACAGGATTAGATATATAAGCAATAGCTACTTAGCCCCGATTATTCCAAAATTAAATGTGTACACCAAAGATAATAATTATAATAATAATATTGGATAATTATATAGCGCTCATATCCACCATGAATGGTGCTCAAGGCGCTCCAATATATACCCCGGCTCTAGCTATAGGCTACCGATTTCGGTGCTCACAGCATTCAAGGAATTAATTCCTTCCGGTACCCATTTAACACCTGGGTGGAGAGTGGCAAATGTAGATTAATGTCTTGCCAAAGAACACTTATGGGTTCATAAAGTTAGCGTTTAACACTGTTATCTTCATATAGCCGGGCTAAGCCTTTGTTATGTATACGTTCTCTAAGTTGGATATTGTAAATTATTTTCGAATGTGAAATTTTTTTATGAATACTCATGTTGGCCAGTTCCGATTCATTGCCCATACCTAATAGCTCCAAGGATTGTTTGGCAGAACACTAAATCTAGATAACTAAATGGGAATAGTATTTTCATTTGTTCTAAATTCATCTTTTTCTCTAACACATTTCCAAATAAACTACAATAACTCACGTACTGTGAATGAGTCACTCCAATATTATTAGCAACCTTCTTTCCTGTTAATGTGGAAATACTTTCAAATGAAGGTCAAAACTGAATATATTGTATTTCATTTAGAATTGCAGAAATTACAAATCCATCAACATTAAATTTGAAAGTACCCTTTATTAGTAGACCAGCCAAGATGATTTTTTTTTTACTTTGGACGGCATTTTTGGGTAATGCTTGGCATCCATGCTAAAACTCTTGCAAAAATACTGAGGAATAACGTACGGGCGGATGCCACGCGCATTTTTTCCTAAAAAGGCCATTTTTGGCTCAAAATTTGAAAGAATGTCAAATATTACGATTTTCATTTTTTTGACTTAATATGTAATACCTGATAAAGTTATAAACCTGATTAATATACAATTGAAAATTGGATATTACACACACATGTATGGCGTAATGAAACATAAAACTGTGATTTACTTAAAATAATAGGTTGTGAAAACTACCAATATTTCAAAGTTTTTTACCCAACGTAAATTTGTCTATTTAAACGCTTTTTCTTGATTAAACATATCATGTATATTGTCATGTCACATACAGAAAAGAAATTATCCGAATAGGTGATAGATAACTCTTTCTATGTTATCCCAAAGGGAATGATGTATTTTTACAGGATGCGCATTTTGAATGAAAAACACTATTTGAATGTAAATCTAGAGTGTACATGTACATAAAGCAATTATCCCATGTATTGTCAGTATAGTCTATGGGCCAAAACCTGAAATGTCCCCATCTCCTCAAAGATAATCTTAAATGAAGGTTTTTTTAAATGTTAGATGCGACCATTAACTATCAAAATATGCTTCTTTACCCTAAATTAAAAGGTGGGCGTGACCACAAGGGCTATTACCATGGCAACGGATCAAGAACAATAGAATTTCAGAAAATGTCATGTATTAGTGATTAAGAAAGTACAAAAACACCTTGTAACATTTTAGAATAATGTATCAAAAGTTTCTCACTTGATTATAACCCAAATAAGAGTTATAAAAATTAAGTGTCCATCATGTTTGAAAATGGCTGTTGCTATGGAAACAGTAAGAAAAAACTCACATTTGAGCACAAAAAACCATGATGCTACCGAAAAAAATAAGTACAACATTGACCATTATCATTTCTCTTTTACAGGACACTCACTTATCATAAATTATTTTAATAAAGGGGTGGTGGATGTGAACACTACATGTGTAGGCTGTTACCATGGTAACAAATGTATTTATTGTGTTGTATTTCTAACAAAATGTTGTATTTCTAACAAAATGTTGTATTTCTAACAAAATGTTGTATTTCTAACAAAATACTATGCTTGTTTTCAACATGAAATAATGATAAACATCTAATAATTTTTGCCGCCCGTTTGATTATATTCAAAATCTTAATTGATTGGAGTAGAGTTAAATTTGATTTATAAAAAAGCTGTTGCCATGGAAGATGTAATGAAGATGAAATCTTTCAACCAAAGAAAGAAATGTGACCTACCAATACAAAATAAATGTTAAACAAACAGAATTTGAACAATATCAAATGAATCATATATTATTTTTCCCCGTAGCTATCAGAATCAGCTTGTTTGCCTTAAAGGCCAAGTCTACCCAAATAATGAGTTGAGTTGAATCAATAAATTAAAATTAAATAAAACAGTAAAGAAATATCAAATCGAATAGAAATAAGAAATTTACAGCATTTTGAAGTTTTGCATTGTTTTGTGAAACAGCGATATGCATAACATGGGCTGTATGCAAATTAGTGATCTGATGATGTCAAAAAACTCACTTTTCCTTTTGTATTTCATTTTATGAAATTTCAAATATTTCATTTTTTTCATAGATATGTATAAAGATTCTCTTCATTGCATCACAATAAGTTATAATAATAATGATCGTACACACTATATGAGGAGTAAAACTTTGTTTTACATTCTTGGAGAAGAAAGTTGAAATATTTGAAATTTCATATAATGAAATACAAAAGGAAAAGTGAGCTCATGACATCATCGGCTCAATAATTTGCATACAGCCCATGTTATGCATATCACTGTTTCATGAAACAATGCAAAACATTAAAATGACATAAATGTCTCGTTTTTTATCCGATTTTGATGAAAATTTTAACCTTTTTTGGTTTAATTTTACTTTATTGATTCAACTCAATTTTGGCGGTGAACTTGGCCTTTAAAGTTAGTAGTGGATGTGTTCCTCATGGACGTTGTCATGCTTAATAATGAGTTACACATTACAAAACTATTGGAATTTGAAAATTACCACACATTCCTAATTGAACAACATGCAAGCAAATGTCAGATTCTTAATATATATGTATATAATCTGAGCTTTCATTTCAAATCTTTCTAGATATTAGAAAGAAGTGTTTTGACAAACAGTGTCAAATGTTTTGCTCGCTCACAAACTTTACAAAACTGTGAAGATGATTTTTAGCTATACAGACATTAGCGCCCACCCCATCACAATTATGTCTGCATGGCTTTCATCATTTGGTCGACCACTCGGAAGTCGGTCTCGCCAAGGTATTGATAATGTATCAAAATCATATTGAATATGTAAGAAAACTTGCCTACATGTACGTTAAAGGATGGATTGGCCGGTCACATAGCAGTTCCCTATAACCGAATTGCAGTTTCTCAAATCTGCCCCTGGCAGTGTCCAACTATTTTATTGTAGTGAAAATCGGTGAAGTCTGATCGGGCCTTTATTGTCAGAGACACAGAACGTAAGGATGATTAAAAACCTTCTCTTTTAACATATGAATTAATGAATGAATGAATTAATTTATTACCATTTCTGAAACAATATATGAAACATATTTACAAGGCATTTACAAATGTGAATGGTAATGGGAGACCACGAAATAGCTTAAATGGCTAATGAATATGTGGTTCCCTGACAAAAATTATGTAAATGTGATATAATTAAAGATTACTTAAAACACTAAGTAATTTTTAAGAATACAAATACTCTAACAAATAAGGTCTTACAATAATCAGTAAAAACTGTAAATACTGGCAAGAAGAGTATGTATATATACACACACACGCAATCAATATCAATGAAAGCAAAAACAAAAGTTTGTTCATTGAGTATAAACAAAATACCTGGGGGGTGTTTCATAAAGCTGTTCATAAGTTACGAATGACTTTACGCACGACTGGCGATATGTTCTTGTGCTAAATGAGATATCCCAGATTTTCCCTGGTGTTTTAACATGTGGGACTGAATTTCCAATAACCCTAATCAATTTTGACAAATAATAAACTTTGCATTCGGATGCTTGTTTAACAGCAAGAATTTTAATCCACAAAGATCGGATTTCACCTTTAGCTGATGGGAATCAAAATGATTGAGAATCCAATTAGCACCCAAGAACAGGTACCAGTCGTGCGTAAAGTCGTTCGTAACTTTACGAACAGCTTTATGAAACACCTCCCTGTATCTATAAAACTACAGGTTATATATTCACAAATACCAAAAAAGGGGGGGGGGCAAAACAAAACAAAACAAAACAACTACAACAAATCAAAACAAAAACAAAACAAAACAAAACAAAAACAAACAAGTGATACATCACTCTAGATATTCCATTAGCATCATTTCTCTTAACTTCCTACAAAATGTTTTGACACAGGGTTTCTCTTTAATATCTAAGGGCAATGAATTCCATATTCTAGAACCGTAGAATGAAATTGACCTCTTTCCATGCTCAGTCTTTACTTTTGGTAAAATGAGAGTTTTGCTATCTTTTTGTCTCGTATCATACCTGTGATCGAAAAATTGGCAATATTCATATACAGAATGGGGAAGTTGTTGATGTATTTAAAACTTATACATGAAGGTAGCTGTTTGAAACCTGTGAAACTTGTAAATATCTAAGATTTTCAATGCGAGAAATAAAGGCGCAGACGGTGTCGTAAATCCACTAAAGGTAATAGCCCTAACAATCATTTTCTGTGTAATGAATATTCTGTCAACAAATGAACTATACGCACATCCCCAGACTTCAAAGCCATGCGAAATGTGTGGCTTAACAAAAGAATGATACAACAATAATAGTATGTAACGTGGAACAAAGTGCCTCAACCGATACATAATTCCAACTTTTTTGCGGAGCACTGTACATGTTCTATTTATATGATTCTTCCAGGTTAAATAATATATGCAGGTTGATGCTAATGTGGAGCTTATTGTCAGAGCAACAAAATACATCAAACTACACTAATACATCAAGTTCAAAAAATAAATGAATAAATAATAAATTGAAGTCTACAAATGAAATGATTATACTCATTCTTCAAAATTATTCAAGGATTAATCACCAGTTTTTAACATTATACTCATAATTATTTAAATAATACTGTATCACATTTACCCCGAAATGTAAGTCACAATGTGCGATATTGCATACTAAATCAGAGGTTAAAAATTCTTTGATATCTGGGCTTTTCTTTTAATTTGTCGTGCAAAAGCTAAACTTTATTTCATTTTTATGATATAAGTTATCTTTAACTATAACTGAAAAAATGATACATGTTATATGAACATTATAACATTTATATGTATCATTATGGTTCATTATGAATTCACTGTGCGGTCCACAAACATAGAATTTTCCTTTCAAAAAATATAAAGTCATATGAATGCAATCTCCGGGAGGTGGAACAGCATATCAGAAAGTGAGAGAAATAAACAGCAATATTCAGTGATGATTTGTCATGTATCCATACAGAGATAATGGAATTCTAGACTCTTGGAAAGGGCAGACTTAAGTATTAAGAGGGTTATGTGAAGACAATACTCTGTATGATATTGTGTATTGTATTATGTAAACACAATAACACAACCGGAACTTTAGTGGAGTAATGTACATTTATCCTAATATGCAAGTCAATGAATGTGCAAATCTGTGAAGAAAAAAAAAATTACCATACAGACAGCAGTTTAATCCTTGTTGGGGTATGATTTTACGTTTTCAGAACGAAAGACAGAGATGATTCTTTTTTTATCTTATAATAGATCGTATCTATTACAAAATAAATCCTTATTTGTATACATGGAATTTAATTTAAGGTCATTTATTATAACTTTCCTTGGGAACAGGGGTGTCGAAACATGTTCATGATTGGGGGATGACCGGCGTGGGGAGGGTGTGGGAGGGGGGTATCCCACGCCAGGGATTTTTCAAAAATCTGTCTGCAAAACTTGCATTTTAGAGTATCCCGAAATGGTTTTCTGTGTGAATAAATGTTGTTAAATGATGAATTTGGATAATTATTAGTTTTAAGTTAATGTATCACAATTCTCCCTTATTTTATCCAAAAATATTGGGGCGGGTGTGATAATACAGGCCATCTCCCACCTCAAATTTCGGGGGGGATATATAGCCCCCCCCCCCCCCCCACCCCCGGGATCGACAACCACATGTTTGGGAATCTCGATACCACTTAGGCTTAGCTATCTCTTCCCTTTGCATGAAAAATCTTTGCTAACTGTTCCATGTTCTAACCAACGTTGTACATCTGACAGTCGGAGACATGCAAAAGTGGTACGTCCGGGGGGTGAACAGTTTCTTACTTTTAAAGTATCCCATTTAAAAAGAAAAGTGAACCCTTGTACTTCAGGAAAGTGTCTCCTTTTCTTCCTAACCGGTGCCAGTTCCACATTCTTATTAAAGTCTCCCTTACCACCTATGATAAAAGCCACCCTTAACTTGGATTACTATCCCCATTCAAATCAAACAGGTGTTACATTTACTCTTGCAAGTACCCCTTCCCCTCCCAACAGTTTCTTTATAATGTGTGTTTAGTCAGTAGAATTGTTGAGAGTTCTGTTACATTACATCACAGCACAGTAGAATAACTAATAAAGTAGCTACACTATATAAATTTATCTAATTATTAGTAAATGTTCCTTTTTCACCTCTGAAAATATCCCTTTTAGTAATATACATTCCTTTTTGATAAAACCCCTATTCAAATCTGATACGTGCCCCTTTTCCTTTGATAAGTGCATCTTTTCCTTTGCAACAACATTTTTGTCATTCTCATTAGCTGATAAGTACTCCTTCATCTATTATTCCCCCTATTAATTCTGAGAGCTAACTGGTTTACTTAGACAAGTACCCCTATTTCTTCTTTTTTTTCAGTAAAGTGATCCTTTCCCTCTAATAGGTGCTCCTTTTCATCTGTTGAGTGCCCTATTTATCGTCAATAAAATTGCCCCTTTCATTCTGATACATGGCGTTTTCCTTCCATTAAGTGCCCTTTTGACCCCCAAAAGTGTCACTATTTTATGAAACGTGCCCCTTATCCTTTTAATAAGTGCCCTCGTTTTTTTATAAGAGCTCCTTCCTCTGATGTCCCTATCAAAATCTAATAGGTGTTCCTTTTCCCATTCTCATACTCCAGTCTCCCTTTTCCATTCTCATACTCATAGCTGGTGAGTATCACTTATGATATGTAAGAAGTGCCCCTTTCACCTCTAATTGTTGGCCTTTTAGCTCACCTGAGCAGAAATGTTCAATTGTGCTATTGCGGTCGCTCACCATCTTTGTCGTCCGTCGTGCTAATCTTTTCAATTATTTCAACTTCTTCCCCAAATGCATGGCTGGATTTTAACCCAAACTTGGTAGGATTCATTCTTAAGCAGCAGGAGGTAAAGGATTTTTTCCAATGACCGATTCTAGGACAACTACCCCCTGGAAAACTACCCCCAGGACCACTAACCCCCCCCCCCCCCCCCAGACAACTACCCCTTGGTTCTGGGGTAATTGACCAGGGGGTAGTTGTCCTGGGGTGGGGGTGTATCAGGGTAATCATCATTTTATGGGGGTAATTTTTCCAATCATTATTATAAAAAAAAAAAACTCGCTCCCTCGCCTTAATAAAATTAACATTCCCTTAAATACGATTATGCCCCCCCCCCCCGCTTCGCAGCAAGAAGATCCCGTTTATGCTATACATTATTATCAAAATAGAAGTGTAAACAAAATTGATCTCTCGCTTAGCTCACTCGCCTAATCAATATTAAAATTCCCTTAAATACGATTTTTCCCGCCCCACCACTTGCCAAGAAGATTCAGTTTATGCTACAATTTTTTTTTTCAACGAGAAGTATTACTATTATTTCCGCTCGCTGTCTACGCTCGATCGCCCAGTCAAAAAATAACATTCCCTTAAATATGATTATTATTAAAATCGAACATTAAAAATGGGCTTGCTCGCGAATATCAAATAAACACTCATTTGATGTGGAACAAGAGTGATGGTAGGCGGTGCTTAATTAAAAATCGGCAAGAAAAAAACTTATTCGAATTAGATTTGTTAAATCAAAATAGATTCACGGTTGACACTCGTCACGGGTTGAGAACAAATTATTCTATTACTTGCTTCTGCACCTGCTCCCCCCAAAAAAATAATGATGTCGTCGTTCACAAAAAAAGTTTTATCGGTAATCGGTGGCACACAGACTCAGGTTCGTCGGTAAATAAGTGGTTTCGACACCCCCCCCCCCCCCCAACTCAGAAAAGCCTAGCGACGCCCCTGGGCCTATCCAGTCTTTCATGATGACGTTGTACTTTGAACCCCACTATGATGAATTTTTCCTCTTCATAAGAATCTGATGTCACTGACGGATCCAGGATTTTTCAAAGGGTGGGGGGGGGGGGTGAACTCTCGATGTGAATGAGTGATAAGCGGAAAAAAAAAGAAAGAAAAAAGAAAGGCTTCTGCCACCAAAATAGGGGCCGAAGTCCTAGATGTCTATCAGGGATAATTTTTAAAAGCTCCGCCAAAAGCCCACCCCCCCACCCCTGGACCCACCACTGGATGTCACAGCCCGCTATATTATGCTCGCTTGGAAATTAAATGAATATACAGACCATCACATACCCTCACACTCAACTGCACACTGTGATGTAAAGCGAGAAACAAATAGGTTTATCTGAATCTTTCCTGAGATGGCTTCAAAATGTAGGGTATATATTGTCGAAACTTATGTATTCACTTTAACGTTTCCATTCATGCCTTTCCCTTTTCCCTAAAAAGTGCCTTTTCTGTTAACGCCCCCTTGCGCATGCCCCCTTTTCCCCAGAAGTTATTTTTCTGCTGCTGTCTACTTTACACCCCCCCCCCCCCCCGCCATTTCAAAAGTACTCTGACTTTTTACGGCTCTTATTTTAGTAAACAATCCATAAAGTTAAAGGAACTATGTATGGGGTATTCATTTAATACGGGTCATGTTTCCTTTTTAATCCTGTAGTCTCATTAGTACATGGATGTTATCCACATTCCACATTAGGCTTAGCATTACATAATATCCTCATTTTTTTTTAGGGGGGAAATTTTCATAGCAGTTCAATATTGTTGCTTTTACTTGTTAAGCTAGTTTTTTTTATTATTATGTGCCTATATCATTATAAAAACTGTTACCAATTTATGCTATACCTTATTGTTTATTCCTGTTACATCAGGACCAAGATGCAAAACGGTTTTTTACCTGTTTACTGATCATGCTTTTATCCTGTATGAATAAGTTCAAATAAATAAATTAATGAATACATAAATATATGAATAGAATTTTGAATGAATCAAGTAGCAGGTCTTGTCATCATGTTCAAGGCGAAGGTTTTGGTATCACCCATTCTATTGGGGACACAAATCCTCTCGATCTAGATTTGAATCAAGTAAACAGAAATTCTAATAGAAAGACAGCACCACTTTTTGTATTAGTTACCACTTTTTTATAGTAACAGCTATAGTGGTCACATTCACAGCCAACGAGCAGATTGTAATCGCTGACGGTGTTTGTTAATCTGGTTGCTATGCAGTTTATATTGGTTAGTTAAATTTCTTTCTTTGGTTGAAAGATGTCATCTTCATTAACATTCTGTTTCCATGGTAACATATTTTTTTATTCATCAAATTTAGCTTTAGTCCAAACTAAAGTTTTGAATATAATCAAACAGGCGGCAAAAAGTATTAGATGTTTACCATTATTTAATGTTGAAAACAAATATAATTCTGTATTTTATTAGAAATGCAATAAATACATTTGTTACCATGGTAACGGCCTACACATGTAGTGGTCACCTCCATCACCCCTTTGCTTAAAGAAATTATAATAAGTTGGTGTCCTGTAAAAGAGAAGATAATCATATACAATACAAATGTATTGATATTTACTTTTTTCGGTAGCATCATGGTTTTTTTTGCTCAAATGTGAGTTTTTTCTTACTGTTTCCATAGCAACAGCCATTTTCAAACATGATGGACACTTTTTATAACTCTTATTTGGGTTTTAATCAAGTGAGAAACTTTTGATACATTATTCTAAAATGTTACAAGGTGTTTTTGCACTTTCTTAATCACGGTTACATGACATTTTCTGAAATTCTATTGTTCTTGATCCGTTGCCATGGTAATAGCCCTTGTGGTCACGCCCAAATCTTAATTTAGGGTAAAGAAGCATATTTTGATAGTTAATGGTCCCATCTAACATCAAAAAAACCTTCATTTAAGATTATCTTTGAGGAGGTGGGGACATTTCAGTTTTTGGCCCATAGACTATACTGATAATACATGGGATAATTGCTTTATGTACATGTACACTCTAGATTTACATTCAAATAGTGTTTTTCATTCAAAATGCGCATCCTGTAAAAATACATCATTCCCTTTGGGATAACATAGAAAGAGTTATCTATCACCTATTCGGATAATTTCTTTTCTGTATGTGACATGACAATATACATGATATGTTTAATCAAGAAAAAGCGTTTAAATGGACAAATTTACGTTGGGTAAAAAACTTTGAAATATTGGTAGTTTTCACAACCTATTATTTTAAGTAAATCACAGTTTTATGTTTCATTACGCCATACATGTGTGTGTAATATCCAATTTTCAATTGTATATTAATCAGGTTTATAACTTCAAACTCAAAATAAATCTGATATCACTTGAAAATTCTTTATCAGATATTACATATTAGGTCAAAAAAATAAAAATCGTGATTTTTGACATTCTTTCAAATTTTGAGCCAAAAATGGCATTTTTAGGAAAAAATGCGCGTGGCATCCGCCCGTACGTTATTCCTCAGTATTTTTGCAAGAGTTTTAGCATGGATGCCAAGCATTACCCCAAAATGCCGTCAAATCTTTTTCTAGAGCCTTTTTTGATGTTTGGCTGGCCTACTATTATAGGGTTATTTCAATAATCATGACATATTGAATGCTTGTTGATCAGTGACTGCACACTGAAAACTTCAGTATATGCTTTTCTTCTATATTTGGTATATCACCGCTCTCTACCGAGTGTCCTCCCCCCCCCCCCCCCAAAAAAAGACACACTTTTAAAATGGCCCCCAAATAAAAAAGATTATCGACTTTTGGGGAAATTTTTATATATATGGATAGCTGAAAGTCTTTTCTATCATATGACACCAAAAAGTCCGAAAATGTTTCATGCTTGAGTGAGCACTGCCCACTTTTGTAAAGGACATGAAAATTAGGTTGCGCAGGAATTGGCTATCCACTTCCGGTGAAGTGAAAAGTTATCCAGTTTAGAAATTGCTGATTGTCTGATGAGTTTATGAAAAATCATGATGGATATGGGTTTGTGCAGTGAATGACATGGCTTATGAATTCAAAAGTTTATGCATGAGTGATCATGTATTGTCTTTTTAATCACAATTTAATTATGGAAGTTGTTTTGACAGTACCGTATTATCTGGTGTTGATGTCTCGTGTTCGGGAGGCGGGGGGGGGGGGGGGGGGGTGTGGTTGTGTGTGTGTTGTGTGTGTGAGACGTGTCACAATTCCGGAAGGTGTTTTTCAGTGTTACAGGGGTATCTCTTTCTTAACTAAGCTGAGCTGACATGATTGATTGATTGATTGATTACTGTTGAATGATTGATTGGTTGGTTGATTAATTGATTGGTTGTTTGATTGTTTTTTGGTCGATGGATTCATTATTCAAATTATTCATTATTCATCGAATGGTTGAGTGTGTGTGTGTGTGTGTGACTGAATCAGTGCTTGATTGATCGATTCATTGATTGAATTAGTGTTTGTTTGATTGATTGATTGATTGATTGATTAAATCAGTGTTTGATTGATTGAATCAGTGTTTGATTGATTGATTGATTGAATCAGTGTTTGATTGATTGATTGATTGCATCAGTGTTTGATTGATTGATTGATTGCATCAGTGTTTGATTGATTGGATCAGTGTTTGATTCTGAATTATCAAATTTCTGTTCCTGAATAATGGTGACATATAAACCATGTCATACTCAGCACAAATCCCCACCCTAATAATTCGTTTATCGATTACCACAGATCAGCAGCGGGTAATGCTTCTAAAACTTCCACAGTCAAATTATGATCACTGATGCATTAACTTTTGATTACATAACACCATGTCATACACCGCACAAACCCATATCCATCATAATCTATCATAAACTCATCACACCATAAGCAATTTCTAAGCTGGAGAGTTACTTCTCATCTCAGCCAAAATCGATATTCCTGCGCAACCTAATTTTCACGTCATTTACAAAAGTGGGCAGTGCTCACCTAAGCATGAAATATTTTTGGACTATTTTGGTGTCATATGATAGAAGAGACCTTCAGCTATCCATATTATATACAAATTTCCCCCAAATCCCTAAAAAATTATATTTGAGGTCGTTTTAAAAGTGTATCGTGTTTTTGTTTTTTGTTTTTTTTTGTTTTTTGGGGCACTCGGTATATTCCATTCTCCTACCGTTAAAAGGAATGATGTGGAGCCCACTCCCTTTTTCCTTGGTAGCTTCTAATTATAATATCAACACTATAGCTGTGATATGGTGATAGCGATTTTAGATGACCCTTCCTAGATGTGAACTGTCCGTGTAATCGGTCAGAAGTCCGCTGGACAATCCTTGAATAATTTTACATCTCAAATCTTACACGATAACAATATCAGAGCATATATAGGCAGGAATCACACCGAATACCCCTGTGATTTTGGCATCTCCCACGCAGTGGAATCCACTGCACTTAAATCGCCCCTTCAAACGTATTGATGCGTTCATATTGAAGAGTTCTGAGAGCGCTTTTACAATCAAAATCGAACAGACAACATCGTACAAAGCTTTGTTGAGTATAGCTGTATTATATAGTCCGTTGACCATTAATGGTAATTTAACAGGCCCCCTTTGGGGTGACCTACATAATTTTCTCAAGCCCTCCACTCGTAACAAAAACTTCCATCCAACATGAATGTAAAATCAGAGATTTAGAGATGTAAAATCGAGCTTAAAAACCATACAGCCGCCACACAATAAACCTAAATCCTTTAAGTATTACTGCAATGTATAAAAATCTACCTATCGCTTTTGGAAGCTGGGGAGCATGATTGAGAGAAATATCAGAACCAGAGCTTAGTGAGAGCTAATTTTATCTCAAACAAACAAGCAAAACATGTATTAAAAAATACGAGTCATATACTTAAGATTTTAATATTTTCCCTTCAACATCTTGTTGCATTTTGAATGTTTTGTATTCGTTTTCTTTCATTTCCATGAAAATTCTATACTAATATCTTACCCTCATGACTACCTGCATTGAGTCCCGATAACGAGTCTGAATCGTCAGGATGGTAGCTTAGAACGAAGGTCGGATGAATTACTCCAGTGTCTTTTATGATCATCTTTTTCTATAATAAAAAAAAAAATGAATAACGGCATAAATCTCAAGAGTATGAATAAGTATAATTTGTAGTTTGACACACACGAAGACGAGATCATTATTAAAGGATCTTGGTCCTAATCCAAACTTAATACTGCGTCTAACAGTCACGAGTGCCGTATCGTAAATGTATTTTACTTTATAAGTACAAAATGTTATTTGCATTGGGGATTAATGTAATATTACAAGCTTTTGGAGACATGGATGTGGCGCCAACATCTATAAAACGGGGTGAATAGGAACAGATTTTACATAATTATTTTGCCTTACAACATCTTCATCACATCGCCAGTGGCTAATGTTTTGGTGCTATGAAATGTCCCTACGTGATTCCTTTCCATCAACATACAAATTTTTTTTAATGATTTCATGACTCTTCCTATTCCCTTCCCTGGAGTGTCGTGGTACATATAGGTACAGAATAATCATTTAGGAAAATATTTGAGCTTTAAACTGGCTTTAAACTGCACTTGTATACCAATACCCCTTATTTGTGGAGGGCTTTTAATTATACCTAGTGAGTTAAAGAAAAAAAATACGTTACAACTTTTAAATTTTGTATTATTTTAAGTGTTAACTTTCAATCTAGAAATTTATGATATATCTTGGTAGAGTAACTCTTACTGCAGTGGGATTTTGTAGTCTGTTGTTAAGGCATGCGAGCAGGGATATCAAACAAAAATGGTACCAAAATAAGCAGGAACAGTTGTTCTACAAATATAATATCATAGATTTCTTGATTGAAAGTTCACACTTCAAATAATACAGAATTGAAAAGTTATATTTTATTTTACTCACTCGGTATATGTACAGGTATGTGAAAATATTATACTCTCAGAAGCATTATGACTCATTATCATAAATTTAAATGAAAAAGGCGCATCTATGATTGGAGACATAAAAGAGTATTGTTCGTTAATGAAACTGAAACATATTAAGCACACATTTCTGTGCTTCGTTTGATAACAATGATGATATGAAAAATATGCATTATTATGGTGTATATGTACATATTATTATCTTGGCAGCAAACGATAGCTTTTGGGCTATTGGGGTTGGGGGTATCAGTAAACTAGTATTTGAATATTTGTTGTAGGAGAATACAAAGAGCTGACCGTAGACGTTACCGCTAAACCAAATCCTGATCCCTAGGACTATTTTGGGATTTAAGACATGTGATAATGGTTTAATGGTTGAATAAAAATTGAACTGAATTGAAAAAATAAAAAAATTGAATTGAAATGAATTGATATACTGTAGGTATGTTTTGGCCTCAGAAAATATAGTTCATAGTCTGTTCCTATTCACCCCGGTTATTCAATCAAAAAAAAAAAAAAAAAGAAAAAGGGAGAAAAAGCATATAACCCTAACTGCAATCAATTTCTTTTTCTAGAATTGTTTGTAAGACCATTTTTGTGAAGTCTAGGTGTAAAAATGAGGTCTAGGTGTAAAAATTGACGATTCTTTTATGTAGGTATAGAGATAGAAGGACAATTTTGACCACATCTCAATTTTAAACATACTATATAATTATCATGGTCCAAACGGGGGTAGATAATTAGTTGATTCCCATGCGTCATGTTACGCATAGTTGGGCAGCTGAAGGTATGTGGTATATATTTTTAAAATAAATGAAATGGGGCTGCATTACTGCTTTAAAACTAAAATTACCAATAATAACTTTTGGCCTCTTTTTTTTTCTTCATATTCACCCAGCCTGTTTTACTAGGGGTTGATCAGTCTTAGCCACCATAACAAATTAGTTGCTCCAAAACCATAACCGTTTTCGGTACATTATGAAACTACATATTTATTTTTTTAAACAAAATTATGAATAGATGGAGTGACCTTCTTACCGACACATCGGGTGAAGGGTACGGTGATGGGAAAGGAGAGCCTCGAGATCCTTGTGATGGTGTTACTGAATCAGTGGTGTTAATATTAGGCATGGAGAGCATGATAGGATCCGGATAATCATTCATTCCTTTCACATCAACAAGTGTTCTTCCAGGCAAGACACTGATGCTCGCATGGCGTGATGTTAAGAAGGCACCTTCATGTCCAAATTCTTTGGAGGACACTCTACTAAACTCGGAGCTCTGCTGTTTGGATATTTTGTTCTTTCGAAATACACGGTGCAATATCGAGGATGAGTTCTCTGCTTTCAGTGCCCGCTCTGTGTAACACTTTTCACATATCTCTGTAAATTCCGTCTGTATGCTGACATTCCTCGTGGTGTTACGACCACATTGCGTTGTCACATCCTGTTGCCATGGATACCGAAGACTGGATGAATCTCCAACAATGTCTAACTGCTCGTAGACGGACTCTCCGTCTGACTCATTGACGAGAAGATGGTCATGCTTACCATGCAATACAATGTCGGCTTCGTCCTCCTTTTCGGCTGGCATTCCTCTCAATCCATTGGATCGTTCCGATGGCGAGTGTTGACGACGATGTTGATTTGAGTCTGGAGAAGGTAAGCGAGTTTGTGGCGTACATACCCCTACCATGTCGACCTCATGAGAACCACCATTGGTCTGAATTCTTCCATTGGCTTTCGGTCCTTCTGGCATCATTGTCTTTGACTTGTTGCGGTCTGATCTCTCTGTAAAACAAACGAAAGAATATAGCAAGAAGATTATACACCAAAAACTAGAGTGCTATTATTCTAAGCTGTTCCAATGTCTTATCATGTCTGGTATTTCTTTCCTGGCATGAAGCCATGCCCTCGATATCTAATCCGTATCTTCGGTTGCACTTCACTAACTTCATGTATAGACATCACTGCACACAGCTAAATCACACTTAGATAGTATGGCTACAAAATCATAACATCAAATAACACAGGAGTGTACTATTACAATGGAAATATTCAACGGTGTTTACCACACAAAGCTTTTAAATCTAATTTAACAATACAACATGACCCCCGAATCTCTTTGTGGTAGGTGATCTTCTTTTCAAAAGATCAACTACTATCAATATTTACTGGAGTATACTGCCCCTTCCGGCATTTTTTTTTTTTTATGGGGGCTCATAAAATTTTGTCTCTCTCTCTCTTTCTTCCTCCCTCTCTCTTGTTATTGTATCTATCCTTTTTCATCTCTCTCTAAATAATATATTTAATTATACACATATTACATTGCGTATTATATTATTTGTACATTATATTTACAAAATATAAACTTTTTATTAACATTAACGAATAATTACAACTCAAGTAAATAAACCTTTCCACATGCATATTAGAGCTAAAACCATACAATATGCGAGTATCAATAAAACAAATTTCAATACCATTTCCACTTCGTTAGAAATCAAAACCATAAAATATGTATCAATTAAGAATTAAAAACTATAAACACGTATACGTATTAAAAACTGTCGTAAATATGTAAAATTAAGAATTAAGAACACAACAATATCCTTTCTATGATTTTATTGCACACCTGTCATGTGAAGCTGTTTGTTACCTATCATTGAGTAGTCATGATGTTATTGCCAGAAAATGAAATGTCTGGTGCATGAAGGGTAGTGACATCTAATTGTTGCAAAATTGTAATATATATCATAGCCGAGTTATAAACAAAGGAAGGTGAAAACAAAAATTGAGGTGGTAGTAATTTTTGTAAGTTTGTTTATCCAAGCAATTCATTAAATAAAATTACTCTAGGATTAACCTTTTCTTATTGCAAGTTTTTCTTGGAATGCAGAATACAGAATTACCTTTAATATGAGGATATTTTCCGTTACGTATCATGAATATTATAATTTTGATATAGACCAGGAAGGAAATTAAATAAATGTTAACGAATGCATTTTCTTCTTAACCGAGTTATTTTCGGTATCGCAAGTCGATACTGTTACATGTAAGTTGAGAACTACGTCAATATATATGCACTCCTTACATTTCCTCCACGGAGAACTGTCCTGAAAGGAAATTTAAGACTCTAATATACTTTTTAGAACTGGCACAAGTGGCGTGATATTATAACACGTGCTCTTCAATCAGCTTATTACCACACCCATTAATTATGTTTATGTCTTTGACTTCCTTCAATTTCTTGAATTCGCTCTGCTACGAAGCTATATTTCAAATTTCTTTAAGTTTCTCCATCTGTTTTTTTATGTTTTTATTTTTTATCATCATTCATTCATTGATAAATTTAAAAGAATTGTTTAGAAAGGAGTATCTTAGTTTCGTTACAATCCAAATTCATAGTTTTAGCCAGTTAGATACATATACACAGAGAGGAAAGATGGGCGTAGCCAAGAGCAACCTACCAGTCTGTGTTCTTGACGTTTTTCAAGTATATTATGTACATTTATAATTCTAAGCAAATATAGTTCTTAATGTTATATTCTCTACTGCATAGCAACGATTTCTGTAACACTATATATGACAAAGAAAATAAACATATTGTGACAATTGCCACATGCACGACAACACAAGGTCAAAATAACCCAAATGGAAAAAAAAATGAAACTTTTCCGGTTCCTGAATAAACAACTATCACAAAAAAGAATATTCATATTGTTTATATAACACCTTTTCAGAATTCTGCTTAGTTCAAGTAAGAGGAGGTGCCAGGCTAAAAATGTACTACAGTGTTAAATTTCTTTATCCGGACGATACACAGCAGAGGGAGTATATAAGGAGTGAATAGATTGACGTAGTTCCCATCTTACATTCATGGGATATCATCAATGACCAATGACTTGTAATCTAAAAATAACTCAGTTTAAAAACATATTTGATTCATAATTGTGAATATATTATACACAATATCACACAATAATGTACGATGATCTCATTTTGATCTCTCGCACTGGAGCCTCTATATAATGCACTGGCTCATTATACTTGATATGATTTAAATTCTCTCTTTAGTTTATGGAAAGTAATGTCGTCACCTTCAGGCGATATTTCATATTAGGTAATTGTTTTCTAAATACCCATTAAGATACAATGAGGGGGCGATTTTGTAATACAATCGGAAAACCAATTTACATTTTAATGATTCTATCTGTCATGTCGTGAAGTATTATGAATGTCAACAACTGAGAGAATCAGACAATCGTGATATCAATTTGTACAAAATAAATGAAACATATTACCAGCGAATCTCCTGGATCAAACCACCTATCTTAATGATGTATCCACTTTGATGTTCGAATTAATCGATACACCCCTACACCAATTGATTTATGTTGTCACTAGCTCCTACTTAAGATCCTAACCTTACCGTCCCTCCGTGACTTTAAAACTCCTCTCAAAAACTCACCTTTATAAAGAGCGCCCTTGAATCATGAAAAAAGGTAACATTGCTTGATATTATGTTGTACGTGTACTTTAGTTTAAGATATTAATTTGTTACTATGTGTTTGCACTTTAGTCCCAAAAATTAATTGTTATAATGATTTGAATACTGTACTTTGACTTTAGTTTAAGATAATGAATTGTTTATAGGGCGCCACGAGTGTCATTACCTGATTGATACCGGCGCTATATATCCGTATTATCATTATCATCATTATCATTATCATTCTGATTATTACTACCATTATCAATTATCATTATCATCATCATTATTATCATTATTATTATCATCATTATTATCATTACTATTATCAATATCATAATCATTATGATAACTATTATCATTATCATTATTATCATTATTATTATTATTATTATTATTATTATTATTATTATTATTATTATTATCAACATCATCATAATCATCATCATCATGACGAAGAAAATATATAGTTTGCGGATATATTTCTCACGTTTCGGCAAAATTGGTATAACAAAGATCAGAGAAACCAACTACATATTCATTTTGTCTCAACCTTATGCTGTCATGGTACATACTGTATTTGAGATGAAGTTTAAATGCCAGCAAACATATGTTTGCTATCGGGACTAAACCCGATATTTATGAAAAAACAAACATATCCTACACATTTCAAACCTTCGTCTTGCCTTGTTTTAATGAATTTCACCTTTTGGGTGACGGTTACAGGCAAGGTAACGATCAGAATATCTTTCTGTTCCGACTATTCAAATCCACAATTCGATCATTTCTGCTCTCGTTCACTCTGCATACATGGAATATAGAGTGTGGGCAGAGGCTGTGTCATGCGTGGGGAGAAGGTCAAAATGATGATGTTGCAAGGAACTCTCTGATGCCCTATTTCTTTTCAACTTGAGCACATTTTTTATTTGTTCTGGGTAACTATGCGCTCTATATTATATGAACAAAAATGAAATTTTATCTCTTAACTATTCCATCAATCAAGTTTGAAATATCACTGTGTGCTAGTCATGCTAGTGGTCATATTTCTTATTAAAACAAAATTTGTGTCATTAATGGGCGGTTGTAATAACTTCTTTGCAGAGGCGTATATTATTCAGAAACTGATAAACAGATAGGGTGGGGGGGGGGGGGGGTATCACGGCAGTCCGTGTTCCGTGGAACTAATATTAGTTTGATTAATTTCGTTTTAATTATAGGCCTACAAATGAGGGGGCTGGAAGGAAATACATGTCACGGAACCAAAAGAAACTTACGCCGAATGTTAAATACTCTAAATAAATTTGTGCTTAATGATCTTGGTAGAAAGTCAATAATAGCTAGGTAACGAGCAAATAAAAATAAGGAAATCGAGTAAGTAGATCCGACATGCGGTCTCTATGAGCAAATATAAATTATTCTTTTCAATGAAAGAGATTTCCAGTAAGTTTTCGTTAGTTTGCTTATATTTTTCTGGATCAAAAACATTAACTGGAACTTACTGGATGATAAGCATGATAAAAAAATAATAACATTGAATTTGATATAGTTTCACTCGAGATATATTTGCATTTATGAGAACTTAAAATTATAATTATGACAGTCGAGAACACCATAAGCATGATAAGTAGTTACAGAATTCTCAATTTGCATGGTTGGGATGAGAAGATCAAAGTGGTCAAGATGCGTATACGTTGTTCATTACGCTGACTACACAATGACTTGTATGCACCAGTAATAGAGAGTCAACATTCAATGTGTAAATATACTATGCGGTAAACCCAACATTGAATTTTACAATTACTGTAGACATATTGCAGAATGGTTGTGTTTCTGTTTCAATATCGTAATTTTACACTTCCTCTTTCATTACAGTAGCTATATAGATGAAAAATGATACAGGCTTAGACTTATAACCCTCCGTAAAATATACGACTGGTTATGTGCGAAACAAAATGAATGAGTTTTTAGATTGAGTTATAATAAGCAAATGGAAAGAAAGTGCTCTCTGAAAAACTCATTGATCTGATTAAAAACTGTCGGGAATCATCAAAAGTAGGTACGAAGATACAGAACGTTTTTCTATACGGACACTGCTCCGAGTTTGCTAGATATAACCCTCTACAACCAACACAAATCTTGGATATTCTATTTTGTCTACAGTAATAAACCTTTCCTACAAAAGACCAGAAATCCATCAATTACATAAGACGACCAATTATATTTACCTATAGGTAGAGACAGTTTGTCTCTGGTCAGAGAAGGCATCGAGAACCGTCGCCATTTAGTCAAAAATGCATTCGTCATTATGAAGACCCAAAACTCCACTCACAGATTCACAAAATTAAACCAAAAGCTTCTTGAAGACCCGCAGGTGTGTGTGTATATATGGCGGAAAAACTATGATAACATCCTAAATAAGAAAGATTCATGATTCTTGCGAGAGGATGAAGATGCCGAAAATGTCCCCGGGGTTGAATTAGGTGGGTGTTATCATGTCAGGCGCGGAGTAACTCAAAGAGAAATCATGCATCAAGTTTTTCACCCACCAAAAGACCTAGCGTGGGTGAGACCTGTTAGTTACGCTTTGAATGAATGCACGTTCTAAAAATAACAAATAACCGCCATCATCATGGGATGGCCAAAATATCCTTTTTGTGTGTATTGTTCTGGGTACGATAGTACATATTGTCAGACAAGAATATATTAAACGGAAGTTTATTTAGATATTACATCTCTATATAAAACATATTCCTATAGCCTAACAATAGTCAGTCTGCATATTGTTTTAACCCCCTCCCTTTCACCTTTCTCTCCAGAGTGGACGCTGTTTTTATACGCAAAACGAAGTTCATCATTACAAGTCATGTTGTAAATATTGTAGATATATATATATATATATATATATATGCAATAATAGTGATGTATAATACGCCGCGCTGTGATTGGTTAGATTCGCATCACGTGACGTGCAAAATTTTTGTTACAGGGCACGATCGTGCACTATAACTTTGATTTTTGCACGGGGAATCCGTGTTAAATGAACAGGGGATGAGTCATTTTGTTTACGATTGCTATCATTCAATTTCAAGTTTTTGGAGTTCAGTGTTACACATCATTAGAGAGCTAACATTTGGAGTTCATTTTATTTTGTGTGATTAGCAACTTTTGTAGAGCTATGAAATCAGCAGTAGATCTAGACTAGAAATTTATAAACCCAGCTCCCGGGCCTAATACACAATAACAGTTATAGATCTAGGGGTCTATTTACTATAACAATTAGTGCATGTTCTATTTATGCACCATTACTGGACTATATGAACTCCAAATACTAAATTATCCCTCGTGCAGGTCTATTTCACCTCGGCCTGCGGCCTCGGTGAAACAAAACTGCACTCGCGATAATTTAGTATTTGTCGTGCACATAATCCAGTATAATGCATGATAGACCATGCACTATATATATATATATATATATATATACATCTAAAAATAAAATACACGTTTGCCATAAATAAATCTATATTCTGACATATCTGTCCAGTCAATAAAGCTCGCATATCATTGGATATATGAGGAGAATTCTATTTCCAGAAAAATGTAACATAATCACTCTATAAGTATCAATTTTGGGGAAATGAAGACAATGACTATCTCAAATCATATTTTTTTGGATAAAGTCATCTGAAGGCTGTTGCTTTGTTGGTTAGCTTAGAGTTTATACAATTATATTTATAGGAGCAGAAAATGAGAATTTTCAGATACAGAATATAAATTGTTCTGTAGAAACATTTACTTTTGATTAAAAGATAATTAGAAATATCGTGCCTATCGGTACTTTCAAATCATGTCCATTTATTTATCAAAAACAGATAATTATTTTATTCCAAACATATTGCGTATTTTGCGTCACAAGAAGCATGCGAGTTACGTAATTATTGGTTTAAGAAATGTACCGTTTTCATTATCAAACCAATGATACCTTCACGGAAATTTGCCTCTATTATGCATGTTGATTTTACTGTTGATTATAGTTGTTCACCAGCAATGTTGCCAATTAACATGACATGATTCGTATTATAGTTTATATGAGTAATCATATTGGCAAAGAATAATATCTAAAGTGGTTTCAGTTATCACATTATACGAAAAAAGACATAATATGATGATGTTATGTGTATAGGCCGCTAAAATACTTGCCTCTTTCCAATTAAGATAAAGACAGAATTATTCACTATTGTCAGCGATAAACTTTTGGTAATTCAAATTTTAACAATATCCCAAATCCGAAAATTCGTATTATACTTCTACATCTAGATCTTAAAATTCATAAAGACGTGTGCTAAACATCATACATATAAGATATCAGAAATATATAATAAAATATATATTTCATAGTCTATACATGTTTAGAAATATAATAGAATATATATTTCATAGTCTACATATTTAGAAATATATAACAGAATATATATTTCATAGTCTACATGTTTAGATCAGGCCTGCATGAAATGTATAACAAAAGAGTCGCTTTCCCTGGCAAACAACTATTTATATCAATCGAATTCATTTAATGTGCATTCAATTTACAAGAATTCAATCCAGTCGTGCATGTAATTTGGTCGTATGTCCATGTATTTATGGCTTGCACGCTCAAATTAATTTTAAAGCACTCAGATGTACATTAAGGTAAATCAAATCAATATGCCTTTCCCATTCCACGCAATTCATAAATCGTTCATTTTGAATTTGTCATTGCACGGTCATGTGAACAGGTACACAACATTCGGGAATTCATTTGGGAGCATTCAGTTTAGCATTCAGTTTAGCATTCACATTATTTTAGTCAAAATGCTTTTTTAATACCCATGTAAAAGGCGTTTTTTTCTTTTTTTGTTTTTTTTTTTTTTTTTTTTTTAATATCTTACCATGATAATAGAATTCAGATTCTTTTCTTCATTAACCCTGCATATTCTCGGCATTATATGTTTTGTCTTGGATTTTCAAAAGAATGCAATTATTTTACTCTTCTCAGTAACATTTAGCATGTTTACTATAAAGAGCTATGAGAATGGGCTTAAAATGTTTTTTTTTTAATGAGTGATGTTTGGAACAAATAATGTGTTATTTCTCACGGTGGTATTTCTGAATAAAAAATCAATAACATAATTCAACTATACATATACATGTATTTGATTTCGTCTCTTTATAAGTCTGATATTGATGACAGGTATATACACTAACATTGGGTTATGTGTTCTCATATTCATCAATTTAGGATATCATTTTTGATGGCCTGTACAAATTTTATCACTCGAGGAATTCACAACAAATAGAAGACAACTGGAAGAATTATCAACAAAATAGAAGACCACAAATCATATTCTTCCCCTTCAAACCTATCACAAATAAACAACAAATAGAATGCTAACCGTGACAAAATAAAGCGTCGAAATAAATATATCATTTGGCATGCAGTGCAACAACCGCATGAAATTTGTAAATTTATACACGGACAACCTGACGTGGCTACATTTTGGTATGCAGTTTAAATGTGCCATAATTTGATTGCAACATTATAATGTCTCCAAAATCATGTTCTTCTTGTCAATGCAAAGAACGTCTCGATTTCGACCTCCTTCCGAGTAGAACTACAGAAAGGTTAGAAGGTCAATAAGCGTTAGATGACAGATGAGGATAAGTGAGGTTTACCTGTATGCTTCATGGCGTTCATAGTAACACTCCAGAAAAAAAAATACCCCAAAATCAAAGTCACGAATGTTTAACAATTTGCTACTAATATACCCCAATGCATATTTATGATTCCTTGAATATCCATCTCCTTTTTATGATGTACTTCCTGGGTGATTTCAGACTTCTGTAATATCTAATTCTGGTTTCACTCATGCAATTGCAATTTCATGTAACATTGAAAATAATGCAGATCAAATTATACCTACGTGTGGAGCTAAGTATCGGCAAACTTGGCGCCAACTGTCTTGTTATCATTGTCAGAACTTGTTAAATAGTTGTTTAATTACCGGAGTCCTTATATCTCCACGAAGACGACACACGAACCAACAGGTACAATTGTCAATGATCCACTCGAAAAACAATCACGAGAGAGACGCCGTTACCATTTAAGATGCCATCCATGAACTCGGATAAAAATGCGTTGACTCTAAACCTCACCGCAGGCAAAATGACGATGCAGCTAGGCCAGGCGACGTGAAAATAAAAACACCACCAAATCCTAGCGCAGATGCGGACAATTTCCAACGTCTACGTTCGCCAACGCAGTACTTCACAACGTTCCTTCCTTGTTTTCATTCAATTTCTACTAACCATGTTACCGGGGCAGACCTGTTAGTGCCAGGATGAATCGCATCTATTTGACAAGAGAACATGCATGCCAACAATTTTAGAGATTTTTATAAAATTGTATATTCCTCCCCCTCCCCGAACAGAAAGAAAACTTTCCAATGGTGGAGACGAAAATGATGCTAATATTTTAAGTGCATTTTGTTAAGAAAAGAAGCTATACAAACAAACAGCATGAAAATATACGAGAAAACATACTTAAAGCTATTTGGCTTTATTACATTTTCTTTACATTTTACAATTTTAGTCTAATGGGACGGAGGTGCGGTGACTCAGTGGTAGAGCAGTGGTCTCGTAATAGACCGGTTCTGTAATGTATACAAATTTCAGCACATGTCTTCTCTGAGCACCTAGTGACGAGCTATTTCATTAACCTGTTTTTTTTTTTTTTGTTTTTTTTTATAAATGAGCCTCAATGCTTGGAATCCAGTCTGCATACATAACTTGTTTCTATGTCGGGCAAGCCTCGGGCAAGATTTCAGGTTGTCTCAAGAACAACCTTTGTTTGTAAGGTATAAAATTTGAATACATTACCGAACCGGTCGGTCTATTGTCAGGACCCAGGTTCGAAGCCAAGCGGATGCGCTATGCCCTTTGGTATTAATCCTCATTACCAAGTCACTCGGAGAGGACTTAAAGCCGTCGGTCCCCTGTTTGCTTTCCTTACAAACATATACATGCTTTCTCAGCAAACAGGTAAAATATATCAAACCTTTCAAACCTTTCAGCTTTTGAAAGAATCGGTTCAGTCAAACTTGATGAGGTTTGTAAAGAATGTAACATGAACTGTTAAAAAATGGTGCTTTAGAAAGTACTTTTTCAGGGGTCAGACACATTAATATCTATGTCAGCACTACATCGTTGGGACATGACATTATAGTTATGTTTTACATTATATTAATTGACTTTTAGAAGTTATTTTCTCAACAATACAATTATTTTCCTTTATAACAGCAACCATGACTTCCGTGATTAGGCCCATACAATCATGAAAGGATAAACCAGACGAGTTGGGGTTCCTCATTTTGTAACTCTGAAGAATTAAGGATAAAAGTGAACATAATACAACCAACATATATATCGAGCATATCATTAGAGAACAATGTGCCCTGATATCTGATTATATCGACCCTAAATCACATGAAATTACGGGGCATTATATACTTCACTTACCGCACTTTTCTGCTTCCAAAATATCTTCAAAGTAAGAAACGTCGGGAACACTCAACCGGAAATCGTCCAACATGATGACATTTAATTCCTTTATGAATGTATCAAAAATGGCAAGCTTCCTGTTTCAACATTTCCTTCAAATTAGTCAATGAAATCGAGGTCCACCCTATCTCTGCATAGCCTTGATGCGCTTTATCCCATGGTCTGCTTTTTACTATCCACCGGAGACGTACAGCGAGAAAACACGCCACGGTAATTGCGCATAACTTGGGCTCATCACCGCATGCAAACCCTGCTGTAACAATGGTCAGTCACCGACCGTTAATCAAGGGCATTAAAGTGGATATCCTGTGTGCTTGTAAGCGAAATTATTCGCCCATTTGCACAAAGAATAAAGTCACGCTCAGTTGGTATTTTCATCCATTGTCTACCCTTTTCTTGAGGAACAGACATATCCACCCTTGAAAATAAAGACGTGTCTCTGCGAATGTCTGTTTAGAAAGATTTCTAGAGACCGTGATAATATAATATTATATATATTATATAATATTATATTATAACTATATAATATTCTTTAAAAGCAATAATTTTGTTCTTCAGAAGTTACAGTGCAACTTCTTAGACAAGTCATAAAACTGATTCCAGGGATCACCAGCGTAAGAAGATCAACTGACAATATTAAAGTCTGGCAAGTCAAAGTTACTTTGGCGCTAGTCACTGGTGGTGATTTTTAATAGTGAAGACGGTTTTCAACACGTCTGCGCTTCTTTTCCGCACTTTTCCTCCAGAAACTACCAGCGTACATGACTGCCTATGCATCTTGTTCAAAGAATTAGATCACTAGTGTTATCAGTATCACTCACTGCCCATTTTTTTTTCCAATCGTATTCTTGGTTGTTTGTGAACCATGACCATGTAGGACAAAAAGGTTTCTTAAGTTTTCAATAGAGTTGTTATGTACGGCTTTACCCAAGTATTGATTACCCCCGGCCTGGAATCAATGGGCGAAAAGCTTGTGCTTCATTAAAAGTGACAACCACGCACACAACTAGCTCCATCAAGATTTATTTCACATTTTTTAAAGGATATTAACTAAGACAGGAAGCATTATGCGGTTTGAAAACGAACGCAAATAATCTCACAATTGGATGTATTTCGCATATTTTTCCTTCACCAACTCTGATGATACTGTTTAACATTCTTATAGTTCAATGAACCCAGAATTGGTTTTGTCGTGTGTGGCGCTCTTGTAATTATCACCCAAGAGCTGATTGAGTCCACTGAACTCCTACACTACGTATGTGTTTGAGTGTCGTCTGCTTTGGTTTTTGATTTTCTAAGATATTTTTTGTAGGGGCGCCACCAGAAGGGGTGACAATGGTGACTATAACGATTTTAGATCTAGAATTTAGAGAGAGAGAGAGAGAGAGAGAGAGAGAGAGAGAGAGAGGGAGAGAGAGGGAAACGTACAAGCCGTAAAACAAAAACAGATTCAACGAGATGTAACAAATTAAAAAATTAATCTTGATGATCGAATTTCGCTGAAGGAATGGGGCGGGGAAAATGTGACGCAAAATCCAAAGTTTTGTGATTTCAAGGGGAAAACTATATTTTATGTGCTCTCAGACAGGTGCGGTTAAATTTATCAGGCGGTTGCACATCGCCCAAGATAATTATGGACACTTCCAGGGGAAAGAGTTGGTGCAACCATAAAGGATGATTGCTGGAGAGCTTGAATATTCCTTGTAGTATAAAAAGACATACGATCAATCCATCCCATGTTGATTGATTAATTTATAATAGAGACTACTAAGTCTTTGTTAGTGTAGTTTATTACCATAAAACCACATGACGTTGAGTGGGTGTGTTGGTTAGGGAGTTTAAAGGGTTGCCTTTGTGGACACACAGGAGATAATACTCCAGTCATTTCAGCAAATTTTATCAGCAATGAATAATAAAAACCTATCAGTTTAGTTCAAAACATATCAAGATTGTAAAACTTTGCAGATGTACATGCAAATTCAAACCCGTAGTCTAGCAGCAGACATTAGTATTCGAGAATCTTAAAAAATAACGTGTAGATGATCTGTCCAACAACATATACGAGCTTTAGTCACTCTTTAATAAAGTGAAAAGATCCATTGAGTATAAAAACGCAAGAGCAAAGTGGAAAGGAAACGCTTTGTTGTTTTAAATATCATTCTGTTAGGATTATAGAGATGATCGAATATGCCAGGTACATCATTTCAAAAGTTCGGAAACAAATTACTTACTTTATAATTATGTTGGCTGAAGTCCCCGTCTGTTTTGAGCCAGAAGGGCGTTAACTCTGTACAAAATGATGGGACGAAACGCCCTTCTGGCTCCAAACAGACGCCCTTTTCCTTTTTATCTTATCTGAGTGAGATTATTGAAGACAAGTATAATTACTGTAAATACAATAAAGCTGCATGTAATCTACGATTATAATCTTAAGGAAAGATAAGGGCAATATGTCATCTTTTCTCTCTCACTTTGATATATGAGCAAGATCCATTTCAAAAGATTAATGGCCATTGGCGGAAATATGCAGGAAATTATTTTCATCAGGGGGGAAGGGTAAAACAATAGGTCGTACCTCCCCCCCCCCCCCCCCCAATTAATAGAATAGTTGCGTAACACATGTCCGCCACTGTTAGGGGCAGAACTATGAGGCAGAATCCCCCCAGATCGGGGGGGGGGGGGGGCCTAATGTATCTTGGCAGCCCTGTCTATATCTTTGCATTTCCTTCAAGGGTGGTGGGGGGGGGGGGTCGCCGAAATAACCTTACGCTAGATACGCCACTACGTAGATTCTACATAATCGGTTTATAAGTATATCAAACAGTTTCTAATCGACATTTTAAATAAAAGAAAGAAAATAGGAGCTCAATGTAGCGAAAGGGGGCGTTGTCAAAAGTACGACGTCATAATTATAATAAAGCTTATTAAAAGGAATTCCCACGTATTTCACAATACTCTCTGAAAACATGCTCTATATAAGAGGATATTTCTTAATTATCTTCGTTATTGGCAAAGTTTTGCCGTTACAGTTTGTAACTTACAAAGAAATTGAATCCTTAATTTTCAAGGAAATAGGATATTGGCTGGAATGAAATGATAAGAATTAGTCACGGTTTTGGAATATCTTAGGAAAATATATTTCAGTATGCTGGGATACAGATGGGGTAGAGTAAAGAATGTATTACCTGAGTAGTTTTCTTTACATTCTGATAATTAATTACCTTCAAGGAAGAGTAATGATCCACGTCTGCAATTTAAGCTTGCATTTTTGACAGTAAACAAGATGATTTATTACAGATCTAACATTTGTTTTAGAAATTGACAGCTCTTCTTTAAAATAGAAATTCGTTATTGATTTTATGATATTATCCTGATTGAGTAATATTAGAAGAAAAGTGATTTGAAACGTCGCGAAAATAAGAAAGTAGTTATTAAAAGGACAAATATCTGACTTGGTAGAATTACATGATATGCCTTTTTTGTAACAATTTCAAAGTCATGACTGATTCATTAGAGAACTAAAAGTTATTTTTTCATAAAGGTTTAAACATGTTATTATCATCATAAAAAGGACATCAATACATAAATATTAGTCACTAAGTGTAAACCTTTGTCTACTGCATACTGATTCCAAACTAATACTTCAGAAATGTATCCGATGACGTAAGATTGGTAGTTACACAACTTTGCCTAAAACAAGGAGTAGGCCTATAACCTGCATCCATGATGCTTAGGGATGAAGTAAAAAGCTACATTTCATTTCGATCACCATTGTCAGTAATTGCTTTAAAATGGTGATATAAAAATGGCGGTGTTACAATTATAGTACAATCACCAATTCCATTCAATATCAATAATCTAGCTTGAAAATGCCAACACTTGGTGACCAATCATTTCGTATACCAGGGGAGCGTTTCATCAAGCGTTTTGTCAGTGATCTTTACTGACAAATTTGCTCTCAGCCAATCAGATGCGAGGATTTCAGTAGCTTATAACAGTTGTCGGTAAAAATCACCGACAAAACGCTTGATGAAACGCTCCCCGGTACTCGGAATGTATTCAGACAAATGGATAACATTGTCCAAATAAATTCATTGTGTTGGCGAGCTAGGAAGCAATATTTACAATGGAAGATCTAAGAGAACAATTCACACTTCGAAATGCTTAATTGAATATAAAATGCACTCAAATGATATATTACGTATAGCTGACAAAGTGTAAGGGTCAGTGTTGAGTGCACTGGCGTAGCCAGGGGGGGGGCACAAGGGGGCCATGGCCCCCCCTGTTGATCGGAGAGCAGAAAAAAAAAAAAAAAAAAAAAAACTAATTTCCTTTTCACATGCTGGTCTTACTAGGACTTACCCTACCCCTACCTTACAATCGAAATAAGGAAAAATAAAATGGAAATATTACCAAAAAAGTAAACAAAATAAACACTGCTTTCATTTCCAGCAAAAACTGTTCCTTTCCAAATCATAACCCCGAAACTTTGTTAACAACATTGACTAAGTAGATTGATAACAGAACATTTATATTTCTTTTAGTTTGTCGAGAGTTGAAAGAAATTGTACTCAGAATGATGAAGAGGCGTATCAGTTATTCTTGCCGAATATAAACCTCTCTTTGTGAATGGGTATATGTCCGATGGAGGCAATAACCATTTTCTTCGTTTTGTAAATCTTGAGTTTGTTTAAGAGTTATCATTGTGGTAGCCAACATTGCTTTTATACGAAAACAATGTCACCGTTATATCATTTTTATGGTCTTCATCCGAGGAGAAGCAAAACACTGTTTTTCAAGGTAGAGTTCGATTTTATAGAGGAATATTCAAAAAAGATACAATTTCATTCTTTGTTCAAGTCGTATTTTATATACTAGTAAGTCATCGGACGAGATGCTTTCTGCTTTGATGTTTACAGTTTTGAGTCAAATCTATTATCACTAAATTGAATGACAAAAACGGCCTTCACATGTGGCAAATCATGTGCGCTTGACTTGGTTGTATGAAGACTTTGTTTAGCCCGTTCTCTATGTGTAATTACATTATTTCCATATGTTTTTATTACAAATTGTGATCTCTATACTCTTTACACGATGTAATTCTAATATTTTTCCGTGCTAAATACTCACATTGATGTTCATTTTGGTTACAAAAATTAATCAAACTATATAATTCCTCAGTACTTAAATGAAGGAGTACGTAGCTGGATTCGTGTAGTATATACGAATTAGGCAACTAATGAACAACCTCTAACCGAGAAAATGAGATAAAGAGCTAAACAAGGCAGCTAAATAAATTGCTAAAGTCTTTTACATACACCTAATAAAGATGTTGCATGTGTTTTCAAATGAGACTACCGCTTGAGATGAGATATAAATTCCACTCCATGAGAAAGGGCGTCCTCTTAGTCATATGTTAGTCAATAGTCAGTTTGTCTGTGTGTGGGTTTTTGGTTGTTAGTCTGTATATTTTCCTATCCGAAAACACGGGTTTCAACGTTTCGTATGTACACTGGTACAGCTATTTATACACACCAACTACATGTAATTTTGCGTATTGCTTGGAATTCTGGAGCCCCAAGGAGTGGTAATCCTTCCACTACAATTCATTCCAGCGGAGTAGAGAAAAAAAAAATCCTATTTCATCTGTCACTTCTCAAGTAGGTTACACCAGAATAGAATTTTAGGGTGCAGAAAATGCCATTTTCATGACCTGGTTTTAAAAAATTTTCCTACCGTGGGAGGGGGATACCCCCTCCCACACCCTCCCCGCTCGGTCGCTTCGCTCCCTCGCCTTGGCCGCCCCTCTTGAAAAATCCTGGCTACGCCAGTGGTTGAGTGGGTGCAAACCACGACGTATTACGTAAATGTAAGCCAAAACGAATTTAAATATGAAAGTCTTCAACTATATAGCCTTAAAATGCAGGTGCAAAAAGGAGAGTATAAAGGTAAACCGTTTCTTCAAACAGAGCTAACTTCAAGGACAATAGTTCTTAAAAACCTTGAAAAGAGATTTCAGATTGAATTGAACTAAGTATCAACTTCCTTTAGTTCGCTTCTCAATCACTACGTTTGGTGCCTTATATGCATTCTTTTCAGAATCATGTTCTCTTTTGTACCGCCTTTAAGAATAGCCACCGAATGGTAACGTACTGTAGTAATATAATAAAAGATGGACGGCGAAATAGATATACATGCACATGTAGATATCATAAGGAAATATGGCAATGGTTTAAACATATAATGGGAATGCAATTTACAGAAATTTAATTTTAAACGTAAATTTTTCGTTTAAACGTTTAAACGTAAATACTTCCAAAAATTAAATTCGTTATTTTTATATAAAGAAAACATTGTGAACTTTTAGGTCATTTTATTTATTCATTGAGTGATCTTCATCTAATTGATTTAGTCTTTTTGATTTTGCATTTCGAACTGGGAATTGATAAAATGGTAGCATTAAAAACTGAGCTTCTTTTAGGGAAAGGGTAAGTTATAGTGTTACTGATATTCTGTTCCCTTTCATATGGGCTTGTATGCATGGGGGGGGGGGGGGTCTCACTGACCCTACCCTTGGCTGGATATGTACGTTATGATAATCAGAATGTGAGTAGATCATATCAATGTTAAAGCATATATAAAACTTATATGATTATCCGACGCCGTTTTAGCTGAAAAATGGGCTGACAATTTTGTCAATTCCTAAATGGCAAAGTCAGCCAGGTTTTTTTTTCAGTGGGTCACTAAAATTGTTTTCCGTTGTGGAGCATAATAATAGTAGTAACTGAGCAAGAAAAAAAAAGAAAGAAAAAAAAAAGAAGTTTGAAATATTTAAAATGTAACATTCTAATGCACTTACAGAGCTGTATATTTAAAGTTACAGTGTTACTAAGCATCAACTTATCACATTTTCCACCTTAAAATAAGATTCACAGTGAAAACTTAGCGGACCAATGCCCCCCACCCCCCCCCCCCCCCCCCCCCCCCCCCCCCGCCTTTAAGATACGATACTGGCAATATTACCAAATTATACTGTAAGCAGAACAAATTAAAGCCGCGCTATAAAATCAGGAGGGAGTTGAATGGACATCATTAAGATTACAGCATAGCTAAACTCTATTAAATAACACTATCCAATGTAATGAGCCTCTAAAATGAAGTGAGGTGTAACGTCAGAGTACCATTTCATGATCCATTAGCTTTTTGTCAACAAAAATGTGAATTCACATTATAAAAGATTTTCAGTGACGTTACGCAAACGTAATTATCACGTGACGCATGACACAGACACATTATTACACACACTTTCTGCACAATAGATAAATAATTAGGTATGACGGTGATGAAAACTATTACAGGAGGCACAGAATTATTGTGCTGTAAAAAAAAAATGGTTGTATGATTCAATTGTAGGGTGATTATTTGAGCCGCTCTAGGATATTTTCAAGTGAACATAAATGTGGAAGTGGAAATTTAAAAAATGATCGAGATGAAAAATGGCAAAATGAACCATGATTAAAAATGTGTTTCGTCACATCTCAGTTCTGGAAATGTCTGTAGAGTTAATGACAGCGTTAGGGCTAAAGTGAATGTATGAAAAATTTATTTTCAAATAAAATTAATATTTTTCCCGTGTTAAATGATATTCGTTTCTTTTAATTTTCTTAGGTTTCTACAATTCAATTTCCTATGTTACAGCTGACTTTTTGTTACTTTATCTCGTTATCAATAAAACTTTACAAGCGTCATAGCCCCCCACCACCATCCCCGAAAAAAACATTCGAGGGAATAGAATAATTCTAGCATTCATTAGCCAACAGTGACACCATCACTGACGGATTTATATGCTGAACATCACAATAAATCTTGCATAAACTTGGGTGAAGACAAAGATAACTAGAATACATGATTTTTATTACGATACTGAAACAAGAGCATGATTCATCATACAAGATATAGCTGCCGAGAAATATGATTACAAGTAAAACAATCACAGCAGAAACAAAACGTATAGTCTACGTTTTTGAAAACTATTTTCCACAACACATTCGTGATAACAGTGCAGCAGAAAAGTTGTCCTATTTGTTGTCTGACTTTCATAAATAGGCCTAGTTCGATATGCTGAAAGGTTTAGAACTAGTATATGTCTTATATCAACACTGGGAAATACATGTTTAGAATAGACATATGATGCTAAACGCCCATGGTGGAATAGGGTCAGGTCGCATCACTTTGGATATGTATTCACAGTCATAATTTTGAAGCTAAATAAAAATGGCATGAAATTTGACATTTAATATCAAGGCAGTGACCTGGCATCAAAAACAATCAACCTGCATTATATTCAGTGTCAAATTAGTGAAATCATATTTGAAAATGCAATATCACTTTCTTAAAGTGCCGTTTGTAGATGCGTGTTCCACTAAAATCATGGTCAAAATGCCAGTCAAATATCTTAAACAAAGTAATCGCTACACACTAAAGGTAACAGATAGTTTTGGGAAGCCCTCAAAAACTTTTCGTGAGATTTCTTTGATTTTACTTAATAAACAGCAGGGTACTAACATAACTAAGATGCTGTGAAGTTTTTTCCTCCTCAAGTGAAATATTTATCGAATGAGAGGTGAAAAGTAATAAAAATCCCTGGCCCAAAAAAGAGGGGATGTAAATTCAAACAACGGCCACACACACTACTTACACGAGGATTGCTGTGTGTGTAGAATACGCTACACATAGTGCGAAGCGTTGGGTTTATTGTGCGGGGAACCTTCGGGTGAATATGGTCTTAGCGTGAGGTAGTGAAAAGCCGTTACCAAGCGTTTCTTACAGATATTTACACTAAAATTTGTTCGAAATCGTGAATGGAATTTTAAATAATCTCGTACATGTGTCTTATGATAAACGGAGAATAGTATGTGACTATTTCAGATAAGTTTCTTGCCAGTATGATTTTTGCTACCGAGACTGTCTATGAGCTTTAATCATCAACTGTTTTCGATGTTGATTGTGGCCTCTGTATGAATAGGTTTGTTTTGTTTGTTGGTTTGCTTGTCTTTTTTTTTTTTGGGGGGGGGGGGGTTATCCGCAAAACGACTCACCACACTTTTTAGGGGATGGTTTTGTCCATCATGATATGAATAGACGTAGCGTGATAGAGCATCCTACTCCAATCACCGTTCTAAATAATTATGATGAAATTTAAACAAATTTCCCTCACCGTTGAAATCACTCAATTACCCCCTTTATAACACTTTAACTATTATGGCACTTTAATTCTCAATAGACAAAATACGATGGTAGAAGAGGCCATCGAAGATATTATAATTTTCATAATACTTCAAAATCGCTCGTTCTTATACAATGCAATACTACTGTATATATTTTAATCTAATAAAGTGGAGAATGTGCACTATCAGTGCAGAATCGTAACTGGCTCCAGTGACCGCGGTAATAATACACTGTAAAGCGCTTTGATCAGTTAATAACTGGAAAGGCGCCATATAAATGCAGGTATTATTATTATTATTATTATAATGACCATGATGACTACGCCCTTCGCGTGTTTGATTACAGTAAATAATGTAAGAATAAAGACTGTGGGCAGCTGCTGTATAAATATAATTATTCATGTTTTCATCTCCACGATGACAGTCACTCGCTTGCTATGATCGATCGCCTACTACAATTTGAATGGTTATCATGGTAATAATCATAGTAATTGTTTATGATTGTTAATTTTTTTTCTATCGTGACAAGAGACATTCAGTGTGAGTAGTCCTTGTCAATAATCCTTCCCATCACCTACATCCCTCTCCTAAAAAGTATTGGGAAGAGTAGTATAACAAATCAACTGATCATGCTGATGAAATGACATAATGCATCATTCCAGGATTAAAGTTTTAAGGGTTACACCTGTATACATGGTGTAACCCTTTTTGGCCTGACAACTTCATCCCGAAAAGTATCGCTGATACTTCACTCATAAATTCCAGAATCTGTCTACGTTATGTAACCAACAGTGGGTTTTTTTTTTTTGGTTTTTTTTTCACGGACTCTCCACAATTATTTTCATCACCCTAAAGTTGTTTGAGTGAAACCAGTAGAGCATAATTGTAAACAGATAGATGTAGTAGTAATAATACCCTCTGGATACGTAGGGCCAGTTAAGTAGGTATTGTAAGAATTACAATCCCTTTCTAATGCCACTCGAATCAGTGCACGAGTTTAATCCATTGGAGTGCTCAATCTATGTGTGACACGTATTAAACACTCTTTTACACTTAAGAAACTCCTTCAAAATAAGCTCAATGTAATGAAATGCGAGTCTCTTCCCAAATATTAAAATTGGAAATGGAACCGTATCATAAAACTATTATAAAAATGAATATGGTATTTAAGCATTCAAGCATTACATTTATTGCAATTGCACTTCAACTTTTCGGTGTTCCCTCGTTTTGCTGTTAATGGCCTGTTTGATGTATTTCTGTCATTAGTATTATTTCATTTTCTATTTTCCCACATAAATACCATTCTTTATTTTTGTTATTTCATTGCATGCTCACGTGATATATTTATTCGTTGTAATGGGAAATTCCTTTCTTTCTTTTACGAATGCAATCTATATTATGCATAAAAGGGGTGTCGATGAGGGGAGGGGGAGGTTGCCCCTAATAATTTCGAATACATTGTGAAGAGCTGTAAAGAGCGTATATTCCCATTGATACGCCCCCTACATCCTTAAAATGAACCAACGCCCCAATTTCATCAAAAACAATGAAAATAATATAACTAAAGGAAGAAAACAAAATGTAAATGGAGGATGGTGAATGAATTATACAGCTTGATATTTAGGACCCTGCTGAAAAGAAGCTTGACAGCTTTCATTGGCTATCATGTAAAGTTATATTTTTTTATAATCACAATTTGTTTTTAAATGTATACTTAACAAATGAAATCAAAGAATGCAGAGAGCTCGGACTATCAAATCAAGACAAATAAAAGCATTCCACTCCTTGCCTTTTGCTAAAATACAGAATAATATATTGTTCAAGAAATTCCACCGTTTGCATGCGAGTTTTTGTTGTTTTTTTTTTCGCTTCATCCTAGGGAAATGTAACATACAAATGGGGTTTCGTACTATTGCTTTAGAATTTAATCGCTATTTATTTGATTCCCTGATAGTTTTTTATTTCCTTGACGAAAAAAACCCATTTAAATTTGCCTCTGTTTGAAGCTAAAGAATTCCTGCATGGCGTGAATACCATTTCAAAATGGCAAAGGAATTTAATATTGGTAGGTAAATCCTGAAAGTCTGAGACATTATAAACATGTTTATGAGCGAAGTAGGCTGTAACATTACCATGCAAATACTCGATTTAAGATTACCCAAGCAAATAGTGTATCAAGGTAATGAAACAATTAAATACAGGAAAATACAGGAAATAATCTCGTCACCCTCATGGAGGCTCGCGGCAAGAAAATAAAACCTGAAAAGGATTTACACTTACCTTGTAGTTTTCGTTTGAGCTGTCGATGTTGTTTGACGAGCTTGATGTAAGCTTTCATAGCTTGCACCTCGAAGTCGATTGTTTCTTTTAATTGTCTCTCTAGGTCTTCATTTCCTTCTTTCAATTTATCTAGCTCCTCTTGGAGATCTCTCTGACCGTTCCCGCCATTCGTTCCCAATGAATCACTTTCTGCACTATTTTCATGACGTCCATTACTGCCGGACACACCTGATGCTATGCCTCCTATTTCGATTTCTCTCTCCACTGACAACAACCCGCCAGGCAAATTATTTTGATCGGGATGGGTAATGTCAAGTGAAGCATCAAGTGCGGCAAAGTTGGTATCAGTCTGTGTACTTGACTCAATGAGTTGTTGCTTGTGGGTCGAATCTGATCCTGATTGTCTTGGGTTTGATCTCGCCGTGTCGTAATCGATTTGCTTCCGTGTTGAAGTCTTTTGTCTCTCCGATGATTTTAATGAGGAACATGTTATCGATTTTGGAAAATTAGATTGGTTCATCTTCGTTCGTGCATTGCATTTTGCCTCTACTACAAAATTACCTTCCTCGACATGGGAAATTGGTTGTGTGGAAGACATCGTTGATTGGAGTTGTAATTCAGTAAGAAGCTCAACAGTGATGTGGTCATTCATATCAGGCGATATTTCTTTGGTTTCTCGGTTGTTTTCCGCTACCTTTTGTGAGCTATCTTGAAAGATCCCCCTCTCCCTCGTTTCATTTGTAAATGTTTTACATGATTCTGAGGAATTTGAAGCTTCCAAAGGCTTAATGTCACCCGACATTAGAGTCGTCACCCCTCGTTGATTGAGGATTTGTGCATTAGTTTTACTTCTGTAATCCGCAAGTTTCCTGAGCTTCGAATCTAGACTTCTGTGTAAAATGTCATGGTGGCGTTGATTTGATTCCCCTTTCTGCTTCTTCTCCTTCAAACTGTTATTATTTGTCGCCCTGTCGACAACCATATTATCTTCTAATTTATCATGACTGTCCTCCACATTTAGCTTATCGATAGACACCACTGTGTTTTGAATGACTTGGAGTGCCGCAAAGGCGGTGGATTCTAACTTTTCTAATTGTACATGGTTTAGAGTCGTTTTCGGCTTTGTTGTTTCACTGCCATTTTGTCTCCTGTGTTTTGAATCGTTGGGTATTATTGTGGCAATAGGCCTATCTCTTTGCTTGAGAGAGGCTTCACTGGCAGCCCGGGACCTGATTAAATTCGTATCAGATTTTAAGCCGTTGTTGTCTTTGAGGTCTTTTATGATTGAGTCTAATTCACGTTGGTATGCACTTATATTTCCCCGGTGGACATCTCGTGACTTTCCTAACACCTTACCTCGCTTTGTAGCCTTCGCCATGTTTGTTGAAGGTACCATAGCATTCGGTTCAAGAAAAAAAAAATGTAAAAAATCACTTACATCATCATACTCAACCAATTTATCTCAACCGTCATGTCCAAACGATGACATTACTGCATGAATCCCACTCAAAATACAACACGCTTGCGCTTATTGTAAACCTCTGGTAAAATTCAGCAGGTGGTTTTGTGCATCCTCCATTCTGCATAATATGACAATTCTGTCCATGGCGCTTTTCCGCGTACAGTATTATGTCTCCTCTCAATCCACTTTTAAATGAAATTTGTCCATCCAAAGATATTCACAATGAAGGAGTAATTATATTACAAGCAGCAAGGTATAACAGTACAATCACATATGTTTACCAATTAGCCGAAATCTTTCTCCTGCATAATTAGGCCTATTTTCATTCCAAAGAAGACGTTTTGGAAACAAGTCTGGTCGGTGTGCGCTCGGTAGTTGGCTCGATTAGTAGAGGAGAAAGAGACATGCACACCTTTATCAATTATAAAGTGTAGATTGCTTTTTCAAACACCGACCTGTAATAGCATGAGAACTATCATCATAAAGGCTCACATCATTACTGGCTAATTGCACTTGTGGGGACTTGTGCCTCCGTGACTTCAGGGTTGGACATCGATAAATCCTATTCATCGAGCGAAATGCATCCAGTCGCTCAAAGAAAAGAAGACGAGCTAAAATGAATGATACTTTCGATCTCTGTCCGTTATTATGGGGAGACTAAAGCGTTGGGGAAACGAGCGTTTATTTCCAACAGGCATGCTTGTTAAATCGATACCTTTATGGTGGCGCGTGCACACAATAAGATCGTTGCTTGTTAAACCGAGCCCATGTTGGTTTTTTCTTCCAGTATTCATTGACCAGTTTAATGTACCTGTGTATGACACTCCAGTGGGCTAATCCCACCAAAGAGGCTATAATTAGGCGCCGAAGAGGGTGGAAAAGGAGGTGAGGGGTGCCCACACCTTGCTGTTCCGTTTTTTATATTATATTTTAACAAATTTAAGATTGAAAAGTGAAAAAAAGTTTCCTTGAAGAGGTTGGAAGCGTATTGATTACCCCCTCCTTAAACAAACAACAGACAAGTACAATAGATACCTTGAAGAAAAAGAATGAATTTACAACAGAAAAGACACTTAAAGACCTATTCATTCATAAAGGGGTACCGCTATGACTTAGTTCTTCTGAAGCTTTTCTGATTTTAAGAAGAAGTCTATTTCTAATGATTTGTAGCCTGATCTTGTTCATTGTATATTAATCATCCATCAGTATATTGCTCATATTTTATTCTAAAACTGACAGAATGGAAAACTGGAAGTTTAGTTCGAGAACATGAGAAAGCACATCGATTTATATACTCCTCCTTGATAAGATACAATGTATACATAGAAGAAAGAAATGAATGGACAATAAATGTTCTTATAAAGACTCTTAAAGTTGTAGTGTTTTGGCTTAAGGCCATCGGAAGTTTTCTGCATTGTTATTAGAAAGTATATTTCAAATATAGGGTGGACCGACTGATTGCAGGAGGTGGGAAATTTAGTCTGTATAATGTGTAGTTATCCATCAGCGTAGATATTTTATAATTTCCTAAACAGGATATTGAAAAACAGGGAGTTTAGTTAATGAAAAAGTGTGGAAAGCATATCGATTACCTCTCCCTGAAAAATAAACAACAAACAAACAGTAGATAGACAGAAGAAGGGAATTGCGATTTGTTGGAGAGCACAAGCATAGATACTGCATAACCCCCTTCCATATCTTCCTCTCCTTTTTTCTCTCCTCTCCTCTCTCTCTCTCTCTCTCTCTCTCCCTTTCTCTTTTCTTTCTCCTTTTCCCTCTCATGCATCGCGTCCGTTTCAGACATAATATGGCAAAATATGAAAATAATTATACCATAATATAGTCCTATTGTACTTGTATACAACCGGGGGTGCAGGGTTCCCATCCAGAGAAAATCTTTAGATTTGAAACCCCAAGCCCTTCAATGATGCATGTAATGTTTCCCCACTTAGAGAAACTTGAAGGTTACATCCAAGTGGTGGGGGAGGGGGAGGGGATGGGTTCCACTTCCATCCTAAGAGAATGTTGGGATTTAAATTACATTAGCGTATTTATCATGTATACAAAGAGTTTTTCAATTTGAAAAACTGATAGATACATCGGAGGAAGGGGGAAAGGAGCAAAGATATTTTCTAAATTGAAAATTTCTTCCTACAATATATGACCCCCACAGGCCCTCCAAACTTACTTGGGAGCGGGTATAGGAAGGAAACAAAATTCTTAGCATTGGTCCCCTGGCACTTTTTTTTTCTTTCTCCCTTTTCCGTTTCTTTACCTTTCCCCCCATGATCACCTTTGTGGGGTGGAAACAGTGGGAGGGCGGTCGTTTTGGCCCATAGATCCGCCTAAGGACAAGTTGGATTTCGATGATCAACAAGGGATGTTTGTTGTTACATTTGAATAAAAGGGCAGGTATAATGTATCTAAAAAGTTGACTGAATTGGTTGAAAAGGGAAAGTTCTGAGCAACAAATTGGTGAGAGTTTAAGTGAAGTCTATCGGATAAACAAAACAAAAAAGCATTCCGGACTTCTCCTATATTTCGTTAAAAGTTTCACCAGTGTTCTTTTCTGATTTTCTGCTTTCTGTTGAGTGCAAATGACCATCAAGAGGGCGACATTTAAAATTTCAGAATTCATACCCAAGATTTGTAAAAACATTAGAAGTAAAAATCATAAAAGAGGTAACCATAACAGAAAAAATATAGATTAAAAAAAAAAACAACCTCCGCAGAATGTTAATATTGAAGTTTAGGTCCTTACTGATGTTAATAATTCAGTTACACATCAAGGACATCTAAGCAGACCGACAGCCTGCAAGATCAAAAGTTCCGTAAGTATGTTTAGGTCCACGAGACCGACAAAACAAAGCAATATACAAGCTAGCCTCGACAGCTAACCAAGTCCCTACAGCAAATTAAACCTACACAGGAAGTTGGGATTTGTTGCAAGGCACACAAAAAAGTAAGACACTGCATATACAAAAGTGTGTGTGTGTGTGTGTGTGTGTGTGTGTGTGTGTGTGTGTGTGCGTGGGTGTGTGTGTGTGTGTGGGGGGGGGGGGGTTGTCGGAGGGAGTTCCACCTAGGATAAAATTTACAGATCTTACACCCCAGGCGTGTTATAATGATGCTCAAAATGATTTTAATTCTCTAAAAATGTAGTTAAGCGTATTAATTCTTGTTTGCATGAAATATGAGTTTAGAGGACTGAATATGGTTGATTAATTATGAATATTTTACTTCAAAGCTTTCTACTGAAATTAATTTTGCACTATTTTTCTCATGATAACTTGAAGTGGAGAAAAATAATTGACAATTTCTTTAAAGGAGAATGAAACCCTGGGGAAATATCCATTTTAATGAAAAGAGAGGATAGAAAGAAGCAATTTCAAAAAAGTTCCATCAAAATCGGTTACGAAATGAAAAAGTTATGAAAGTTTGAAAAGTCTCAATTCACTTACTATGGCGATCCTCAAATTGGTAATGTTGTTTCAAAATGGCAGATTTTAGTAGTACAACTCTCAATATGTTTTGTACACAAAATTTCATATTTTCTCCATTATCTCAAAAAATGCATGCTTGTCTTATTGTGAACTCAGCATATGTTGTGTCAAATACATTTTCCCATGATATATCTTGAGCTAAGAAGGAGACAAGCTGCACCTTGAGAGATAATGGGGAAAATATGAAATTTTGTGTATACAAAACATATGGAGAGATGTACTACTAAATCTGTCACTTTGAAACAACACTGCCAATTTGAGGATCGCCATAGAAAGTAAACTGAGTCTTTTCAAACTTTCATAACTTTCTCATTTCGTAACCGATTTTGATGGAACTTTTTAAAGATTGCTTCTCTCTACCCTCTCTTTTCATTAAAATTGATTTTTCCCCAGTGTTTCCTTCTTTGACAATGTAGGCAGTTTACAGTATGTGTTGAATAGCAGTTGTAAGAAAGAAGATATGATTTATATCTGTATATAGAGATGATAAAATGCCTCAATATTCTAAGGAAATGATAAATGCCTGGTTTCATTTCAAAGAAACAAGTGAGAGCAATACAGTAAAATATGTCAGTAACATTGATATTAACAGTGAAGAATTATGGTTAAATTCGAATATAAAAATGGAAATGTATTAAGGACATTATTAATCAGTTAGAATTTATGTCCTCAAAGGAAATTGAGCATTTATTTCAGAATAAGCATGCTTCTTTGTTTCAAGAATATAATATGATTAATACCATTCCAAAAGTATGGAAAGATAGCATGTTGAGAGAGGTAAATGATGTGACCCAATTAGATAATGAGGGTATTATGAAAGCTGTTTTAAAGAATGTTAATAACAAAAGAAAAACAATTTTTTTTTTATTTTATGATTTTAAATAATCTGATTGTTAAACCTAAAGCTGAATATAAATGGGAAGAATTGTTGAACAGTATACAGAGAAATAAATGAACTGGAATGTCATATGGTTATTTAATTTACAGGCAATAAAAGAAAGTAAACTAGTAGAATTCAATTACAAATTATTACACAACTTAATACCACATAGGTATAATTTGTATAAGTGGAAATTAAGTAATAATCCACTATGCCAATTTGATAATGTGTTACACGACAGTATTCATTCATTTGTAAATTGTAGAAAACTCAACTGTTTTGCTTAAGATTTAGTCACTTATTCAAGAAACTTTACAACATTGAGTTTCCCTTTGATGACTCTGGTTTTATTTTTTATTGAGGGTTATGATTTGGAAAACAAACCGTTCAAAAGTCTAAATCTTCTTATCGTTAATGCAAATATACAATTTATCTAAAATTCATTCGAGGAGAAAATCGTAAATGTGTATTTCATGAACTAACTTTATTTAAAAGATTGATTTGTAATCGCATAGAAACGGAAAAGCATTGTAAAACGAAAAGCTTATGTATTTCTGAAATCATCTGAAATCATTCTGAAATTTGATATATTTACGAAAAATTGTTTGATGGTATAACTTCCATTGACTGTATGATATCTGTGACTTGGTCATAATTATGTATGTATACATTTTATCAATAAATTTATTTTTAAAAAAAAATGCTCAAAATGTTCTTTGTTTGGTAGGATTACTGATCAATGGGAAGATGCATGCACAACCGGGGTCGGCTGTGGGAAGGGGTATTCCCCAATATACCCTGAGAATTGTTTGTCACTTAAAACCCCCAGAAGGTGATGCACAAAAATAATGTTTATAATTTTGTAGAAAAAATGATGGATGAGAAGATGCATGTACACCTGGGATGAATGTGGGAGGGGGGGGGGGGGTTCCCCCTGAGTAAATCCACCCTGAGAAAATGTTGAGACTTTAAACCACAGCATCGACAACTGAGCTGGACTCGATCGAATTATATCCTTAACTTTGTAACAACTCCTTCCTCCACATCTCTCTTAACTTTTTTTCTTTCAATCTTCATTTTACAATTTTCAAACTTGTGCAAACTGTTTTTCTCCTTATTTACACTACAGACCCAGCTTTGCTTATTCATGAATTCGAAGCGCTGTTTGAAATGAAGAAAAACACAGTATCAAGCAGGCTTCCACTTGGAAGAGTTTATAGGGTCAATAACTTAAAATCCAATCATTGTTGCTATGTCAGAAATGTCAGGAAACTAGATACAAATAAAAAAATGTTAAAGCTTAAGCCTAAGCTATATAGATCACCAATCAAATGTAGGTGACAGAAGGTATAAATATAAAAGTTTTAGTTTTGAGTTTACAACATCATTTACATTGAAGGTAGCTTGAAAGTTGTCCACGAAAGGCTGACCTTGTAGACCAGGAGCCTGTCCCGAAATAGTCAACCCATTTTACATATGAGATTTGACCCCTTAAAGTTGCTAAGACCATCCATGTCATTCACAAAAAGCTCGTCAGCTCGAACGAAGCCGCCAGGTTTGGCCCTCAGAGCCCCCCCCCCCCCCCCAAGGGGCCCCAAAGTCGGGTCGATTTCATAACATATGCGCCAATTTCCGCCAAACTTTGCCAGAAGGAACGTGTATGACTATACATTACCAAAACACAAAAACTGACAAAATTTCCCGTCAGGATGGGTTGTTAGACCGGCCCTAAATATTGGGGCAAAATTTTCCCCTTAAGCCCATGGACCAAATTTTGTCAGAAGGAAGAGTTATGGGTGAACATTACAAAAATATAAAAACTTACAAAGATTTCCATCAGGAAGAGGGTGTAACATGCCCCTGAAAAAAAACACCAAAGTGCCCCTTAACCAAGCTTTGCTGCCCAAAATGTTCTGGATGCAGAGAAATTTTTTTTTTTGGTTTTGGCATTACAACCTTAATAACTCCAAAGTGTCTCATTCAATTCAGCTAAAATTTACATAGTACAATTTTGAGTATTGTAACTTTCTTGGGGTGCAATTTGGTGTCAAATGATCATTTCAATAATAATTTATTAAATTGTGAAAATTGTACTGCTTTCTCAAAAGTAGTCAAATGATATTGTCAGCATTATGTAAACACACACATTGTCCATCTGCGCCTGTTTGGCAAGGTATAATAGAGAGCTTACAAGGTATTTGTGTAATTAACACATGAATGGTAAAGTTCAGTATGGAAGCCACATAGCCCAGATACTTAACAAGCTCCTCTATTATGTCTTGTCAAATAGGTGCAGATGGACAATGGTGTGTTTACATAATCCTGGCAATATAATTTGACTACTTTTGAGAAAGCAATACAATTTTCACAATTTAATAAATTATTATTGAAATTATCATTTGACACCAAATTTCACGCAAAGAAATTTACAATACTCAAGATTGTACTAGGTAAATTTGACATGAATTGAATGATATACTTTGGAGTTGTTAAGGTTGTAAAGCCTAAAAATGGTTTTTCTCTACATCCAGAGCATTTTGGAAAGCAAAGCTGCATGGGTTTAGCTTAGGGGCACTTTTGTGTTTTTTCAGGGGCGTGTTACACCCCCTTCCTGATGGAAATTTATGTAAGTTTTTATATTTTTGTAATGTACACCCATAACTCTTCCTTCTGACAAAATTTGGTCCATGGGAAAAATTTGCCCCAATTTTTAGGGGCGGTCTGACAACCCATCCCGACAGAAAATTTTGTCAGTTTTGGTGCTTTAGTAATGTATAGTCATACACCTTATTTCTGACAAAGTTAGGCGCATATGTTAGATGGGTTGAAATCGGCCCGACTTTGGGGCCCCTTTTGGGGGCTCTGGGGGCCAAACCCGGTGGCTTCGTTCGAGCTGACAAAATTTTTTTTTGTGTGTGAATGACATAGATAGTCTAAGTAACTTTAAGGGGTCAAATCTCATATGTAAAATGGGTAGACTATTTCGGGACAAGCTCCCAGACTATTGAAGTTTTTAATCTGATTTCATCTGGCAGACTGTTCCACAGTTTTCTTCCAACAAACGAAATGCAAACTGTCATTGCCAAGATTACATTTTGGTAAATAGAATAAGCTATTTTCTTTCCCACTTGTTGCATATCTATGCTGTATGATTTGACAATAATCTACTAAAGAGTGTGGTAATAAACCTTTCACCAGATCATACATAAATGTTCATACAAAAAGTTGATCGAGTTGAAAATTTTCTAATATTTCTAGGCTTTGGAAAAGAGGTTTGGAGTCTGTTCTATAAGTTGACTAAAAGTAATTGCTCTCATTGTCAATTCAGGTTGTTTTTGTAAGTAATCTCCCATACTCATATATTCGATAAGAGATATGAGGCTGTATAAAAGTCTCATATAATAACACAAGTATATTCTTTGAAATAAAATGTCTTAACTTAAACAGAATATACTTTCTTTCGAATGCACTTGTTTATTTTCTGATTATGTTCTTTCCATGAAAAGTGGCAATCGATTTGAATGCCTACAAATGATGCAACAGAGACCTCACTAATGTCTGATCCTGATATTCTCACAGATCCTTTTTGATGTATTGCTCTATACCTTTTGATTTTATAACCACATAATTCGTTCAGTTTGACTTTATTTGCATTACACCATTTCTGCGTGGACCTTCTCTAAATTTTCACGTATTGTTTCTAAATCAATTTCTTTTTGTTTTATATTAAAAGTATGAAACAGGTTTGAGTCATCAGCGAACAATCTGAAATTGAAAAAGTTTGTGGAGTTAGGTGAATCGTTTATATAAAGTAAAAAATAATGTTGGTCCGAGAACAGAGCCTTGAGGGACATCGCGTGTCATAATTAGTTTCATAGACATCTCATCCTTGTATTGTATAAACTTGGTTCGTTTATACAAATAGTCTCCAAACCATTTCAAAGCTCTTCCAGGGATTCCATAATGTGACATTTTTTAAAGAATTCTGTGGTTAATATTCAAAGCCTTTTGAAAGTCAATAAAGATACCAAGTGTCTCTCTATATACCTTCATCTAAGTACAATAATGTATTTGCAAGATTAATCACAGATAATTTAGCGCTATGTTTTTTACGAAAACCATATAGAAAGATTAAAAATATGTATTAAAGGACTTGTAATTTGAAGTGCAGCATCTTTCAACAATCTTGTATAGGTAAATTATCATAGCCACATGCTTTTTTGGTGTCTAAAGTCTGCATGCAAGTGGCATTTTACTTCGTTCTCAACAACTCTTTTGAAAAATAGTGACTTTTCTGTTTTATATCCTAAATATATTTTGCAAAGTCAGAATGAACATTTGGTATTTCATTGGCCAGCTATGGATCTATATGTTTACAAAAAAAATAGTTAAGTTCGTTTGCTATATCACTATCAGATGTTATCACTCTATTTTGTCCATGGTCCGATATTGTTAATTTTTCTACATCAGTCACTTTATTAATTTCTTTTCCACCATTTAGAAACTCACTGATGGTTTTCCATGTTTTACATGTATCATTCTTATGAATGAAGAGGAGGTTACTGTTTATCTTTGCGTTTCTTAAGACTGAAGTGAAAACATTTCTTTATGTATTTTTCCTCATCCTTCCGTTTACATTTTGATACCTTTAGTTTAGAATACAACTTGTGCTTCATGATGGATTGAATTTAGAATAGCCTTTGTCATCAACGATTTTTAACCAATATTTTTACTGCCCTTTTCTTGGAAGTTAATGACACTATACTCGTACATGCTTGTCACAGACTTGCCTATAAAATATCACAAAATACAGTATGATTCGTTAACTTCTGTACAGCCACTAACATATTTCCAATTTTTTTTAAATCTAGATCTCCGTGAAATTTGTTAATATCAAAATTTCAGGTGCAAAATATAAACTTCTTGTATTTTGTCTTATTTGAATTTGTAACATGCTCAAAAGCAACAAAGACAGAAAAATGGTCTGAAACATCAGTTTCTATAACTCCAGCATAATTGATGGTCAATAAGAGAGGAAGTTGTTTTAGTCACTCTGGTTGGTGAGGTAATAAGTTGCTGCAGCCCCAAACAATGCAAAGAAGTTAGAAATTGTTCAGCTTTTACATCTATTCCTTTATATCATGAAGAACATTAATGTTAAAGACTCCAAGTAAAACTATATCTTCTTTATCAACTTTTAACCTCTCTATAAAGTTTTCATATAAGGCTGTTTTGAAATTGGTCAAGCCTATTTGGGTTTTCGATAAATGATACCTACAATAATTTCCATACCATTTAGAATAGTTTCCAACCAGAGACTTTCTGTATTAATTACTTCTTGGTTCAGAATGATATATTCTAGTGAAGAATATATGCTAGCCTACTCCCCCTATACTCCCCCACCTTTTCATTCATCTGTTCTACACAGGGGCGGCGCTACAGGGTGGGGGCAGAGGGGGCGACCGCCCCCCCCCCTATGATTTTTCAAGTAGTGAAAAAAGAAAAAAAAAGAAGAAAAAAGAAGAAAAGGAGGAAGAAAGGGGGAGAAAATGGAAGAAAGAAGAAAGAGGAGCATTAAAAAGAGAGGTCTTAAACATATAAGTCTAGATTACCCCTGTTATTTAATGGAGAAAAAAATATGACGTCATCTTTAGGTCGCCTTGCCCTATCAAAATACCCTGGCGCCGCCCCTGGTTCTACATACTACCTCAAGTCATTCAAACAGTAATGTCCTTAGGAATGCTCCACACCTGATAATGCAATGATACCAAACTTTTTTTTTAATGTATCGTCATACAACAAACTAAAATTTTCAAAATTCTTGTGAGAGATCTGATATTAACATGTGAGACACAGAATGAATGTAATATTTGTTGGACAAAGTGCTAGATACATGAGGTTTTATATCTGAATTACAAGTAATGTCACATTAAATGTTAGTTGATGGTACCGTACGGTACATCTTCCCTGGAACGCCGTAACACTATTCCATCAATTGAATTTTATTCATTCAAATGCTTTAGCAACAGGATGTTTAGCAACAGTAGGATCCAATAGATAGACTATATAGAAGTTATTTCTGGGTTTGTGAGCGTCATCAGAGGATCGTCATCATCATCTTACCGATATATGACGTCAATCATGCATATTCACACATTCGAAACATAAACATACGGTACAGTTGGAGAGCTAGAGCTGAGCTAGCTACATTGTTGTCGAGCGATACCAACCCACCGCTAACCCCGTCCCCGCCGCGCGCCCGGCGCGGCCCACCGTTCATATATCGCGCTTCGATCATCTATGCCCCTAGTTAGTACTGCCACAGGATGCCCGATATGAACTTCAAATAATGTCATGTTGCATGTTAAATTCTGACGATTATGGCAGAATCAGAACTCGGTTTGTTAACACAATCGACAGATAAGAACCAGCAATATCTGTAGGTGAAGGTAGGAATCAGAGAAAGAAGACGAATCGGTAAGGAACGACTTGATATTCGAGTCATCGGTAAATCGACGCCAATGGCAATATGGCAATGGCAATGGCAATGGCAATGGCAATGCTATGCTGAGCTTGAGTTAACTGTAAGTGTGTAGCTACGTATTGTTGGGGATAAAAGCGGGAACTAAATTATGTAACGATGATGATGTGTACGTATCATTCATATGACAGTGTAAAGATACTTTTCTGTTCACAGGAGGTGAAGGACCTCCTTTTGGATTTAGTGTTGAAAAAGTGTGACTTTCTAAGTTTCTCACGTTGAATTGAATGTCACGTTGAATTGAATGTTCCTGTAATGTATTTTATTGTTTTGCTACCTAAAGCTATTTTTCAAGGCCCAAGGGGGGGGGGGTGCTTGGGTGGTGGAAACAGTTGCCCCAAAACACCAACTAAAAAAAGAAAACAAAGCGAAAGCGAAATAGCGGAGGGAAGTGTCAGAGGAGAAAAAAAAGCGCCTAAAAATGTGCTACAAGCCCGTTGTCCGGACAGGTTGGTTATCCGGACAGGTCACTTTTTGAATAGTAAATCGAACAACTTTTCATGCAAATTGTCACAAATCTTTCACAGGATAGGTTGAAAATCATGTGAATTGCAAATATTCACTGATTTTAGTGTTACTCGATGCATATTTTTCGTAAAATCTGACGGCAAAAATTAACAAGCTAATTTTTGTTAAGTGTCGGGACACATAACCCCCCCATCCTACGGTGCAGTATTGCATCCAAATAATTGAAACAGTCGGGGCATCGAACTAACTGTCCGCTTAAAAAAAGGTGCTACAAGCCATTATCTTTCTCTGAAAAATTGCTAAAACTTAAAAGCTTTCATGCTTCTGGAGGGGGGGGGGGGAATCTCCACCCTCCCTGCACCCACCCCTCAGGGGAACACGCTTTGCGTGCTCATTAGTACAGAACTGCCCCCTTGAAATCAAATCCTAGCTACACGGTTGACCAGATCAGAGCTACCGGTATTTTGGACCTTAAATTCCAGAGCTAGTTCACTCATAGACCAAAAGCTTAAACTTCAGTCTCTCTGTATCGTCAGTTTTTCAACTGACCTCCGTATGGTGAAGGTAAACAAATGTCAGTAATATTAAAGATTTCCCCACACCAGAAGGTTATTTCTGTCTAGTTGGCTCACTGCTCCTGTGTAATTTTTTTGCTGCTTGTAAAGATGATTGATGATGTGTTAGCTATCGTTACAGTATGATCTACATGTACCGTAATGTCACCACTCGTGGAGGGGTTTGACAGATTAATAATCTTCAGAAATTACCAGCGCTTCTGCTGGGTTTCTGCTGCTCCAGTACGTGTCACCGCACATTGCACCAGTGGTGCCGCACCCTTTGCAAATAATATTGCGAAAGAAGGATAATCTAAGATAAATTGCTCTGTAGTATATTCAATAAGTACACTGCACACTACGAAACCATATGTATTAAGCTATCTGGCTTTTGCGGGATTGCGCTTGCGCACTGTGTAATGCACTTGTCGGGCTGCCTACGTCATGATTTGTGTGTTGCAGAAATGGCGCTTCAAGACTGGAGCATAGCATTCTCAACAAGACAGCTAACTTTGAACAAAGATAATTTATTTCCAAAGTATTTTTTCATGCAAAAAAATTATCTGGCCAACATTTATGGAACTTAAGCTCTGTTAATTGAAAACAGAAAATATGGTACATATTATTTATTTTGTTTCAGTCTGCTAAAGCTGAAGTTCTTGTTTTACAAAAAAAAATTAGCAGAACATAAAAAAGCCCCGTGGATAACTCTCCTTGGAATGAACTTTGCCTGCCTTCATTCTTTACGCGATCAGCAGCGAGCGAAACGCAGCATAGTTGTTCCTTGTTTATTGTGGTACAATATCTGCGAGCCAATCGCATCCGTTTATTTTGCTCCGCAGAGTCTAGGGCAGTTGACACATGACGTTGCAGCAATGAAGCTCTATTACAAGGGTGCGCCAAGACTGGTGACATCACGGTATATGTGAAAAGTGATACGGTTCTCATTGTTCTGTTGGGATGTGTGAAAGACCTGGGGCCATATTCTGAAAACTATATTAACTTTTATGTTAACTTGAATTATGTTAAGTCCCAAAGCCTTAACATACCTCTAAATTGGTATTCTGAAAACTATGTTAAGGGTATGTTATCTTTTTTTAGGTTACGCCCCCAACATGCCCATTTATCATTAATACTCCAATTATAATCACTGTTAAAATGTACTCTTAGCCAATCATGCTTCTTGTTTGATTGTACCTACAAGTATGTCAAATATGGTGCACATTTATTGAGTAATTTGAGTTATCATTTCATACGCACTACTGTTCTTGAGAAAGTGCCCATAAAAAGCTACTTTTATTCCTTTCTTTTTTATGTTTCTATGTCTGTTTCATGTTCAAAAGTTATAGATTCGCAGAATGATTATGATAGTTATCACTGAAACCAAATCGGAAAAACACAGAAAAGAAAATATGCATTTCATGTATAAATAGACTTTATGTATCATAGTTAAAAGACCCCTAGACCATTGCTATGTTTTATGTTAACTTCTATGTTATCTTTAGGTTAAAAGAGGTTTCAGAATACCAGAGCAATATTAACTACTATGTTAAGTCCATGCATGGGGCTTTGTAAAGATATGCATACGTGCACTGCATCTTCCCGCCCAAAAACTCTGTTAACATAGTTTTGGACTTAACATAGTTTTCAGAATACCGAATATGTTAGCTAATATACTTTTCACGTAACATAGCTTTCAGAATACCACCCCAGGCTATATCGTGCTTGAGGAAACCACTCGTTCAGAGTCTGTGTGAGGGGAAAGAGGACAGCAGTGCGTGTGAGTTGTTACGCAATGAAGTACTTCTGTGCAAAGAGAATCGTGGTTTCCTCAACCACGATAATGGTGACTTCCTTTCCTATATTTAGGAGTGGGGGGGTCAGAGTTATAGCCTATACTGCATGGGCCGTGGAACGGGGGGGGGGGGGCTGCAGCCCCCCCCACTTTTTTAAGTAGACACGTTAAAAAAAAGCTCGGAAAAAAGCTCCACTTTCAAAAACACTCTGCAGCCCCTGTACTGGGTGGCGGTGGGTGGCAGATCCCAACACGCTAGAGTCTATATTTCATATCTTTTATGAATTTTATCCCAAAGTTTCAATTTTATGACAGGAAACAACGAAGTACATGTATGTAAATTGTCATTAAATGCCACCTGGGCCTAAAAATTTGCTGCCTATAAATAACCCTGGTGGGGACCGGGGGGTGGGGGGGGGGGGTACTTCCATATATACGCTATACAGGATGTCCTGCCCAAATGGGTCGCTTTTTCACAAGAAATGACATGGGTCGCGTTTTCTACAAAAAATCCATAAACATGGGTTCACATTTACAACATAATCCTTAATCATGGGTGTTATCCCGAAATCCTGTGCCTCATGTATTATTGAAAAATCTGAAATCTCTGTTCAAAATAGTAGAAAAGGGTCCAGTTTTTACGACAAATCCCTAAACATGGGTACCGTAGACTGCCTGGTTTCCGCCCACCTGTGCGACAGGGCTGCACGGACACAACAGCCGTCTTCCACCGCTCGAGTTTCTTTGGTGCGTAATGAAGGCGTGTAACTCACTAGCCTATGGCAGCATACACACTGCAAGGAACTTGTACACCAAAAATGGTTCACTTTCGATCGCGCGTAAAACGGAAATACATGAATGACGTCACTATGCAGTAGTGAGCAATCCGCTTATTTATGTATGAACAAACTATTTAAAAAAACATAAACCTACTCTTTAGAAGGGTCAGAAAAAAATTGTTGTAAAATATGAATGTTTATTTACAAAGATATTTATGCTACAATTCCTGAGGTTTTACCTGGCCAAATTTCTAGTGGGAATTCATATCTTAAAAAAAATTATCCAGGATTAAACTTGGCCGTGCAGCCGCGTGAAACCCCTGCCCTATTTTCGCTCACCCTGTATTATACAGCCTTTTACTTATCGGGACGCCGCGGCCCGTGCATGCTAGCAGAGCTGCTAATGAGCACAAACTCAACTTCAACCGGCCAAGTTTTTGCAGCACGTAATATGCTAGTACACGCAGGATATAAAGGCACAATGCCAATGATTTGAAAAGAAAAGACTATATAATATGGCTTATCAAAATATTGCGTGGAAATAATCATTAATTAGCTTGCATTTAACCGATGTAATTGTTTTATTGCATGTGCGCCCACTAGCGAGCGGAATTAGGACGGGTCATCGCGAAAAAAGGGACCGGAAAATGCTTCGCGCAGTTGGCGCACTACAGATGGCCGCTTAGGAATTCATGAGTACGAGTGTCATGGTACGATTCGCTAGAATTTTAGCGTCAAAATGGTGTCCATTAGCGCCTGTATAATTCTTTAAAAGTAAAATTATCTGTGAAAAACTGCAAAAGTGAGCGGAAACCGGGCAGTCTATGGTACCCTTTTTCTTAAAATTTACCCCTAAAGATGGGTTAGGGGTTCAAGGTCCGGGACTCACACCCCTGTCAAAAAAAAATCTGAGTACCCCCCCCGGGGGTGGGGATATGGTGTGGGATTTTGAAAACTAATGTATGGCTCGTATTCATTGAGGAGTAAGTTAAAGGGAAATCCAACCTTAATAGCAAGTTGTTTTGACAGAAAGAGGAAAAATCAGAGAAGCAGATTGGTGAAAGTTTGAACGAAATCGGACAAGCAATAAGAAAGTTACATGTATGAATTTTTCAACGTTGTAATCACTATACATGTACATATGGGAATTTCAAATTGGCCAAATAGGTAATGCCACTGTGATGTACATGTAGCTGTGGACAACTCCCCCATTCACTCCAACACACAAAATGACTAAAATATCACTTTTCTCAAAATGTGATACTTTGTAGGATCTTTTTCTTTCATGAGGACCTATAAGTATGCTATCTCCAATATATTTTGAGTACTGCCCCGAGGGTAAAAGCGCCTCGAAGAAAACTGCAAATTAATTATATTTTTGTGTATGACAAATGGGAGAGTTGTCCACAGAAATCTCACAATCGACTCACTAAATTGCCAATTTGAGATTTGCATAGATGTAGTGATCTCATATTTCAAACATCATTAACTTTCTTAGTCCTTGTCTGATTTCTTTTAAACTTTCACCATCATGTTTTTCTTATTTTTCTGCTTTCACACAAATCATCTTATTAGCAAGGTTGGATTGCCCTTTAACCCTGATGGATTACTTTATGGAGTGCCAAGTGTCAAGCTCTTTACTCTTTATAAAGTACTTTGATTCTGTAACAAAATGAATCCAGCCATGAAACGAAAATGAGAAATTTCATTGTGAAATCATTTTTTCAAAATTCATTTTGTTACAGAATTATTGTAATTTTTAAGGGATGGAGAGGTTGACACTTGGTGTTCCATCGATCAGTGGACTTACTCTGCCCACCTATATATCTATAGAAAGAGATTTAACCTGGATTAAAGATTATATGCTTTTCATTTTTTATTTGATATTGAAGATACCGAAATGGAGAATGTCACTGATAATCAAAATATTGGCGAGGAGACTCAGCTTTCGGAGACAAATAATGATGCGGAACAAAGCCCAGGTTCAATGCCAAAAGAAAGACTAGATGAAAGAAGGACTTCTCAAAGTGATGAAATGGAGGAGGAAGACAAAGAGGAAGAAAGAACAGAACAAGAAACTGCGGAACAATATGCAAAAATCAAGGAAAGAATACAAAAATCAAAACTTTACTTAAATGTGGAACCTCATCAATGGCCTATAATCTACTCACCTGACTACAATATTAGCTTCCTTGGATTTGAGAAATTGCATCCATTTGACTCAGGAAAATGGGGAAAGGTGTACAATGTACTCAAAGGTTAGTGTTCCACGAATCTATAAAGATGCTACTCTCATGTTGCTATGCTCTGTTATAAAAAAAATTGGCTCCTAGGAAGAAGGTATGAATGTGCTGCTTGGTTTGTAGTTTCAGAGGTATTTCCATTCCTGAAATGTTTGATTTGTCTTGTTGGTGGCATTTGTTTGGCACTGTCTTAACGTCTAAAAACCATTTTGAGGGGCATGAAAAATTGAAAACCAATGCTTACAGTACAGTTACCTACATGTAGGCTTAGACAAGCTCTGGTGTAATACTCAAAATATTTACAGAATTTCTTTCTACCAGTGACCAGTGTATACACCTGGATCAAGACAGCATGCTTTAGATGAAATTCCATGTCTAAAGGCATAAGCACTGATCGTCGTACTGAATCATTGTCATCATGCATTCGGCGAAGTACAAAAATGTAAAATTGTATTCCACATTGCATGTATTAGAATGAAAGTGCAATTTCAGAGATTATCATACCCAACCTCTTTCTTCTTGTGAAGCAAACCAAAAGATAGTTTAAAGGCCACCGCACACTATACGATCGACTGCGATCCGATTTTGGAAATAAATCACAATAGCATTACATGTAAATATGGGCATCTACCTCGTTCAGGTTCTGGACACTAATTTGAATACTAAACATTAGGTTTTGATGCAGTGTCAGCCTTACATGTATACCCGGAATAAGGGCCAAATCAGTTTCAAATTGTAGACAATTGTAGGATTGCTCTGATGTCACTACAACTCAGAGTCGATTTGGCCTTTCCTCCGAAAAGAAAGCTAGCAGTAGGCTGTATTTTGGATTTTACTATCAATATGACAATTTAGAAACTAAATCAAAAATATTTTTTGTTTTAAATGTTTATATCAAGTGCTATTACACTTCTTCCGAAGTCGGATCGCAGACCGATCGTATAGTGTGTGCGGTGGGCTTTACGAGATTCAGAAAAGATGAAAACTAGCCTTAACTGAATAGCTCCATTGCTTTTTGGGCCACACACATATTGTAAGCTGACCAACTTTCTATCTGATGTGTAAATTGGACTAATTAACTTATCAATATGAAAAGAAACCCCAGCAATTACTTGGAATTACATGTAGCTTGATTGTATCATACCAAAAATGTTACGTTAAATGTACATGTACTACATTACATATATGGATTCCTAATGTTAAGTTATCAATTTAAGAAAATGAAGAAGGGTGATTCTGCAGTGTATCCCTTACAACATGCACACTAGGTCTTTTATTAATTTATTTCATCCAAACATGAGAAATCTCTTGATTTTTACCATCGATCAATGGGTAGTGATACCAGAAAGAATGTTAGTCAATGGTAAAGAGGTTTTCAGATTTGGATGTAATAAAATTTATAAAAAGACGTATGTGACACATTGAACAGAAAATGAAGAAGTCAAATTAGTCTTTTCACCTTCAAAAGCTGTTACCTCTGTTGACAGAACCTGCTGATTTAGTGTCAATCAATAATGGGAGGTATGTGTTATGTGTATGATTTGAATTTTAATGCAGGTAGGTTGAATTGTAGCACATTTAGGTCTACATGTACAAGTCAATATTTCATTCTATAGTGTGTTGTTGTCATTATACAGTCATTTGAAGCTATATGTATGCATCAGTAAATTTATCATCTAAATAGTTTGAGAATGTCACTGGTATTTTCTGTGGCAAATTTTTCTTCATTCTCCCACTAGTGTGGTTGTTGCTTCATTGCAAATTTAAATTTTGATGCATTTCAATGATACATTTGATTCTTTAATCTTATTAAAAGTTTAGGGGTGTGATGCCCTCCCCCCCCCCCCCCCCCCCCCCCCCCATTCATGTTAGTTGACAGCTGTTTGGAATTCTCTTTTTTTTACTTGTTGTAGGTTGTTGGCAAATCATGAAAATTGATGAACTCTAAGTTGGAAAATTATCAGCTAACTTGTCGATAAATTTGGTGGGACATACCCCCATTCAAAGTGGTCTATTGATACCCCTGGTAGAGTTTTGAGAAGATATATGTATGAGCAACCTTGTACATATATGCATGGTACTATTTGCCATAAAATGGCCTGCAGTTTCATTCATATTTAAAAGGCTTAAAGGGTATACATTTATGTCCTGTGAAAATATTTCATGTGAAATAGTGGTTAAAAAGTATGAATTGAGAATCCAGTGTAGTGACCAGGAATGAAGATATAATTACATGTACTTACATATACTTATGCTGTATTCATTTTTACTACCATAGGACTTCTCTGCATTCTTAAAGATAAATTAATTGCCCTTTTCTTTTCTTTTGTTTTGTGTATTTTTTTACTGTAGGAGAAGGGATGTTATGTGATGAGACAACGATCTGCCCTTTAGAAGCAACAGAAGAGGATCTCCTAGTAGCACATACAAAGCAATACATCTCTCGTTTGAAGGTACATGTACATTCTATTCATGTAACATCTCTCTCCTTACACATACACAGTGTAATTGTCTTTGGGTGTGAAAGAAAATATTTGTTTCTGCAGACAAGAATGTTTAAAATGCTGCTTATTCTATTTATATATATATTGTGAGTAAAATGGCAAAATGGGTTGCCCAAATAGATGCACAATGATACAAATTTATTATTTTCCCCTATGGGCAGATTTTAAGATGACACCTTTATGTATACTTGAAATGACGCACATCTCACATGTTGGTGCTGTTAACCCTTTCAAGACAATTGACCACATTTTGTGGTTTGGCTCAATAACTTTTGATCCAGAGCTCTAAAAAATATACCAGATGCACGAGTAGAAAGAGCAAAATTTTCTGCACACACTATGTCCATTTTTATTGCATGACCATATTGCGTTTGATGCCAGGAATTTTAAAAACAAGAATAAGCTTTGAGATCCTTAAATTGGCAACACATTGAGAGGTTTAAAATCATTGTTTTTCATCAAAATTGGCAATTTCTTTCAACTATTCAACAAATTTCTAACCATGTATATTGTTTTCAAAGACATTACACCTTATTAGAACCATGTAGAACTAAAAGAAAAATATTATTGTTGCCAATTTAAAGAACAAAATGTGATCAATTTTGCCCTTAAATAATTCCTGTCCTGAAAGGGTTAAGAATACGCATCAGGTGTACATGTACTTGTACAGCTACAGTATGTTGGGCTGTGGCGTACATTGCTAATGTGATGTTTATTTCATTTGTAACAAAGACCCACTTCGCAGATGAAATAAGACCTAAGTTTTCAATTGATATTGCACATGCTATATGGATCTATTCAGGAGAGAAAATTACTTTATGCTGTTTACATGTTCATGTCTAACTCAACTAGGAGATGCAAGCCATGACATTTAAAATTTTAATCAAGGTAACCTTTTTCCACACATTAGGCTGCACATTAATTTCCTGCATGTGGCATGCAAGCCAGATCAATTTATATCATTATTTGATAATTGAGGTAACATTTAAGTCTGTTAAATCAAATTTAGACTCAGGTAAGTAGAATATATTGCACATTGAGGAAATAATGAAAAAATATCCTTTTTTCTCTGAAAGAATTTCAATGTGATGCAAATTTATTTCATCAACTGTCATGGCATAAATTTCAGCTTGTCAAAATGCCTAGTTTTCATGACCTAAGCCTGTTAGAGACCAAGTAGTTCTTAGTGTCACAGAGAGTAGGAAATATACATGTGTAATTTTATAATTTTGTTATTCTCTTGTACATGTATTGCACACTATATGTATGAAGGATTGCTTTGAATGGCAGAAATAAGGAAAACGAGAGGTGCCATAGATGATGGTCTTACATGTTATTTTTCTCATTTCCTTAATATGAATTTATGAAGAATCAAACTTCGGATTCTGCATATGTTGTTTATTTACTCAACTCTAATAGGTACATGTACAACCATTTAATTGTAGTGGATTTATGGGGTTAACTTATGTCTCAATGTCAATAAAGTTATTGTATTGAATGTTCTTACTAAAAAAAGGTAATTAGTACTAGTCTATGGAGTTATGGCATCATGAAAAATTGAAAATTAAAATTGGGAATTATACTATTCAAATATACCTCTACTATTCTGCATGTTAGCTGCTCTAGTATAATATAGCTATAGTAAAATGATTTAAGTGATGAAATACACCAAATCTAATCCTGAGAACATGAAATGTTGCAGTATTTACATTTTATATCTCATTTTTCTCTAGTATTACATGTACCTATCACAAAATCATGAACATTTTCATTTCATATCTGTCATAAAGTATGCATCATTATTACCATCTTGCACATCTTTTGTTTAATTTTTTTTTTTTTAATTCTTGTTACCTCTGAACTCTTTCATTTTGCATATATTGTGCTTGAGGATGAACCTGGTTAAACATGTAGTAATGGGTAGTAGGTACCATGCATGTTACAGTCATCCAATACTCTAGTAGATAGTGTGATGTTTTCTCTGATCTTGGACACAGTTCCCTAGATTACCCCTTCCCATTAGATAACAACCTCCCTAGTCCTGAAAATTGAACCCCCATCAGACAATTATCAGTTATCACTTTGACAAACTAACTGCTAGGGCAACTACTACCTTGACAACCACTACACAGACAGTAACACCTGCTGCTCAGACCCCACTACGACAATTGCCATTGGTACATTTATCTCTCCAACTGCTGTATTATCAACAACAAAGAAAGAAAAAAAGGTTATCAAAATTGTTGGATCCAGTTTTCCTCCAAAATTGTCTGACAAGAAGAAAAAAAGTGGGTTATCACATGTTTTGGACTCTTTTTGTCATCCAAAATTCTCTGACAAGCAAAAAAAAAAAAAAGGTTATCAGTTTCAAAGGGGGGGGGGGGCACGGGCCAGAATTCCCCCCCCCCCTAAATCTGCCACTCATTTTTAAAGCAAAACTGAGCATCCAAAATAGGCATACTTATGCATGCAAGGGAAATGCAAAATTTTTTAGCAAATTGTAGTATTCATCGACCCTGACAGACAGTATAAAACTGTCAAAACAACTGATACCTGCTGGAATCTGCCAGCGATCATAGTTGCATAATCATAGTTGCATACATGTGGGCAATTCCATGGTAAAGGAAGGACATTCAGTTTGTGTGTGATTGTCCTTCCATTACCGTGAAATTGCCCATTTGCTGATGTGTCAAAATTGTAAGTATAGCATGGGGAACTTAAACATGAAATACTCTAGTAGAACAGTTATCTCATATGTAGATTAGATTTCATCTTCTTATTTACATCAGTCACTTGTTAATTGGCTGGAAATTAATATTTGCATACAGGACCCTTGCAAAATTCATGCTTTATTCCATAGATGCAGAATGAACAAGCATTGCTCATCCATGCAGTGACTATAAGCAAATCATTTAATTGCCCCTCTAACATGTCCAAGACAATAATTTCATTATTTTATGGTGGTGGCTGATTAATTTGTAGTAATGTTTTAAAATTGATTTCAAACTTGAGAAATATACGCTTGTGCATTTTTACCCTGTCTTAATTATGCATCTCCCATGGGCTCTTCAATGCATCGTTCACATCTATGCAGAAGGATATATCAGAGGGCTTTCCTAAGGTACACCTTTTAATCGACTTCCACTTCTTAGAACCATTATTCTTTTCAAATATCTTGTAGACCTTTTCCTGTTTATTTGTAGATTTGTAAATATTTTTTTTATTGGACATTTTAATTTCTCTTAGCCTTATGTATTCATTTGATATATTTTGTTTCCATGTATTTAAATGTAAGAGTCCATGTAGTATAGCTTTGACATTTTATAGTCCAAATTTCTGTTATTTTTTTTTTTCTCCATTTTTATTTTCTTATATTCATCTTATATATTATGTACCCCTAGTGAATATTGATGTGGAAAATTGGTTTAGTTGTGGGGTTAAAAAATGGGGTTAAGGATTTTCAAGATGTTCTATACCGGTACCTTATTAGGAAATTCTAGGTACGTGATTTAAAGAGAAGGTTGAGTTCTGGGAAAGGTGAAAAATTATTTGAGAGCTTTATCATTCTTTTAAGTCAGTTTGAAAGAACATCATAGTAGAAATGTCCCCTGGAAGGATTGCTCCTCAAATGCCCTCATATTCGATATATGACAAGATTTATCTGAAGTGTTTGAGCCAATCATTCATGCCACATGTGTGCAGTCCAATACCCATTTCTGTGTGCAGTGCATGTGCTTTTCAGCGAGATTGGGTCAATTTCTTATCATTCTGATAATTCTGAAACCTCACAGTATACAGCAATTCTCATGTAGACATGATTAACCTTGTATGACCAGAACTCAACTTTATTTTTAAGTGAACCTATTTGTCATTCACTTACTAAATCTTAAGAAATCTTTTGGAGACAGTAATCATTGAAATTTGAGCACCATTGGTCATATGATCATAAAGGAAACCCATAATATTATTTTGATGAAAACCAGATTACAGTTGTTTCTCTGATTTCGTCCATTGAATTGGTTTCACTTTGTGATTTAGTCAGCATCTGTGATTACATATATGATACCACACCATTGCCTTATTTTCTCTAATAACAATCAAAATCAAACTTCATAAGCCACAGAAGATAAGAGAGATTTGCAAAATTCAAGCTAAGTTACAAGAAGTATTCAATAGAATTCATTTATTTGAAATCAACTGTAAAGATTTGACAAGCATGTTATGCACTTTATATTGAATGGAAAAGCTATTTTATAATGTAGCCAGCTGCTATAATGTCTTTTATTTGTTTTTATATCATCTGTTTTGAGCCAGAAGGGTATTAACTGTGTGTTAAAGTCTTAAAGAATATGATTTAACGCCCTTCTGGCTCTCAACAGACGATATGTTCTATTACGGAAAACAAGAAAATGACTTTGCTGCTGCTTGGAATTGTTAGGGTCTTGCTATAAACAAAATAGAATTGAAATAACTTACAAGTTGATTTACATATGGATAGTGAATGCTATTCAGTATGTACATTTGCAGTTTAAAAATAGAGGGCACTCGTATTTCCAAAGCAGTGCTATACATACAGAGAGTCGAGACACTGGTGGTCTGATTGGTCAGTCATTTCATGGAGCTTCAAATAGTTTCCTCCCACAGAAAATGTATGTGAAAGGGAACTGTTGGGAGCTCCATGATCCGCCATGTTTTAAACAGACCATGTACGGGTAGGCTTATTATGCGCGTGTCACAACTCTCTCTTTCAACGCACTTTGTTCCAAAGGTTCGTAAAATAATGAACCTTTCTTCAGTTTTGGAATTATGAACCTTCGTAATAATAAACCTTCAGAGTTACACTTACAACCCTTCAAAATGACAACCTTTGGATTAGCGAATCTTCAGAAAAACGACTTGTAATTGTAAAAATTGCATTTTCACTTATAGCATTTTTTTTGTAAATTTGCTACACAAGTAACATGTTTATCTTTTATTATTCTTTTTACTCAAAGCTTTTTAGAATTTCCCTAGAGTCCTTTTAGAGCACTCCAAGCTTAAATCCCCCATTGCTCCCCCTTTAAAATCTTTTTTCCCCCTTCACTCTGCATTTAATTAAATTTCTTTAAGATTTGATGAGAAGTTTGTATTTCAGATGATATATATTGTATTCATGCACATAGCCTTACCTATTTCAGGGCTCAACATTTACAGGGGTCTACTACACATGAACCACCCCTCCCCCCAGTTTTCATTGTGGACACCTAAGATGTGGTGCAAACAGACCCCCAATATTTTATTCTAGACCACCAAGAAAAAAAGCTAATGTGTTGCCCTGCCCATGATATGCTGGAAAGGGATAGCTATTCTGAGAAAGTCTATACATCTTCAAATGAAAAACCACTAGTACTGTTAACAAGCCCTAAAATCCTCAATTTAAAGATTTCAAAGAGACCCATTAGTGACCTTCAGGGAGAATATAAGGTTCCAGGTGGCTAACCATGTGAAGATGCAAGGAAGAAGAAGGAAGAAGAAAAGGGATCATAAAAGAAAAAGAGAACAAAAGCTGTATTCTCTACCCTGTCATGATCCTTTCAAATTCTATTTCTGTCTATCTTTATTTGTGTCTGACTAGTCTAGTACCCTTTTTTTTCATGGTATGTCCTTCTGTGTAATTGGATTGAAAAGCCCTTCATAAGAATGCTTTTAGAGAGATGAAAAAACAGAAATATCCTAAAATGTAAAAGAAAATGGGTCGTGCTACAGTATATACATGTAAAAGGAATACCACATGTATTTTGATGCTCAGGTATGGTTTGAAATGGATTTTTTTTTTTTTTTTTTTTTTTTTTTTTACATACCAATACATGCATACATGTATATGCTCTTAGTCTTACAATGTATGAATATTATGATCATACCAATGTGTAAAGCTATAACTTAGGTTTTACAGTATATACATGATATTCTGTACACTTATTATAATGTTTGAAAGGATTGACCTAAAAGTAAGAGAACTTAATAATACCAAATTAACAAGTTGTTTTAATTAGGCCTCTTCACTAAGTTCATTTTTAAACAATTTCTGAGCCTTTGACCCATCCATATATTTCAGACAGTGGCAATAAGATTACTTTTGTGGTTAAAATGTCAACCTGCAAATGGAATAATTAAAAAAAAACATACATGTGACCCCTCAATTTTATTATGAATGTGCAGATGTTATTGTACAGAAGTTTAAATGTTAAGTTTTATGAAAAATGGCAAAAAATTTAATACCAGTAAAACAAAATTGTGAAATATCAAAAGCAATTTGTAATTTCTTGCGGTAACCAAGAACATAAATGAATACAACTAAAATGACCCTGAATCATGCAGCTTGTTGAGTGTCTCCCTTGCTTCATGTTACATGCATAATACATAATGTTCCCTCTCCCTTGCAGTACATATATTATGTGTATATTAGCAAGTCATGCCATATCAACACATGAACATTTTGGGTTGTCTCAAAAAAATGCAACAAGATTTTGATTACAATATCTGAAAACATACCCAGCCATCCTCACTGAAATTTGGTAGGTAATATTTTAGTAGCATCATATGAATTTCTTATGAATTTCACAATGATTTAGGCTTAAACTAGAAAGTTATGGTCATTTGTCTCCTTGCAATTCTTTCTGGACACCCTGTATAATCATACAAAATTATTTAATATGGCTAACCCTCTGTCATTATTACAATAAACATGTACATGTTATTGCACAGATGCTAAATTGTGCTACATGTATATGTATACTACATGACATGATAAAAAATAAAGAGATAATATAACAACAAGTACAAGTAGTATTATGCCTAACCTGATGAAGAGCCCCAATGAATTCAGTACAAACACATGCAAAGTCTACAGTGCACATTTTTACATTACTGCTTATTCATATCACGAAGTGTTTTGCAAAATGATAACCTAAATTTGATTTGCGCTGGGCCATGGGATGGTTTATCACTTGGGTTTGTGGCCTGTGCTTTATACACACTGACACACACTATACACGCCCCTTTGTGAAGAGCTGATGTTCAGGAGTGTTTCATCCATATCACTTTACACCTAGACGTATCCCCTAGAGGCGCCCTCAGCACAATATTGCATAATTTGTCATTTGGGATGTGCTATGGAGGGAATTTATGGAATAACCCTGTCATACATATACCACTGTGAGTCCCAAGTATTGTATTTGTCTCTCTTATACAAGGAGGGATTATAGACATAGCATTTTATATGCTTTTGCCATCATAACCACTGGATTTGAATACCTATTAAATTACGATTTTTAACAAAATAAACAGGAGCTATGGGAGTATATGATTACTTGAAAAACAAACAGATTAAAGGAGAATGAAACCCTGGGGAAAAATCAATTTGAATGGAAAGAGAGGATAGAGAGAAGCAATTTTTTAAAAATTCCATCAAAATCGGTTACGAAATGAGAAAGTTATGAAAGTTTGAAAAGTCTCAATTTACTTTCTGTGGTGATCCTCAAATTGGCAATATTGCTTCAAAGTGACAGGTTTAGTAGTACAACTCTCCATATGTTTTGTACACAAAATTTCATGTTTTCCCCATTATCTCTCAAGGTGCAGCTTGTCTCCTTCTTAGCTCAAGATATATCACGGACATTGACACAACATATGCTGAGTTCACAATAAGACAAGTAGCATGTTTCGAGATAATGGAGAAAATATGACATTTTATGTACAAAACATATTGAGAGTTTTACTACTAAACCTACCATTTTGAAGCAACATTACCATAGAAAGTAAACAGAGATTTTTTCAAACTTTCATAACTTTTTCATATCATAACCTATTTTGATGGAACTTTTTTGAAATTGCTTCTCTCTAACCTCTCTTTACATTAAAATGGATATTTCCCCAGGGTTTCATTCTCCTTTAAGACTCTGAGGGAAGAGGGGAACTATTTTTAACATCACAGACTGTAAATAGATTATTTTGGTGAAAAGGTTCATAAAAGAATCATTGTCAGTTCAGTTTAACCAGATCAAATGATTTTATTTGAGGTGTAGACTTACATGTATGAGGCATGTAGGTACATGTAGGACAACGTAGAAATGCCATTAGAGCTGATCAAATTTGAGTGAAAGGTTTTCTTATTCTACTTGACAGTTGCTTATAATGTGATGTAAAGATCAAATCAGCTGTGCCTGTAAAGGGCTGGTCACATTTGTCCGATAACATTTACAAGATTTTTCAATGAAAGGTACATCGTACTATGTTTTGTTTACGTGTGAGTATGCTCATAGTAGGGCAGCTGTAGGGTGTGCCTTTAATGAAAATCTCATTATCGTTATCGGACCATTACGAACAGCCCTTAATAGGCATACATGTAGATATGAAGAATAAGATGCTGGATTTAAAATTGCATCAAACTTCAAGCTTGTACATCTACTTATACATGTAATGTAACCGGTGTGTTGGCTCAGTCAGTAGAGCATCTGCCTCACAACCGGGAGGTCGTGGGTTCGAACCCCGGCTGCGTCATACCAAAAGACATTAAAAGATGAGAGTTGCTGCTACCTTGTTTGGCGTTCGACAATAAGGGATAGAGCAACGTCGATCTGGTGTTGCTCAGTGGCTACCGGGCTCACGATCAATTGGGCAAAAAGAATTTCCATTTCGGTTTAACTTAATAAAATTTGGAGTGGACTTTAAAGATTATTATTATAAAAAAAAAATAATAATAATGAAAACAGTCTGATCAGGATTGAGAAGTAGAGTTTAGTCAATGACTATGTTAATCTTTTTGATATCTTGACAAATTTCCCTGTAACTTTCTCGAAGATGCATATACATGGTATAAAGCTAATAAGGGAATAAAAGATATAGGAGAAAGGGTCATAAAGATCTACAAGAGGATTTTAATTATTGTTTACTTCTTTTGCTTAATATTCTAATGCAGGTAAAAATATGAAGAGTTTGGTTGCAAAATGCATTCAATGGCAAATCCAAAATTTTAGAACTAAATGCATCGAAAGATCAAAGAAAGATAGCTTTATCTGGATTCATAATCAATTTTCAGCAAATCGCATTAAATATAGCGGTTAGGTCGAAAACACTGTTTTGGGGCAAAACACAATAAACCCCACTCCTGTTTCAGAGCAAAATTCTTTATATCCAGTGTGCATTCATGATGTAGTTGATGCACGCAACTAAATCAATGGATACATGCAGTGAGACGCGGATGTGCAATGAGAGGCAGGAGCCTTGGAGAATTTACACAAATTGCTCGAAGATTTATGGACTCAGTCAAACTATTTGGCTCCACTTACCCCCAAATCAAGCCATAAATGTGTGGATGCCCTCCACACAGATTCCTGATTTGATTATTTTACAGTGTCAAAAATAAACATGAATTCAAATTATTTTAAACAGTACTTAGGTAAATGAGCAGCATATTACTTAACTGTTGATATACCGGTAGTACGTTTTGCAAAAAAACAGTTCAAAATCATGGATTTTTTTCAAAAAGTGATTATCAGAGATATCTTTTCAAGGCAGTTATTTTCATACGAGTGAAGTGATCATTTCATATGCATTTCAATATTCCCTGTCCTTGCATAAACCCATGGCAAAACATTGTTGTTTTCCTGTGAAGGTCTCACATGGAGTTAATGCTTTTTTCAACAAAAATCTTATCATAATAATCATATCATAATCTTGAGTATCTTGCTCTGTAACAAGTAAAACAAAGAAATTTGAAAAATTGCTTCATGGGCTTACTAGTGCTATAGGTATATATGAGCTTCACATGTATGTGTACATTTTATGTAGATTGTAGATATCTCACATCTGTATGTGTATGAAGCACATTGATGGAAGAGTTCTATATTCCTTCATTCCGTTGTATTCATTTGATTACTGACATTAAATGTTGCATACTGGTGAAAATGTAAAATATTTCCTTAAATTTTCTTTCTTTGTTTCTTTCTTTTCAGTGGAGTATTTCTGTAGCTGGTATAACCGAGGTACCTCCTGTAGCACTGCTTCCAAACTACATTGTTCAGAGGAAGGTGTTAAGACCACTCAGATTACAGACTGGAGGGTCAATCTTGGTAAGTTGTACTTTTTGCAGATTATTGCTAGTATTAGTGAGTTACCATTAAGTCATCCAGGCCAGAATCTATCCAATTTTATGTTATTAGCAATCTCCCCTTCTACAGTTTTGCCAAAGATCCTTATAACCTCTTACACCAGTAGTTAACGAGGAAAGGAAATAAGTGAGAAGTAGAAAGTAGAATCGTCAATGACTTTCCTGGAAAGAATGAGTTGAATATCACTCAGTCGTGTAACCAACGAACCTGTGATAGGTCATTTCCTGTCATTTACTACATACATTCTTCTACACAGGCTGCCAAACTAGCCATGGAGAGAGGATGGGCAATAAACATTGGAGGTGGATTCCATCACTGCTCCAGTAAGCAAGGAGGAGGTTTCTGTGCCTATGCTGACATCACCTTGGCTCTGCGCTTCCTGTTCCATCAAGGTACCATTCAGAAGGCTATGATCCTAGACCTGGATGCTCACCAAGGCAATGGACATGAGAGAGATTTCATGCAAGATAAGGAGTCTGTCTATATACTGGATGTCTACAACAGGCATATATACCCGCGGGATGGATTCGCAAAAAGTTAGTATTTCTTCATTCACATCTTCATTTCACATGTCTATGAATGAAATATGGGCTTGTGTTGAATAACCGGTGTGAGATGTGATTTGGTCCAGAGGATATATCAGCAGATTCTTCATCACCAGTTGGGGCTTTCAAACCCCAGCCAGTGCACTAGCTAACAGATAATATAGATATTCAAGATTAGAACCTTGAATGATTTCATGAGCTTCAGAATTCAATTTTGAATTGTTAATACCCTGCAACCCTTCCAGATGCTTCTCCTTGAACGATGCATGCTGTACCTTGCTTTTGGAATCATTTGCGAAAAGGTACATGCAAAATTTCTGATGTCGATTGTTTGAAAGTCTACTCATGATTTAATTGTATTCAAGTAGGTTTATTCAAGTTCTTTTGGGTCCTGTTTCCTGTTTCCTGTATATTTTCTGGTTCTTGCTTCTTCCTTTTTTTCTAATTCACTATGAGCACAACGTTTTCATGAGGTTGTTGTGTTACAAACGTTTGATACTATAGTAGTATCATAATGTTTTACTATTCCATTACAGGGGGCATCAGTCGGAAGGTAGAGGTGAACTACTTTATTGCAGATGAGCAGTATATGAAATTAGTTGCAAGGTTAGTAGTATTCAAATTATCAGATTAGAAGTGCAATGTTTTGCATATTGATGTTTGGAGAGATTACAAAGATTTTTGATGGATATTTTGTAATTGTACTACATCTAGACTGTTATATGAATGTGTATGTATGAAATCACTGTGTAAATGACATCTTCTGACTGGCCTGTTCAGTTCCATTAGTTTAAGCATATCATATTATTTGATCTGGTAACTGTCTGAATTTCTGTGACTCTTGGATCTTCCATGAACCCTTCCCTAATGTTTTCTCTTAATGTAGAGGCAGCACTAACACATGCATTGCAAGTTAACAATATCATCATTATCAATTTTTTTTTATTTGTTCGATGTAATTGTATTGATTGAGACCCCTTCATAGCAGATTAATGAAAAATTGATATGTAATGCAAGAGTATTATATGCATATACACAGAGATGAATAGTATTTCATAACTCCCAGTATGTGTTCTTCCTATAGTAACTTAGAGGCAGCGCTGAATGAGTTTGAACCCGACATACTGGTCTACAATGCTGGTACAGACTCTCTTGAAGGAGACCCTCTAGGAGCTCTCTCCATCTCTCCTCAGGTATGTTCAGGACTTTGTACCTTACATACTGTTCTACTATGCCGTTGTATTATGGGGGAAAGTAGCCCAAGCATGTAACTTGCCTTCAGCTGATTCCTGCAATTCAGTCACTTAGCTGGCTGCACATAAACTGATTTCAACAAACAAGCAGAGGGAAATAGTAATAATTGTCTTACTCTGATGTCACAGATATGAAAAATAGCAAATGAAAAATAATAAAGGGGCTGCTCTTCTAGTATGAAAATGTTCAATCATGTGAAGCGCTCTTGAACAATCCATTAGCAATGAATTTTCTATGAGGGGTCTGGTATGAATTATACTATTATCTTTTGAATCTTGCATGCACTTATTCTTTCTAGATATCGGCAGAAACTAGTTTATTCTTAAACCATTAATACAAAGAGTTAGCTTATGAGCAATACAAAGTGATATATGTACAACTTGCCTCACTACTCCTTTCAGGGTATAATCAGGCGTGATATGATGGTGTTTGAATTTGCACGTGACCGATCGAAGCCTATTCCAATCGTCATGGTGACATCTGGTGGATACCAAAGAAACAATGCAGATATCATTGCAGCTTCAATCCTCAATCTATGGAGGAGAGGACTTATATCATGTCAAGAGGCAGAAGAATATCAAGGTAAAGTCAAACCTGCATTAGTGACCACCTGTATAGAAAGACCACCTTCTCTAACCCTTTCGAGACAACTGACCACATTTTGTGGTTTGGCTCAATAACTTTTGATTCAGAGCTCTAAAAAATCTACCAGATGCATGAGTAGAAAGAACAGAAATTTCTACACATATTGTTTCCATTTTTGTTGCATGACCATATTGTATTTGATGCCAGGAATTTTAAAAAGGAAAATAAGCTTGAAAATCCTTAAATTGGCAACACATTGAGAGGTTCTAAATCACTATTCTTATCAAAATTGGCATTTTTTTTCAGCTATTGACTAAGTTTCTAATGATGCATATTGTTTTCAAAGACATTACATTTTGTTAGAACCGTGTAGCACTAAAATGAAAATATTATTGTTGCCAATTTAAAGAACAAAATGTGATCAATTTACCCCTTAAATAATTCCTGTCATGAAAGGGCTAAAGACCACATTTTTGTTTGCCTTGAATAGAGATTTACATTGAAACTTGTATTAAAGGAACCTGTACACAAAGACCACTAGCATATGAAGACCCCTTTTCTTGTCTCCCTTGGCCTTGGGTGGTCTTTATATACAGGTTTCACAGTAAAAAATATTTTTGTATATCAATGCAAACTTAATACATACATGTATGTCCTGTCACACTGGAATGTTTTGTCTTATAACTGCCTTGTGTCATACAGACATTCATAACTTGTGACTAAAGCTTTTGCATATTAGTGTATGGATGAGCACCAGGGTTTTCCATGACGGCTTCTAACATGTAACGCCAACAGGTTTCGTGTTCGGCTCGACATGTTTAAAATCATGCGACATGTTTAAAATCATGAGCGACAGGTTGCAAATTTAAGACATTGAAACAGATCCTTAACAGAGACTCACACGGAAATTCCCACAATCAACAGCTATTAAAACCTTTTGAACATACAATAATACATACAATGAGGTTTCAGTCATTTTATGAAAGGTAGAACTGATGAAACACAAGTTTTATTTGCTCCACGATCATCTTGATTCTAAATACGTCCGCCAAATGCACAGCGGAACACCACTGGCTTGCTACCCTGATCCAGCCCGTTGCTGGCCGGGAGAACATAACCGCCCATATGCACATACGGAGCTCGCGTATATGTACTTATGTATACTCTCCATCGTTTCGCTGATCCCACAAAATGTTAATGTGTGCATTAGACCTGCTCATTCATACAGCCGGCCCAGCGAAAGTTGTTTTTTTTTTTTAAATTTCTATTCAGGTCCCCCCAAAGCGCACAGGAAGAAGGCAGAAAAAATATGCGCGTCCCGGGAAGCCTTGGATGAGAAAAAGAAAAATAGCAAAAATAAGAGGGATGTCAAGATGAAGAAATAGAATGAGAAAAAGATGAAGAAATGGAAGAAGGAGATACTGGAAAAGGTGCAATATTTGAATAAACGACAAAATTATTATCATTGATTATATGAATGAATAAATAAAAAAGATAAATAAATGAGCATTGTTCGAATGAATGAAAAAAGAAATGAATGAATAGATGAAGAAATAAATCAGTTTTGTTGTGAATGAACAAATGAATGAAAAAGATATGGATTGGATTAAATGAACGAATTATTGCATCACATTCCAATGAGGGGCAAAAGAAAACTAAATTTAATGAATTGTAAAAATTATTCTCACTAATCTTGATTCTTAATCTAACATGAAATGTTTAAAAATAGGGCTAGATTGCACCAGAGAGCATCTAGAAACTGCAGAGCTTCCAGGGCCCTTAAGTGGACCCCAGTCGCAAGGACTTCACGCTTCGCGCTCGTGTTGTGCGCTTTGTGCACATGTTTAGATGTTTAAATTTTCAATTGTGGAAAACCCTGATGAGCACATGAAGATATCAATGTTCTATTGAAATTTTAAAAACGCTATTAATGTGAATTTTGTCCACTGCTGAAAAAAGGGTCCTTCTGTTGGATGTATCTGTTTCTGAAATAAATGTAAATAAAGAATTCAGTTATTAGTCAATGCACTGGGAGTGTGTTTGTCCATGATTGTATAAGGAGATTAAATTGCATTATCGCGAAGTCACTGTGAGAGAAATAGCTTTATCTTCTCATTTAGATTAGGTACAAAACTGCAAACTGTATCATTCAAGCTGTAATTTGTCATTTAGGGTCTGTCTTCAAGCATATCTGGCAACTTGTCTTGCAGGATAATGTTCAGGAATTATGACAAAATTATAACTGAAGTATATTTGTTGCTGTCAAATATTGATCACCTGTGTCTTTCTATTTTCCTACACAGCTAAGCAAGAGCCATCCTCATCCAATTCCAGGCAACCAGAAGGAGAAGCACCATCAACGTCAAACTCTGATACCACGAACCAGGGTGGTAGAGGATTCTTCAGGTCATTCTGGGGATTCTGTAAATAATAGAACTTTTCTCATCCAGAGTTCACTAATAATCATTATTTTCAGTACTTTGTACATTATGTACTTGCTAACTTATTAACTTATTAAGTTCTGTTATGTGCCAGTTATCCTGTATACTGTAAAACTTGAAAATTTCATGTGCATGAAACTTTCACTGATTTCAATCAGAACTGACGCAACAGTGAATCTTTGCAATTTCTGAAAGTGGCTGTCGTGTATGATTCGCAAAAAGTTTCTCGTCACAAACTTTTTCTTGTTTTACAGTGCATGCATATTGAATGAGCATTTTGATGTCATATTTTTAGTTCTGATGTTATATTTTCTTCATATTTATGTCATGTTATTCTGGTTTCTTTTATTTTCAACATATTACACACACTGTTCAGTTTCATAATATGATGAGATATACACTGTATATTGCCTACAGAACTGAACAGGTTATCCTGGTCTCTCCACTGGGCTGACATTAAGCAAAATGGACCAAATGTAATTGATAGACGAGAATTATGTTTCATTGCCATGATGCACTTGTAGCTATAGATTTATAGTCATAAAATTGTCCTAACTTTAGTCCAGGCTTAAACCCTGACTAAGTGTGTAGAGTTAGTCCTCTGATTTATGGAGTGCTGAGTGTATGAAACAAATGTATTACTTTCGACAACTAAGAAAATGAAAATTTATGAAATTTTCCGTACAGACCAAATGGGAGGGGAGCTCGCAAGATATGTCACAGACTTGCCAATTTTTGTTTGATTGATCACAACTTCAATATTCATAACTTTCTTATTTCTTGTCAGATTTTGCTCAAACTTTCACTGATCTGTTTCTCTCATTTTCCTGCTTTTATTCAAATCGACTCTATACCAGGTTGAACTTCCTCTTTAAGCATGATAAATCAGTGGACTTCAGTCAGTTTCAATTCTTATGACTATATATCATGAGTCCATCAAATACCGTAAACATGGAATGTTTTGCAGTGTGGAAATTTTCATGCATTTTGTGCGACATGAAATTTGCGCGAAGATAAACACATGCGAATATATTTGTTTATGTATTCTTCTGCCTATGAGCCTAGCGCATTGGCGAAATTAAAAACACGTGAAATTCACCTTACTCGGCCAAGCGTGAATAATTAATCACATGAAAATTTCCACTTTTACTGTAGATCATTGTGTTCTCAGTATTGGTCCAGTTTGTAAGTCATGATAATGAGAGATTTCGGGTAAATGTTTTAGTTTTGACAATTTTTCAGTTCATGGAGTGCTTGGTCTATTAAGCTCTTAGTAAGAATGTTAAAATGTGTTTAAAAGCGATGGGGTAAAACTTGCCACAGGATATCCATTTAACTGAATATTTACTGCATGCTGTGTTCTATATTAGGAGCACTACAATCACTTAACCACGATTCCTTAAATGTTTTGTTGATCATGCATTTGGTATCATTTTACTCCAGTCTTTTAGAATATCTGTTTTCTCCTTCATTAATTATTTCTATGTATCTTCATCATCATAGTAATGTAATATTTTTAACTTATCTTGATTACACTCAGCAATTCAGAGCATTACTAATCACTTTATACCTCTAGTTATCTGTGGCATTTAATTTCTAAATGTAATATTTGAACTTTGGACAATTATACATCCATCTTAAAGGTACTCTTCTACACTTTTTACACGATTGTTCTGGTTTTATAGAAATATATCATGACTTGATACAATATACATGTATTTTTAGTTCCAAATTCATCCTGTATTGTAGAAACAAATAATATTTTCCCATTCCTACATGTGAGATAAAGAACAAATGTAGATTTCACTGCAGCAAGTTTGTGACATTGTTGTAATATACTTGAAATATGACAGTAGTATGTTTGTTTCTCAGTACTCTGCATGTAAATATCATTCATAAATTTGTCTAAATTAGTATTTGAAAATGGCTGTGTCGTCTTTTAGCATGAAACAGCAATTATTGAATGAAATCCCTCTTTTGCCCGATTGTGACACAAATCCATTTTCTTTTTATATTTTTATTCACTATTCAGGAGGTGATTGGCCTTGGCATTGATAGGTAATGTTTTATGAACTGAATTCAGTTGGAAGGCATGAAAAGATGCTACTGTTCACTATTGACATCTTAATAAAACCAAGAAAAGGAGTTTCATGCATGATTTATCCTTCCAATCTTTTTTTTTTTTTTTTTTTTTAATCATTGTAGTTTCTACTCATTTTTGTTATCATAAATTAGGTGGTACTTATATCTTTGGATAGAGATATGATTATATCTTGCTTGATTGATAGGCATTATATAACCATTCGTAGAGGCAAGTTTCTAAAAATAGATATTTTTTTCATTTCTTCTGTTAGGGTTAGGAGTAACTGCTTGCATGCCAAGCATTTTGATATTTCTTCCATCATGTGACGATGTATTAAGCCTTTAATTTCTGTTTGTATTGCCTTAATTTGTCCTTGCCTAAATGAAAGCTTCAGACCTTGTTCTTTCTTGCTTGTGCTTTATTGACCTAAATGATTACAAAAAGCTAATTTTTTACAACTTGAATTCAAAATATCAAAAGTGATTTTTTTTTTTTGCCTTAAAATTCTTCCTTTGGCTAGCTCCTCAATCTATGTATTAGTTGGGAAAGGTGGAATATTTTTTTTGGGTATCCCCTCATATTTAGTAGCCTTTCTCCTTCATTGATATATATATATATATATATATATATATATATATATTCTATTTATGTTCTTGCTTTTATAACAGAGTCTTTGTGCAACATGCCTGTAATTATGTAATTAATTGAGAAAACCAAATATCACATTGATATAAAGGCCATGTGCTTATCCTAAGACATGACAATTTGTAGATAGAAGGTAATTAATTCTACTTAGGCCTACATACAAACTATTCATAGGATTATTTATCAATAACAAAGATGAAGTGCTCTGTATTTTGTCAGTTCTTGTAGTAGTTGCATAATATGTGTACATGTTTATTTTTACTTGTTGAAAGGATCTATGTAGGTACATTGGCCCAAATTCCCAAAAGAGGTTTATCTTTATTTTTTGGTCTAAATCATGGTTTAATCCTCTGCCATGGACTAAAATTATCGTAACTGCCCATTGGACATGAGGACATGAGCATACTCCGCTTATGGAGGTTCAAACTGTGGGTTAAGATAAACCTCTTCTTTTAATTTGGGCCATCAATTCTCGATACTACGCAAATATCATATTTAGCGTATTTATTATACAGTTTGATTTAGAAGCAGCTTATGGTCAGTTTATAATGTTATGATTAGGTATTTGTACATTTTCATGTTGTCCTGGTCATTTTCCTTAACCTTCAAGATATATACTTAATGATACTACCATATTTATCCTGTCTTGGAGTGTAGAAATGTCTTCTTTTCCTTGAGTTTCATGTATAACATGTTGGCAAACATTTGGAGAAAGGAATTCTGTTCAATAATATAATTATTATATTACCTACATAAATTACTTATGATTGGATCAACAAGATGTTCCTCAGATGTTTTCATGTTTTAAAATATCTGTAGGATCGGTCCAATTGAAACTGATCATTAGCAATGTAATAGTAGAAATATTTGTAACTATGTTACCATAATCCATAGATACACTCTGCATTTTCATTCTATATTCAATTCAACTCTTTTTAGAGAATTTTTAAAGAAGAGGAACAAAACTAGTGGGTCACAGTTTCTTTCAGTGTTATGTATATTTATGTGCAATATAAAAGAGATATGAAAACAATATTTGTCATAAGAATAGTATTATGTGCAGAGAGTATTTAGTGTCATAATGTAATATAACTTCTTCCAGGACTTACAATGCTCTCGCAAGTATTTCCTACATATTAAAGACACACAATATATTTCTGGCTTTCTCTCCATCTCCCACTATTTCTCTCCCCCTCTCTCTCTCTCTCTGCCTTCCTCTCTCTCTCTCTGCCTCTCTCTCTCTCTCTGCCCCCCTCTCTCTCACTCTCTCACTCTTTCATAAATATTTTGTTTTTTCTTTTCTCCCTCTCTACTATCCATACACCCCTTTGTTTGTCATCCCCTTGCTTATCTGCCTTTCTTTCCCTATCATTCATTATCTACCTTGTTATCATTTTATACTCAATGGCTCAAATTCACGAAGGAGGTTTAATTTGGTCTAGATCATGGTTAAAGCCTCCACCAAGCGAATGTGAGCATATTTTTGCCTGCCTATTGGACATGAAGTCATGCGCATACTACACTTACGGAGGTTTAGACTCCGGTCAAGATAAACCCTTTTTTTGTGAATTCACCATCCTCTTCATCATCATCATCATCGTCATCTTATCTTCTTCTTCTTCATCATCCTTTTCCGTCAAAGTTCATCTCTTTCTCTATTTCTCAGTTTTTGTCAATATGAGAATGTGGTGCATGTAGTCGTTGCAGTCTTCTCAACTGAAATGTATATTTTTTTCTTCTCTCAAGCTGCATTGACCTATAGAATGATGTTACACTATGTACATGTATCTATTGTATAAGTATATGAGAGGAGAGCTGTGTATTAGACAATAATATATTTGATGTAAAAGATTTTATTCTGAGAACATGAATGTCATGAAAACCCATTGCAAACATTGATCAGAATAATGAAGAGAAAAAATGCTAGTATGCACATTCTACTTCAAACAATTAATTGCAGTCTCCTTACATCTTTCAATTTTTATTTAAAATTAAATATATGTATCCGTATTGATCATTTTGATTTGATGTACATGTGTGTTGTACACTTCCTTGTTTTTAAACATGTACAAAGTTCTGCAAATCAAATGTAATGAAAACGTTATTCAATAAACTATATACAATGATTTATGAGAAGAGAATGCTGTACATTTTTGTTAATATGTTTTTTATACAGTCAAGTAGTTGAGTGGGAATGGAGATTGGAGGAGTTGTAGTGGCAGTGGTTTAAGTGATCCTTAAAAGGAGCATAAAGTGAACAAGTGAGTTGAAAATAAAAGAAACTGAGAGAAAGAGAAACAGTTTACGGACACAGACAGGGAGAGGGGAAAGAGAAGAAAGAAAGAGTAAAATAAGCAGTTAAGTGGAAATATACATTTTCTCTCTCTCTCTCTCTCTCTCTCTTTCAGCTTGTTAGAAAATTCTCAAAACTTTTATGTAAAAGATTGAGGACTCTTTCTTTTTGTAACCCTTGTCAGCAGACCTAAAGATCTACCATTCTTTTCTTCGGCTTTTTCGAAAAATATCGGCAATATTTAGATAAAACGAGGCAAGCCATTTATTTTTAACAAGCATCTCTGTCCTCGCTAATGGAACAAACCTATTTCAACAGTTATTGCATATACCTGATGAATTTTGATTTGAGTAGGTTATATGTTTTACCAATATTAAAAATCAGTATGCTATTATGATCAATAGATTTTATGAAGGGCAGTGGTGTACCCAGGATTTTTCAAAATTTTCTGACAAGCAAAAAAAAAAAAAAAAAAAAAATGGTTATCAGCATTTTTGGGGTCTCTTTTTACTCAAAAATTCTCTGACAAGCAACAAAAAAAAAAAAAAAAAAAGTTATCAGCATTTTGCCGTCAAAAATAAGTTTTTGCTTCATATCTAAATAGGGGTGTTTAACACCTAAAGGGGGTGTTTTAAGACCAAAAGGGGGGTGTTTTAACACCTAGAACACCTAAAACACCCCCGTTTGCCAAAGGGGAGGGGGTGTTTGAACACCCAAAACAGGGGCCGCAGAGCGTGGGGGGGGGGGGTTGCATGATTTGATTTTACTCATTGACAATTTTCGAACCTTTTTTCTGAGGTTTTATGACACATGCCTACTCAAAAGAGTGGGGGCTGCAGCCCCCAGCCCCCCCCCGTTCCGCAGCCCATGCAAAACACCCCACCCCCCTCGGTACACGCATGATGAAGGGAAAGAATTAAACCCATAAAATGAAATTCAATCAAATAGAGACCTAGGTATTGAAGCATTTATTATTTATTATTCATTTGATCTATGTTTCCAGGTGAATTTCGGAATGCTTACTTTTCAGAAACTCACATCTTAGGCCAGGAGCCTGTCCTGAAATAGTCACCCCATTTTAGCCATAAAATTTGACCCCTTAAAGTTACTTAGACCATCTAAGTCATTGACAAAAAGGTTGTCAAAATTTTGTCAGAAGGAAGAGCTATTGGATGTACATTCCAAAAATATAAAAACTGACAAAATTGTCCATCGGGAAGGGGGTGTCAGACCCCCTGAAATGAAAACCCCAAAGTGCCCTTGGACAACACTTTGCCCCCCAAAATGCTCTGTTTGTAAAGGAAAACCATTTTCTTACCTTCTGACTATGATATCTCAAAAGTGTTTTATTCAATTGAATTCAAATTTACATAATGTAATTTTGAGTATAATAATCTTCTTGAGGTGCAATTCGGTGTCAATTGGTCATTTCATTAATAAGTTATTAAATTGTGAAAAATTATTGCTTTCTCAAAAGTAGCCAATAAATATTGTCAGGATTATGTAAACACACCCATTGACCTGATGAGGCATAATAGAGGAGCTTGCTTGGTATCTGTGCAATTAATACATGAATAATATATTTCAGCCTGTCAGTCACATACCACAGATACCTGAAACGCTCTTCTATTATGCCTTGTCAAACAGGTGAAGATGGACAATGGGTGTGTTTACATAATCCTGACAATATTTTGGGGCTACTTTTGAGAGAGCAATACATTTTTCACAATCTAATAAACTTATTAATCGACTTTGGGGTCTCTTTCAGGGGCTCTGGGGGCTAAACCCCGCAGCTACAGTCAGGCTGACAACCTTTTTTGTCAATGACTTAGATGATCTAAGTAACTTTACGGGGTCAAATCTTATGGGTAAAATGGGGTGACTATTTCGGGACAGGCTCCCAGACTATCTATATATTTACCAAATATATTTTTTCATACACTTTTTTTTTAATACGCAACATGTATGTTGCATATAAAAAAAGTAGGAATTTCATATTCTTTCGAATGAACTCAAAACATTCCTTACTTACTCAATCTATGCTTAAAATTTGTAAAATAGTAATTATTTCACTTACAATACGCTAATCATATCTCCCTCTCTTTCTCTCTCTCTTATTATTGTTCAGTGTCAAGCAAGAAATCAGATTAAGTTGTATACGAGATATGCATTTTTCTATTTTAAAAAAGGAAATGTTTTTGTTATAAAGTTAGTTAGATGTCATGAATACTAGATTCATGCTCTAAAGTCTAAACAAACACAACATCTGTATTTCCTGATGGAGGAATCAGCAGACCAGTAATTAAACAAATTAGTCTTTGTAACAAATGTGGCACTGGCACTGTCGTCATAGCAAGCGTTACACGCGCGAGTGGTTTGATGGGGGTTTTCCCGTCCCAGTCCCATAATATGGATCATCTTCCTTAGCTTTGAACTTTAACCAAAGAAAACTCTCTCTTAATAATATTTTTTTTAATTAGGTTAATTAATTATATAGCGCATCACTGATCTGCATGATATTAGGTAAATCCCCGCAAATCTCCCACTCTCAAATGTTCTTTTTTTCCCCCTGCTTTAGTCGAGTCCTGATACGGTTCTCTTGGCGGATTAGGTCATTGTCCTACGACTCTCCCATTTGCCCCTACACATCAAATGAATTATATTAATTCATTATAGAAATGTTATGTTGAATAATATGATCTTTTCTTTTATTCGAAGACAAATTACATCTTGATTACAGCCGTCAGGCCCGTAACTAGAATTTTTTACTGAGAGGGAGCCGGAGGTGCACACATTACAGGAGGTGGGCCTTATTGAGGGAGCGATGGCGCTGAGAGATGGGGGGGGGGGGGTCTGGGAGGGGGATTTGAGTAGGGAATTTTTTTGCATTTTTCTATCTGAAAATTAAGTTTTAGTTGCATTTTATAGGTAAAAATGAAGACTAAAAATGTTTCACTAATAAGTGTGTTTGACTGTTGCTATCAGTGGCGTATCGACCTTGGCTTCGGGGGGGGGGGATGCAAAAACATCAGAGCCAATGGAGATCCAGAAAAAAATCACTTTTCAGGCCCTAATTTGCGTAGGAAGGGTTGGGGTGGGGTAGGTCGACGCAGGCGCGCCGGAAGCAGTTTGGGATTGGGGGGGGGGCAAACATTCAAGGGGGCTCACCTTTCAAGGGCTCATGTCTTCTCACCCCTAAAAAAAACACACACGCTTTCCCACCCTCTCACAACAATACAGACGCACGTACACACCTTTCAGAATATTTCGCTATTAAACACGTCTAATACAAAACCTCCACTACGTTAAAGTTAAAAGTTTGAATGCTTTATCTGTCTTCAGTGATCTCCATGAAAACGAAAAATGAATACAAAGGCTTACAATTACGTAATAAAGCAATCAAGCTTTTAATATACACACGATTTTTAAAAAAGTGTAGTGAAATGCTCTTATGATGGATACGTTCTGCGACTTGAAGCCAACATCATTCTTTGAGGGTGTCATTGTGTCTTAAGATGTAATTTTACTCCTTTACTACTGATTTTTTTTTTTTTATGGGGAGAGGGCTTTATGGGGGGGGGGGGGCGAAAATGCATTTTGCTCCCCCCACTTTTTCGTTGGGGGGGGGGGGACCGCCCCCTGCCCCTCCCCCCCCCCCCCCACTTCCGGCGCCTATGGGTCGACGGATGGTACTTTCATCTATTTATAATTTGCAAATTATGCATTTGATTTAGTTTCATTTTTTTAATCCATTGTAGTGTCATAGCAACAGCACAATGAGTCATGTCATAATGAGTCAAAAGTCTTTGCCTTATCGCATTTCGATTGAAAGATTTTGGACAGCTTTATTCTCCATAAGATATTTCAGATTTGATTTCAATGATTAATAATATGAGAGAAGTGTTCAAATCTACTCTGTTTGGCTTTACACGTGCTCTTATAATTAGCTCTGCTTACCTTTTTAACGATTGGCTTCAAAACGTCTACTTAAAATCCTTTATGCTAGGTCGCATTGCCACCGAGCAGTGGCGCAAATCCATTTTGAAATTCGGGGGGAAATTCCCCTCCAAAATTATCTGACAAGCAAAAAAAAAAAAAAAGTTATTCAAAAAGGTGGGGGGGGGGGGGACATTCGCCTATCTTCAAAAAGGTGGGGGGGGGGGACATGTCCCCCTGTCCCTCCCCCCCCCCTCCCTGGATTTGCGCCCATGCCACCGAGCGAGAAAGTTTTTAAAATATTAATTTATGAGGTTTTAAAAGCAATTCGGTTACAATTTCCTTTGATAAAAATGATTTACGATGATTGAAAGAGTCAGTTACTTTTTTTTTATTAGTTGAAAATCTGTCACCACTGCAGTGTATTTTGCATTCAAAACTGTGTTCCCAACTTTCCATCAGCAGTAGATAACAGGCGCGGGCCGGAATTACGACTGTATAATTATGGTGTAGGCTTATAATTATACTTCGGTGGGTTACCCATCGGCAATTTCAACACAGGCGCAGGGCCGGAGTTTTCCACGACTGGCAGGGCGGTGGGGCCCCGGTCCTGGTTTTTGTTTGTTTTTTGTTTGTTTGTTTGGCAAGCGGGCCTCTAGTCGCTAGCGGGGGCGAGGTGGGGGGGGGGGGGGGGACAGTGCACCCCACCCCGCAGTTGGTTACAGGCCTAAGGCGGTAGGCCTATACTGAGGAGCGTATCATCAAGTGTTTTGTCAGTGATTTTTACCGACAAATCTTCTAACCTGCTCTCTCATCACCCCCAGTCGTCACCCCGTTGGCCCCAAAACGGGGTAGTTGTGTGTCTTTTTCCCATAGGGGCACACGTTCGGTAATACGATACCCTTTTCAAGGGACCGTCGTTGGGAGGGGGTTTGCTCGGAAGGGAATATTGTATTAAATCTACCTTGTCTTTTTCAAATTCCACCAACTTCTTTTTCTGTAGGACTTTAAGCATTCATGATGTAAGTTTGACAGATATCCATTTGATATTTTATTTGGAATGGTTGATTTTCTGAAAAGTGTTCGATAATAGGATCCACTTCCATACGCTTTGATCACCCGGGGCCTATACTATGGACGGGCCTACCATAAATAATATTACAATATTATTATTTTTTTTTTACTATTATCTATTGGTCTATTGCCATACCGTATGTTTGTGATTTACATGAGCAGACTGCCTGTAAGTGACTCTATAGAATTCGCATTCGCGATTGATTTGATTTCATCGACTCTTTCGATCCCTTTTCATCGCCGGGGTACCATTATAATCATAAACATGTTAAAAAATGATATCAACAATACAATGAGCACTTATTAAGTAAAAAAAAAAAACCTCAAAACAGTACAGTAACTTGTTGAAAGTTCAACATCATTTGCCTCGAGGATGATTGTATACAGCTTCCAACCACTCATATATACATGTATTTCAACCGAGTAGCCAGGATTTAATTTTAGGGGGGGGGGTGGATGCAGGGTTGAGGGAGTTTTCCCCCGCTCCCTTGCGAAGCGCGAAAGCTCTGACGTTTGAGCAAATTTGAGAGAAAGATAACGGCTCGTAGCACCCTTTTTAGGCGGAAAGTTGGTTCGATGCCCTGTTTTTCAGTTATTTGGAGGCATTGTATGTAACAGGGGTGAGTGCAGGAAGGGGGGGGGGGAGTTTCCCCCTTCCAGCTTGAAGCGCGAAAACTTTGACGTTTTAGCAAATTTGAGAGAAAGATAACGGCTCGTAGCATCTTTTTTAGGCGAAAAGTTATTTCGACACCCTGACTTCTTTTCAATTATTTGGACGTAATACTGCACTGTATATGTAACAGGGCCGTGGTGCAGAGGGGGGGGGGGGAGTTTTCCCCTTTCCGCGCGAAGCGCGAAACTACTGTGAGGTTTTAGCAAATTTTGAGAGAAACATAACGGCTCCTACAGTGCTCGTAGCACGTTTTTAGGCTGTTTTCTCTCACTTCCCCCCGCTTTTTTCCTTGTCCGCTTTTTAAAAATTGGGGGCGGGGGGGGGGGGCGACTCACCCCACCGCCCCCTGGCTACGCGCCTGTCCTATTTTAGAGCAATGTTTCTTCTTTTTAGAACTGTTAAATAATACTAGGTATTAACCATAGATTCTCCTTCTGAAAACTTCTGCGTAATGACACGTTTCAAAATATGTACACTCTCTTGTCTTTTTTTGTTTGCTTGACTAAGTTGGCAGGACCGGTATGAAGATGATTTGGGCTCCAAAGGCATTAATGAGTGACAACTTATTTTCTAATTTTCCAAAGTGGGTAGGTTTTAGTAATCCCGCAGTATGCATCCGGTTCACCGTGTATGAATATCATGCAAACAAACAAAAAAATGAAACTCTGTTTGGATTTCTATTGAAAGCCCCGGTCCTGGTTTTTGTTTGTTTTTTGTTTGTTTGTTTGGCAAGCGGGCCTCTAGTCGCTAGCGGGGGCGAGGTGGGGGGGGGGGGGGGGGGGACAGTGCACCCCACCCCGCAGTTGGTTACAGGCCTAAGGCGGTAGGCCTATACTGAGGAGCGTATTTTTTACCGACAAATCTTCTAACCTGCTCTCTCATCACCCCCAGTCGTCACCCCGTTGGCCCCAAAACGGGGTAGTTGTGTGTCTTTTTCCCATAGGGGCACACGTTCGGTAATACGATACCCTTTTCAAGGGACCGTCGTTGGGAGGGGGTTTGCTCGGAAGGGAATATTGTATTAAATCTACCTTGTCTTTTTCAAATTCCACCAACTTCTTTTTCTGTAGGACTTTAAGCATTCATGATGTAAGTTTGACAGATATCCATTTGATATTTTATTTGGAATGGTTGATTTTCTGAAAAGTGTTCGATAATAGGATCCACTTCCATACGCTTTGATCACCCGGGGCCTATACTATGGACGGGCCTACCATAAATAATATTACAATATTATTATTTTTTTTTTTTACTATTATCTATTGGTCTATTGCCATACCGTATGTTTGTGATTTACATGAGCAGACTGCCTGTAAGTGACTCTATAGAATTCGCATGCGCGATTGATTTGATTTCATCGACTCTTTCGATCCCTTTTCATCGCCGGGGTACCATTATAATCATAAACATGTTTAAAAATTATATCAACAATACAATGAGCACTTATTAAAAAAAAAAAGATAAAAAAACACACTCAAAACAGTACAGTAACTTGTTGAAAGTTCAACATCATTTGCCTCGAGGATGATTGTATACAGCTTCCAACCACTCATATATACATGTATTTCAACCGAGTAGCCAGGATTTAATTTTAGGGGGGGGTGGATGCAGGGTTGAGGGAGTTTTCCCCCGCTCCCTTACGAAGCGCGAAAGCTCTGACGTTTGAGCAAATTTGAGAGAAAGATAACGGCTCGTAGCACCCTTTTTAGGCGGAAAGTTGGTTCGATGCCCTGTTTTTCAGTTATTTGGAGGCATTGTATGTAACAGGGGTGAGTGCAGGAAGGGGGGGGGGGGGGAGTTTCCCCCTTCCAGCTTGAAGCGCGAAAACTTTGACGTTTTAGCAAATTTGAGAGAAAGATAACGGCTCGTAGCATCTTTTTTAGGCGAAAAGTTATTTCGACACCCTGACTTCTTTTCAATTATTTGGACGTAATACTGCATTGTATATGTAACAGGGCCGTGGTGCAGAGGGGGGGGGGGGGGGGGAGTTTTCCCCTTTCCGCGCGAAGCGCGAAACTACTGTGAGGTTTTAGCAAATTTTGAGAGAAACATAACGGCTCCTACAGTGCTCGTAGCACGTTTTTAGGCTGTTTTCTCTCACTTCCCCCCGCTTTTTTCCTTGTCCGCTTTTTAAAAATTGGGGGCGGGGGGGGGGGGCGACTCACCCCACCGCCCCCTGGCTACGCGCCTGTCCTATTTTAGAGCAATGTTTCTTCTTTTTAGAACTGTTAAATAATACTAGGTATTAACCATAGATTCTCCTTCTGAAAACTTCTGCGTAATGACACGTTTCAAAATATGTACACTCTCTTGTCTTTTTTTGTTTGCTTGAAAGTTGGCAGGACCGGTATGAAGATGATTTGGGCTCCAAAGGCATTAATGAGTGACAACTTATTTTCTAATTTTCCAAAGTGGGTAGGTTTTAGTAATCCCGCAGTATGCATCCGGTTCACCGTGTATGAATATCATGCAAACAAACAAAAAAATGAAACTCTGTTTGGATTTCTATTGAAAGCGCAATTCTGCATGGTATGCCGTTTTGCAGTGTAATCGAGGGAGGTGCGTCCATTTGGTACGAACATCAGTCATATGAGTTCGCTTATTATTATAACCCGTCTATTCGGGATGGGAACGCCAGACTACATACCGTATACGTCATTCATACTGGAAGCAGCGAAATACATGGGGAAAGTCCGGTTGATGCACCTTGCAAGCGATCAACTCCGCCAACGCCGAAGGGGAATTTCACATCCAAATCCCGATTAACTGATGAATTTTCTCGAAAAGCGCCTTGCAGATGACATGTAAGTGCTTTTTACTGTATATTTGGAGTAATAGTGAACAAATGTTCCATTTTTTTTGGTGATTTATATTGAATTATACAAATTCGTAGGCATTGGTGTTGTGTAATTGAAGAATGAAGGTTTTATTCAGCGTTGCGGCTAATCGAGACCCATTCATTCATTTCTTGGTAGACGGCATATTGTCTGCAGGGTGAGTGTGTTATGTAGTACTAGTAAGGTTATGCAAGCCAAGCTCCGAAGCGTACCGGGAGAGCTACGCGACGGCTGGTAAGTGGTATGGTGCAGTATTGCCAGTAGTTTGAGGTGAGGTCTCATCAATTTGATTTAAGCAGATGTTTGAGATCATGATAAAGAATCTACATTCATCTTCGTGAAGGACTGTGATAGTACAATGTAGACCTAAGTACTAACATAATAGAGAATTTTTAATATTTTTATTGTTTTCTAGAGAAAGATTCTTACTTATTATTTTTGCCAAACTAATTATGGCCTGATGGCTAGAGTGCCAAGTCTGCGCACACACGTAACTGCACGATTCTGATAAAACAAAACACGCAACGAACACAGACTTTCGATCTTTATTATATAGCAATCAGTTTTCTTTTATTCATACACAAAAATGAGTCGAAAATCCCACAAAATGATGAAAAAATGTCTTATTTCAGATGTTTTATCACAAGTCTCAAATTGTCTTTCACGTAAAAATTCCTGAACTGCGCGTAAAATGAATGGGTGCATAGACATGGGTACCATTGTTCTTTGAACGTTGAAATGACATGGCCACTGTTCCTTGTGAAAATAGCATTGTTCTTGCTCTAATTTTGATGAGATTTTTTGCAAACTTACTCTTTTGAATATCAGGAATAATATAAAATTAAGCATTAGAGGAATATTGGAGGAATTCTTGTTCATTTTCAGGTCAAACCTTAGGTGTGCAGACATAGGGCTCCCCATCATAAATTGATTCATGGAAAGGAAGTGTTGTCATGGTTGTGCAGTCACAGGTTGGATAAACAAAAACATGCAACTTGATAAATTTATTAGACTATGATGTGGAATGGCATCTTCCTCCTGTGTTTTGCATAGCCATAATTAGTATGTATCTTCACATGTAATATTTTGCATTTCCAGAATCGATTTCAGTCACAGATAACAGCTGATTTGCAACGCAGTGATGGGGCAAGATGTTTAGGCACAAATGTGTTTTTGTACGCTAACATAAATTCCCTGCAGTAAAGGAATATTCTGCCTCAAAAAAAGGTCCCTCCTGATCCTGCCTTAAGGAAGCTACATACATTTTGAGGCAGAGGATATGTTGTTCCCTATGTTGTTCCCTATGTTGACAAGAGCAGCATGGTTTTGGGGCAGGATCTATCTATAGATGTACTTACATCAGGGACCATGCATTGTCATACAAAATCAAAAGCCAATTTTTTAAATGCAAAGATCTGGACTCTTTATGCAGCTGTCAAAAAAATATATACATGTATTTGACAACCTTTGACAGATATAACACCCATGAGGTGCTAGGTCAGTATTGGGCTTTGGGCAGCAATTAGTTTCCAGGAGGAAATAATAGCTATGCATCAGACCTCATATAGACCACAAGTTCATGTTTTGGTTGAATTTCGTATCTTGAAACTCATGATTTTTTTTTAATGCTTGTACATGAACACATTCCTATCAAATAAACTTGAAAAAAAAATTTATCCAAAACTTTTGCTTGTGATTTATGCTTGGTATGAAATACAATGAGCACATGTGTAGGCCTACATGAACATGTATACTACTAATGCTGTACTCCTCACATAAAAAATACAGTATGCTGTTTATATCATAATCTACAATATGTAAGTAGTGTTTTTTTAAATTTTGTTTCTTTTTCCTTCTACAGAGCATCTGATATTGAATTCATTTCATCATTACAAGTTCTACAAATTTACAGACTGCCACATGTGGAAAGAGAACACTCATACACGTAACTAAAAAATTTGACCTGACAGGAAAAGTGTGCTTATCACAGTAAACCATGAGCAGCAATCATCCAATCAGTGATAGTGAATCAGACTGGGATGATGACTTCCTACCACCAGGGATCCAGAGCGATGCTTCTTCAGACTCGGACGACTCAGAGCCAGCCTCCAAATCCAACAGAACTTCATCTATTGATGATAATGAAGACAGCCGCAGCAAGCACAGTTCAAAGACACCATCAGTGCAAGGAGATGAGTATCTCTTTGAGGATACCGTAGGGGAATCCACGGAGGACCCTAGTCTCACTCGCTCCTTTCTGAGTGTGCCAGAAGGTCTGGAACCTGGTAAAGGGGGTGGAGATGGAGCAGGCATCGGCAAATCTACCAAAACAGCCACCAAGAGGAAGAGGAGGAAGAGTGGGGCTGGAGGGAGTCCCAGACGGAGGAGGAAAAAGAAAGTCAAGGATACAAATGAAGAAGGGGATGATGAGGAAGACGAAGAGGGGGAGGATGGAGATGGATCAGGGAAGAAGAAAGGCAAGGGCAAGTCTAAGAGCAAAAACAAACCATCAAATAGGAGGAGAAATATCAAGTAAGTACATATACATCATTTTTTTCAGATCATTTGGCCAGATCCCTTCAAAAATACATGCTTGCAGTATTTCAACCAATCCCTCTCTCATATTGCCTTTTTTTTCTTTAAAAATATAATTTGAGTGATATTTTTGACTAATAGAGTTGAAGGCAAGTAGGGATCCAAGTCAACAGTTTCTTTGAGGTGGAGTTGAATTTGTTATGCTTCCCTGTAGTAATTGCATAATTTCTCTGTGTTACATAATGCACCAGGTTTGTTCACATAAGAGGGACATATTATGTAAGATATTCAAGGCTGTACACATGAGTAGACAAAGAAGTTTGCTACAGTTTGACTGTACTGTTTACATTATTTACTACTTAATTCAGTGTTTACTTGCAATGTAGAACATACCCATTCAGATATGAGACTAGATAAATTATCTTTGTCTTATTTGGCTGACCCTTAATTAGAGAACACCTACATGTAATTATTATTCTAGTCTGTTACTTATCCTCCAAACTTGTATGTTCATAAAGATCTGTAATTCTGTATTTAACCACTGATAATAATCATTGCTCTGCTTGCTCAATTTTGGCAAGTAAATTGGCAATTGCATTGGAAGGCTCAACTTGATTTCACACTTTTATGACTGATATGGAAGAAAGAAAAACTGATTTGAAAGTGGGTAAATCTCACAACATTCTATTATATTAGAACTTTCTTGAGAGAGGATCAGTTGGATGCTGAGACTCTAGAAGCACAAAGAGAAGAAGAGAAGAGAAAACAGAGACTGGAGGAAGAAAGAAAGAGAAGATTAGATGAACAGAAGATACAGAAGATACAGGAGATAGAATCATCTAGTGCAATTGGTAAGTTATTTTAAAAAATGATTGATACGGAAAAAGTTAATTGTATATGTACAGAAAATGAATTTTAAAGTTGTGAATATTTTAAACAAGAAGAAAGCAAAAACATTGTATCTGAAAGAGGAACTTCATATACAGTGTACTATACGTGCATTATTTCGTGAGCAAAGTGCTTTCAGTTCTTGTATTTTTTTTTCACATAAGCTGTGATATTATTGTGAATGTTGATGGATTAATCGTTTTGTGTTATGTAATATGTGAGCCTTCAGTTATAAACATATGTCACAAGTAAATGTTTTTTAAATAATAATGATAATAATAATGAAGTCTTCTACAGCGCCGGTATCCGCCAACTCAGACGCCCATGGTCCTTGCTCCTAAATATTAATACATAATTCAGTTGAATTCCATGGGTGCCCAGCTCATGGTATTTACAGTTAAAACAAAATGAAATGGTTCCAAAAAGTAATTGTCTACATGTCATCAAATAATGATGGTAGAGTATATTAGATAGCTATCTAAAGTACATTGTATAGTAACCCAGTCAGTAGGTACATGTAATTTACATTTATTTTCTTGTGAAATTAATCAAGTGCATCTGTTCATTTTTTTTCTCAAATACATGTACACTACTTTTGAATACTCCATTTATATGTAGATATATATCCCTTATTGAATGTTATATACAATGAGCATTGAATATTGTGATCGAGAATTTCTATAAGAAACATCAGACTTGGATTTCTTATCTGTTTTTGACATGCATTGGGCCTAAGTCTCACTTGGTGTACGACCGGTTGCCGACTTCCGACAACCACTGGTCAGTGGTTAGTTGTCAGAGAATGCAAAGAGGTCTTTGTCAGTCTGTAAAAGGTTGTCAGGGGTTGGCAACTGGATGTTTAAGCCATGTTCACTGGCCCTATGACCGGTTGCCGACTTCCGACAACCACTGGTCGGTAGTTGGTTGTCTGCGATCGCAAAAAGGTTTTCTTCAATCTTTATTTGGTTGTCAGTGGTCAGCAATTGTTTGTCGGAGCATTTTGGTCGGTTGGAGGTTTACGCTGCTGCATCGAAAACCTTTGCCGACCGAAATGGTTGTGAGGTGATTTTTCTTGGTTTTTCTAAATGTGTACGACAGGTCTCAGACTGATCTCTGACTGATCTTTAGTGCTCAAAAAGTCTTTGATGATCGGCGATTGGCCTGCACCCAATCGGCAACTGATTTCTGACAGATATAAGTTGCAGATAGGTTGTCGTTGGTCGCAGCCTTTTTTTGGTTATCAGAAGTTGGCAACCAGTCGTAAGGCCAGAGAGACTTAGTCTTAAGTCATACTTCTCTTCTTATTTTGTTTATGCCTCTGTATGCCTTTGCACACCTCACAGTTGAGAAATTACAAGAAGCAGTAGCTACCATTTCAGCAGCCATCCCTGCCCTGACTTCATCAGTGAGCCCTGCCCCTGAGCCTCCAATCCCTACGCTTCTTACTATACCAGTACCTGTTCCTTTACCAGTCCCAGCAGAGTGCATTGTGGTTGATAGCGGCAGTGATAGTGACAAAGATGCCAAGAAACTCACCAAAGAAGGTATGAAGATGTTTCTAGATTGATTTATTTTAGGTGGTTCTGTGTATTCACTGCATTAGAATTTCTGGTCTTTTGACTTAAGATATGAGTTATGAATATGTGGGGTCATTTTATACACTTATCAGAAAGAAACAGTACAATTTTTTTTTCTTTTTTTTTTGTGGATAAAACAAAAGATAAAATGAAAACCCAGTATGGGGCACATTGCACTGAATTGCAATGATTTAGTGTAGCCGAGGGTCCATAAGCTATGCACCTAATAGATATGCGCAATACAATTCGTTCCATGCACCAAACTTCTGACCTGACTGAGCAAGGAAAATACATGTATATCTTTGAGGTTTGCCCAAAAGAATTCGTAATTTCCCTTAATTTTTTGTGATATTATCTTTTGATAGAAATTGGGATGAAATTCTCATCGGTCAGCATCACAATCATGATTTACAATGATTTATTAGGTGTGTGTATCTTAAGGACCCTTCCATGATGTCAAACAAAATTTAACATTGGCATCGATACCAAATTGAAAATGTGCGTTACTGACATTTGTCTGTTGTAGTTTTCTCAACAATTTAACTTCAGAATATATTTGAACCAACATAGATATAAAAATTCACATAAACCACTGAAATAAATTACTTTTTAGCAGCTGAAAACAAAGTGCAAAGCTTATGGTTCCCCTATCATACATGTACATGTGTGTGAAGAATGTGCAGGGGTAGCTGTATATGTCATCCTGAAAGGAAACTGGTTTTAATATTTTCATTGAACATCCTTCATATGAATATACCATTGTGAAACTTTATATTTGAGATAATGATGTACCGTAAGATACAGGCAAAGATTTTAAAATTCTTACAATCTATACATCAGGATCGATCATGTATTTGGTATGTAATATTTATTTCTTAGGGAAAATCCAACCTTAATGGCAAGTTGCTCTGCAAGAAAGAGGAAAAATCAGAGAAGCAGATTGGTGAAAGTTTGAACAAAATCGGACGAGCATTAAGAAAGTTATGAAATTTTGACAGTTGTAATCACTATACATATGGGAATTTCAAATTGGCTGAATACGTAATGTCACTGTGATGTGGCGGACAACTCCCCCATGTGCTGTAACACAAAATGACTAAAATGTCATTTTATTTAGAATGTATTCCTCAGAAGGATCTTTTACTTTCATGAGGATATCTATAACAATATATGCTATCTACAATATAATTTGAGTGCTGCCCCAAGGGTAAAGGCGCTACAGAGAAAACCGCATATTGATTATATTTTTGTGTACGACAAACGGGAGAGCTGTCCACAAGCATGTCACAATCGACTCACCATATTGCCAATTTGAGATTCGCATAGATGTAGTGATCTTATTTTTCAAACATCCATTACTTTCTTATTCCTTGTCCAATTTCTTTCAAACTTTCACCATCCCTTTTTTCTATTTTTTCTGCTTTCACACAAATCATCTTATTACCAAGGTTGGATTGCCCTTTAAGGGAACATGTTGTATCTTTAAATTCTTGGAACACTTGCATGTTTCTTCTGGGACTAGGAATAATTAATGGCTTCTTGAGAAGTGATGAAGCAGCTGTAAACATGTAGTGCTAATTGAATTGAAGTAATGATATTGTTTATATGAGAGGAACTTGGAATACATTTAGACATGAATTGGGGATTTCCCTAGATAGACAGCAGGATACAAGAAGAAGAAGCAGTGAAGAAATAAGAAGATGGGATTGCCTATATAGACCACACTTCCCTTTTTGTTCCCCAGGTACTTTCATTTTGATTACTTTAGTCTTCAGCTCAAATGATATATATTCTTCATATTATATTTATTCAAAACAAGTATCAAATAAAAAAATACAGGACATACATGTATACTCAGTTGCTATATTTTACCATATTACATAAACTGTGATTTGAGTACAGATCATTTAAAAAACATGCATGATAATGTAAGAAATTCATTTGTGGGGTGCGTAGGCTTTAGTTCCTCTGGCCATTTAAGAATCTGGTATATTTCAAAAGAAGATACGAGCTGTCACTTCTTTTGTCTTCATATCAATTTCAAGAAGTAGATTTAACAAAAGAGAAATGACTCTGTTGTCAATTTCATGTTATTCCAACTGCTGAAATATATGTACCTTATGATTCTTATATTTTTCCTGGGTGAATGTCATAGAAGAATTGATTAAATAATTTTATAAATCATAATTGATCAAGTACATGTATAAGGTTTATTACAATATATGCATTTCTTTTGACATATAATATCTAGCTTTTCAATAGATATGTAAAAGAGTTGTATCATTTAGGGGTATTTCATTTTGAATGCAATATAAAATCTTTGGATGGACATGGATGAAATCCACATTTTAGAGCTTAGAGCATATTCACAGTGTTTGTAAGCTGGCTAGAATTGTCACCATATTTGAGTTTAGGAGAGATACAGACAATTCTAAGCTGCTGCAAAGATTTTTCTTCTAAATTATCTGTTATTGATTATTTTCTGCCAGAGCAAGAAGTAATCACAATCAGCTCTGATGAGGAAGTCACACTGGTCAGTGATAACAGTGATGATGAAGCTGAAATGGACATGGTCAGTATTGGCATGCATACCAACGATGAAACCAACGTACCGGACATCCATGGTCGTGTACTGGTCAATGTCAACCATCCTCCAGATGACCCTGATATATACCTCCCTGACTACATTGCTAGAGCGGTCAAGCCTCATCAGGTAGAAAAGAATTGAATGTTTTCTTTATTTCAATAAATATATCCTGCAGTGTATTGTTACATAATTATACTGCATGTAGGTGAGTGTCACTGCGTATGATATATTGTTGATCTATTTTCAACAGCTGAAGAAGAAATTTTTTAATGATTTTGTTAAACAAGTGGATGATGTTAATGTTAGTGACTTTTTAGAGATAGAATGGAAGTTTTTATGATCATGATTTTAGTGATAATTAATAAACAACCATTACAAGATATTGAGTGAATATCTTAACTGTCCCATGCTCAGTATTGGATGAAATATCAAATGTAATAGTGGGATAGATTTTCTGCTTTCCAGGCAAAGACTATGACGTGTGTCTGCAACCTTTTAAACCAATTTTCTTCGTTGGAAACTTTCTACAGATTTACATTGAATATTTTGATCATAACATGGAATAATAAAGAAAGCTGTCATCTACAATGATATTAAATATAGTCAGATTTTGTATGTGAATAGGATTTGTCTTTTATATCTCTTTTCTTATCTCTTTCTTGAAGGTTGGAGGAATCCGGTTCTTGTATGACAATCTTGTTGAATCACTTCAACGGTTCAAGGCTAGCAGTGGTTTTGGATGCATTCTTGCACACAGTATGGGACTGGGCAAGACACTTCAGGTATGGAGATAAGCATTGCATTTGACTGACTACAATACTTGCTGACAATTAGCCACTTCTTTGGAAGAAATTAATTATTGAAGTACGGGTAATTTAGATTAATTAAAAAGAGTGTAAACATTTAATTACGATCTAACCTCATGTCAGTTTTTGTCCTTCTGGCAATGCATTTTACTTCATAGGTTTGAATTGCCCACTTGGGAGACTTATGACAGTTTCTGCACTGCTTAACACATGGAATACTAAACCCGAGATAACTCAGACTTGAGTCGATGGAAAATGCATGTTTTACCAAAATCAAATTGTAGCCGACAGGTTAAGAGCTGTTTTAGATGCTGATTCGGTACTTTTAATATTAATGGTACTTTGTACTGTAATCTCTCTTTTCCTCTTTTGTTCCTTTCTACAGTGCATTGCATTTATCAGCATCTTCATGAAGTACACCAAAGCACACACAGTCCTGTGTATTGTACCCATCAACACGTTACAGAACTGGCTTGCTGAGTTTGACATGTGGTGTCCTGAGAGACCGAGGCATTTCAACATCTTTGTACTCAATGATATGCATAAGACAACAGCATCAAGGGCAAAGGTCATTGGTAAGTTGAAAGGTCATTTCCTATATTTACGGTTAATGACTTGCTGAGGCCAAGGCCACGGGTTGCCCATAGTCATAGGAATGTAATTTTTTTATGCTTGAGGGTTGTTTAAGGGTTTTCTGTTACCATGAGGGTGAAGTTAGAGGTGTAAGATATTGATTGGACATATATTTCAGTATGTATTGACCATTGAAAAAATTTTGCTACATTTAGCCTAAATATATAGGAGCATTTAGAGAAAAGCTGAGGAAGGTTAAAGGTGTCAGATATATGATTTTAGTATTTCATATGAGGTGAATTGGAAAATGATGACATCAGTTAGAGTGTGAAGATTGGCAGAAGTAGACTTGTGCAATGCTGTACTATCATCTAATAAATGTTGCATAGTTCTTGTCCCATCTGGCTGTTTAGTTTGTATCTTCCAAATGCTGACATGAAGGAGAGCATTTCTTGATCATAAACCTGTTTTCTTGTCTTCCTTCTTTCAAGGTGAATGGCGACAGATTGGAGGTGTTCTCTTGATGGGGTATGAGATGTATCGTCTTTTAGCAAGATCCAAACAAACCAATCTTGGACGACCTAAGAAGAAGACAAGCAAGTCAGGAAAGTCTTCACCTCAAGTCATTGACATTGATGAAATGGAAGCTCAAGCGGAAATGGCAGTTGGTAAGTCTCAAGTGGCCTGATTATTTTTCTTTCTTGTTTTGCTTTTCAATAGTTGTTTTTTTTTTAACTTCTTTCATGTGAGCACTTCAGGAAAGGAATTTATTTCAAATATTAAAAAAAAAACTCATTTCAGTTGATTGCTTCAGAAAAGGAATTAGTTCAAAATTTGCTCTTGTTTTCTGTTGTTAGTTATCCAAGTTATGGAAGGTGTTTAAAAGATAGTTATAATGTATGGAAAGTCTGGAATCGGACATGTATATGACAGCAAAACTCATGCAAGACAAAACTTTGAGAAAAAAATGGTTGACATTTGTTGTTGTTTTTTTCTGGTTTTAATTCATTTGTGTAGAGGCAATAAAGTTTATGTTATGAAATGATGGTGTTTTTTACTTCAGATATGAAGGCAGCATTGTGCAATCCTGGGCCTGACATGGTTGTTTGTGATGAAGGTCATCGGATCAAGAATAGTCATGCTGGCATCTCGCAAGCTCTCAAAAATATTAGAACAAGGTTTGTATCCATAAGCCCAACTGATGTCTATAATGAGATGGAAAGTTTTCTAACCAACTATGAATTCAGATTTTATGAAAGGTTGTAAGCAATCAGCTGCATTGTAGTATGAAGAAAAATAAATAATTGTAAATATGCAAACTCCAAGTAGACCAAATTAGAAGCCTTTGTGTTTTTGTTTTTTTTCTCAGAAAGTAATGATCTTTTACAATTTCATTGCTGATAATTATGAAATGAACCAATGTTACCATGTACTGATGGGAGTTCAAATTGGATTGTCATTTATTTTATACATCTATTATCCTGAATATTATTTTGTGTGGGTGAATATTTTAAGGTTATCAGTGCTTCTGAGCAATTTGAGAATCATCTGAATTTTCAGATTTGCAAACATCTTCTCGTGTGTACTTCTTTGTACAGACGGAGAGTTGTACTGACTGGGTACCCACTACAAAATAATCTCCAGGAATACTGGTGTATGGTGGACTTTGTCAGGCCTAACTTCTTGGGTACTCGTCATGAGTTTGCTAATCTCTTTGAGAGGCCCATCTCTAATGGACAGTGTATGGACAGCACACCTTATGTAAGTCAGCTTTGTCACCTATAAGTGTCAAGAATTCTTTCTATTGCATTTGAATGTGTTACAGTTATACTGGGTCATTCTTTGTAAAGTGAAACTTTCGGTCACACACGTGACCAACTAATTTTGCCTCATTGCTTGGAAATCAGGTTATATTTTATTGATTTTTGTATAATACCAGTTTCTTACATGAAAAAAGATTTCCTTTTCTTTGACAGTAAAAAGTCATTTTCCAACCATAATGTTTTTACAGAGATTTAAAAACGCCCTTTATTGAGTGGTCACATGTGACGGACCCAATTTTCACTTCTAAAAGAAAAGAATGTCGACTAATTTATGGCAATTTGCTTTCAAACTGTTCAGAGCAATCCCATCATACAACAATGAATAGTGGAAATTTACACTCCAAGGGAAATGCGAGAAAAGTAGGTTTGAATACCAACAAGTAAGACCCATTTTTCTTGCGAGGTCACACACGTGACCGACCTAATGCTGACCCCTGAAAGGAAATGATGTACTCTCATTTGAAATATTTACCCTCCATCTGTTGGGGTGAGATTGTTATTCAAATATCCAAAATGAGAGACTTCTACTACAAGACAGATACTAGAAAATTAGGTTTAAATGAGCCAATTTTAAGGATTTTGGTCACACACTTGACTGAGAATGGCCCTACTTAGGTGAAAAGAATTTGATATTTTGTAACTTATAGAATTTCTTTATGTAACTTGATAATTTTTAATGTTAAAATACATTACTTCACTGCTACTTTGCTTAGTCTCATAAGATTTAAAAGCTTCCTTGATAAATAATAAAGTAATGAATAGGACTTTATAAAATAAATACTTCCTTGTCTTCCAGTGGAATGAATTAGACAAATAAGGAAATACAGATGGAGAAATAAGTTAAGAAAAAGAATTTATTTAATTTACATCAGGCTACCCACAGATATATGTCAGTATGTATGGTATAGATTTTTAGGATTTAAGGAGAACAACCTGTACTAACATGATTAAAGCATGTGCTGCAAGGGAAGATTTTAGAAATGTATAATCTTCTATGATCTGATCTGACCTCTATTAATAGGATGTGAGATTAATGCGCTACCGAGCCCATGTCTTACACAGTCTGCTGAGTGGGTTTGTCCAGCGAAGAGGCTTTAATGTCCTCCTATCTACCCTACCTCCCAAGGAAGAGCATGTCATTTTGGTACGTCTGACCTCATTCCAACGAGGTCTCTACATCCGATTCATGCAATGTTTCAAGGAAGCTGGAGCTGGAGGATGGTGTTCATCTAACCCTCTCAAAGCATTCTCCGTTGGCTGTAAGGTGAGTGTCTTTCTTCCAGTCATTCAGGGAAAAATCATATTGAACTAGCTGTAACTTGTGTGAAGCAAGTTCCAAATTCCATAATTGCAATACATTAGAAAGAATATGTTCTTGTTGTGTCTTTTAATGTACAGCAGAAGTCTGAGGCAGTTGTGTTAGTTGTTTATTTTTTTTTTGTAGTTCAGGATTGAGAGAAGAGATCTTAAATTTCGAATGATAGTAAGATGGTAGTTGTTTTTAAAAATCGACAAAGTCAGCAAAATTTTTACGAGCATTTCTCTGTCTTACTCTTGAATCAGAATAATTTCTTTAGCCACTTTGTAGATAATGGGAGATATCAAAGTGTAATTTTCTGTTCAAAGGTTTTGCAACAATCATTATGTGTAGGTGTACAGCAAAAATTGAAAGAAAATGGAAGTTGGCATGGATAATCTTATTCATCTGACTTCTTGATTTTATTCAATCTTACTTGAATTGAATGTGTGTTTTTGTGTTTTGTAGATCTGGAATCATCCTGACATTCTAAGTGATCTACTGAGTGTGAGAGACAGTGTAGCAGATGAACTTGATGCTGATCTAGATTTACCTGAAGTTCAGGCAAAGTAAGTACCAGTATGGGCAGGCTTGGGTGATTGCTCTATATTTCAATTCATAATATGCGTAATATCCTGCTGGCCATGTTTGATAGTTATTATAGAAAGGATGAATGGAAAAACATAGTGGCTCAATCACTACCAAGATAAACTGATATAGTTTAGGGATCAAAATGTCTCAAATCACTAGTACTGCAACTGTTATATCTTTTAAGTAGGCCTTCAGTTGATAATACTTTGAAGAACATAATGTCTTTTATTTTTTTTTTGAGATGTAATTTTTAAGCTTGCTGTTCTATACTGATTTACATTTATCCTTGTTAGCAGTGGTTTTTTGTTGCAACTTCATAACTATAATGATACAACTAGAATGGTAAAATCTTGAAGACTTTGAGTTATTCCTGGAAACTTACTATCTTATAGTCCGTGCTCCGTGTATATGTATTTGTACAAAGTGTGCTAAATATAATTGGATGAACTTATACTAAATCATTGTATATTTTGTAGGTGTACTGGCAAACAGCAGAAAGGGGGTAAGAAATCATCTGAGGAGAGGATCCCCAGAAGGGGTGAAGGATCATCATCAGGGGGATATGTTGACAAGGTTCAACAAATCATCTCGTTTGAATGGGTAGGTATCTGCACCCAACCCTCTATTATGATCAGTGAAATTGGTACTTATAATCTACTGTTTAATTTTCAAACTCAAATTCTAGTTTTGCTATTGAATGGTATGCCTTAAATGTATGTTGTTATCAGCTTTGTTTTGCAACAGAGTGAAATGACCATCCTTTATTTGTTGCATGTAAACCATAACACTGTGAACAAAGTGTTTCCATGTAGCTGACTTGATAACTGAAATCCATGTTGTTTAGTTTATTCACAGTTTAAAAATTTTTATTCCCTCTAATTTTGATAAGCTTAAATCATTTTCTTAATGTTTTTTGTTGTTGTTGTTTTTGTCCATTCAAGACTTGACTATATGCATGAAAATGAATGTACATGTATGTGATATGAAGGGAAGTTTACTGATGTGGCAAGTGTTTGCACCTATTTATAACATAATTGATAGTGTTCCTTTATACTGGATATTCACTGGACAGTATGTCAAAGAAAAATAACATTTTGTCCTGGTCTTTTGGACCTTGAAAGTAATTGTTGTCTTTGTTTCATTGAATATATCTGTTTATCATTTTTGGTTTAATTCATCTAACTCAAGGCGAGAGACATCATGAAGAACTACACCAAAGATAAACTCTGCAGTGGAGGAAAGATCATCGTTCTCTTCCACATTCTTGAGGAATCCATCCGCGTTGGAGACAAGATCCTGGTCTTCAGTCAGAGTCTGAGCTGCTTGTCTCTTATTGAGAAGTTCCTTGCCAAGTCCACCATCCCTCAACCTCCAAATCCTCCTCCACTTATGCCAAGGGAGTGGGTCCGCAACAAGACTTACTTCAGTAAGTTTTCATGGGGTTGATTGGTGGTAGTGATGGTATTGGTTGTACTGATGGTATTGCTGCTGCTGAGGATTATGATGATGATTGTACTGATGGTTTTGCTGCTGCTGAGGATTATGATAATGATTGTACTGATGGTTTTGCTGCTGCTGAGGATTATAATGATTGTACTGATGGTATTGCTGCTGCTGAGGATTATGATGATGATTGTACTGATGGTTTTGCTGCTGCTGAGGATTATGATAATGATTGTACTGATGGTTTTGCTGCTGCTGAGGATTATGATAATGATTGTACTGATGGTTTTGCTGCTGCTGAGGATTATGATAATGATTGTACTGATGGTTTTGCTGCTGCTGAGGATTATGATAATGATTGTACTGATGGTTTTGCTGCTGCTGAGGATTATGATAATGATTGTACTGATGGTATTGCTGCTGCTGAGGATTATGATAATGATTGTACTGATGGTTTTGCTGCTGCTGGAGATGATGATGGTGGTTGTACTGATGATATTTATCATGTTGGCAGTGATGACAATGATGATAGTTGTGATATTGAAAAATATACTCATTTATTTTAGAAATTAAAGGAATACCTATATAGTAAAAATACTACACATCTCCATCACACTCTTCTTCTCAACTCTATTATAGCTTCTTGCGGGAAGTTCCCCGAATTCCAATGTTATTCTTTTGTGTTTATATCATAGGACTTGATGGGAGCACAGCTGTTTCTGAGAGAGAGAAGATGATTAATCAATTCAACTCACCTGATAACAAAACAATCATGCTCTTTCTCCTTTCCACAAAGTAAGTAATTACATTTTTCCAATAGTAGTCAATACTCATTGTATGAAAAATGAACACATTCTATGTAAAGGGATTGAAGTTACATATATATTTGTTCACATTTATTGTTTGCTTTACTTTTTGATTGGTATTGATACTATTTGTATAAAGTAGTGTTCAATTTTAGACTAACACTTTTTGAATTGCTGGAGCCCATTGGAGATGATTTCATTTTCATTTAATATTGAGTGATGTCGCCAGTTTTTCCAGGTTTAGTAGTCAAAGAGGTTAAAAGAGAAGGGTGAGTTTTGGGAAAGGTGAAAAATAAACTGTGAGCTATCTCATTCATTTCATGCCAGTTTGGAAGAACATCATAGTAGAAATGTCCCCTGAAAAGGATTGCTCTTTAAATGCCTTCACATTCAAAATATTACAAGAAATGGCTGAAATGTTCAGGCCGAATATTTGTGTGTGGTCCCATATACACATTTCTGTGTGCAGTGTGTGTTACTCTTGGCAGGATTGAGTAAATTTCTTACCATTTTGGTGATTCCAAAACCTTACAGCATACACCAATTCTTATGTGCTATATAATCAACCTTTCCCAATTGCTTTGAGACAGTTTCTTTCACGGTTCAATCTCATGACCAGAACTCAACTTTATCTTTAATCGACATCTCATGCAAAATTGATATCCTGTGAAGAATATTTGTTAGAAAATTAACTGATAATTATATATCCTTTGATTCTTATAGAGCTGGATGCCTAGGTATCAATCTGATTGGTGCAAACCGAGTTGTAGTTATGGACGCTTCATGGAACCCATGTCACGATGCTCAGGCAGTGTGTCGGGTCTACCGCTACGGACAGACTAAGAAGTGCCATGTCTATCGTCTGGTATCAGACCAAACTCTGGAGAAGAAGATCTATGATAGACAGATTTCTAAGAAGGGAATGTCTGGTAAGTGGAAGCACATTGTACCCTTATAGGCAGTTCACATCTGTAGGCCAAATGTGTATTCCATCAGGGTATATATTTTGTAGAGGTGTTTTGGTTTAGTGTATAAGCCAATGGGTTGTTCATCACAAGGTACAAGGGTCTTATATCTGCCACAGCACTTCTGTTCTTTGGCAAGACATTAATATGCATTTGCCACACTCACTGCACTTCACATTATATAAATAGGTAACCAGTAAAAAGGGTTTCCTTGAAGGCTCCAGTGCCTTATCCGGGCAGCCCAGCTAAAGCCAGGATAATAAGCCAAATTACTTTTGAAGAGCATAGGGACATGGTGTCATAATGTGGCATGCATTATACAGGAACTGAATATTACTGCGGTTATTTTCATGTACACATGTTCTAAAAATAGGAATGTCTTGTACTGTTGAAATTCAGCTGTCCTGCAAGACACTTCACTAGTTAGTTGGGCACTTGAATCATCAGTAAAGGAGGCTGCCAAGAGGTGGGCCTAAATATAATTTTATGGATATTGTGTCATAGTGTGTCAGGTAATTTCTTAAATACTCAACATTTTAGAATTTTAGAGGGTATTGAAACAAAAGTTCATTTTATGTTCACTGTAGATCGAGTTGTAGATGAGATGAATCCTGAAATGAACCTGACCAAGAAAGAAGTTGAATCCCTGCTGGAGTTTGATGAGACGGACATGCCATTTGAAGACTTCAGTCATCTGGCAACAGACATGGAAGATATGGTCTTGAAGAGTCTGGTTCAGAAACATAGTAACTGTATGACCAAGGTATGGAGTAGTGTCATGAGCTCAACAATTACCTCAGTACCTTGGGCTATCTTTTGATTTAATAGAATGAAGTTGAATTGATATCTTTGTTGATTCATATGGAGTCATTAAATACAGAGCTTAGATTTGATAAATACGAATGTTAATGATAAATGATACAGTGTTAATGATAAACATGTGATTAATATTCTTTTGCTGACTGAAATATACCCAGAATGAGGGATCCACATAATAAGAATATAAGAAAACACAAGTAGTGTAATATATTTTCATAATATGTTGCCTTTGCAATTCTGTACTCTTTATCATCATGTTCTACCAATTACTGTCATGCATTACATGGTATAAATCCCATGATACAAATTATGATGTATATTTTAGCATTGATATGAATACAATTTGTATATATTGCATGAGGAAGAATAACTCCTATATTGAGATAAGATAGAGACCATTGTAAATATTCAGTGAATTTATTTCTTTAATACCCCCTTTCCCTCCAGGCACCGTTCTCTACTGAGTCTCTGTTATGGGATCGTAAGGACATGAAGCTAACCAGAGCAGAGAAGATGCAGGCTAAAAAGAGTTATGAAGAAGAGAAGAAGTTGAATATGTCTTACTCCAGACCTTCTTATGCAGCTTTCTATCCCAAGGGGTCAGGTCCTGGGGGTATGTCTATACCACCTGCAGCTACAGGAGTACCCAACATGGCATTCAACACAGGACCTGCTTTTCCCTATTTGTAAGTATTTTAGGAAAATTGTTGTAAAGTGATAGACATTTATAAAGTAAGTTGGGTAAATTTTATGTTATCTTTCCTGATGAACCAAACATTTCTTTATTTTTTGGATGTACTTGTCTTGTTCAGTGTTTCTATGATTTCATGAGTGTAAAGCTTTCAAGTCCTGGACATTCATATTGTTCAAACATCATTAAAAAAGTGGAATAGCCAACATATACTGTATGTGGTGATTCTGTCTCATTCATGTATGTTTATTTCATGTTTCAAAGGGCATATCTTATGGTTTTTCCCTCTCAGAAATAACGGCTCCAGAAGCAACATCAAATGTCTGTAATGTAATTTATAAAACATTATTATGGATATGGAGTGTGTACTTATAGATGAGAATGCAGCTCAAAGAGTCGGAATGTGGAAAAGTCAGGTCATTCTCTCATGCACTAAATAGAGGACATATATATAGATATATGTGTGTGTGTGTGTGTATTTTCCTTTTTATTAGGTTTAATCAGTCAGGGTCATTTTAGGTAATAAATGCATTTTAATGTAATAATTAATTGTAATTGTCTATTTTCATCTTGTGTGTTGTATTAGGCCCACATTGAAGCAGCCCCTGCAGAGACCAGTAGCCAACGTGAGACCTATCCAATCCACCCCTGTACCCAGGCAGCCACCTACTTCACTAGAAGTCACACAGAAGAGAATCAGAGACCTCAAGAATGCTGGTGTAACCCTGCAGCGCATCGTTGCCACTACCAGTAAGTTTTGATATATTCTATTTGTTCCTGGGTTGTAGGGTGTAGGGTGTGGCGGGTGTGTATCGACGATATAGTAGCATGTTGAAGATTCAGTATATTTATTTAAACTGAAATGTACTAGAAATCTATGTTCAAGAAATTATGCCACAGAGTCGAAACCTGAGCATGTTTAAGGTGGGAGAGTTATTATGTGTAATTCTTGAAGAAAAACAAAAATTGCAATGTAAAATAAGGGCATGGAAGCATTTGAATATTATATTTCAAATATTATAAGAGTTTGGGGGATTTTGATTTCTTATTTCATTTTGGTATTGTGAGGAATGCATGCATATACTCAATATAAAATGGGCTTAATGTTTGTAGGTTGTAATGGATGCTACTCAACTTGTTAGATAGTGACATATTTTACAATTTGTGTTATCTAACCCTTCCTTGACAGATATCATGCTACCAGGTGCCAATACATCTACTGAATCCCAGTCTATGATCAGAGCTGGTGATGCAGTCACTTTCATCAAAACCAAGAAAGGCATCTACCTGCGTACTCATGAAGGTAAGATCCTGGCTGTCAGAGGTCCTAATGCAGGACCAGGATCCCTTGGAGCTGTGGCACAAGGAGCCTTTCCTGATGCTACACCATTAGACATGGGGATGGCATCAGGAGGAGCAGACGCTGGAGCTAGAGGTGATGGAGAAGGGAGCAGTAGTTGTGGAACACCACCAAACCTTGCCAATACTCAACTAGGACAGCTGCTGTCACAGAATGGCCCTCCTAGGCAGCAGAGTAACAACCTAAGCAACCCGACTCTCTCTTTACCCTCTGAAATCAAACCCAACTTCTCTATGGCAGGCATGCCAACTAATTCTGGGATGTTCCCATTTGCAATGTCTCAGTCCAGTCAACCTGTCCCCAGTGATCAGGGTCCATCATTGCCATCATCCATGCCTAACCTGGGATTCGGTACGTCTAGATCTATGACCTCTTTTGCCCCTTATTCCTCCCCTTTCTCCTCTTCTTACTCCCTTGGTAACACCTCTACTCTCACCATGGCAACAGATACTGTCATGCACTCATCACCCGTTGGGACATCATCTCAAGGGACATTGTCCACTGGGATGACATCCTCATTACCCTCATCTTTAGGAACCTCTCAATCATTCCCATCTCTTGGCATGCATCCTACAAGCCTTCCTGAGACCCAGTCCTCCTTCCCAGACCTCTACCAAGATTCCTCTCCCAGCCCTAGTCTCAGCTACCCATCCTTTGGCGATGAATATTCTAGTACCAGTCAGGGTCCTCTAGACACCACTCAAACATCACTGTCATCTAATCTGGAGAATGCCTCAATTGCAGGGAATCAAGTGTCAGTATCACAAGGTATGGGGTCCATGCCAATAGATGAACCAATTTCCACACCCTCCCCAGTGGACAAGAACAATCTCCTTTCCTTAGCTCCAAGCGTGTCGAGCCCAGCTCCATTCCAAGCTACTAATAATTCACTACCAGAAGGAAACCAGGTGAATCCTCTTTCTGACTTGGTGTCCCCATCACCGGTCATGGGTGCTCCCCAGACTGTGAGCCTACCCTCAACTCTACCATACCCTCAGATGGAGACGAATTACCCATACCCCTCTCTTAGCAGGACCAGTAGTGGACCGTCTAACGGTTCCATGGACTCTAACTCATCCCTGTTAGATGATGGGTCAGATATCTCCAATCTCTCAAAGTTTGTGGACTCCACCTTCCCTAATCTCATGCCCTTTTCAGGCTCACTCAATCCAGACTCAGATGCGAGTAACAGGTCAAATATGTCATAGAGAATAGGAGTTTCCTCTTATAGAAACACCCCATGGAGTATACTGAGAAATGTGCAATTTATTGTTGAAAGATGACTGGGATGTGCAGACATTTTATAAAACAGAGCAGTGGTAGTATATTAATGTGCAAACATTTGTAATTAGTGTATAGTGGTGAATAAAATGTTTATAAATGGTCTATGATGTTGATATACAGAATTACATGTATTTTCAATTATTTTTTTTCATGTGCGTATGATGTAGAAAGCTAATCAGTAAATTCCTGTGAAGAGGGACCTCACAGGAGGATCATGGATATCAATTAACTTCATTTTGCTCATGTTGTATTATTTGACCAAATAATGTCAAGAAGTAAAATATCTGGCATAAAATTAACATAGGCTTATAGAGAGCATATCAAGTTGAATTTGGTTTGATTTTGTAGTAATGACCAAAATGGGAAGAAACACTTTTTCAATTTATATATTAACATTTGAACAAGTTTATTCATGTTTTTAATTACCTCTTTGAGGTTATGAACCAAACTCAGAAATCTGTACTAGATAGTGATTGGCTTTGCTCTTGAAGTTATTATCTTCTCCTCATTTGTACAGTACTTATTTGAGTGAAAACATTTTTGAATCATTCAGCTGTAGTGTATTACTAGATCAGTATGTCTATTCCTCATAGTAGTTGTTGAATCTGAATATTTTCCTTTTGTCTTGGTTTTATTATATTATATATATCATATTGCAATGTGATATAACTAAGTATATTACTTTGATATGTACAAACAAACAAACATAATTCTTAAGGAGCAGAGTGATCTATATCCTGGTATACATTATATCTCTGGAGTGTATATATAAAATAAGATGTATTATAATGTCACTTGGATTTGGCTTTTGATGTATTCATTTGTGGTTGGGATATTGATATATTACAACTTCCTTTTCTAAATTCTTAAGTCGCAATACTTGCGTGCTATTATTGCTTGAACTGGTATGAGTCATTTAAAAACAATTTCTTTAAAAGATTATCATCTAGCAGATATATCATCAGCTTGATTTCCTTTCTTGTTTAATAAGGTTTTGTACATATTTTTCGAATGTATCTAATCAATATTCGTCACAGAGACAGTATTTGAATCATGCTTGTTAATTGATAAATAGGATGGTAGTGTATTTGTAGTGTAATGATTCTTTCAATTTTATACTGTATACATGTTTACATGTTTAAAACAATATGTGCAAGGATGTTTCTTTCTGTGAAAGTGACATTTTATGGCCTAATTTTGCCTCTAGCCATTGTATTGTCTATGTCTTTATTCCTTGTTTAACTTGAGGAATTCCATTTTATTTTTTACTCATTCTTTTTCATATTATTATTTTATTACTTCTCTGTATTTGATGTAATTGGTAAAGTTTACTGGTATGTCCCATCAGCTGTATGTTATTCTTGTATTATTTGGCATAAGACCCTACTTATTATGAAGTACACTCTGAAATAAATATCTCTTTCTTTTGTTATCTGTTTGATATGCATGTATTTATATTATCTTGTTAATATGGAATTTTGTTCTTTTTATGAACATAATATTATGAAAGTTCCAAGAGTGGTTGTAAAATAGAGAATTTCATTTCAAGTACATTTGTGTTAATTCAGTGTTCTAGTTGCTTAAATCGAGATACATCATGAAGATTATGCAGCATACCGGTAGTTAGATTTAAGTGACTTGAAGAATTACTTTTATCTTCTTAATTTTGATTATATTTTCAAATATTATACATTTTATAGACTCAGCCCTGTATCCTAAATACTGAACTGTACTTCTCCAATGAATGTATACATTTTATTTTAAGTTTGCGTGCCATTGATACAAAGCACGTCTTTTTTATGAATTTGCCATCAATTATTAAAAAGGCAACATAATATATTTTGATGATCAGATGGGTTTTTTTTATAAGAATTATGTTTAGGAAGTATGATTTTTTTTATTTAATCTGCTGGCATTTGAGGCATGCCATTATTTTGTTTTCATGTTTTTAGTTGATAGTGAGTCAGATTGTTTACTTTTGAAGGACCAAAGGAGGGTTTTGGACATAAAAAAATTAAAAGCTATATACTGTCTGTTGGGAGCCAGAAGGGTGCTAGATCTGTGCTTAAGTATACAAGTTGAAATCCTTCTGGCTCTCAGCCGATGACATGAACTCTACAAATATAGCAGGTATGTGATATTACAAAGAAGTTTACAGTATGGTCAGATGTTCAAGTGTGGTTGCTTTCCATGTGAATTACATGTATGTACAACAAACCACAGAGTTTCTGTGTAAAACAAAGATTTTGTTTCGTTAAAGATAAAGAGAGGAGATTGTGAAGGTGCATTACTTGCCAAATTTGAATATTTAATAGTGATATTGTCTATTCCATTGTTAAAACTAATTACAATCAAACATTAAAAATAGAAAGTTTGAAGAAAATGAATGTTTTTTGAGCCATGATGGTTCCAATGACAACTATATTTTGTTGGCTGCATAGTCATAATTGGAAACAGAATATACCTTAAAAGAGTATTTTTGTCTGGATTTGAATGATTTCTTTACCAGATTGGATGATACTGTACATGTAACTCTAGAATCCACATATACTCTAAAAACAAACAAAAAAGAAAGTGGACATTCTTTATTCTAAATTTCCATTTTAACCATTAATAAAATAAAGTAAAATATATAGCAAATTAGAAAAATTAATACTCTACCAACATCAATTAAGATAAAGTTTTGAACTTTCACGCTTGGATGGGCACATTCATTTAACCTCTAGGTCTGATTAAGAAAATTGCCAAAATAAAGCAATCATGAGAAACATTTGAATTTGTGGTTATGCTTATCAAATCCATGCAGTCCTAAGACTACTCTAACATCCAGAGCTCAATCCTCCTCACTGTTTCTCACTGTCTTACAGGTGCATATGTTCAATTAATGTTTGAATGGCTACTTGCTCCATTCTAGCAGTTTTTTTTAAATCAGACCTAACGGTTAAATGAATGTGCCTATCCAAGCGTGAAAGTTCAAAACTCAATCTTAATTGATGTTGGTAGAGTATTAATTTTTCTTTAATTTGATATATATATTTTACTATATCTTATTAATGATTTATATGAAAATTTTGAACAATAAGGAGTGTCCACCCACTTTCTTTTTTTGCTGAGTGTATTATCAACCATTTGAAAAGTTAACAGATTGTTTTAAAAGATGCTAGCAAAAAGTCTGAGCATTCACAGAGTCTAATATGAAACATTATTATAGTCTTATTCTACCAAATCATATTTTTCCTGTAGGCTTTTTTTTTTTTTGACTAAGGGACAAATTGTGTTTATTTAAGTGAAGGATCTTCTGCCAATATTTATGGCAAAAAATAGACGAGTTATTCATTTTCTACAAAAATTGTCATCCATTCTTGCTGAAATGTGTTCTCTTTGTTTTGAATTACTGGTTATAGCTCTATTCGATTAGCCACTCAACTCTATTGACATAAATTTAACAATATTATGTTAAACATTCTTACATTATTGTGAACTGGTCCATAGCAAAGTGCAGAGAATAGCTTTGGGTAACTATATACCCACATATAACAAGTGCTTGGGGAACTTATACTCAATGTATGAGATCTTAATTGATAATTAAACACAAATATGAAGCCTAACTTGAAATAATTACTATGTAACCAAAGAGAGTCGTAGAGGACACTTTTTAGGTCTTGTTATGGACAGTGGAAGCCTTGGCATGAAAGCATGTTTTGGTACAACATAATGAATTGTACAACTCACTTTCAAGAATATATCTGCCTGTCTGATTATGTAAAAATCGTTACAAATGTACCTGTAGTACATTTTTCAATCCTTCAATTATATTAGATTTTCTTTAAACTATTGTCATATTATTAGTTACACAGATCTGACTTAAGATGTACATAATTATATACATTGATATGTAGTCTTTTTTTCTTTTTTTCTTTTTTGCTAAATTATTTGTATAAATGTTTGATTGTCATGTGATACTATTTGGATTTCTTCTGTAATGCTTTCGACTTGAAGGAGGGAACTTTTACTAATAAATTATTCCTTTTTCACAAGACACTGTATGTGTATTTCTGCCACTTATTTGGGAAGTTGTTTCATGCATCACATACAGGTGCTGTGATGGATAGTTCAATCAAGTTTCCTCTAGTTTCTCATCTAAAGAGTGCATTAGGGATCTATTCCATACTGTGAGAAATTTGATTTATTTCTTTGCTCACCCCTTATAGATGCTTGTAATGTAGTTCCAAGGTTGTTAATATTATTGCTATGTCATTTATTATGTTATGTAAATACAGTAAACACTTGCATAAGAAAGAATGCTACAGGCATGATGTATGTGATAATTTCATAAAATGTTTATTTAACAACCCCAACAGGTACTCTGTACAAGTTCATGATGACACAACAACATTCATTGCAATGTCAGACTCAACAGACATCATATAATAAATTACCATCTGAGAGACACAATAAATAAAACAAAACTACTAATGCCACAATTGAGTGAGAAAAGGTCGAAAAATTCATAGAAATAATCTGTATACTGAATTCCTTTGAGGTTTTTGAGCACAGCAATAATGCAGACTTCATATACATGTACATACAGAAAATTTCTATCTCACACAAAATAATGCACTATATGCTGTCAAACTATATGTATAACATGTATAATTTTTTTTGAAGTTCATAACATGAAAGCTGGATTTTAATATGACTAATACATCTGTATTTTGACCACAAAATAATTTCATGTGGAGTTTGGCCAGTGCTGCCTAAACTAACATGTTCTACACCATGAAATTCCATACTAAATCAAGCTATATGGTATGATATTAGCTATGTTAGACTTGAAATAAATGCTCTTCCTCAAATGTTCTACATAGTGAGGTGCATATAGCATTCATGTACATCAACAAAACAGTACAATATGATGAGCATACACACATTTATATTCAATACTGCATAAAATGGTTTATAAATTGATTCATACGGAGATTTCTATGAAATAGGCAGTAAACATCTGCTTCATGCAACTGTCAACAAAAGAATAGGGAAGAGATCTGATTAAAGTTATATTTGACACTTAGCCCTGGGTTTAAATTTAGGAAAGTAATATATATATATATATATATTTATATACCACATGTCTAGATTCTCGGCCTCTGATTGGTCAAATTTGCGGGCATGAAATTCACTACGGACTGCCGGGCGGTATGGTGAAAACTATTGACCATCCATAGTTCTGCTCGTGCAAATTTATGCGCGCGTAGCTATGGCAAATTAGATACGTGGGCACGTGGCTGGCACCATACATGTACACCAAACGAAATTTCGAATGAGCGATACAGTAGCGTATTTCATCTGTATTGGAAATGAATTTCTGAGCTAACGAAGAATGTGGTATATAAAACAAATGTTGACTGCTTCTTTTTCGCGTCCCAGTTAAAACCATGGCCCTCGGTGATCTTGCAACTGTGCTATGCCCCTCAACTGTCGTCTCGGGGCATAGCACAGTTGCGAGCTCACCTCGGGCCAGTTTTAACCGTGTCCCTCAAAGCAGTCAAAATTTGTATATTATATATATATGTATATATATATATATATAAATGTGTCAGCCATTCGTGTAAGTAACATTTTTACAACTATATAGTTCTTGATTGATTTGCTCCTTCCCGTGTGCAATAATGGGACATTTCTCCATTTACAAAATGGCTACTACAGATTCTCTTTTAGAAATGATAGAATTCTGGGCTTATGCTATTAATGAGGGCAAATTTTAAACCCTTTTTCACAACGAACCAAGAGGCACGTATGTACAATATCATCAGATTATACATTCAATTTATTCCACCCACTTTACGCTCCCATTAAGCAGTCCTGATACATCCAAATATAATTTGTATTAAGGGCTTTAAAAAAGGACTGGAACATATATCTGTACTAAAGAACATAATATTTATAACTGCAATCAGAAACTAAATGATGATATCATTCATATATCATTATTTCCAAAACTCATTTTCAGATTTGAAGCTGAATAGATGTTTACTTTCCAGATTTATAAGTTTGAAAACGACAAAATGTGAATGCCCTCATTTTTGAGCAGTACATGTAGATATCATATACAGTTAAAGAAGAAGCAAGATAGGTTTAAGATTGGAATGCTAGTTTTTCTGCACTTATTCATAAGAATAATTTCTGGAAGCCCAGCATCTTTTTTTTTTAATCTACAAAAAAATGAATATAAAGAAAACAAAAACTAACACAAAAGGGTACTGAAAGTTCTTTATACAAAAAATGTAAAGGGTACACAAAGAATTCAGTGAAAAAATTGGAGAGATTAAGTGTTTATATGGTGTGAATCAGAATTCAGATGTAGGAATTTTAAAGCATTTTTCGATGTCTCCGTTTCATTCATATCATACTGCTAAATTCAGGTCCTATTTAAAATACATCATGATAACATCAATAGCACAACTTATCAATAGCTTGCACAATATTTTGTTCACAGTGAAAATAACACAAATGCAACATAAAACTATGTGGACTATGGTTTTCTGAAAGAGCTGAAGTTGCTGGGTTGCTCACACACACACATCAAAAATCAATTTTCAGCAAAATAAATAGTAGATGGTATATAATTTCTATTGGTGAGTCCAACATACAATGTGCACATGAAACCTCGGTCAAATGATATTCACAATCAGGTCACAATGTTGTCATACAATACATTTAAAAAAGAGAGAAATTTCCCTCACAATAGTTTTCCATATGCTAATAATTAAGAAATATAAGGCAATTTACCAATATGAATAAGATACATCAACAAAAACTAAGCACTGGTTTGATGTGTTTTTTCCCCCTAAAGCTTTGGAGATATGCGTAGATGAATACCATGAAGAAAATACGTCTGCAATCATCATTAGGAAACAGTAACATCAAATTTGTTAATTTTTAGTACCAAAATATCTCTTAATATAGCAGTCTCAGATGAGCTGGAAATAGCTTTTTCACATTCAATATATCCGTCATCTAAACCTAACTATTGCACTGTTACTAGACCACTATTCAACTACAAACTGAATACAAAAAAAATAAGCTTTTGCAAATCAGTCTACAACTAAAATAAATCTGCTAGTCATTTACAAAAGACCTTTCATAGTCTATCAAGCGGATATGAAATGAACATAGGGGGATTACACCAGTCATATAGCAATTAAGCAGCACCAAATGTGAATTCATATTTTGTAGTTCCATATTCTCAGATCCACCTTCATCAATTTGTATCTACAATAAAATGAGTTAATGCATCCCAATTTTGCATCAATATATCAAAGACTGAAGAAAGATATAAATTCATTCATTTCCCCCTAATCAAAACAAAAAAACTTTAAGTCAAAGCAAAATATTTTATTTCTCTATCTCTTTATTCTCCATCAATATTCCCCCCCTAAAAAAAAAAAGTTTCCTTATTTTCATTCAATAATCATTATGGGTAGAAGGCTGAATCCTAAATTTGTCTTTAAAAAAAAAATAGAAATGAAGTCAAAATTAAAAGAATAAATATAAAAAGCAAAAACAAAAAATGGGAAAGGAAAAGATACAGAAAAAGGAAGCTGAAAGAAACATCTAGACAAAAGTAGGACAGAGAAAATAACAACTTTGGAAAGGAAAGGCAAAATTAAGGGAAAACCGATGAGAGAATAAGAATCAAGATTTTATCCTACAATAAAAATGGGGAAATTCTTTCAAAAAATAAAGAAACTGCGAACTGGTTATCAATGGTTTTATGAATGGGTGATATCAGAACATTCATTCCTTTGTCTTTCATAAGACATGATAAGAGCACTTTTATTTCCCTATACATACATGTACAATGTATATAATAATTGCAAAAAAATTTAATCATGAAATATGGGAGTTTGAGGAAGTATGTTTTGGCCACAACAGTAAGAACTCTTTATGACCTTTCAGTTCTTGCCCTTACTTAAAATATATGCCTTAAATTTATCATTAGTGAAATACAATTAAATTGTTCGATAATCAAACATTAACTACATGTAGCGAACACACTGCGGCAGTAATAATATTAACATGAATTTGAATATTACCTCTCCCCAAGAAAACAGTGTCTGGATTTATGTCTGTATACTGTCGTTTCTGTGCAGAATAAATCTGAATAAATGATTATCCATTGTATAATCTAATTGATTCAAGTAATAGAGGCTGTAAAAGTTTTAATGAGTTATTCTGTATTTGAATCTTGGAAAACAGCCAAATGAAATTGACTGTAATGAAATTGTAGAGAAAATTAGGACTATCAAACCATGCATTATTTTCATTTCATGATCAGGGCTCATAAAACACAAACCTGTATATTTTCACCTGATGAGCATCTTAACTAAAAAAAAAATTCTGGCATTTAAAATTAATGTTGATTTTTTTTTTTCACAAGTGCAGATATTCACTAAGTAATAAACTCTAAATCATTTTGAGAAATTATATACAATGTAACTCATTAAATTTCCAGCTGATGATAATGAATAATTTTTTTCTCTAAATCATTTTGGGACATTCTATAAAATGTAACTCAATAAATTTCCAGCTGATGATAATGAATATTTTTTTTCTCTAAATCATTTTGAGAAATTCTATAAAATGTAACTCAATAAATTTCCAGCTGATGATGATGATGGCTATTTTTTTTTGAACAGATGAAACCAAGGAACCACACAAATGAACACACCCATTTCAGCCATAATTTGAGTTTATGATGTAAAGAGTTTCTTAATTCATTCCAGTAAGGCAGGTAAGAGACAAAGAATTTCAACTGAAATTGTATGTCTTAGTCAGAACTTCTTAGCATATACAGAAGTTTCGGAAAAGATCATGTTAGTCCCACAAACTGATTTAAAAGCAGTTAAAACTATAGACAAAAAGGAACATGCTTTTTCATATTCACTATCCTATGCTGCTAAGCATTATGCTGTTTCAAGCAAAGATATTAATTGGACCTGATGAAAAAAAAAAAATCATATCATTCTTTACAAATAATGCATATTTTACCATGCTCATGATTAAAGTAATGACTGTATATACCTTTTATATACAATCTTTTCATTAAAAAATTTTCATTTCATTTTCAAAATGTATAATCACATATATACATAATGGTGATGATATAAAATTGTGGTATTACAGTGCACCAGGCATGCTTATACATAGCAAACTCCACAGAGAGGAGATATTCTGTGTATATACAAATATATATCTACAACAAATATATATTTGATTCATGAGAAAAGAACAATACAAACAATTCAGTAACTCTACTCTTAAAATACAACTCTGCAAATAAGATTGAGAATGACAATACCTGACATAGACTGATACATGAACACATGTTTTGCATCACAAAAACATGTCTCCTATAAATTTCCATTAGATTGAGATTCATTGAATCCGACATTCTTCACACATTTCTATACCCCTTCTAAACTCCATAATCATGATACTGTTACAATTCTGGCACATTCAGTATCCACCAAGTGAAATTAATCAATCAAACAAAATTTAGTCATGTCAAAAATCACTTTTAAACATGACAGGATTAGAGACATCACCATGGAAACGGAAGAGTCATTTAGCCCTCTCTCAATTCTTGAATATGTCCGCTCTAGTCAGCACTTTAAAATTTAATGTTTCTGCAGACAATGTTGACTGACGACAGATCCGTATTAAGCTGAACGGAGCTTTGACATCCACAGTTCTAATCCACCATACATAGAGGGTTGATCTATAGTGTTGATAACACAGCACACAACATGACTATGTACATCTTATAGAAAACAAAAGTGGTCCTACAGAGAGCTGCTGCTATAACGTAGTGACATAGAGCACCCCATGTTCATCAGCCTCCATTGTTCCAGACTCTGTATCGCTGTCTGCCTCCCGCCCCGCCCCCGTACGACGACCCCCATCGTCCTCGTCATCATCATTAGTCCGATCATGCGCTGACCTGCGCGTATAGTCCCGCAGCTCGTACCCACCTAGATGGTCAAAGTACGGCAGCTGGGTGTCTACGGAGGTGGTTGTCGTGGTTACAACAGGGACATTGGCCAGCTTGTCCTTTGGGAAGAGGATGCGATGGGCAGCAGAGTCCAGTTCAGCCTGGGTCATATTACAGGCCTCAGCTAGCTCACGTTCGGCCATGTTGATAAGGTCCCTGTCATGAATGGGTGAGATGCCTTCCCCTGCTAGCACCTGAAAGGTAGAATTTAATATCACATATTGATCTCACGTACCGAGTCCATAGGCTAATTTGTTATAATTCTTAATAGTAATACGTAATTTATAGTTATCTTTTCAATAAAGTGGAGTTTTGACTCAAGTAAAGTATTTGTCTTTATGTATATATGTATTTTAATAATCATAAAAAACTTGTATTTCTCAGTTGTCATATATATATATGTTTGGTAATCATACTATGATTTGTGTGAAATTTATTTTCAATAAAGTCATAGTTTGTTAATGTTGTTTAAATGAACTTGACATTTGGTTCTGGTTTAATAAAACATACCACATTTTCTTGTTTTTGACCAAAAGTTATCAAAGAAATATTAAACTATGAATGATTTTTCCACAAATATTGTCAGAATAAAACTTAAATAAGATAGAATATAAGGAAAATAAAATCTGTTTATATGTCAATCATATCATATCATAAGTGAACTCCAATACTTGATCTACTTAAAATAAGCAAAAAATGTATTTCCATTCAATTCTAAGTATAACCAATGCTATCTCCAAGCACTATACCTATTTGTTGAAATATTCTGAAAATGTGGGAGAGAAAATATACATTAATAAATGAGAAGCCAAGCATAACAGCAGTCTGCTTTATTTATCTTTTAAACATTTCACTGACAAAGCTTCAAAATGAATGCATGCATGTAAAAAATAATATCAGGCAATACATAACATGAAGTGCACAACTGCTATAAGAATAGATCAACAAGATAATATGACAATAGTGTTAACCCTAAGTTCTACAAATTTAGAATGCTCTACCATATTGGAAATGTCAATATATTGAATAGTTGAGTTTAAAAAAAACCAACACATCTATTATCTATGTTATTATTATTTCAACATTTTTATTTTTTGGTAATGATATAAAGGCACTCGTACATTACCTGTTGAAAACAATGATGAGTTAAAGAGAGCCTACTGAGTCTCATAGAATATTTTTTTAAATAAATTATTATTTCCTCTTCTGTGCATTGAAAGCAAACTGTTAGTTGATCTCACATAAAACATTGAGTGCACTATGGATTTCAAGATTCACTGGAACAAAATGAAAACAAACATCCTCTCTTAAAATTGCTACACTATCTACTTGTATATTGTATATCATAAATGGTGTGAGACACTCAATATGCATTGTTTTCAATATGGAATCTGTAAATCATTTGGATGGAAATATATGAAAGGTAAATTTTTTTCCCCTTAATTGTCTCACATTTCACCATTAATTTAACCAGTAAAAATAACATAGATATTAAAACATATATATAATTTAAGATGGGATGTATGAAACAAAGAATGAAAGTATAAACACCTGATAATAACAAATTGCAACATATGCAAGTATATTATTATATGTGCAACATCTCCTAATTGTTATTGTTAATATTGAGAGACTTTCTGCTTATAATCATCTTGTTCCAATACTCAATTCTTAAGAGGAATGAGTTCTGCATGGTCAATGTAAATTCTAATGAATTATGCAATGAATCTTTCCTAGTGAAAAGTGATCATTAAGTGTATGTAACTCTAATGAATGAATTCCAATACAAGTTGAAAACATGACCTCTCCTAGTTCTAAGGTTTCACTTAAAACATGAGAATTTGACAATTATAGAATGAAATGAAGACAATTAACAAACACAAGCATTTTTTTAATAAAGCAAACCTGAAGGTATGAACTTTCAGGTTTAGTAGATTTTAAATCTTAAGAGTACATATTTGGAGAACTGTGATATTTTGACAAACACAGTGTCTATTTATCCTGTATGCGTAACTCCACCTTTAAACATAATATTATTCAAAATATTCTAATGCACATGCTTGATGCTAAAATGAATGTTAAGGATCCTTACCAAATTAATGAATTCTAACAGTGCATTTGAATCTGGTTTAAATATTAATCTCAAATTGGCAAAATTTTAAAGGACAGCATTAAACCTGCCATTTAATTCATTCTAGGCAATGACACTAGGTCAATCAAAAGTGCTACATGTATGAATGGTAAAATAACTAAAAATACAAACACAAAATATTTTTTCAAAAAAATGAAATATGTGGAAAAGTTCTGCTATTAACTGTGTATTCACACTTAAAACAATGATACTAGTAAATGTCTCTTCTCATGCACTAACCAGTAATTGTTTTTCTTGAAACTTTTTTACTGTCTTTCGTTCAAAACTTCTAGGATATATTCATAAAATTTTAACACTCATTTCATATATTCACAAAAGAAAATGCTGGAATATATATATCATTAATTCTTTGTTTGCAATACACATTATAGCATGGAATGATTAATGATATGAACTTCGCTCCAGTCAGATGTAGTAAACTTGCAACCTGAGACATACATGTACATTACAAAGAAACTTTAAAAAGATTATATTATGAATCAGTGTTGTATCCACTATCAAAGCTATGCTAAGAACATGCAGGTGCAAGAATTCCTTTTAGACTGTAAGTCTTCCTTTGCTATCCATTTGACAATAAGGAAATATATATTACAAAATATTTACTTTTTAAAATCTTTTCTGCTTTAAATTTTTCACAAGAGCAACACAAATCATATCTTTAACAAAAAGTTTGCTAAATGATCAAACATACCAAGAGCATAGACTTGAAAAAAGTTCTCAATCTAATATTCATAACAATGAGATTTATCATGTCTATTTTTACTCATTAAATTTCATTTAATAGTATCCGATTATATCAGAAACAAATCAATTTTAAATTGAAAATAAATTCTACCCTTTTCTTTTAAATATTGCATTTTTTTCTTCATATTTCAATATTAACATTTTTATACTTGAGTTAGCGTATCTTGATAGTTTTAATATGCAAATTCAGTATCTGCATTTATCAGATCTAGACATGAACAGACTCTAGAAATGGTTTATCATATCTTAGCTTCTCTTGAAATTAATATTCTGGATGATGTACCAAATTTCTGTCAGTTACATATGAATGTGGTGCATTTCATCTTTAGTCCTAGGTGCTAGCTGGAATTAAAGTTTCTTCTGATCAAAAGCAAAATACTATTCATAGTTTAGTTCAGATTACAAAACACATAGGTATATGAGACTAAGCTATGATGGACTAAATAAGCTGGAAAACAAACTAACCTGCTTACTTATTAGGCTTCAAACTTGTTAGAAAACCACAATCATGTTCTACATGTGTAGTCATTCAATCTGAATAATAATGCTGGAAGCCTTTAACTGACTAAATGATGAGATTATGATGTCAAACCATGCATGATCGTAACATTACAATCAGCTAAATATTGCAAGGGAGCTTTTTAAAAACCGGAAAATGTCACACAACAAATATATGCATCTCAAAAAAAATATGAACAGCCATTGCTGAACTTATGATTATAGTTTACCAAGCAAGTTTCCTAGTGTTTGATTAAATAAGTGGGCCATGATTAGAAATGAATATATGCAAGTGTAATTCATTACATACAGGTTTTTCTCTCTTTTTCATATGGTTCCTTCTCAATTTGATGAGAGTTTGTGATTTGCTTTGACATTCTTTCAACAAAAATGTGTAAGAATATACATAAGCCCTTGCAAATGAAAAAAGTACTCCAATAAACAATGTAAATGTAAAAGCTGATTGCAAATGTAACTGTAATGACACCACATCATTCTTTCAAACCATCCAGTGAAAATGCAGTCATCCTCAATGCTAGAATATTTTTAAAAATCTCTTGAAAAATACAAACCGATCACTTCATAACATAATACCTTTCTGCTTTTTGTTAGAATTGGGTTTGGATTTGTTTAAATCTTTGGAAGTTGATGTTGACTTTGTTGCTTTGGATGGCCCCTGTCAAAGGAGAGAGAACATGCCAAGGAAAAACAAAACGGAAATTTCATATCGATGACAAGATAAGACTCATCTGCACATCGTGAAAAATATCTGCTCTTTATTCTCAATATACATTTATTAATAGCATGTATCCCTAGAAAAAAAGGGTCATCTGTTCATTAGGAGGGTCTTTAGAAACATAACACTGATTTTTTTTTTCTAAAAAAGCATTTCCTAGAGGGAAAAAAAGTGACTGAAAGTATAAACATTCCTTTTACTCAAATCCCTCTTTGTGTTTTCTCATCTTAAGACTTCCAACAAGTTTTTTTTAGCAAATACTTCTGGAACTCTGAATACTGTGTACTGCAAAATTTGCAAGTACAGTGACCAGTCAAATTTATGACAAAAACACAATTGGAAAAATCAACTAAAATATTTTGAAAGCTCACAAAGCAAGGGGTAAACAAATGAGTCTATAAAGTAGAAGACACCTGCAATGAAAATTTAAAACATATTATGGATATTTTGTATCAATATAGACCAACATTTACTATTATGTGAATGTCATAATTACCTGAAGACATATGAATGTACATGTACTTACAACATGCTTACAAATAATAAGCCATAGGTAAAAGATACTGCTTAACTCATATTCTTAAAGCTCAGTACTGGAATGACAATAAAATATAAGATGTTCACACAAACAATTTAGGATTCCACACTCATTTTTGCAGCAACAGCATAAAATATTTGCTTCAAATCTTGAGAAAAGAGAGATGTGAATGAAAAGCAAATAAAATTAAATAACTAAAAAAAGTCATGCAAAATTAAAATAAAACATGAACAGCATGCAAAACCAACAAATAAAGAAAAGCAAATGTTTGATGACAAGTGTTTGACTAGTGACACTTCAATAGGGAGTGGTTATATAGATGAGAGGGGAGCCAGATACTCTACCTGAGCTACTAAACTCTCTGCACTACCCGCTACTTCTTCAGGACTGGGGTTATTTCTAGGCACAGATTGTTGGAGTGTCTTAGGTTTGGTTAGTGACTTGAAGAATGCCGCAGAGGGATCACGTGACGTCCCAATCTCTCCGGTGGAATGCCTCAAAGCAAGAGGCTCCTTCACCACGATGTGGCTAGACGTAGAGTTGGAAGTGGATCCAGTGGTGGGGAGGAGATGTGAACTCTGGGTAGTGGGGCGGGGTGCAGGGGTGTGTAGGGAGGAACGGATCCTGCGTGGAGAGGAGGGGGGTGTAAGCCACATTCGCCCGGGGAGTCCTGTCGTGTTGCGTGCCTTGCCTTCGGGTGTCATACCGGCTACAGCCATGACCTATGAGAGATAGAGGGGGGTAAGGAACACAGCAAACCATCACATGCACCACTGCAAACACACAAACACACAACAATCAAAGAAGAGTTGCTTCTAATTCTCTGGTTACAAGAAGAATGACTTAGATTCAAAGATTACAAGAAACACTAATATATGGGATTAACATCACATGTTGAAAGTGAATATTTGTTTTAATATAATTAGGTTATTACTAAAAATACAGACTGTTAGTACTATAAGTTCCAGAAGAGTTCTTTACATACATATATTTCATGACTAGTCACAGTCAAACTTCAAAATCTCCCATTTAAAAAAAGACCTTTTGTTCACTTTTTGTAGTGAATTGATCTGTTTATTATAATTACCTAGTTTGTTTGTTTGTTTGTTTGTTTGTTGGGGGGGTTCTATTCATTATTTTCACTTCAGTTATAAATTCTTGTGAATTTTTATTTTTTTCAGATATACTACTATATAACTGAATGCTCTATCACCGAATCTCACCCAACCCCTGTCACAATGGAGTGACTTGAAATCAACTTGGTCTAATATCACAAAATGGAAGAAATGACATATGATGTCATGCCAACCAAACAGGCCATATTCATGCTTCATTCAGGCTTTGATAAAAGGATAATTGATCACATGCATTGGTTTTAAAACTGGTTCATAGCCTTATGTAATGACTCCATGTATGAATGAAGTAGTGCACTTTCACAGAATTGAACAATATCACGGAACAAAGAATGACTGATTCATATATCACTTTGTTGTATATAACCCCACATGGAGTAGTAGTGAAACAAAGTGATAATGAGAGTTACAACACATATGAACAAGAAGTCACAGTAGCCCATTAATAGAAAAAGAGCTACACATGTTACAATGAAAATATGTGGACAGGATGGAAGGTAGTGAGGACACGACTTTGTAGCAATAATTGGCCACTAAAGTACACGTAATCAAAACTAGCTGCCTAATTTAAAGGAAATACTTTAGATTACTAAGTACTACAGGGTATGATCTCTGAGGTACATGTATATTTGTAGTTTTAAAGTGAAATATGGCAAGAAGATAGGCTGAAAAAGCTGCAAGAATTTGATTGAAACACAACATATTTTCCTTCACTTTTGATAGCAACAAATATCATTGATAAACAGGAAGAGCTCCTCACAGCAGCTGCACACAAAAAATACTGTATGGTTGAAAAAAATTGTTTTGTCATTATTGTACACAAATCAAACATCTAAAGTTAAACAGTAACTCACCTGTGCCTGAGCTAGCTTGAGAGGCACTGCCGTCTTACGGTCCCCTGCAGGCACTAAACCATCTGATTTGCCAACACAAGAGGGCAGCAGGAGTCGTCTGCTCGGTGAACCAGCAGGTGACTTGCGGGGACTGTGTGTCACACTGCGGCTCCCTATACTCTCACCCTCAAGCTTTGGAAGACTTGTTTCGGTAGGTGACGGCACCGTCGTGGAGAAGTCCAGAGTGAGGTTGGCCGAAGGGGAGGGGTGGTTGCTAGAGTTGTGTTGAGGGGGTGGGGTAGGGCTATGGCTACGAGATGAGGAGGGGGATCGTTGAGGGCTTAAAAGGGGTGATGTAGGAGGATGAGATGAGGTCTCTGAAAGATTATCCTCATCTTCCTCCTGGTAGCACTCTGTTCTTAGGGTTGGAGGTTCCCTATGAAATATAAACAATTCAAATCAAATGTTAGATTATCTTTACTCCTGGTATAATGATAAGAGACTAGAAGAAAAGTTCTATTCCTAGTTTCTAAAGAAAATAAATTGTATGCCACATTTCATTGAAGTAAATTATTTTTTTTCTTTATCAATTTCTAAAAGTTGATCTGACACAATATCAATCATTTTTCTCATGCATAATTGTATATCTTTATTTTCAAAATTATACAAATGATCAATTTATCTTGAATCATTCTTTCTTCTTGCTGTTACCAAACTATGACAGATGAAGCACTTCCTTTCCCAGTTGGTCTATCAGTGTGTGGTTTTTATAATGAACATGACTGTAGAAATAGGTTTTAAGTATGGAATGTTCATTAAAAGGACATAGGTATAAAATTAAGTAATTTTACATAACCCCAATTCATTTTCAAAAGGATATTCATATCATTGCACTTTTGGAACTTGATTTTTACAGTTGTACGAAGTTAAAGGTAAACCATATACATGTACAATAAATTAATCTAACTGTTATGGGGAGAGACAAACACAGCTGAAACACTGAAAATGGATGGAGACTCACAAAATGTTTGTTACGAAAGAACAACGTCATTAGTGGTACATATAACAAGTCATTAAATTATGGGTTACTGATCTCATATTAAAATAAGTATAATTTTTAAAAATAATCTTACTCAGAAGTAAGGTATTATCATTCATTCTACATATACCGGTACAATATATTTTGTTTGTCATTATTAAAGGGATTTTCAGTATAGAAAAACTAATAAAGGGAACTGAAACTCAAAGTATAGTGTACCCTATTTTTTTCAGATCATCATAAATAAATGTATGGACAAAGATGATAAAACAGATGTATCCTGCTTTTACAAATTTCATTGTTATGATGCATAAATTAGTAATTTCTTAAATTTCCAATGCAATTTCTTCAACATTTCTCTCAGTTAGATATATAGGGATCACACATTAAATAGTACTATAATTAAAGGAAAGCATATATGTAAGATATCAAGTTTATATAAAGTGATGTTATAAACATTATATCATAACAACAATATTTACTGCCAACCATAATGATACATACTCATACACTGTGTAGAGGCTTTGTAAAGCGAGTGATAAGAAGATAAAATTCATGAGAACAATTGGATAGTGATTGCAAGATCACAAGATCATATCATAAAACTATTGTATACCCCAAAACATCTTTTTGCTCTAGTAATGGTGTGCAATCCATTATAATTTATACAAGAGATCAAAATTTACCCCTTTTAAAAGCTTAATAATGTTTGAATCTTAAACTAAGAAAACTTAAGGAAACAGCCATGTTGCATATACCATATTCAATGTTTATATTACTCACAATTAATTTGTAGGTATACATTTGTATATTTAAAAAATTCAAGAACTGTGAATACATAGTTTGTCCTAGGCACAACCAATTTTTCAGCATTTTCATCAAAACCGAGACAGATGGATAAAAGTACAACGAAGCCATAAGATTTACAAAGAGTTAACCCATCGCCTACAAGAACCATGTGCTCCCTGTATTAAGCCTATGGGAATGAGAGAATTCAGTAGTTAACGGGTTAACAAACTTCTAGCTCTCCACAAACAAAGAAGCCAGCTTGTAATTACAATCTACCCATGAGCAGATAAAGGTCATTTGCACCGAACACAATTTACCTTTATACACTTTCATAATGTGCACACTATGGTACATGCACCAGTATGAGTAGCGCCAACCTAAACAGATGCGCATACGCATACACATTGGGGTCATTTCGGGGTCATTTCAGGGTCATTTGTACAATGTACTAATTAGGAGCTGGCTTATTGTCAGAAAGAGATAGGGCAAGCAAAAAGAGGGCGTTACCTTGAGTAGTCTCTATAGGGTTCCCTGTAAGGCTGTTGATATGGCTCTGGTTGATATTCCTCATCTGCTACCGGTGGTGAGGATGGAGACTTGGGATCAACCTCCTCCACATCATCATCATCATAAGGCGAATCAGGAGAATGATGATGGTTGTTATGATGATGGTGATGACGATCTTCATTTGGGAGGAGCGGTTGCCTGCCTTCTTTTGTGCTAGATAACAAGAAAGTGGAAAGTACTTTGACCCGTCTCATCATCTTAATATCTGAGGAGACTAACTTTAATACAATAATTGAAAATTTTAGAAAAGTTTCAAAATGCATTTGGAAAAATCAATTTACAGGTAGTTGTTAAGAAAAAAACCCACACAGATATTTACACCTTTTACAGGCCGCTTTTGCTGGCTAGCACAAACTTTTGGGCAAAATGACCTACAAAATGACCTACATCTACATGTATGCTCGGTTTTAATTGTATATTCAGGTGATGCTACTTGTCTATGGACCGCTCATTGAAGTATTTTGTAGGGTACCAAAACATATTATATAAATGTTTGCTATTTATCGAAATAAAAATAACATAGCACAAGGAAATATCTAATTTGTGGGACATAAACAGTTCTCAAGTCATACCAGGTACTATCAACATTCTATAAGTTAAAAAATCTTACCTATATCTATTACCAGGACCTCTATTATTAGGCATACCCCTCCCTCCAGGTATCCTGTTACCAACTGGTGAGAAGCCCCTGGTATGGGGTGAGGACACCTGAAGGGAGTTGGCATTGGGTGAGTAAGGTCCACCCCGCCCCCTGATAGCTGATGGAGACTTGGAGGACATGTTGAAGGGGGACTTGTTCTGAGGGTTGTGGTTGTAGTTGTTGAGACTGTTTGCGGGAGACAGCTTGCGATGCTGATTGGACGGAGGCGCAATCACCAGGTTGGTGGTTGCATTGTTGGGGTAGTAGGCCGGAGGGGGGTCACGACCCTGGTAGTGGGTGTTGGCCATGGGGGTGGACTGACGACGGTTGTGGTACATGTTGAGCACAGTACCAAATAATGAGTGGCTCCTCTGTTAATATTGAGAAGGAGAAAACAAGAACCCATCATTACCTGAAACATCTCAGAAACATTTCTTTCTCTTAAAGGATAATAATATAATCAGACGCGAGATAAAGACAGAGATGACTAGAAGCACAAAAAAAGCAACTATTGTAGCAACGAGTAAGATGATTTATTTTCTAGTCCATCAATATTGTATTAAAATGAGAAAGGAAAGCAATGAGAGAGAACGAATACTAAGATATATCATATCTTGGCTGGTCAGCAAATGAAATATGATTAAACATTTTTGCAACATTTGACATGTAATGTGACCAAAAGTGCTTTAAAGCAACAATACTTGATGAATTCTTACCCTGTGGTTGGGTTCCTCATGCTCGAACTGTTCATTCTCATCCATCCCTTCTAGATTGCCTGATATAGCTCTCTTGATCTGTGGTCCAATCTCATGCAGAGTTCTTAATCCAGCCTGGACAAATTGGACAGACAAAAAGCAATATATCATCAGTGACACATCCTACAGTGGCCATCTCCACAGTCCTGTATACCAAAGTTTTGTTATTCTGATTCTCTAGAACTAAATTTATTTACTGTTGTGAAAGGACACCTAAGACACCTAACAAAATATAGGCCACTAGTGAAATGGATGGTTATACATGTATTTTTTAGAGTGAATTAGTGAGATTTAGTAAATTATTTCTAAAATTATCACCAAAATGCACCCTCCCTACACTATCATACTATATCTACTTACATACCAGTATTAGTTTATATCAGTTGAGTACACTCATGGTACATCAACATACATTCCCAAAACATCAAATCAAACTAGGGTACATGAAAAGTTACTAAAATATATGCTCTCTATAGTATTTTATTTTAACATTGCTGTATAGGTTTGATGAGAGTGAAGTCAGTACTTCATAACTACATGTATCTTGTTATCTTGAATTAACCTGAAGTGCAAACGTGCTGTTGTCCTGTCCAGAGGCCTTAAGACCCTCTTGTTTGCGCTTCTTGAAACGACGGAAGTAGTCCTGAATCAGGAATGTTGCATAAAATTTGCCCACTGTTACATCATCATCAGCTGGAAAAAGAAATGGAAATAGTATGAATACAGATCATCAATTCATTTTGTATACTATTAACTGATTCAACAGATGAAACCTTTAAATATGCATATTCAAACTTAATTTATCAGTTTTGAAAGACCTAGAATATACATTATTTTATAAGGGCCAAGTCGGGAAATATTGACAGGCCTCCTGTATAGACATATCATCTGTTTGGAGCCAGAATCATGTTAACTCATATACTTTAACACACAGTAATGCCCTTCTGGCTCTCAACAGATGTTATATGTACATGTATACCTAAAACTGAAATACTTGCTATCACTACTTTGTTCAACTGTGCTCATTTTTAGCTTTATGTCTACAGAAAAGATATAATCTGTTTATATATTCTTGTCATACATTTAGCATATCAAGCTCAACTTTCAATCTATGCATATTTAATCAGTACATGCACATCTCTCAAAGCCTACGAAAAGCCACCTAAAACCAATTTAACAGAAAGAAAGAAAGAAATTAAAGGAAGAAATTTACCCCCTGCTGGTGGAGCAACTTGGTCCAAGAGTTTAGTACTTGTTCTCTTCCAAATCTTCTTGATGACTGCTCTAAGCTCCTCATTACACTGATCTATGTTACCTGCATACACCAGAATTAGGTAAAAATCAACAAATGTATAACTAATTCACAAGTCATATCATCACTTTGAAAAACATTATCACTTTAAATAAAAACATAAAGGGAAACATTAGGTCTGTGTACATGTATAAAAGATGAATTAGGCAGTATTTTTTCTGTTACCAAAAGTACTCTTTTTATATGTTATTCATCAAGACCTTTGTACTAAATGTGAGAATTTTTCTGCTTTGTACCGTTTGAATGATGCATGTCCCTGTTACATCAAAATGCTGCAATCGTGTTCTGCAGGCCATGCAATATGATTTTTTACTAGTACTGAGGTTATTCAATCTAAAAACAGGCATATTATATAAATCTTTTTGTTCCAGTTGATTTGGGGGAATTACATCCTTTTTTCAGAGCAGCAAAAGTTTTTAATCGCATCAAAATTTAAGCTTACACCCATATCTTTGAGAAAGACCAGATACACCACCAACAAAAAAAAGAGTGGTGTGATGTGAATCCTTACATACTGGGACACACACACCCTAATGTGTAATTCCACTTCTAACTGATCAATCGTGTATCAGTTATAAAAATATCAAAATATCAAAATATCAAAAACACAAAGAGCAAGGAATGAATACCTTCTGTTTTGATTTTTAGTGATGTCCTGATGAGAGCAAACAGTGTAGCATTGAACATGACTGTACCATCACTGTTGAGTGGCATATTCATTGTCACTAGTCTCTGTGAAAACAAACAAGTCATATTGCTTAGCAACCTTTTGTTTATCATGTTCCTGGATAGAAATCGAATCTTCATGAGAGTTTATAACATACATCTATCATTATTTCATTTCTTTTCAAATGTGTTATGTAATAGGGACCTTACATGTATATCATAATGTGATATGCACTAAACAAGAACGGCTTATTATTATTATTATTAATAAAAAAAACCTACATATTAGATTATTTGTAACATTGTATAAGACAAATTAACTAAAACTGAAAAATCAAATCAAGTGATATAATGTTATAATGTTGGTTCTTTATTCATAATTCATAAAAAGCGGCATGAACCACTATATTCACTCTGTCATACAGTAAGCTTCTGTTTGAGATCCACAATTACAGCAGATTGAGTGCCTTAAGTTTGTTTTCTTCTATCATCTTTTAATTCTCTTCATTATATCACACAGATGCAAGGTTAACAGCATCTTTCACCAGTGATCACTTGACATTCCTTACAAGGAAAAATCTAAACAGATTCAACAACCATCAGAGTTCAATATGTTGCACAGTACAAGAATTACTTTATTTCAGCTTAAACTCCAGAAATAATATCAAGCAAATAACTACAAACATGGATAGGAACTCACCTTGCATGCAATTCTATGAGGGCAAAGTTTGCCAAAACCTAGAGGAGGAGAGATGGAGCGTAGTAACGTTACTACGTCTAGATGCTTGATGCGACCCCTGCATGAAAGAAAAACAAAGTCACATCACAACACTTGATAACATCAACGATAACCCCAAAGCCAAGATAATATGATGTATTTTGTAAAAGAAAACACTGCAAATTTAGTAAAACATAAATACATAAATATGAGCATTTGCATATTTGTTAAGACAACACTGTTACTAGGTGAAAATACAATGTCAATGTAAAAAAAAGGTACAAGAAGGTAAAAAATAGATTCAGAAAGATACAGTAGGAGCTATACCTACTTTCTTGGAGTCTCATCACAAAAGCAAAATTATGGATATTTCAACCTACGAGAAAACATTAAAAAATAGTAAATAAGTAGATTTTCTTGTATTTATACAGAGTTATATCTGATATATATTGAATTTCTGTAACTTACGTTGCATCCGGGTCAAACTCTGACCATTGTCTGACAAATTCATCTAGATGGTGAGGTCCTAGAATCGACCAATCACGGGTTAGATAATCAAAGTTATCCATGATGACAGCTACAAATAAATTAATGATCTAGAAAAGAAAAGCACACAGAAAAAATAAGATTAAACAAATGAAAAAAATATCTATGCATACAGGCAGATTTGATATGTAAATTACAAGTCTACACTTTGCTACATGCTATTACTATGTAGTTTTCTTTGCCACAGCAAGTTAAGAAAATATGCTTGAACAAATTGAAGGTAAGAAAATAAACATGAAAGATACCTCCACCAATAGGGGGAAAAAATACCATTAATCACCAAAGCTATCAGATGAAGATGTGAAAACACTCTCAGGACTTTATCAACTACATATTAAGGGAAATTTTGGCACTTTTCTACAAAATAGAATATTTTGCACATCCATGAAATACAAAATGTAATACTCTTAATACCAGAAACTATTGCAACATGAAACTAAAGCAAATTACTAAGAATTGCAATTTTTCAGGAAGAAACTTGTGTGTATTTCGACCACTCACAAAATTTACAAAAGTTTCTAGTTCTGCAGGACACATAGAAGAAAACATGAAATATTTCTTTTCTACTGCATGGACTGAATAGATCTATGTTTAATTCTTTTTTTATTGATAATCTCATATAGTTCAGGACTCACCAGGAATGAACAGATGGAGTAGAAAGAGATAAAATATACATAGGCGAAGTCATTGCCACATATGTCGTTTTCATTTCTCTGGCATGGTGCCCTGGGAGAGTATGAACATGCCATCATGATTTGTTGCCATGCTTCACCTGTAGCTGATCTGAAAACAGCCAAAAACAAAATACATTTAAAAATTCGTTCTGCAAAAGATGACTTTATGAATGATTAAAATATTCCTCTAGAAAATAAAAAATAAAATAGTTTTTCAGAATACCACCTCAGATTCACAGGAGGTCTAAGAGTAAGTACTGTTCTCTTCTAATAAATCACTGTAGTATTTTGGCAAGATTTAAACTTGTAACTTTGTACTCAGCAAGCTGTGGACACAGAAAAGACTCCTTCACTTGGAAAAGATATGCTCTTAAGATCAAAAGGTACAAAAAAGATGATGCACTAATAAATTATCACGTTTGATCAATGTTCTAAAATGTTCTGTTCTAAAATCCCATCATAAATTAACTTACATATAGGCCTATACATCCATTAGAATTTTTAAAATTCAGACTCAGAAGTACTATTAAAATTGACAGTACTGCTAGAATTCATTAATAGAATTTTTAAAATTCAGACTCAGAAGTACTATTAAAATTGACATTACTGCTAGAATTCATTAAATATAGAATAATCATCAAGCTTTTTACAGAAAAAATGTGGAGTATATATCATATCATTTTCCTGAAGATCATGATAAAAAGTCTAACCTGAATAGCACCATTACAGCAGTGGGGAATGTGCGGAAGTTATTATTCCGATTTATAGCATCATCCAACGATAGCTTGATTTTACCAAACATCTGTTTAGAAAAACAAAATAATCACATTTGGTTAATACTGTAACTTCTACTTTCCATGTATTTCACTGCTATATTTTACCACAAAGAGTTTTTGTAGCACATATACGATATGCAGGCATAAATCTGCGTTTCAACAAATGAGACAATGAATCTTTATTTTGTCAAAAGACAAAAAAGCAGAGAAGCTCACATATTGATTTTAGAATGAAAATTTATTCATAATTGAAATTGATTTTAGCATAAAGTCTAAACTCTTACATTTTCTATACAAATCCATCATGTCATGGATTATTTCAATATCTATTTTAGTTAGGTTTTCTACAGAAAGCATTCACTTCGTTGAGATGACAATGGCATTGTAGTTTTTAGGAATGCAGCATTAAATGCTGTAAAATGTTCACTGTTACAATGATATCATCACATTACATTTAAACAGTAATTTAATAGACATCTTGAGCTGAGCTGAGCTTTCACTCACCTGCATTCCAATAACAGCATATACAAAAAACAACATGACGATTAATAACGCTACATACGGTAGGGCCTGTCAAGTAATGGGAAATATAAAGGAAAAGAGTATGTTAGAATCTTTTTTTTTCTTCATTTCATTAAGTTACATGGAATCTGTCTCATAATTTGAAGATAGTTTACAGACATGTCACAGCTACATATTTTTTATTCACCACTGACTTATAGCAAAAATAAATGTACAAAGAATGAGGAAAAGCAGGAAAAACAATCCTGCGAGATTAAAAACTTTGAGCTGATTAGATAGTTCTGACAAAGGACACAGCATATAGTGTACTTCTACTATTCCTTGATTGAGAGTTAGCAACGGAAAAAAGATTGACGGTAAGGATATACACAGTTTTAAACCTCTAATGATATACACAGTTTTAAACCTCTAGTGATGCAAAGTCAAAGGAGAAGCATGTGCATAGAGACGCTACAGCAGTGATATGCACTTTCAATCAATTCACTGTAGCATTATTATTACGACATAATTCTAAATGGAACTCCACAGCACCCTGTTAACTGCTTAACTCTGTATATCATCACTTGTCTGAGGGAGAAAAAAAAAGTACATTAGCTAATCATGATGAAGTTCCATGATACATGCTGCAGTGACAATTGCTTCATCACTATTTTCCTATACTTAGCAAATTCCTATCTTCAATCCAGGAAAAAACAGAAGATATAACCCTAACCCCTAACCCTACATATTTTACAAAACAAAGAACGAAGCACAAGTTACCAGAGCAAATATCAAATCCCTCATAAAGTAGAATATAGTTACCTGGAAAGACTTGATAAATGTCCAGAGCAGAGTCCGAATTCCTTCTCCTCTGCTTAAGAGCTTGATCAATCTCATGACTCGAAACAACCGGAAGAAGTTGATGCTAAACTGCTTCTTCTCATTCGCCTGTAAGAGATCAAGTCATTCACAAATTTCAGTATGTATAGAAAAAAATAATCTTAACAAGAAAGCAATAAAAAATTCAACTTATCAGCCAGTTGTCCTAGAAACCTAGTTTCAGGAGAAGAAATTTTAATAATTGGCTGTGTGTCGGAAAATATTTGTTACGATTCCTGTTACAATAACAATTGCTTATTGGTGATCATCAAATATAAAAGTAGGAGGAAAAGAAGCTGTAATTCTATAGATGTATGCTGAGAAGTATAAATTAGGATTTGAACACTTATATTGGCCTTTAACTTAATGGAATGTGAATAGAATATGATTTATCATCTACAAAGACTGTTTTCATTGGACTCATTTCCAGGCTTTATATTTCATTGAAATAGAAATAAGACAGGTCACAAGCAAGTAATCATGAAGGAATAAAAATGCAGTCTTAAAGTCTTTGTAGAAAATTTAAAACAGGTAGTCCTGAGTTCAATGAGCATAATGGTATTCTGAAACAGGCTGATGCAAGATTATTGGTGCAGTACTTAACCCTTTCGAGACAATTGACCACATTTTGTGGTTTGGATCAATAACTTTTTATTCAGACCTCTGAAAAAATATACCAGATGCGTGAGTAGAAAGAGCAAAAAATTTCTTCACACACTGTGTCCATTTTTGTTGCATGATCATATTGTGTCTGATGCCAGGAATTTTAAAAAGGAGAATAAACTTTAAAATCCTTAAATTGGAAACACATTGAGAGGTTCAAATCATTGTTTTTTGTTTTTTTACTGAAATTGGAATTCTTTTCAACTTTTTGATGAAGTTCCTAACCATGCATATAGTTTTCAAAGACATTACATCTTATTAGAACCATGTAGTACTAAAAGAAATATATTAGTGTTGCCAATTTGAAAAAGAAAATGCGATCAATTCAGCCCTTAAATAATTCCTGTCCTGAAAGGGTTAAAGTCAGTCTAAAAGTATAGAGTGTACTACCAACTTGGTAGTATGGACCTTTGTGTTTTGGTGCAATAAATGGGAATCTATTTAGACTAGTTAGCTTGCTTCTGGTATAAAATAAGACTAAATATGTTATATTGTCTCAATAAATGTGACATTTAGCACTCAGATACTCAAGTTCAATGATCTTCATATAGATACTAAGATTTCAACAGAATCATAAAAAATGTACAGAAAATCCAAGCTATATTTTCATTTAAATTTTTTTTTACATGGAGTCTAAGTGTCTTATATACGTAGTCTTAAAATCTAACAATTTAGATGCATGAGAATATTGTTTTAATATTTTTGTAGTATTATTTCATTTACTAATAACATTCTTACAAGATACAGTAAACTAGAAACTATCTAAAATAGATTATCAGCATGTTTATCCACCTCTCACTTTGAAAAAAATAATAAGCTCACAAAACTTATATATGTCAATTCATTTACTATTCACGTTCAATAAGTATTGCAGTTTTAGTTCAAGCGTTCTTTGCAGGATATAAGGTAGAAAATTAATTTATTATAGACAATAAAAAAGAAAAGGAAATAAAAGATCCATTGCAAAATTAAGTTCTCTTAACACAGATGCTTTCTACATGAGAAGTTTAATGATTTTTTTTAAATCTTTTTTTTTTTTGCATCTGCATTTTCTTCATTATACCTATGTTTTTGGAGTGCAAGATTCTATTGTCCTATGTTATGAAATGCACTTAGAGGGATGAATTAAATACCAGAGACAACTTAACCTTCATCACATGTAGTTTTAAAACAATTAAAACAGAAATTTACCAGTCAACTAGCCATCTACATGTAAGAGATGTAATAACAAATAATTACCCCCCCAAAAAAACAAAAAAAAAACAGCATCCCTACTCCCTGTACATTCCTCCTTTATTTTCATTTCTCTTTCTCATCATCTCTTCCTCTTTTTAAATATCTCTTTCTTTCTCTCTTTTTCTTTTTCCCTGTCTATGCTCATTCATCTCTTTCTCTGAAGCTCTAACTTCTCTTTTCTTATCTTGTATAGAAAAGGAATTAAAGTTTCATAATTTATTGCCAACAGACAGAAATCAGAGATAGAAATTCAGGTTTGAAAAACAACATCACTATTAAATATGTTTCTTTATATTAAGGTTTATCTAGGGTTGCAAGGGGGTTTTACACTAGAATCTCAGTATTCAATAAAGTAGGGTTTTGGTTTATGTGCTTCTTTCTCTTACATATATGTGCAAATTTTACTGCTTATAAATCACATTTCAAGGAAGGTGTATCTATTAAATGGATGAAAATATGTAATTTCAAAATGCATCTAATGTGCATCACGGTAAGAGTCTAGAGACTTAGGGTAAAAATTTCTACTAAATTCTGATGGGGGTCTGGTATATTTTGAAATGGTGCCAGGGAATTGACTTTAATGCTATTTAGAGGAGTGAATTAATTAGGATTTAGACGAGTGAGATTTTCATTCTTTACGAGCTATACATGTAGTGAAGGTGAAAATTAGTATGTGCAGAATATAGAGAAAGTTTGAAAGGGGTAATTGTTTAATTATTTTGTAATTTACCGCTGTAACAACCTGCAACGGATACATCCCAATTACCACACGAAGCCGCCGAAATGATGAAAAAAGAGGTGAAAAAAGAAGAAATTTTTAAATAAGGATTTTAAATGTCTCTTTGGTGAGTGATTAGATATCTAAAGGTATTTCAGACTTCCATTTAAAACAGCACTTTGACAACAACACAAAAAAATGATACACTCACATTTGTGAACTATAACAATAATTTACAAAATACGCTGCTTTTCAGTATATCATGCATGTGCTTCTTATATTCAAATCATTTCTTCGATTTCTTGCACTGAATATTGGAGGTAGATACTTATGACCTCTTAAATTCCTTAAATTTGACTAGAAATGTATAATTTTGAAGACTGTCCATTATTTCTGTTAATAACCATGACAGCAAGCTTTGCAGCAAGTCTACGACTGTCTGGTTTGAAATCATTCTCTTACAAAACAAAATCAGAATTCCTAACAACAGTGATATCTTGGTATTAGATCTACATGTACATTCTTGTGATTTGAAGCATCAAAATATGAATTTATGATTCATTTTGCATTAGAAATTAAAATGATAATAGCTGATAAATATGCTCTCCTTTCATTTTAAACAGTTTAAGCTAATCCATCCTTGATTAATCAAAGAACATTCTTCATTTGGCAGAAAAAAAATAATTGCTTGGAATTTCAGCTATTCATAAGTGAACACTGTTATAATTGCAAAAGTGCATGTATTTAACAACTAACTGTAGATACTGAATATTTAGAGTGAGTGAGAAACAAATAACATACATTTATGAACTTACAATAAAACAAACACAACATCAAGTGTATAAAGATACATCTGTTAAAGGCTAGCTGGCAGAAATTTATATCTACACTTTATCAAATAATTGTTAATCTATTTCATATTCCTGACAATGTGCAGCCAATCTTCATTAATATAACAAAAGATAAAAGAAATAATCATGCTTAATTTGGGGAACAAAGTGGAACAAGTTTTAAATGAGGATCTTTACTATTCAATGTGAGACCTAAAGTCGTTTATTCTAGTCTTAAACCTGAATTTCGAGAAACATGTTGTGTAGTAAGAACTAGAGAGGACACCAAAGCACATGTAGTCTAACTTGGAAACCTCCTAAAACTCATACTACTCCCTTTTTCCTAATTAACAGAAAACATACAAAAATATGACTAAGAACATAATCAGTATCTATCAAAAAGAACATCACAGCACAAATTATGTTGATGGAAAGGTCCCAATAAAATCTCTGCCAACTTGGAAAGGCTCACACAGAGAGTGAAAGAGTGAACATCAAGTGTGTGCAGAGACCAAAATTTCACGAGAATCACTGAAAATCAACAGAAAAAAAAGAACTGAAATCACAGAATACCAGTAATCTACACATTGTAGACTGGATACTGACTTAAACACAAAAGTAGTGCTGCTAAAGTTTATGCAACTGTGCAAACTAGCATCAGCTTTTGTGCAGTAACTAAGAATTTTTAAAAGAGAAATATAAGAACTCTCTTCCATGTAATAGGTATTGATAATTAAGGGACTAGAAGAAGAGAAAAACAAAAGGATTATGAAGATTGGCTGCACATGTTGAGAGTGAGAGAGAAAAGAGAGAAAGAAAAAAAGAAAGCACACTAAGAATGATGGCTGCAGTTGCGCAGTATTCAGCTTATTGTGCATGTGGACAAAAGGTAGGAGAAGAACTTTGTTTTCCACCCTCTTTTTTATCACAGAAAGAGAAGAAAACTGCAGGTTCAAGTATCTATAACTTGTATGAATTGGTTAGATATTCCAGTGCGCAAATCCTGAATGTGAAAGCATATAACATATAGATATTTCATAGTCTTGTCAGATGAGTTATATGATGTAAATCTTTACTTGTTATCACTATCTCTCAAAACCACTATGAGTCATAATCTAAGATATCAAAATGTATTATACAATACCAGCCCAATATTTTCGATGGTTGATTCTAAAAACCCAAATGACTAAGGGAGAACATATTTTACTTTTGAGTTATGTATGGCATATAATATGGATATGTGATGGTTTGTTTCCTCTCTAGAAACTGAAATATTATAACATTACAGATGTAAATGAACCCTGATTCTACAAAGGCCTGATGTCATTGGGTGTGAAATTTATAGTTTAGCCACCTAACCAATACATTTTTTTTACATCTCTGTATACAACCAACAAAGAAATTCATATATAAACAAAACCATATTGATGCGATAGTCTCAAAGGCTCCCATTCAATGGTATGAACATGTATGAGGTATAAATATGATCCTTTTTATTTCAATATGGAAAAGTCATCATCTCATTTTAAGGGGGAAAATGGATCTTCATTTCTATTATAGCAAATACTGACAACAAACTTTCAAGTACTATTTACAATACTTTGGTAAAACAGTCAATTTCTTTACTTAAAAACTGTTTTATTGGTGTTCTGAATTTACTTCCCAGCCAAATTACAGACAGAATTAATTTTAAGAGGCAAACAACATGCACATTTCAAGGAAGGGAGATAAGAGGGGGGGGGGGGGCAATAGGGGATGGTACTGTGCACCACAGATGGTCTAAAATTCTCTAGGAGGATGTTTAATGTAAGAAACAAAATGATATTGGTGAAAGCATATCACATGCATATCATTCCAAAAGAAATATCCCACATCATAACATATGCACTATTATTGGCATACACACATTATATAATTAGATCAACAGAAAGGAGAGGTAGAAATATATTCATGAATACTGAAGCAACATATCTAAACAAGCTTAAAAAGATATGCCTATTTTTTAAAAAAATCCACTTTAAAAAGAGGAGAGAGGAAATAACTTAAATAAAAAGGAGGGGTTCCAAATAAACAATAAAAAAATAAAACAATTCGCAAAGATTACAACATTTCATCTTGTATTCTAAAGCATCACTGCAATGATGTATAACATGCAAGTTTAGCCCCTCTAAAATTTTGAACTAGAATATTAATTATTCAATATTCCATAATATTTTCACTCCATAGCAGTCATTTGGATGCCACCAACTTAATTAGAGATAGAGCAGAAAATACCCTATCGCTACCAAACCAGTTATAGAGCTGCATATTTGTTTGCCCACTGGATTAAGCTTTACAACTTAAGCAAAGAAACACTCACAGTGAAATCACTCAAATCTTTTCAAATTAAACTTTGAGAGCTGTGCAAAAGACCAGAGAAAGAGGTGCATCATACGCACATATAGATAGAACACTACATCGCAATTACAATTAACAATACAATAATGTTTTTTAAAAAAAACATTGAAACATTTTTACAATGAATGTGTGTTCAAGTAAAAGTGGAGAACCGTTTTGTATTTGTATCAAAATTTATTTTTATTTCAAAAAGATTAGTTAATTTTCCTTTATTGTAGTAAAAGCTTTACAATTTTTTAATCTTTTAAATGATGTTCCTCTGACCAATTTCCACATAACATTTGAAACATTCAACATAAAACCTCTTTTAAATTTAGAATTTTTGTATTTCTCTCATTTTGATATCCATGTCCTAAATTTCTGGTAAAAAGGAAATTGAATCTGCTCTCAAACTAATTTCCGAAATCTACAATATTTTTTTCAAAAATCCCCAAAATTTTACAACTTCAAATAATTTGCTCAAATCAAAAGGGGCATGCAAAATTCTCAAAGAAAAAATATCAAGGAGTGGATAATTTGTTAAAAGAAAACAAGGAAAAAAAGCACCAACCCTCTGCTTTTGTTGAATTAGTATGACATGGTTTGATTGGTCGTTCAAGCCAGGAGACAATATATGGACAGGGTTGCCAATTTGGTAAGGGATTTGGAAAGGGTAAAAAAAAAACAGAACAAAAGAAAAAACAAGCAGGATTTATTGTTAGTAGTTGCTAGATAATGGTTATTATAGCTGTTATTATACTTCGTTTTAGGAGACTTGAATAAATAATGCTTCATTCATTAATGTGTTATTGATATACATGCACTTATGTGGTAAATGCAAAACACATTTAAATGCTATCATTGATATCCTTCACATTTTCTGATATTTCACTAAACTCTACTTTCGTTTTGACATTCTTCTATTTTTCACAAATAATTACAAATGTAAAGGAATAATTTTTAGTAGATTGATTAAGTTTCTTTATGTTTTTCTCATGTTCCCCCCCCCCCCCAAAGTAGCATAAAATTCTCTTAATGTGTTAAGATATATGTTAGAAATATAAGTTCTTTTTCTCTCATATAGAAAAGCATTAGTTGCATCTTTATAACTACTAGACCATACATAACTGTACAACATACATGTACTTTAACGTTTAGCTAATTGGCTGTTAGAATGTAGCCAATTGTACAATCAAGATCAAATTGGTAATCAAATTTAGACACTGTATACAACAAAATCTGCTAGTATTCTATAATTTCTACCACAAATACTTACAAACATAATAACATAATCTAAAAATCATTTCTATTATCTTATTTTAAAAAATGGTCATATAATGTTGGTAATCAGTCATATTCTTATTTTGATACTTGGTAGAAATTTTCCTCAAATATATATAAGTATATTCTTCAATCATATACACAATTTATTCCACCAAAGTCTTTACTATTGCAGGAATACTTGTAAATTATGAATTTAAATTATACTTTCTATATAAAATATACCCCTCAATACGAATTTCACATATGTTACTTTATCAGACACTGATACTCTAAGTAACAGAGCCTTCTTTCAACTCGTCATTGTTGTGCTAAAGATGTATTTAACAAATATTGCAATTTAAATAGGAAACTCCAGAATGACTGTCTTCCTTCCCAAACCAACAAAAGACTTCAGACCAATTCAGTATACTATCTAAAAATGCTTAAAAACAATAAATTTTACCATTAATTAAATAGCTGTAAAAGTACCCAACGTAAATAAATTTCTACAAATTTCCCCCATGCAGATGCCCAGAAATCCAAGGCCAAAAATGAGAAGACATGAATGGTTTACATGCAGTACAAACAAAAACATAGTACATATATATATGGCCTAGAAACCAAGCTAATAACAATTTGTCTAAACTTCTCTAACATGGCTTATTTTGCATGTATTTGCTACTTATAGGCAGATTTAATTACAACAACAAAACAATCTGTTTTATCCACTAGCCTGAATGTTATTTTCAGTGTTATATATCTATGTTCTCTTTTGTTTACTACCATTTTATAGATTAATCTTTCTTATAATTGAGAACTTGTCATTATCCTGACAATATATCCAATTTTCATTATATCCATATGATTCATAAATAGTGTTTGGGCAATGCAAGGGAATATGAATGCTTATTTCCAATGTCAAATGGAATTTAGAAAGGAAAGGGTAACTTTACAAAATATGTCATTTTTTTCAAAATGAAGAAAAATGCCTACCTATGAATGCTAAAAACAAAATTACTCACATGAATGGAAGATACATGTGTACTTCAAATTCCTGAAAGCATTTTACAATTCAATTGTATGGCCTATAATCATTTTAATTCTCTTTATCATCCCACCCTGGAAAAATGTATTTATTTTGGGTAAACAACAAAAGGGATATACTCACACTAAACATGTCTATCATGATATCTATGATGCTCCCTAATACAATGATGAAATCAAAGAAATTCCAGTAGTCTCGGAAGTAATTCTGTAGAAAATGAAAAAAAAAGGAGGGGGGAAAAAAAAAAAACAGTAGTAGTATTCCACTAAAGGAAACACAGCATAGAAATGAGAGCATTTTTCTTTGTCAAGGATACTGAGTGATGGAAACAAAAACACTGAGAAATATTACATGTACATGTATCTTACTTTTATTTTGAGATATTCCTATACAGTATGTACATGTAGTTGATCCTACCTGTGATTTTATAGGTCATACCTTAGGACATCAATAATTTCTATTCAAAAGTATTGAGGTATATCACAAGGGTTATTGTAATAAAGCAAGAGGAATAGGGAGATAGAGAATAAAGAGAGAGAGAGAGAGAGAGAGAGAGAGGGTGAAGGGGGGGTCTAGAAAGGTAGAAACTGCATTTATCACATGTGTGTATGCTTCTCAGCAAATACAGGAACCCATCATATTCCTAAAAAGCATACAAAAACACAAAATAAAGTTCCTCTCTTCAAACATTAATCATATGTTATCAACTGAAACGTGGAAATAATCTGTAATTAAAAAACCTTGAACTACATAACACAGTTTACGGGTGCTGACCTTGGGCTTGTACGCAATGATTTTGAGTAGAAATTCAACAGTGAAGACTGCTGTAAACACAATGTTCATGTAGTCCAGAACATTCTTGTACATGGTTGACTGCGAGCGATACTAGATAGGATGAAAATTAAGATTGAAGAGCACAAAGAATGGACAATGATTAAAGAAATATACAATATCTGATACTTCAGACCAAAAAACTGAAACATTCATCAAGTTGTGTGTAAATTCAAGCCATTTCTTACTTACATGTATGATCACAAATAACTTTCTTCTTTAATAGAGGTGCAGATCAAATCACTCCATCAATCATTTTGCCCTTCAACCCACCCCCCCCCCCCCCCCCCTTCACTGCTGCCACCATAAAAAAAAAAGCTAGATGTGGAATAAGAACATAGAATAGAACAGTAAAATACAAACTCTTTAAATGTTCAATTTTCCATCAGAATTTTGACTCAAAATAGACGTTTCTTCATGTTGAAGATTCATATCTGATGATGATGAGTTTCTATTTCCTTATCACTATAACACTTATATTAAGGCCATAGCATTCATTCAGCTAAAAGAAAGTGAAAAATGTGGACATAAGCATACTGTTTAAATTGGCAAATTTTACTCCTTCAGTGCCATCAACTTTTGAAAAAAAAATTATCAAATGGACTTCAAAGAGTCAAATTTGGAGTGTAATTCTTTGTTTTATTCTTAAATTTGGTTTTACATATCTCTGATTTAAAACAAACTACCTCTCCAATTATATACTGAATTATGTTTATGATGAATAAAATTACTATTTTTTTCAGTCTAATGTTACAGTAAACCATTTACATTCTGGGATGACATATGACACACATGAAAAAAAGGGGGGTTTGATCTTAAATTAAAGAGAATGCTGTAATACTTACTTTCATGGCAAGAATAATGGTGTTAACCATGATGAGAACAAATATGAAGTACTCAAAAGCCCGAGATGTGACTAGCTTCCAGACTAAGTGTTGCTTTGGATTCTTTGGGATGTACTTCCGTTGAGGTTTGGCTTTTAGAGCAAACTCTAGACAATTTCTCTGTATGATTAAATGAGAAACAGATTCATTTGATCAACACATTACATAACCAGGTGTTGCTGGTGAATAATAATTACTTAACCCATTGGATATTATTTGGTTTTGGTATAACATGCATTTTCTATAGACTCCAGAAAAAGTTATCTTTTGATCAGTGTAAAAAAAAAAATCACTGATTTTCTTCCATTAAATAAATTGATTATGAGGGCCCAGCTCTAGCAGATATATGATCACTATTTTTGTGTACAAATGGGCAATTTTTCGATTATATTTTGCAATTTTCATTCACAATGGTTTATTTAATGTACATCTTTATTTTTCCAAACTATGAAAGAGTGGAAAATAAGAATAATTGTTGCCAATTTGAGGAGGGAAAAATGATTAATGTAGACCATAAGAAAACTGTGAACTGCTATGGGTTAACTCTATGCAAAGTTATATGAGTTAATGTCTTTCTAGCTTTCGTCTTATGATGTGTGAATTATTCTCACCTGATTCTTGTCTAGTTCACAATTCTTGTATTCTTGCTCTCCCTCATTCTGGAAAGTGACAATGACGAAACCCACAAAGATGTTCACCATGAAGAAAGCGATGACGATGATGTATGCAAAGAAGAAGATTGCTACAGGCATGCGATAGCTGTGTACTGGACCCTTATCATCCTCAGTAGAGTCTACAGCCACATACAGAAGCCTGATAAAACAGAAGCACAATTATTATTATCATTTATTAATAATTTCAGTTAAACCTGTATATAAAGACCAATTATGGGAGACAAGAAAACCGGTCTCAGTTCACAGACAGGTGGTCTTAATGTACAGGATCCTTCAGTAAAGGTTGTCATGAGAGCCACTGTTCAAAGTAAAAAAACAAACAAACAAAACCTATACAGATGGTCACTAAAGCAGGTTTTAGTGCATTTGATGTTGCTATTGTTTAGGTAGTTTAGCGAAACGTTGTGGCGTGTAAGAACACAGGATAAATGCATGTTACAAAATCAAAATTTATTCTATAGAGGCAGAACCAAAATATTAAGATGCAGAATTAGTATTGATGTCTTTGAAAACTTTCAAGCAAAATAATATGAAAACTTTTATTCAGATTTGTCTGATTCTAATTTTAGAAGCACAGACAAAACTAGCAATTTTCCTCCTTGCGTCTTTCCTGCGTCTTTATGTGCCATTGCATTTCGCTAAGCTACCTTATTGAAAACATAAACAACATAACATCATAAGCAAGATCTAATATGATCTGGTATAAGATTTTGAAGCTGGAAATGATCTAACTTAAGGTATCAAAACGGGAAAACATCATCTCTAGCTTTGCATAAAATGTTAGTAACCAATTCACACTATTAAAGAACTACAAAGAGTGTACAAAATAAACATCAGCATCAGCAATATACAGAAGAGAAGGTGCTCCTGTTAGTCTTCCAGTCACTTCTTCTTAGGGGTTAACAGACAAAACTAATTTGAGGACATGCTAGAGAGAGTTGGATCACGTGCTAAAAAACAACTATTCTAGATTAATCATCAGCTGCTTCTCTGAGTAACACGTCTCAAAAAATAATTTCTCCACTATTAGGCCCTACACTTAACAACACTGTTTGAAATAGAGAAGTGATTCTTACTTTGGCCATCCTTCAAACGTTGCTACAGTAAAGAGAGCCAGCATAGCGTTTCCTACATCATTGAAGTGAAATTCATTCTTACTCCATACACGCTCTTCAACCGAAACTTGATCCAAGTCACCATGCTTGTACACAAAATAATGACCCCTGAAGAAAAAGCAAAATGAAAATACCGGTATGCACTTCATGTTGAAGAGAGAAAGAAAAAATAAGGTATAATCAATTGTGTATAGCACCTGCCAACCTATTGCTATTTAGTTTCATTAATGATTCATGACTCTGGGGTTGAAAGAGATGCTCTGGAATTTCAGCTGCCATGCACAATGGCAATTGTTGTGTTCTGAATCAATTACTGATTCACACAGCTTTTGTCACCTTGATTCTTAAAAAAAGTGAAAATTTAATTAAATATTCAGAACATTATTTTAAGAATAGTATTCAAAGAAATGTGATTAAACTTACTTTTCAAAAATTTACCACTCTTCAACTTTTCAATGTGAAAGCCTCAGTCTGATACGAGTTACAACTTTGGAGTTATGAATTATAAAAAATGTCAAAATGTTTTTTTTTTTATACCTGGTACTAAGTTCTATTGAGACTTGAGGTAGGAAACAACTCAAAAAACAACATTGAATTGGAAAAAAATTGAATGAGATAAGTAAAGTGTGCTTCAATATTTCTGTATCTTATAACACACAGATCAGTGAGAGAGCACAAGGGCTATTGTTGCGTGCAGCTACATTTTTCTACCCCCTCCCCCCCCCCCTCCCCAAAAGAAATGCCTCTTGCTATTTATTTACACATAACATTTTGCTATGTGGTGTTTCAGACACAGTTCATGGTATCATTTCGGGGCTTATTTGACACTTCAGCTTTGTTTTGTGTATCAGTTGATGAGTTATCTGTGGCTTTTCACTTACTGGTAATCCTCCTCATAGAGCATAGAGGAATTGTTACAACAAAAACAATAGAAAATGATAATCTGACAAATACCAACAATAACAATTCAGCTCTGTTTTGTCTGGCAAATAATGAGTTAACTATGTTTATATTTTGAACAGTGATGGGTGGAATAAAACTATGATAGTATTATAAAACACTAATAACTATAAGAACAATAGTAATGATACTAACAATAAAAATAAAAATTAGCTCTGTTTTGTTAAATGTGGCTATTTGATCTGGTACTTACTGGCAGTCTTCCTCATAGAGCTTTGAGGAGTCGTTACAGGAGAAGAATCTTCCACGGAATAGTTGTACCCCAATGCAGGCAAACATGAAGACTAGGAGCAGTGTTACTAGCATGATGTTCCCTATCGTCTTGATGGCCACAAACACACACTGAACCACGTGCTGTCAACAACAAATGTGATATTAATGGCTATGATTGTCATGACAACAACAATAATAATCAATCAACAAAAATAACAACACTAAGAAGAATACAACCAATAATAATTTTTAAAATACTATAAACTATGATGTATATAGATGGTGAGAACAGAACCAACAATATTTATTAAGACTAATTCCATACAAAATTGTTAAGTCTGATCAATACTTGCTAAAATATATGAAAAATCATCAGAAACATATAAGCATTATTACATTACCTTAATTAATAATTTTTTCATGATATAATTCATGATGAATTTCACTTAGAAATCAAATAGACTGAAGATTAATTCCCTCTAAGTTAATTTTTAAATACAATTTCCACAGTATTCACTTCCTTTTGATATCTTAATAAAAAATCATGTGATAGTATTAAGCTAGCCTTACCTTAAGCCCCTTAGCTCTGTTTATAGCTCGAAGTGGCCTAAGTACCCTGAGAACTCTCAGAGTCTTCACTGCAGAGATTTTCTGATCCCTGAAATAAAATAAAACAAGTCCAAGGGTTAACTGAAATAGTAAAAGGGGGAGAAAATTAATCAGCAACTTACATAGAAATGCACAAGTTTTATGGCACTTTATAGGGTTTCACGTCAGGCCCATTAGGGGGGGGGGGGGAATGCGATGGGTGCAATTGCACCCCCTTTTTCTGTGTTTGTTTGGGGTTTTTTTGCTTGCTTGCTTGCTTGTCACAAAATTTTGGAGTAAAATGTGCATGCAATATTAAAGCCGATTACCTTTTTTTTTTTTGCTCAAGTCAGAAAATTTTGGATGTGTCTCTGTCACATTTGCACATGATACACACTTTTTGCATTCTTGTGAGTGAGATTTGCAATGCAGACTTCTCTGAAAATAAGACAGAAGGCATTCATTCCTAAACTATTGAAACTAATGTGAACCATGCTAGTCATTACTGTTACTGGTAAAAGTGTTGTTTTTCTACATGCATAATGGACAAAGATCTTCTCATTCAAGAAAGAGGTTGCAGGAGTTGACCTACTTCCAAAGAGACAGCTATTGTAAAGATATGGAAAACTACTCCAAAAGAATGCATGACAGGTGCAAAAGTGAAAAGTATGGTGAGATTTTTTCAGCTGCAGGAAACTAACAAGGGAATTTCTTTCTTGCTAAATATACTCTTTGTTATTTCTTCTTCATATGGAGACAATAGAATTGACAGCTCATTACACTTTTCTTTTGTAATCTACATGTACCACATTCTGAAAGTAAGTTACAAGTAAAATACCATTAGAGAATTTTCTAATTAAAGTGACAAAATGACAGTCATAGCATGCTCACATGTCTTCTACACAAATCACAGTGCAGGTAAATGTCATTGAATCTGCACATCATTTAAGTTCCTTGTAACTGTTAAACTTTTAGTTAAAAGACAGATGATCTCAAGTGTATACTTACTTGAATAAGATTGAAATGTAGGCTACAGTTACAACAAGGAGATCCAATAAATTGAAAGAGTTACGACAGAAGGCACCTTGATGGAAAACAAGTCCATAGGCAACAACCTGGACAACGGATGAATAAATGAAGACATCAACATTAGTGGGCTGTAAACCATGAAAACATGTCAATGATATCTTACAGATATGAATTATCAATAACTCATTTTAATCCATTCAGCTTTTCAAGGTCAAGAGCTCAACCCTACCCCTGTTTGGAGGTGTGGGTGTGTAACTATGTGACTCTGTGTGTCAACCCCCTCCCCGGCCTGTTCAACAAGTCTGACTAAATTCAAATTCAAATTCAAATACAAATTCAATTCGGTTTTATTTGATCTCGGCCAGAAGTCCGAAGACTAACAATGTGAGTTTACAGGCATGCCATATATTCAATTATTATTTTAAAAAACAACAATATTCAAATGCATATGTACAAACATACAAAATTGGAAAACATATACATCAAAATAAATATACATGTATATACTAAACCACATTAAAAGCATTAAAAATAATGAGGCAAAGAACAATTTATAACTATGTTAAGTGAATGTACTGAAGAAAGGCCTACTGACATTATTACATATGAAATAATAATAAACTAATGAAAAGCAAAGAAATAAATAAAATTGATTAAGTATTACATATTTTAAAAAGCAATTAATACTAAGCAATAAAGTTCAGGCATATTCATAAATACTTAACATTCTTAAATTTTTAAAATGGAGTCATGGCAGTATGCTGATGCTGATCACAAGTGCAGTGAAATTTAAATGTAACATATTACATTAGAATTCAACATTCGGCACGTACAGGAATTTGAATGTCTTTGGATACATGTATCATATTGGTTACGGTAAGAGTGGCATATACAGTGACTATTCCAGTGACTTTTGAGAATTTTAGCAAAACAGCTTTTAAATATTTACTGTAAAAATTTTGCTTTATTATCATTAATTCTAAGATGGTATTTAATAACTTTATGATAAAATATACCAGTGAATAAACAAGTAATTCAAGAGATATATACTGATCAGCTATATACATGTAGTTACAGTATCTCACTTCTTATAGTTTTTCATACATTTTGAAGGGGAAAGAATAGGTTATGAAGGACTAATCTAGTTTGACCATGATAATGAGGTCCTGTGAAAGTTAGTAATATCCAGATATTAATCAATAATTTATGTTGTCATTTAAAGATCAAATTGAGGGTACCTACCTTTAGAAGAATTTCAATTGTAAATATTGTAGTAAATCCGTAATCAAAAAGGCTCAAAATCTGCAAGAATCAAAAGAGACACAAAAAAAGAGAAACATTAAGAAACTTAATAGAAATGAACTGATAGAATTGAAATTGATATTTCAGTAAACACTATTAGAGTCTATCCTTGGAAGCAATTCAGTATGAAGTGCATGATTCTTTTTTTGAAATTCCATATATGGGATGGAACATCCTCATCATCAGCACAGAATGTTGTTTTTCATAAGGGTCCATGTCAATCTTCCTCATTTTTAAAGCTGGAGGTGAAGGACAGGAACAAGATAGGTAATTATTTGTGCACTTATCTACTGTAATTAAAATCATCTTAAGAGATCAAGGACAATGACGAAATGTAGGAAGTTCAAAGACCTGAAATGTCAGGTAATGCTTACATAATTTCTCTTTTTATCTTCATCGAGTGGATCCTCAGCTGCCAACATGGCACTGCTTATGAGGATAAGAACCAGTACCACATTGGTAAAATAAGGATGATTCACGAGTGTGTAGCATAGATGACGAAATCTGCAAAAGACAAGAACAACAGATGGTAGATGGTAAGAACCAGTACCACATTGGTAAAATAAGGATGATTCACAAGTTTGTAGCATAGATGACGAAATCTGCAAAGAACAAGAACAGATGGTAAGAACCAGTAGCACATTGGTAACATAAAGGATGATTCACAAGTTTGTAGCAAAGACGATGAAATCTGTAAAGACAAGAAACCCTTGGTAAGAGTATCAGCAACGTTTTGCCCATAGACTTAATCCGACATCACTGTCATATGCAATGCCAATGAAATATTTTCTTTTTGTTACACACCTGTTCTTTAATCAAACTATATATCAAGTGATCAAATCCATTCCATTTCCAATCCAGGCTAATACAGAAAGTAGATTACACATTATGAGGTCAATCAAGAAATTAGATTATACATTATGAAGATATTCCCAAATCTGTTTTTTGAAATGCTTTCTGCATAAATATACCTTCACTTTGTAATCTCTGTAAGAATTTAATATAAAGTGAAATTTGTGATAAAGGCCTGCCAGAGTGGTGTACATGTATCTTACCTATTTGTGTTGGAGAATACAAAAAGGGAGTTTGCTTTGGGCATGGGTCTGGTTTTGGTGGGTAAGTTGAGTTCTGAAAGCCTCCTTGGTCTAGCTGAAGCTGTTGTTAGAGACTCCACCTCTTCCTCTTCTTCGTCATCTTCATCTGTAAAAATATAGGTACATGAAATGGCTATCAATATGAAAGACTAAATGATCTCTGTGGAGGCATTTTTCTGTTTCTATATTATTTTGGTAATGCCCCAAGAAATAAAGCAAAATATCAGCCTGTAGCTTAGAGGGTCATAAGTCCCATGATTATTCAGTAATTGTACAATTACAAAGGCTTCCAAACAAAGGAAAATGAGAATCGATAAGTTGATGTTTGGATATACAGACATATCATAAGGTTCATAAAGTTCGTAAGGTTTATAAGGTTTATCTTTATTGTCCATGATTTTAGTAATGGAAATTTTGAATATTTACATGGTATCGTTACGTAAATATAGATACAGATGGAGACAAATAGACAAATGAGCAGGCACATGAGCAGATAGATAACTAGGAACAAGAGAAAGAAATATAGATTAAAAATAATAAAATGTTCATTGAAAGATGGTTAGACTAATAGATATAATGATCAATAGATAGATAGATGAATGGATAGATGTAGATAGATAGTTGGATGGATAGATAGATATATAGATAGATGAAATGAAAGAAAAATAGATTATTATATAGATAGACAGATAGATACACTGTAGACATATTTATATAGATAAACATCTCACCTGGCTCTTTCAGTGATTTCTTCACATCATCTTCATCAATGACCTATTAATATAAGATGCCAAATAAAAAAATTTTTAAAAAGGGATAATCATAGAGACAAATTTAATCATGTACATCATTTTAGCACAACATGGTTACTATCACATTTTAGGAACTGGTCATTTTACATTATGCTATGTAAATATATGACATGCATCACACTTTACTTTAATATCACTCATCACGTGACATTACTTTGCATTTGCAATTGAAATATACACTAAAAAGTATTTAGGCCAAAGACTGCAACTTTTCACAATAATTTGGCTCTTTAAGACTTCAAGTTCTTTGCTAAGGCTTACATGATATTGCAACATACTACATACATTTAAACAAAAGTCTGTTAATGTCAGAATCCTATAATTTTATAATTGTTGATGTTAACAGGCCCTGTCACAGTCAAATTATTTGAATGCCTTTTTATTTCTTTGAATAAAATATGAACTGAATCTACTTACATGAACTTTTTCTTCACTATCTTGTGACCTGAAAGAAAACACAGGAGAATACAACTCTATGACCAAGTATTTAGACAATCATAATGCACAACTTTTATCAAGACTTCTGCCGGAAAAGAGTAGCATGATTGCGAGATGAGTAATAATTATAATAATCAGCTTTAAGACATCATAAAAAGGACAAACAATGGACAAAATACAGCTGCTCACCATAAATGATTAAAATATCAATGTTTAAATGTTCCAGTACTGGTGATTGTTTAGGCATAATCTGTTTTTGAAGATGTAGAAACTGACTGCCATTTCAAGACTGAATAGAAAATATATTGTAACCACAAACATTACAATCTAATCTTTCACACATAAAGGAGGAACAAATATGAAATATCCTACTTGTTTTTATGATTCAGTGAACCATCTGCCTCTTTACTGAACACAGCTTTCCTCTTCTCCTGTAACCTCTTAGGTCCTCGGATCACTCCCTTGGGGTCAACACCAGGGGGCAGCTGTTTGGAGAGGTCAAACTCGTTGGCTCTCCTGATGGACTTGTTTCTCTTCTCCTCCTCCTTTTCCTTCTCTAAGGCTGTGAGTGATTCAGCATCAGCCAGGTTGTCCACGGCAATAGCCAAGAACACATTGAGAAGGATGTCTGGGTGAAGTTAGTCACAAGTCAAGGAAAGTACTATGCTCAAGCTCATTATATTATAGTACATTTTTAAAAATCTTTTAGGTATTCAAAGGTATATACATTCCTATATCTGTAGTTCAGTCTATACACAATATCATACTGTAAAACTGGCAAGTTTTGTGACTTGAAGCTTTCATGAATACTTAACGACAGCCACTTTAGTGGCAAGAAAGTTTAACAAATTGAGAAAAATGCAAAGTCGTGTACTTTAAAGGTTGTGGCATGAAACTCTCACTACTATGGATCACTTGCAAAAGTAACTGGTTTTACAGTCATACATGTATATATATTACACATTGATCCATCTGGCATTCTACATATCTGTTTGTAAGAACATTTCTCTTTACGTCCAACAAATCCAAACACTGTAGAAAGTTTATTGTAAAGGATACAGTTTCCACAGATATATAGGATGATGAAGTAGGTACTAGCAAGGAATCCAATTGACTTGACTCCACCGTAAGCCTGTATACCATCATACATCACTTCATTCCAGTCTTCACCTGTTAAGATCTAAATCAAACAAATATAAAAGGTAAATCAAACAAATATAAAAGGTAAATCAAAATGAGGTAATATCAACTGTAGATGCATGCTGTTATCTATGTGGGCTGTCAAGTAGTAAGCACTTTTTAATCTTTTTATTTCACCTACATGTACACGAGTTGAGGAACACCCCTCCCCCTTTTTTTTTTCTTAAATCAGTTCTTGAATTAATAAATTCAACCTTATTTTCTCAAACTCTTTATAAAAAAATTTTCATATTTTGCATCATTTGGAGCTCAGTTCCTTGAAATGGTAGTCTCTTTTGACAAATCGTGCTTTCCCTAAAATTATATAACCCTTTCTGTTATCCAATTTTCTTTCTTTTTTCTTTTTTGCTATGACCTGTTTTTGAAAGTGTTACATTTCTTTCTACTTCTTAATGCTTTGCAGCAAAATGGAATATGCATTTGAAGGCCAAGAAAAAAACTGTCATAAGGAGGAATTTGCTGACATCCCATTAAAACACGTGTTATATGGCTGACAACATTTCCATTGGATATTCATGACGTCTGAATTCTGACAAATTCTCCGAACAGGAGCACGATTTCTTACTTGGAACACTGTGAAGAGGGACTGAAAGAAGGAATCAAAGTTGCTTCGAGGCTTGAGCTTGGTGCTGTCAAAGTTAAAATGGCCTCCAAAGACCTGCATTCCTAGTAGAGCGAAGATGAGGATAAAGAGAAAGAGCAGAAGTAGCAAGCTGGCGATGGAGCGCATACTGTTCAGGAGAGATGCAACCAAGTTCCTCAGCGCTGTCCAATATCTGCAAGTTTCAAGGAAAAGTGAATGTCAGTGAATGCTGAATCTAAGCAATTTTCTAAATGTACAATATAATTCTTTCTAAGTTTTCAATTAATAAAAGATGACACTATAGAAAAAAAACTTCTTTCAAATATCATTAATTAATGAAAAATAACACTAAACATAAAAGAAACAATAACAGCAATGTACCATGGTTGAAATCAAACTTTGGATTATATGAAACCTCTACACACTTTATCCATTGATCATAACAAAATGTTTGACACACTACAAAACTTTTGCATATCACCTGCTAAGAACCATAAGGTCATACGTGTATTTTAACACAGAGTTAATGCCCTTCTGGCTCTCAGCAGACAATACATTTGATTGATTGATTGATTACCTGGTTGCTTTAAAGACCCTGAGTAGTCTGACACAGCGCAAGACGCTGATACCAATGGGAGGGATGATATGGGCATAGATGAAGACGACTTCTATGATACTGCTACACACCACAAAACAATCAAAACGGTTGAAGAGCGATACAAAGTAGCCCTGGAGACCAAGGCTGTACATCTTGATAATCATCTCAACCGTAAAGATGACCACAAAGCACAAGTTGCCAAAGTCTGCAAGCAAAACAAAGAAACTTTTTCAATGATCAAAACAAGTTCTTTCTCTCATAGTAAAGTAATGATTATAATAATAATACTACTACTACTACTAATAATAATATGTCTTGTTTACCCATGGTAGCCTCATTAGTATGATATACTGTTCTCCCTGAGGGCCCTGCAACCATATAAACCATCCCATTTTGATATTTCATCCTGGTGATATATTACATAAAAATAGTGTATTCTCTTCGGTTCATCTATACATCTATAATTTTCTCAACACTTCTTCAATTCAGCATCATACATCCAAAACGGTGATTGACTTTGGAAGACTGTCAATTCCTGTTATGCTATATATTCCCATAAGGAAACAAAATATTGTATTATTCATGTATATTTCTTTCATCTTTACTGTTTTCCTGAGTGACAGAGGCTTCCTGTCTGTGCATCCCCAAGCCTTAAGGGTATGAAACCAAATATTTCATGTCTATCAATCTCATGTTTCAACTCACAAAAATGAGAACTAAATATGTGCACTCAGCTAACTAGGCCACGAAAAATGGATCTTCATCATTTGGAATCTTAAAATTCCCTACTTTCTTTAAGCACCTTACACCTAAAACAATGATTGAGTTAAAGGTTTTCCCATTACAGTTTTTCTACCAAAAAAGTTCCCACAAGGACGAGCAATGCATAAAACCTTCTGCTTTCAACCTATATTTCTTTTCTTCTTTTTTTTTTTTTTTGAGTGACAAGCACTTCCCTCTCTGCATCCTCTAGCCTTTGGGGTTTGAAACCAAATATTTCATGTTTATGGAGAATAAAATTCTAGATCAGGCGGCCACAATTTCTCTTACATTTGTGTACATTCAAAACAAAATCAGAGCATGCAATTCCTTTTCTTATATCATTAAGCCAGGGAATATTTAATACAGCAATACTAGACACAGCTTTATTCAAATGGACTACAAAGGTTTTTGAGAGCTTAGTTGTAACCTATTGTACATTCTCTAAAAGGTACAATTAATCTTATCACCTCCTTTTTAAATAAATGAAACATCACTCTACAATTGTATATGTTAAGAAAAATAAACAAACTATATTTCGTATTTCTTCTACTGAAGGGGATACTTAATCAAATGAAATCAAATCGAATCAGCATTTGTGAGGGATTTATGCATGACATTCACATAAATTTGTGAAATGGTCTATACTGTGAATGCAAAGTGTCATCTATGGTTTGTGTTAGGAGCAAACCTTGAAAATCTGTAAGCCATGAAGGCTGGTTGTAGTGCTCCGAGGCTAGGATCACTGTGTTGAAGAAGACCATGATGATGACGATCCAATAGAATGCTTGCGATTTCACTGCCTGCCGACATAACCTACGACACCTTCTATTCCATCGTCTGAGTTGACGCCTGGTAACAGAAAAGAAGATAATGATGGGTGATTTATGAAAAAGGTAAGGTATTTCATGTGGGATGATGGACTTTTGGACATCTGAGAATAAAAGCAAACATTTCAAGTAGACATATCATTTCAATAATACAAAACAAGTTACATTTCAATAAAAGTCAAAATTAATAATAATGCTTCCATTATAAAGTTTCGAGGACATCTCAAACTGTGAAAACGGGCAGATTCACAATACACATCAAAACCATGAAAAGATACTTATAGGACTGCTTGCATTAACCATTTTAATACTGCTTTTACATTTTATGTAATAGAGACCTACCAAGATGTTTGCTATAAGAAAAAGAAATTGCACTGAATGGGTTGAAAAGAAATGTCCTAAGATTTAGCAATATGTCAATATTGCAAAACAATCCAATATTCTTCCTTTCTGTACGATCAATCAATCAAATAATCTATTTATTAAATTAAAAATCTATTTATCCATCTATTTATCAATCACTCAATCAATCAACCAGTAAATCAATGAACTAATATGACATACCTTTCTTTCTGCATCCATTGTTGCTGAGGTATTTCACTACTTCCCATCTCTTCTGATTTATCATCGGAATCAGACTCACTAATAGGTTTGGGAACTGCAATCCAAGAAAATTTCAATTCATTAGAATCAGAAGAAAATATCTTATGTATTTACTTACAACCAGCATTTGAGAAAGGCTATCAAACTGCTACATTATACACATTTTATAATAAATCCTACAACTTCATTCAATATCAAACAAGCATTTCCATCATCCTTTATCCAAAAAAAAAAAGTTTCATAATTGTCAAGCAATTTGGTATCTATTTGTTAGGAAATGTTCTGAGTGGAGAGAGATTACAATGCATCAATCTAAAAAGTAATTTCTGTCATTTCTATCATTAAAAAAAAACATTTGGCTATATACTCTCTCTTATTACAAGAGAGAAAAAAAAATATATAGTCATGTTTTTAAATGATTTTCAAGACTTTTATTTAAGAAATCAATACTAGTAGACCTGACAAGGGAACAAAGTAATATGAGTTTTGTAGGGTTTTATGCGAGTCAGATAATGAGAAGCAGCCAGACTGAGATGAAAATAAATTTTTTCCCTCATGTAATCATAGTTTTTCAAAAGTGTATATCTAATATATGTGTCAGAACAGAACAGTTTAGTATTTTCTTTTTCACAATATTTCTTTTAAATAAAAAGAACATGTAGCCAAATAGGAATAGAACACAAATAACTTAGTGTTACCACTATGTTAAGTTAGTATAAAACTAACACATAATGTGACTTTTTTTTTCAAATTTATATTCTGGTGAATAATCTGTCTCCTTGTGAAATCTTATGATGTCTACATGTTGGTCAATCACAGTCAGCACTTCCAAAAGAGACACAGACAAATATGAATTCTACAATAAGCCTTCTAATTTCTAAGTATCAAGAATATAATTTTTCTATTTTTCAATCATTTTCTCTGGATTGTTTCCTATGTCTTTGTTTCTTTTCATGTCATTCTTTGATTTCCCATATGACTCACACAGTGCATACATCGATACCATCACAGCAGATCATTTGCAAAACATAAAGCATTTAGACAAAACATAACAAACAGCAAAATTATGCAGCATGGTACATTCTGCTCAGTTTAAAGTTGAACAACTCAGCCTGCAAATAGAATACATTATTGATATTATCAATCGGCAGACACAAACAAGTAAATTTTCATCTTACAAATTGACAGAAAACAAAAGGAAAGAAAGCGTAATAAATCATTCACTGTAATGCCCATTTGTAGGTTTGCACAACAAAAATACACACAATTACAAAACATTTTCATTACACAAAGCTAATGAACAAAAATGCAATAAAAAGCAATGGTAAAATCACATTTGCATGAAAAATGATGTAAAATATCTTCCACAAGAGCAGGCAGACATTTGCAGATACAAAAAGGCTGGAAGATACAAGACAGCTTGGTGAAACACTACAAGGTTAGATAATTATCTTCTGTTTCATTTTAAGGGGAGATACATGTACATTATAATTACAGATCATTATCTTCTGTTTCATTCTAAGGGGAGATACACTATTAAAGCTTAATACATTATTGTCCACACATAGTACAGCAGTATAAATAAGAATGTAAATGTGAATGCATTGGCTAAGAATGTCTGAAAACTTGTGTGAGCAATGCAATCATATTTTTGTGTTTTTTTTTTGCAAACCGGCTAAATACTAAGCCAAAGAAAAACTTCCCAAGATAACTCAGGGATTGAACACATTAAAAATGCATGTTTAGTGAAATATCATTTGAAACAAATAACGGAAACACTTTACCTTGCTCACAAACATATCTGTTGTTTGTACCTACCATTAATTCAACAACACACATGTTGATACTGATAGTTATATTAAAAGAACTTGCCCGTGTTATGTATATTAGGTTCCATTTAAATGTTGTTAGGTAATAATTAAAGGGGACAATAAAAACTAAAAACTTCAACTTGAAACTATACAGTATATTGGATTCTAACTTCAGCTTTTATTTCTGCACCAACATGAAACAGAAAAGTATACCAGTGTATAAAATATACTTCTCCCAGAACATTCCTTCAATTAAAGAAACCACCCCCACAAGAAATGTGACATAGCTATTGACAGAGATAAGTACCCAAAGAATGTCAGAAATGTGGAGTAGAGATTAATCATTAACATGAACACTATGTTTGAAATATCAATAACAGATACATGAAATAATTTAACATGGAGTTTTATGTGGCATAGGCCTACTGCATGCTAGCACAGTCATATTCACTCTACTCATACATGGACATATGAAGTAGGATATAACTGAGTGTGATCGAGATTCAACTGAAATTAATTGGAATCAAAAGGTCACATTCTCTATGGGTACATTTTCAGAGTTGTATCATCATTTAATTGCTACTTATAAGACTTCCATTAATAACAGAGATCCTTTGTCACATATATGCTGAAGTTGTAAAATGGTCTACATCTATAATTCTGCTGATGTGCTTTCCTTTGTCAAAAGTCAATTAACTTGCAAGAGACCATTTCATTTTCACTCAACATACATTTACCACGGGTCTAATTATGAGATATCTCAGGCTAGGTAATGAACAAGTTAAGACAAACCTATTCAAAGCTGCATACAGCTGAACAATTACTCCAGATAATTCCCATATGAGAATCATGAACTGCACACTACATAATATCTTTAGAATGTAATATTCACAGCTCCCCTGAATAGGAAACTAAATTTTGAGGTTATTTAAATTCCAGATTAGATTTCCTTCAGCTATTAAGTTCCTCAATCTATGCAAGAACATGTTTATCAAATCAAGGGTAGGTTACACCTTCTAATCAGTCCCCTGGATATGATCAAGCTTTTGCATTGTCAGTAGACCCTTGAATTCACAGCAGACATAATGACTTGAGCCTTGTTCATACATGCATTTGTAAACCGCCTTATAAAACCACTGTGGCAAAATAATTTTTTTTTTTACAAGTTAGTGAATGGCAATGGGGGATGAGCCGTGTTCACATATTAAGTTTGTAACCTGCCTTAAAAAAACCACCGCAACAAAATAAAAACCATTTTACAAGTTAATGAATGGCAATGGGGATAAAAAAAGAATCTGTAAACAACAAAGGCCAGCAAGTGTACCAACTTATCCGTGTGTTGTAAGATATACGAATGTGAAGTGCTCTAGCCATATTTCATTGTATTTTGCTTCGGCAGTTATTTTCAAGGCAGTTTACCATGTAATGTGTGAAAGCGGCTTTACTCAAGCTAGCTGAACGCCAGACCTAGCTCCCCAGACCTTCTTTTATCTTTGCCTGGGAAACATAGTCAGAGATGTCATCAAACCAATTAACCTTTGCAACTGGAGTGCAACATCATTCTAGAAGGAGAAAATTGGCTCAAATTCTTTGTGACAGATAGACTAAGCTCCCCTCACGTCTTGGTTGACACATGAATGGATGACTTCATTTAATGTTTTCCCCTTTTGATTAGAGCATCTTGACTGCAAAGAGGCAGACAGGCATTAAAACATGCGCTTTTAAGCCGAGTTTACTCCCTTCTGGCTCTTAACAGATCATCTTGTCTTTTACCAAGATGCTGTGGGAGTTGTGAGACAATAGTCTTAAGATACCTATCAATGATTGATCCAGTCAGGCATTGTTCTATACAGAAAGGAGAATGGGAGGTCATGTGCAAAGAATGGAGGATAGTTATCATTCTGTGATGCCACAGATTTCTCCTGTATCCATTCTAAATGTCAAGATTTACATGTCTGCATCAAAATGGTGAATACAGAGAAAAACTAGATGGTACAATCTGCTCCGATAAAATCCCTTTTAGATCATTCATTTACATGTCTGGTTATACATTCCTTTTTCATGTCTTACATACTGCTAATCTGCATCTTTAATAATAATCCATAGTCAGTTTAATTTACTAAATTTCAAATAAGACCCCCCCCCTCCTACCAAATAATCAGATTACTTGTACAATCTAGATGTTGATCCAAATTTATCATAACCAACAACAACAAACAAAAATTTTAGTGAGCTAATGCTATACAGACTGCAATATGCAAAAAAGGCCGCATAATATTCATGCTGATGTATACGAGTGAAAGCACATAACTGAATCTAGATGTGTAAACATAATGAAGTAACAGGGTGAAAACAACTTCTATGAACTACAAAAAATATTACAGAATGAATACACAGATTTCAGTCTATTGTATCAAAGACATTTACACATCGTCTCATCATCAACATCAACATCACTATCTGATCAATATAGCAAACAGGCAGCATGCAATGCAATAGTTTGTTAGTATTTTCATGAGCTGAAGAGGAGGATTCAAGTAAACACTTAAAGGGAAAGTTCATCCCGAAGATTACTTGAGTTTAAAAAATGCAGAAAAAATAAAGAAAAATATTTGCGAAAGTTTGGACAAAATCCGTTAAAGAATAACGGAGTTATGGACTTTTGAAGTTTTGATTTTGTGACGTCACATGCGAGCAGCTCCTCCATTATGTAATGTGATAAATATTCCATAAAACACAGTTTTCTCAGAAAATTTAGAATATTTTCGTCTGTGCATTTGATATATTGTCAGAAATGTTATTCAATACTAGATTCTGAAAAGAAACAATATTAATTTATCGTGGAACGTAAAAAAAAATGCGAATATATGGAATATTTATTACATGACCAATGGGCAGCTGCTCGCATGTGACGTCACGAATCCAAAACTTTAAATACTCATAACTCTTTTATTATTTGACCGATTTTCATCAAACCTTCGCCAATATTTTTCTTTATTTTTTCTGCATTTTTTAAACTCAAGTAATCTTCAGGGTGAACTTCCCCTTTAAATGCCAAATTTTTTTTTTTAATTTGTAGAATATTGTAATAATAAGAACCATAAATATAGTCAAGAATGTATTTGCAAAAAGCACAGAATCAAGTTTTTCTTTTCTTAAGGGGCACACTATTTGATAAAAATGCAATCCTATCAATTTAATAAAATGAATATCAATTTCATTACTAATGTGTTGGGATGTATTTCTTAGGGCATCATAATGACAATGTTCTAATAAAATCTTCAAAGGCAAGTATCATTTATATTCAACTTATAATTGTAGCAAAGAAGTAGAAAAATTTAAAAAAAATTTTGCTTGGACCCTGAGCAGTTTAAATCATGTTCAGGGAAGCAATTTATACTTAACCCCTTCTGTATTGTTGGTGGCAAATGTCAACCCAACAATATTATTCTACTTTGAATTTCTACTGAATAAATCATTGTTTCCTCCCTGAAACAATGACGTATATCCACCATGAACATGTTCCAAAGGTATAAGCTAAATTCATGATTGAAACAAACAATGAAAACCCTCACTTTGACTCTTAAAATTTTCTTAATGATAACTGTTTAAAAACCTTGTAAGACAGAAGGGGGTTGAAATACTTTTAACACTGAAAAAGCATATGTAAGAAAACTGTCAAGTTATCAAGTTATTAATATGCATGCAATACTACAATTACAATACCTTTGGTGTTTAAGGTACCAAGTCTCTTCCAGAGAACTGCGTGTCAAAGGTTAAAGGTCACCAGGGTGGAAGGTTAATGCAGCAAGGGCATAAATAGGATAAGTAGGGAGTATAGGGTTAATGCATGAAATTATTTAATTAAGCAATCCAATAATTGTTATTCTCAGTCAAAAATGCATATTATATAGTGGTTATAAGTTATTGGGGTTAAGTAAGACCTATAACAGCAATATTAGTCACAGGTTATATTTGATGAATGACTTGATTTGTTTAATTTATATATGGACTGGTTATTTTTACCGATCACAAATTTTTTCATACACTATTGTGAGAAATACTGATAGTGCATTAATACTCAGTTGTTAGTTATGATGTAAATGTACATGTATTCACCCAATTGTTTCCGTTTGGTTTTACTCTTTTTGGAAAACAGCTTGTCTGTAGGAAAGAAGATTTATCAAAATAAACTAAATATTTTAGATATCATGCTAAATATTCCAATTTTACAAGATGTCTTTATCAATTGCAATAATTCAGGTATTTAAATTCCTATGTGCATATATACCTTTACATTCATGTATCCCAGATAATTTGTAATGTGTATTCACAAATCTTAAATTTGTCAAAAGGCTAATATATTTAAAGATATAAGGAAAACAACTGAATAATTTAATGAAATTGGTAAGTGATAAAGTAATAACTGCTGATAACAATATAAATTTACGCTAATGATATATCTAATGAGTACTAAGTATGGTATACTAAATATATCTTCTTCTAAGTAACTACTTAATGCATGTACACTAAAATGTGCAAAATAGCTATAGTTTGAATAGGCCTTTGTTCTAGGTACATGTATCAAGATGATCCAATGGCTTTCAAAATATTTTTGAACCCTGCAATAATTATTTTATAACTTTTGTGTCATCTGTGCTATAAGGTCTTGTCATTCATGGGACAAAGTTCCAGGCAAAAGGTTTGAGGTCAAATATCACAGAGCACAACCATTTTGTGATGGGGGTCATCGTCATGTTTTGTTCGGGAGGGAGACAAGTTTGAGGTAGGTAGATGCATTATGGGAATGTGCTGTTCTTTCTTTCTGATAAAAACAAAATGGTGTGATTTTTCAGGAGCATTACCAAGGAGCAATTTGACCTCCAAACAAATCTATAACCATGTATAAGGAAAACATAAAAAATGGAGATACACAGCTTGTTCATCATACACACATCTAAAAATCCATTTTATTTGGGATACTATTGTAGGAACACATTTCTTTAGGACACAATAAAAATACACCAGATGAATCAACTACAATTAATTTACAAAATGATCAGCAATAGACTATTTGTTGGTTTTTTTTTCAAATCGAGAGGGACTCAGGAAGGGTATTTGATTTGAACAATGATCAGGTCACATATGACAAAGTCAATTTGAAACATAATTTGGGAAAGGACACCACATATGTAATTTTTGCTGGAACAATAAAGGACATGGATTCAATATTTTGTGACAATCATGGACATCACAAGTCATGATGTTCACATGACAAATAGGGTCACATAGTTTACAAAATTGCACCAAAAATATAACACTCAACTTTTGAAAGTTTCTTTTCCCAATTTCTTTACGGCACACACATGAGACATATTCAATTTTTATATTTGACAGCTTTGATATGAAAACATGTTCCCAAAAGATAAAAAGATTTTGCAATGTGAAAATGAAGTTAATTTTCCAATTAAACTAAACTGCACCCAAATCAGGATTAATCGAAACATGATTAGTTTTAACCCAGAAAAGAAAGTAAAGAGAATGAAAATAAAATGTTGAACTCACTGCAAGTAAAGAATGTAATATCACACAATCCATTGAAATGAAAATGATATCACATAAAATAAAAAGGAATGGATTATTTGTTAAATGATGTGAGAGTTGATGAAAGAAAGATAAATAATGTGTTTCAACTTACCATGTTTTGGCGGACCTTGGTTTTGCTCACTGTCATTATCAGGATCAATATCCTCTGTAACAACAAACATTTAGACAAATATTAAAAGTTTTCAACAAATTTGTAAGGATGCATACCTTTTATTCAAAATGTTGAAAATAACAACAGCATTCATATTTCTAATAAACATAATAATAATTTGACTGAAACCCCATCAACTATACTGTACTTGCTTTGAATAAGCCTGAAAATGATTGTTTTTTTTCACACTTAAAGCCTTTTTACCATGCATTTGACCTCATCAACAACTTTTTAAACAATCATCAAACTACAGCACTAAAAAAAAATATAGGGAGAGCTCAAGGAAGAACTTACTATCCTGCATCTCTAGTTTTACTAAATTTATTTATGTCAAGTTTAACTGCACAAAGAAATGCATTTGCTCTCCATTTAATAGTATTTAAATACACAAGATAATACCCATTCCATAATTTTGCAATTTCATCTTTTTACACAATGCACGAGATGAGATGCATACACTTCTGCAAATTGGCAGTTGCCATGGAAACCGTGTATTACCTGCTTGTGTGATCCAGTCTAAGTAGCCTCGAAGATCCTCCTCTATCTGCTGCTTCTCTCTTAGCTTCTGGAAAGCTCCTCGCGCTTTGGCCTTTTCTCTCTCCTTGGAAAATTCCCTGTGGGGGGATTGAAGCAGGTAAGAATTACAAAAGATGCTGGGGAGACTTATGGCCTTATCAAAGCAATGATTCAGGCAGTCTACTGTAATAACAGCCATGTAAGAACACAGAATGAAATGATGATATATTGATATTATCGGCTGAGAGAAGTGATGAGGCAAAATGCATTTCCAATGATCCATTACATCAGCAGTAACAACAGGAGGGGTAAAACTAGGGCGAGGTAAAACTTGATGAACAAGGTGTATTACCGTAGAACTCCTTTTCTCTCGTGCATAAAGCATTTATTCTGCCTTGGGCATGACATTTGTTTCCATGAAGAGATTTTTTTCAGAAAGGAATCACTGATACTGTTTCTTTTTAATTTGTTTTATAACTTTCTGTACAAGAGAATTCACAATCAATCTACAAATGAAATGAGAGAAAAAAAATTGTTATGTCATCTGCCTTGCAAGAAAATAAAAGATACTTTATGCACAAGAGACTCCACAGTCAATCAACAAATTTTCATATTCCTATCCTCCTTTGAGAGGAAATCAAATATGCCATCTCTTAAACAGAAAGCACAGAATAAGAACAAACATGTCACATCTCAAGTTGAGTCTGAATAGTTATATAACTGACTTATCACCAAAGCAAGCACAAATATCGCTTGTTGAGAGACAGAATAGCGTTAACTCTGAGTGAAAGGGAACATCCTTCTGACTCTTAGCATACAAAATTTTGATTCTGAATGAATAAAATGTGGATCATATTCAATACTGGCTGTTTCACTTTTCTATCCTAATTTCAACATCATCTAAGCTACATGTATGAGTAGCAAAGCATGCATATTTTTCATTATACAGGGTGAGTCAATAAATAGGAAACCCATATTCAAGCCCCGATATTTTAAAAACAAAGCAAAGATCACTGAAATATTTTATAATGGTATAGTTTATAATGTATTCTTCAATTTGATAGGCTGCTCATCAAAATGGGATCATGGATGACTGAGCAATGGCCATTTTTATAAAGCAGGTTAAAATCGTCTTTGCCCAAGTTTGGACTACATGGTTCTGGGGTGACTTTCATTATTTGTGAGGTCATTCAAGTGGAATGGAGATCATTCAACCAACCTTGGGTTGACCATTCCTTTCATTAAAAACTTGGACAGAGGCAAATTTGACCTGACTCAGATAAATGTTACTGTCCTGCTGTCCATGGTCAGATTTTAATGATTAAGGTATCAAATTAAAGGAATCATGTTAGGCTACATTGTGAGTATATTTGATTAAATATATATGTATTGATTGCAACAATATTTAGGGTTGAATCCTGGTTTCCTTTTTATTGACTCACATTGTATTTGGGGGCAATCATGGTATCATAACCCTTGAAATTCACTGTGTGGCTTATAAGCATGTTGTACAACTCTACCATTACCAAACACAGCTGGCTAGACGGTTTAATGTTTCCCACTCACACTCCTCACATACCATGATTAGTGCAAACATTAGATGGCAGGCAGTTGCATGATAGGATATAGGGCCCATGACATTTATGCTTAGGTTTCCCTGAAATGCTCCATGATTCTAGAGTCATCACACAATATTTTTCTTTCTCTCTCTCTCTCTCCAATCTTCCCTGAAATGCTCCATGATTCTAGAGTCATCACACAATCTTTTTCTTTCTCTCTCTCTCCAATCTTCCCTGAAATGCTCCATGATTCTAGAGTCATCACACAATCTTTTTCTTTCTCTCTCTCTCTCCAATCTTCCCTGAAATGCTCCATGATTCTAGAGTCATCACACAATCTTTTTCTTTCTCTCTCTCTCTCCAATCTTCCCTGAAATGCTCCATGATTCTAGAGTCATCACACAATCTTTTTCTTTCTCTCTCTCTCTCCAATCTTCCCTGAAATGCTCCAGGATTCTAGAGTCATCACACAATCTTTTTCTTTCTCTCTCTCTCTCCAATCTTCCCTGAAATGCTCCAGGATTCCAGAGTCATCACACAATCTTTTTCTTTCTCTCTCTCTCTCTCCAATCTTCCCTGAAATGCTCCATGATTCTAGAGTCATCACACAATCTTTTTCTTTCTCTCTCTCTCCAATCTTCCCTGAAATGCTCCACGAATTGAGAATCCTTAAACAAATTTTCCTCACTGTAGGTATTATAACTGCAATTCTATAGATATACATGTCTTTTTACATTAGATATAAGGAAGATTTGGGCAATTTTAATCTAGCACAATTGCCAGCTATGTGATTCCACATGGAAAGAAAATCCAAACAAACAACGTAGAAGTTCAAACTCATTTTCAGTTATAAGAAACAAAAAATCAATTTCAGAGACTTCATTGACCAAGGTACACACCTCTTCCTTGTCTGAAATAATAATTTTTTGACCTTAAAGGCTTACACTTCAAGCATTTACAGTATTTTTTTCTTCCATATTTTAGAGACAGAAGGTTCATCTCTTAAACATTTTTAGAACTAAACACTAATGCATGCAAAGAAAAGTCATAAGTACTGTGGAATAGCCAAGCTATAAGCCCTAGCTGAAATCATTGTGAGATCATGCACTGTGCTTCATATCCGCACTGCACATCAAGGGCCTAGAAAGTCAAACATCGTCCAAACTGCAAGCTCACATAACATCTGAGGTCTCTTTGCTTTGCAAAAGATAGCACAATGTTTCCTGGCTACAGGCAAAATGTGTAATGTCAGACTGAAATAGAAATCAAAGTATGACATGACTCAGTCTATATGCCAGCATTAGGCTAAGATATGATGATGTGAAATCCATGAGGAATAGTTACATATCTCTTCAGCATGTTCACTTACACATGATTATACAAGAATGTTTTAACGTCTTAATAGTGATAAGATGCCTCAGTCACAGTGGATTAACATCACAATTAGATGATCACTTTTATGCCTCCAAAGGCTCCAAGTGTCATAAGAACTTTTAATGAATGAACTTTTAAGACTAAAATATTGAGTCTGATTCTAAGTGTTATTGATAAATTAGAATTCAATATATTTGACGATAATAAACTTCACAATACATATACTTAGTTATGTTCCAGTAAGAAATCCTAAATATTTGAGTCTAGACATAAGATTAGAGTACTCAGAAAAATTCTGGAGCAGGATTTGCTGCCTACAATACAGAAAGTATTAACATATATTACATGTCTCAGGATGTAGTATACAGAGTATACAGGCATATCACTAATTGTGATAACATGAAATCCATTTTTCAAAGTTTCTTTGTTCAAGAATACCTGGGGTGTGTTTCACAAAGAGTTAAAGTCGCACTTAAATTCCTAGTTGCGTGCGTTATATGACACATCACCGCATTGGTCAGATCATGCTCAGGGGCCGTGCGCTATTGGGTAATCTACCAATGAGATTACGCGTTTAATACCATAAACGCATTGGCACTTACGCATGACTTTAAGTCAAACTTAACTCTTTGTGAAACACTCCAGATTGATTAACTGGGTAATTTTGGTATACAGTTTTCATTGATTTTTTTTCTATGTTCCAAAGTATGCTATGTACAGGATGGTGTACAATACAGAGTGTAAAATCCATTTGAATGTTCCTGTGTTATCAGCTGAAAAGTTTACAGGTTATCTTAATAGTACTAGGTTGCTTCCATCAGGAACAAGGTAAACAAGATATGTATCACCTTCAAGTAGTCATACCTAAAAAATATTATCTGTTGAGATCCAGAAGATCCTTTAATACAGAGTTAACCCATAGACTATGGGAACTGGGTGTCTCCTATATCAAGCCTACGAGAGTTAAAGAATTCAGTAGTCAACGAGTTAATTCCCTTCTGGCTCTAACTGGACATGTTATGATTGTAAGGAATTTATTGTATTTTGCCTCCATAATTACATGACTGATTAATCTTCTAATGACAGCAATACGTGTTTCATTCAAAAATAATAGACTAGCTTCATATCTCGGTTAGATAACAAGTCCATATCTGGGCTTATACTCTGTTCAAATTATGCTAGCATCATGCTAATATAATACAATATAAAATCCTTTCTGCGCATGTTCCACATGTACTTTCTCACTGATTTACTGATTACTTCAGTCGTGATATGTCACTTCAGTCGTGATATGTCGCTTCAATCCACAATAGATTAACATCTCCTGTTGATTAACATATGAGGAACATGTCTCCGCACTTGTCCAAAAAGGCTAAAATATGTTAAAAAATAATCAGTTCTTGTTCCCAACATAATTACTAGCTTGATCAAATATTCAAGTGTCATATGTTGCTTAAATTATGCAGTGTTGAACTATATTCATATCTGTGTTAGATGCATGTCACCAGGCTTTTACTATATATACATTCTATAAAGTACACTAGCATCATGCTACAGTATGATGATGAGCAATCCATGCACATGTTCCCCATATGATTAACTGATTAATTAACTGAGTATCTTAATAGTGGTGTGTTGCTCCCGTCGAACAGCATTAGTCTAGATTCAGATTTCATATAGATAGGCGTATGTACGATACACTGCGCGTTTCCCACACGGCTACCTAGTTAATTACTAATATGTGCTTCATTTACAGTGTTAGCCAGGATTGTTATATTATGTAGTGTAGATATCGTTTGCTGAAAATTCAGGTTGTTCTGTGCAGGGGTGGGTCCAGGATTTTGTAAAAGAGGAGGCACAATAGTTGGAAAATTCCTGACAAGCAAAAAAAAAAAAAAAAAAAAAAAGGTCAGCTCAAAAGGGAGGCACAAACTTGGAGTTGTGTACTGAAGGTATGCCACTTGGGTTTCAAAATCTGGCACTGGTTCTGTGTTAAGGGATTGGAGTTACACCCTTAGAACTGTGTTTGGGTTTAGTTTGTAAGATCATCCTTTCAAAATATAATATTATACAGTCCATAAATCAACATCTACATAGCTGATTGCTAGAAAGGCATTAACTCTGTGTTAAATAATCGTCAATGCCCTTCTAGCTCTAAAAGGATGGTATTCTTTCTTTTATGACTATCATGATTCAGTGATTATTTGAACAAAAAGAAGAAAAAAGATAAACATGTATTCTGCATGCCTGGATGGGGAAATCATCCTTATTTCAGACAGAATCCATTAAACAGGGATTTCCTTTAGTGAAGATGGTGGAGATATCTGTGGCAGAACCTATCAAGCTTTAAAGATAAAGATGAGTATTGGTCATGCCATTATTACATTGCGAAAGAAAATGTCTGTAAATTATTGGGAAATGTTGATTACAAAGTACAAAACAAGATTTGTGTATTGTAAGGTTTTTGAAACATCAAAATAATAACAAATCCATTCAATTTTGCCAAAAATTACAAGCAGTAAAAAGTGCTACACACAGATATGCATAAATGGGACTACACACACACACATATGTGGCATAAAAATTTGGTTCAAAGTTTTTGATCAATTTCTTGTTATATGTGAAATATGAGAGTATTTCAAGATCAATCCTTTTCATTTGATATTGTTCCTATGATAATCTTCTACACAGGAATCAGAAGAATGAGAAAGCTTACAAATTATCTTTCATCTTCACCACAACTAAACTTCTCTTTACATCATTATCTCTGTGAGAGTTCACTCCAAAGTAGGTGACATGCCATTATATATAGAACACATTATCAGTTTCCTGATTAATCCTTAGAATTGATAGGTGCTGAATTATGATTTGAAACTTTTATGCTGCCCAACAAAGCAGCTAAACCTTTTGAATAGTGTATTTTTCTCTATAAGGTATAAAATTGGCCTTTTATCTATGTATTCTGATTTGACATTAAAATATCAAATGTTTTTAAAAAGAACCATGCAAGTGTTCTAGTTCGTGTTCCATTTTTGAAATACAGAAAGATCATCAGAGCCTGTGATGAATATTGAAGAGACACTGACCAAAAATGGAGATTCAATTCCATATTCTCACTTGAATTCACATCTGGATGAATTGAAATATCATAAATATGTCATTAAAGGTTGAATTATTTGATGCATAAATGTATTATTCATGGGCCAAGGTTGCTTGAGTTTACAAATGAATACAACTTCAAATCACTATTTGATTCAGGGCTTTAGAGTAATTTGATTTTTCATTGCCAGTTACATGGCCAACCAAATTGGGATGGACATGTCCATAATCTGAAGAAGAAAAAAAAACAGAAAGTGGATCAATCATTTATAAGATAAAATATGTTTCTTTGTCTTTATCCATCTGTTGGTTACACAGTAAAGCAGAGTATTCTGAATTTTTTTATATTTATTCTGAATCATGTACTGCATAAATCACAAACTATAATAAAGTTGGAAATGTCCCGGATTTTGCACCTGTTCCTTGTATCAAATCCCTTGATGAAGTAAACATGAACTTTTGAGTAAAGAAGAATATTACTATACTAATTTTTGGCCTAGATTAGAATTGAATTGATGTAGTTGTGGATGTATGTTGAAGCAATTCATTTATTCTCACACACCATGATTCACAATTAATATGGTGGGCTAAAAGCAGCAAAAAATATTAAAAAATAAAGCGTTTTTCAAAATTTCAAGGAATAGAATTAAAACCCCCTCAACTCTGGATCAAGGTATGACATTTTACTGCATAGTATATCTGGAACATCGAGGTGAGGGTAACACTAAAAATATCTTTAAGCATTAATTTATATTTACAATCCTCTAAACTCGTAATCTTTTGGGAGGTGGATTCAATGAATGTGTATGAGATAATTTCAGTACCTCCTTGAATTAGGCCAACTTCAAATTATCTTTGCTTACAAACTTTAAAAGTTTGCAGAGGATTCCGAAAGAGCATGCATTTCATAGGGAGATGTGAGTTGCTCTAGCGGTACTGTCAGCCGTTAAGGTCAGCTCTATTCTTGCCTACAAACTGACTCTGATTGGACCTCGGTTTGAAACTGAGCCATCTCTTTCAGATGGTAACGTTTAAAAGTCGGTACCCAGATATAAATAATCATATCTGATTGATACAAGTCTGTAAAAACTTAATAACACACACTTGTGTGTCATCACTCTCTGAATGTCTTTACAAATTATACACGGAACATCTAAAGGTTGCTTGTATGTACAAAAAGAGTATGCACAACTTTGCATTGTCAAAGAAACATGTTTTTCAATTAAATTGTTTACAATTTTAACCACAAATGATTGAAACTCACAAACAGCCTTTATTGCTATATGGTCTGCATTCTCTTCAGTTTTTGCATTTTGCAAATGAAAAGCTACTTCAGAATAGTTTTGAACAACTTTGACTCAAAGCCAAAAACATAACAAATATGTTTGGAGTAACAGACCAGGGTTGGAAAAAAATCATTATTTAAAAAAAAAATGAGATCAGATTTATTTGACTGAAATCAATTTTTTTTTTTTTTTTTTAGTTAATAGCCCTAAATGTTGCTCCAACAGAAAAGAAACAGATTTTTTTGTTAGATCTAATATCAGGCATTATTTTGAGTACAAAAACTCTCACTTGGATGAATTTTTTAGCCCCAAAATAAAAAAATAAAACAGTCATTTTTGAGTGATTTTTGGTTGTATCAGCAAAATCAAGAAAATTACGTAATTTTTTTCCTTTTTTTAATACAAATTATTTCAAAAAATCAAGGTGATTTAAACTGCAATTTAAATCATGATTTAAATCAAGGTGAAAATCATGCCAACCCTGTAGCAGACTAACTATACAGTGGATAAAATTAGAACATTGATTATTGTCCAAACAGCTGCTTTGAAATTGCTGTACCATTAAACTACTGGAGCTATGGGAACACTTCCAGAGTATCACACGGGTCTTGGAGATATCTCGAAATTTAAGTACTTCTCTTTAACAGCTCGTGAAATTTAATAAGTAACAGCATCCTTGCTGGTGACAAGCAATTATAGAAGTATAGAAATATTTTCACAAGTTCCACTTTAATTATTGTGGTTGTTTATTCTACTTGGTACTTTATTTTCTCCTTCTTCTTTAGAGATATATAGCATTGAATTACATTCAGGAGGTGAAAAGAAAAAATACAGGAAACAGAACTTTTAATGTTATTTCACTGTTCAAATTCTTCTTAACCACAACATAGTCATTTGATATCTTATCAGTAGGGTGTATGTTATTTAAAATGTAACTGATAGCTTTGATGCAATTAAGATTACTTTTTGGCAGATGTGGTTTTCATTAAGTTCAAAACAGTAAATATTTTATAAGGAACTGCATAAAAGTTTATCTCCAAATATATTTTTAACATTTCAAATATCTAGTGGATCAATATTTTCATCCGGCATGGTATTGCATAGTAGACTTATAAAAATTCAGCAAATACTAGCACCACCTCAAAATGATAATAAATTTCATATGTATAATAAAGATAATGAATTAATTGTTTGACAAATCCATCACATATTTACCCCTGTTGAGCGGATAAGAAATATCAACTTCAACATCGCATTAATAAAACTAAGTAGATATGACCTTGTAAAGTTAAAAGCATGTATCTTAATATCTTGTTTCTATTAAGTAAAGAGGTACTAGATACTACAGAAGTAAAATATAGCATTGAAGTAAGATCGAAGGAATAAAAATCACCCCAAAAAACTATGAGCTGACTGGCTGAATAATGGATAACACAACTATATGCAAGGCTGTACTCTCTGTATCCTTGCCAAGTTTCACATAGTGTATTCTAGTAAACAGCACTAAATTCAATAGTAATAATAACAATAATAATAATATAGAGTATTTGTAATGCGCCAACTCCACATGACTAATGTGCTCAAGGCGCAATGGAGAAGAAAAAATTTACACAAAAATACAACCCCCCCCCCCAAAAAAAAAAGAAGGACAGAATAACTCTGCATCTTCTCATTTTTAAAACTTTTTTTGTAACTGTACATAGCCTTTAACACAACATATTAAGACAGAGGCAGATCCAGAGTTACAGGGAGAATGTTCCCCCCCCCCAAAAAAAAAAAAAAAAGAATTTAAAAAATAAATAAATAAATAATAATAAAAAAAATCTTCCTATACTTAATGCTCATGTATTTTCACCTCTCCCTATCTTACTTATATGTGATTATGAAGACATACTTCTTCCATCATAGGACATATTTTTTCATCCCCACCAAACATATATCTATACTTTACACACACATGTGACCCTGCCTGCTTGTAAGAGATTTTGGAAACATTCTAGTGCCCCTGCCCAGTCAAAGAAGCCTTGATCTGCCACTAGAATATTTGAATAGGAGGTGAAACTGAAATGTAAAGTTAGAGTGACTTACCCACTGAGGACACCAAGAACCAGGTTGAGAACAAAGAATGACCCAATGATGATCAGACTTACAAAGTAGATGAATGGCCACCAGGGACCAGCACCATCATTGATCTGAAACAAGATGGAAGGAAATAATTACAATCAATCTTTCCTTACAACATTCTATTAATTCCCCAACAGAGCCACTAAGATTTATAGCAATTAAAAATCATGAGCTGTAAAGAGTCAATAAGCTTTAATTCTTTGTTCAATGTTAAATTGAGCATATATCTTATGTGAACAACCTCTAAAATACATGAATCTGTATCTGTCTAAGTAAGTATAAATAAATGGCAATCCTTAGTCTGAACATTACTGTACTTCTGCAATTCTAGGATGGGATTTGCCTCTGATGGCACGGAATAGGATAGTTTTCAGAGATTTATGCATGACATGAGTATATTCCTCTCTACTTGCCATTTAACATGAAAACTGATAGTCAGCTATTTATGGCTATAGGAGATATATCTCATTCTGCAATTTAAATGTACATTACTAAAGAGATAAAGATAATTCTTGAAACAGATTTAGGTATATGGATTGTAAGTCTATTCACAAAAAAATAACCCCAAAATACATATCAAACTTAGGAATGAAACAAATAAGTGAAATTTAAGAATTAACCATTGATCATTTGTTTTACACAATTGGTGTCAATGCTGGCTGCAATATTCAAAGGGGATACATAACAACAGATGAATATCATCATCATCCGCAACCTTTGAGTTTGCAGTCCCTTATTCCATCTATAGTAAGAGGATATTAACCAAATTTACTTCATAAAATTTCTATTTCAACAAGATATTGCAGCTTGTAACATGGAAAAACCTAAAAGCCAGGCATATATTTCAATCGAAATATAGTGTGATTACATGGGAAAACAAAAGGTGGATTAAAAACTTATAACACTAAATTCATTCAATCCTTAGAATGAGTGTTAAAAATGACTGCATTATTACCAAAGAGTTTGTGATTTTTTTTTCCTTTTCATGTTTACTATGACAAACCGTCCTATAGCAGAGTGTCATGGAGCTCACAGGAATAAATGATTAAAAAAGTTTCAATGCCTGGGATGTTTACAATTTGTGGGTGATACAATTTTCTTACAAATTACTCTCTGATAACACCACCTTCTCCTTTGTCTCTTGCAACACTTGTAAGTTAATCTTAGTTACCACCAAAGGAAAGGTTGAGCACTACTCTGTCTCCATCCTCTCTTATACCCACTCTGTCTACCATCTTCCCTTGAAAATCAATGGAAAGGCCGTCTGATAGGAGCACATTCTCTCTGGTGTAGCATCGGCAAACACAGCCCAAGATCACGGCAAACACTAATCCTGATGATTAAATCCTCATCATCAGATAATTTCCTTTCTTTAGAGGATGGAGCTTAGATACCCTGGGGTGGGGGAGGCTGGGTGTGTAATGTGCTACCCCGACAAAGGTCATACAAGTATTCATTTCTATGTTGAAAACAAGACCGTCTATCTTGCAAGATGTAGGCCTCAATGTTAAGCTTTGTGATTCGTCATACTCACTATCAACACATATGGGAATATCATCAAAGCTCTCATACATAGATATGTTCTGGAGTGATTCTAAGGAATATAATACTACTGCGGTACTGATGTGTTTCTCTGACTTTTCTAGAATATACTTGGATCTATTTTGCATCACAACTACCACATTAAAATAAATAACAATTATGAATTTGATTTTATAGCGCGTGATACAAAAGTGCCACTTAGCATTCAAATCAAGCTCTTTTTCTATTCATCTCTTTCTTTTTCTTCTTCTGTTTCATCCTAATAATATCATCACTATTGTTTTACACTGCTTACTGCTCTGAAACAGCCACATACATTTCAAACTTGACTTCTGATTGCTAAAACTATTTAAATAACTTCTATCACCACTTCTTTTTTAATTATTCTTTTGTTCTACCAATGACATTTAAATTTCCACTGAGTAAAAATTCTTGGGAAGGTGGGATTTCAGTCAATCAAGCAAGGCAACACAGCCATATCTCAATCCACAAAGGCATGTGTTTCTCCATGTAAGAGGTGTAGATTATGCACCAAAGTAGTTAAGAGTTATGACATACAACATCCATCACTGATGCCACATAGCAAGATTCTCTCCCTCAAGAATTGATCTTTCTCACACATGCAAATGACGGATTAATAACCAAACAAGTTGAAAGACCTTACACTTCCCCCAAATGCCTGAAATAGATTAATGGGATTTATGATGAAACTGCTCATTTGAGAGGTCTATTTGCACTTAAAAATCTTTTTTTTTTCTTGTTCAGATTTTTAAACTGAGGAGACGTAGTTGCATTCATCTTGTTTACATATATATATATATGTAGTCACAGGCAGATTTAGGGGTGCAACCTGCCATGCCACCCCCCCCCCCCCCCCCCCCCCTTTAAACCTAATGTGACATTCCTTCAATTCACAAAAAGGAAAAAAAAAGGTATCAGAGACTTTAATAACTCTACCCTCTCCCCTCTTTTACAGAATCCTGAATCTCTGAATATACAGTCGAACTTGCTTTAGTGACCACCTGTATAGAAAGACCAACTGTTTTCTGTTTTTCTTGTGAGCGGTCTTTATATACAGGTTTTACCATACATTTAGATAGTTTCTGTTAACATTACTACCAATGATTGCACAACATACAGTAGCCTAAACAAATAAGATTGGATGGAGCAAATTAGAGCAAGATCTCAAGAGGGAAATCAATCATCAGGAATTAGAGTATTCCACTTTGGTTAAAGTAGAGCTTAAAGGTCATGTAAAGTTTTGGTAAGCCCTCAAAAACTGTTCGTCAGATTTCTTCAATTTTTGTTGATAAATAGCAAGATACTAGCAATACTAAGACACTGTGAAGATTTCGCCTCCTAAAGTTTAATATTAAACAAATAAGAGGCAAAAACTAATTTATGTGACAGGCACGTGACAGTATGTGCTATACACTGTAAACACACGTGTAAAACCAATGATGAGTAGCTACACACAGTGCACACACGCTGTCTCTATGCGAAGCCCAAAGATTGCTGAAAGCATAATGGTAGTGATCAAGCATTCCTTACAGATATTTACACTGAAATTCACCAGAAATCATAGATGGAATACCAAATGATCTCTTACAGACATCTTTTGATACAAGGAGAACAACATGAGATTATATTTAACATGTTTCTTTCCAATTTCCTTTTTGCTACCAATACTGTACATGAGCTTTAACCTCACTGTAAATTAACAGATATAGAAAGAAATATGAAAAATAAATGAATCTCGGAAGTTATGTCCATCCTCTTGTAGCGATACAATGGCAGCGATACAAACGGCAGTAATACGATAGCAGAGCAAAATGACAATATCGAAGCCTGATCAATAAAAAGACAGGAAGTGACAAAAACTTTTGACATAAGTCATTAAGTGAATACAGAAAGTACGTTAGAGCAGCTCAAAAGAAAAATGTTAACCCCTTTTGGTTATGCAGCCCTTTTTAAGATATGAATTATTTCATAATGTGAATGATATTAAATAATAATTGAATATATAATCCTAATGCATGCAGTGAATTAAATCAGTTATATTTCAATAAACTAGGGTAGACTATACTACAAATGACGGTATTCTTCCCTCATTACCAGTATCTAGGCTACATGAAATCTAGGCCATACTGATGTACTATGCACACGTTACTTGGAATTATGCATCTAATAAGGGAAGCTCAGTTAAATTAATGACTAAATTGGACAAACTAATGGCACTTTGCTTTTTGGAGAATTCTTACCGGCTTACCGATCCAACCTTTCACATCTCCCCTGTCATAAATGATGCATTTTATCTACTTGATAAATTATACTAAACACATGAACCTAGGGATAAGAAAACAAAAGGTCAGAATACTACACGAGGGATCTGTTGCATAAAGTGAGTAATATGATAACATCAGTTGAAAGAGCCTAACATCAAAGATGAAGGTCAAGACTTTGATGTAATGTGTTGAAAGGTGACTCTTGATCGTCTCATTTTTGTTTACTTATGTTGTTTCAGGTACCTTGGCTGTTTTTCTAGCACATTGAAGGGTGGATTCTGCTTGGCTAATTTCAGAATCTGATGCTGTTTCATATTGAAAAGTGGATCTTAACTGTCAAAGTATTCAACTTGTGCATCAGGGATCTGTATATTCAGCCTGATAAGTAATGTTACCAAAAACCAAAACCAGAAAAGTTGAAGCAGTTGATGACCCAGATACCCCACTAAGGCATGTAAACTGGGTATGTCCTAGTAGGTCTCAACAAAAATTATCAGCACCTTTGAGGTCAAGTTTAAAACTAAAAGTACAGTCCACAAACTAGAACAATGAAACAACAGAATAAAAGCTATCCACACATGGAATCAATAATAGAAGATCATTTTGTCTAATCAGCTGTTGAACTGAACGCAAGAACACCAGTCATCCTTGGTAGGTAAGAACACGACAACCAAAAAGTAAGGTGTGGACATGCCTTATGCTCAACATGAAAGGTTATTAGGAGAAAGCCACCTGGATTGAATGAGAGTAATTCATTATGGTCATGACTTGCCACTGATGCTATGATGACATTCTGAAGCACTATGGTCAGGAAAACAACACTTCATAGAAAAAAATAATGTACACTTATCAACTTTAATTAGGATAAAACTTAATATTCCATTTTCATATGATGAATTTCCCATGTAATCTCCGATTCAGTCTAAAAAAAAAAATCTTTGGAAACTGATAGTCAGCCCGAGGGATGTTACCTCAAACAAAAAATATAAAAAGACCACATCTGGTACAGATGCAAAGAACACGGCACCAAGCATTTTCAATCTTGTTACATTTTACATGTTATTTTTAAAATTATGTTGATATTATTTGAAAAGATACTATAATACTTTTTTTTACTTTAATAATGAATAATCTTTGCAATGTACCTCAAATTTTTAATTTGCAATTTTATTATTTGGGAAAACAAATTACAAATTCAAGAATAATTTCTTCATTTAACACATCATATTAATAATCATTTTCAATTACATGTGTAGTATCATTAAAAACATGCAGAATGCACTATCTATATCTATTCTACTTTCATATTTCCCTAGACTACTCTTGTCAGTCAGTCAGATAATCAAACCTATGTGTTGTTATCACTTACATCAACACTTACGTACAGGTATGAGACAGGACAGCCAATTTCTAATTCAACAGATTGTCTGTGGAACTAAAGCCTGATCATTCAACTCTACCATGTTTGTCTTCACATATTCATCACACAGCAAGAGCACTCATGCCATTGTCTGTTGCAATCAAAACTACTTTCGGTACTGTCACATGACGTAGATTTCTTTCTTCTCTCATGTTCTTTCTGTAGGTCTGTATCACTATCTCTAGTTCTATCTTCCTCTCTCCCTCTGTTTATTTTCATCTCTCAACTATCTAACCCTATTTCTTTCCCTTTTTCCATCTTTCGTTGCTCCACTCTCCTTCTCTAGAGCTTCTTTCTCCATCTCTCTCTCTCTCTCTCTCTCTTGCTCATTTCTCTTTCGATCTATATTTTACTGCTTATTTCTATCTCTCTCTCCACAAATGTATTACCTATTTGTCCTTTCCCCAACTCTCTCCCTCTCTCTCTCTTTCTCTCTTCCCTTTCATTTGCACTCCCCTTTCCTTTCTGCCTCTGTCCATCTCCCCCTCCCTCTTTCATTTGATATCTTCCCTTATATAATGCACATTTCCCTATAAATATAACATCGTAATTCTCTTGAATATAACCATCATAGGGATACCACAAATCCCATCACCACTACCACTTGATTATCTCCACATTCTTTCTGCTTTGCTGATACTGATAAAGATGATTCGAAATAGCAAAATTCCAGCATAAAAAACATCAAAACCCATCATTTTGAGGACTATAAGCAACGAGCAAATTAAAAGCCTATCGGTATCCCTACCCCTAAACCATTAAAAGCAGTGGGAGGGTTCAAACTACCACATAAGAGAGAGAGAATAGAAAATGATATTACACTAATTTTCTGAACAATAATGTTGAAATTCTTTCTATTCCCCTTACATTTTCTGCGATGAGGGAAAGTTGCTCTGAATCCCATTCTAATTCATTTTCAAAAGTTTTGGCATCACAAGTACCCTTGTAAAAGCATCATACTCATGTTGAATCACCCTTGTGGCCATTACTTCAAAGAAGTCCACTTAACCTAGTGGTTTCAAGTAATCCGCCTCCTATAAAAATGGAAACGGGCCTGCTGGCAATTGCTTTCCTTATTACTGAGTTTCCAGACAGTGTGTCATTTAAATATGAGATCAACAAACTACAGCAATTGCAGCCATCTCAGATTGCCAAACTGCAGCTACTCATAATATCCTGCTGAAACATGTGCTCTCCCTGGGGGGTAGTTATGTGAGCATGGGGACCTGTTCACATGAACATCATCATCCAACTCAAGTGTAGACTTACCTTGAGGGCCATTGGATAGCTGAACATATGTGATTACCTGGGGCAGCCAAAACTTAGTCCAGAACAACCACATGCTCCAAAAGAAAGAAACTTGGTTGCCCAAGACAGGCAACTTAATTGTGTAACAAGCCACTGTCCCAAAGCGAATGACATATCTGCCATTTTTAGACTATTCTGTTGTTTTGTCTTCACTCAGGTACAGACAAATAAATGTCAAACTTATGTCAAACTTGTGTAAGGTATCTACACCTAAAAAGATAGATATAGGCTTTTATTTACAATATAATTACAGTGTACATAATGTTTTATTCTAGGCAATCAAATTTGGACTTTGAGCAACCATAATATCAAAACTAGCCTTATTCTGCTGCATGACAGGGCAACTGTAAAATTAAATTTGTTTTGAGCATGGGCTATTAAGAGTTCTTCCTATGCCATAATACTGTTCCATACTTCAATCCTGTTTTCCATACTGCAGTCTTTCTCAAGCAAATATTATCAGTGTGAAGTGAGAATGTCAGGGATTTTATCCAGACATAGCTCTTTCAGTCTGCACGCACAACTCCATTTCAATGCACGTAATCCATTTCTACTACTAAATTACACGGTGAACAGTCTGTAACTAGACTCTTTAAATGAGTATAAATATAGATCTGTGCTGCATTTTATGTATTAGAGAGAGCTTACAGATAAAAAATTGGCTTACAGGGTACAATCCCATCTAACAAATAACCTAGGTATAATCTCTCATTTTCTACATGTTCATATTTTGGAAACTTCAATATTTAGGAGCATATAGATCATGCCAAATGGCAAACAAGTCCATCAATGAAAGATGAAAGTCAGTTTTTTTAAGGAAAGCTCAATCCCTAGGGACTATTTAAATAAAAGACTTCAAAAGTAATGGCTATAAAGATACCATGTTCAAAAACCTCTATTCTGAGTTTCATGTCTACAGCATCAGAGGTAATATCAATTAAATAAACACTACCCCCCCCCCCCCCCGATGTCAGTTTCACATGAATATCAATGTAAAATCAATCAATATTAGTGTTACTAATACATGTTTCTGAGAGCTGACAAGTGGAGTTATTTCCTGTGACTCATTACTCATTAATACCCTTCCATACAGAATTAAAATCAATTAATTGTAAACTATGGAAATTTGAAAAACAATAAATGTTGTCTTCTGAAGATATGAACATATCATTTTAAATCATTTCATCATCTAACATCATAATCAGGGGCGGATCCAGGATTTTGTAAAAGAAGGGGCAACGAGGCGGAAAAGTACACAATTAAGGGGGCAAAATTTTTCCATCGTAGTATACTTAAGGTATGGCAGTTTGGTTTCAAAAGGGGGGGGGGGGCACGGGACGGATTCCCCCCTATGTAAATCGGCCACTGATCATAATACCAAAAATAAAATAACTAGAGAAAAAAAAATTAAGTATTAATGCTGGAGTTCAACAGTTTCAATGATAAGAATATTCAATAATCTGTAAATATACTGTGTGTATTGGTATAAAATCTCATTAGTTAACTTCAGTCTCTTATGATGTAAAAGAGTAAGGTGACAAGAGGAAATCAGCCGCAGATTTGGTTACATAGCTGATTTAACAACTTTCTGATATTAACCCTGAGGTCACGTCAATATGATTAAATTCAATTAGTTATGTGAAATTATATATTTCTATCACAATCATTTTTCATTTTGAAATGTGAAATTCTGACATTTTGAAAGGGGGTATGAGTAAAAAATCAGGGGGCATATGTTTTGTGTGTACTTCGGTAGGTATGAAAGATTGGGTTTTAGAAGCATTTTAACATTCAGATATAGTTCACATAAGCTAACAAAGGTACCATATTGTACACCCTCAAATCATCTCCATTTACATCCCATGCCACACATCTATAACAAAATTAATCTATTGTGTGTAGATGTGTACAGAATAACATCTTTCAAATCATATTTTCAGATATTCTATCAGACAGTTGAACCACATTTGTTATTTTTTCCCCCTTGAAACAAAGAAATGTCTTGGGCTTTATCTCTCTATTCCATTATTCATAAGTTTCTATGTAACATGATCTTTCTCTATATTTTGCTTATTTCTATTATTTTGCACCCAGATGACTTCCCTATTCTCCTTAAATAAAATATATCATCTGTTTGGAGCCAGAAGGCTCTAATATAAGACAGAGTTAACGCCTTTATGGCTCCAAGCAGACAATATGATGTAATGAACATTCTGGAATAAATCTTTGTTCTTAGAAAATAACCTTTATGCAGCATAAAAACTGCTTTGAAAAAAAATCCAACACAGCTATCATTATATTTTGTTTTTTCTTTCTTTTTCCCCCTTCTCATTATAGTACATATAGTTTAAACAAGCCACATGAAATTGTGTGTTTAATTTAATTTAATTTTCTTTTTCTTGTTATGTTGCGTTTTTTTTAAATTGCAGTTAAGTTCAAGTCCTTTCAATCTCTACATTCAATATCAATTGATTGATAATTTTATATAAATCTGCTTTGCATTCAACTCATCAAGAAAACTGTGATGTCCAGCCAGCATCAAACCAACGTGCTTTCAGATTTTAATAGGATGCATGTAAGCCAAGCTCTGCAGTGAGCCCAAGCGCAGAGTGACTACTAATGCCCTGTGCTCTATGTGACGAGTGTCATGGGAGTTTGTATAAACAAGCAACTAGGAACCGATGGCCCACCCAGCCTCCAAAATAGGTTGGAGCTAAATGAATGGAACCTGTTACACACTCTTTGGCGGAGACAGTGGGTATTTGCTTGACTCTAGAAAGCAAATGTCATAGGGAAGGTTGTACGTGATCATTACAATCAGATTCCTGTTTCAGCTTAGATGAAGTAAAATCTTAAATGGGAGATAACAAGTTTTAATACTTGAATTGAATATGTATTTTGGCACATAATCAAATGGAAATCAGGTCAATACTACAAATTGTGTCAATAATCAAAATTTGAGAGCCGTTTATGAAATATCAAAATTGGCACTTTCTCAACTTAAACGGATAGGCAAGGCACATTCAAATTAACATGCTAACATCATGCCCATAAAATGAACCTTTAGAATGTTGCCATCATGTTTGTACTGATCATTGCCAGGACTCAGTAATATGAGATAAACCAAACTTATTTCATATTGTCTTTCTCTTCCAAGTGTATTTAAGGTATCATGTATTTGAATGTTCACTCAAAAAAAATTATATCTTCACAATAAAAACTGGTAATTTTCAGTACACACTGGACATTGACTGTATTGCCAATGGGAGGATCTCCCTATCAATAGTGATCTCAACTTTATAACATTCATCATATTCTTATTCTGTGTCTGACTTTCCTCAAATTCATCTTAAACTCATTTGATTCTTTATTTCTGCTTCAACTTGACACACTTTGTATGAAGATTTCATTTCCCTTTGAGGGGAGAGAGATGGGGTTTTCCCCTTTTCGTAATAAGACTGCATTACTCTCAATATAATGTATAACAAGCTGTGAAGTTCACTCGTCTTAGTGAAACTGCGAGGTACTGAGTCTGATATACACTGTAGGTAGACTTACTAATCCCTATAACTGAGTACTTCCGTCTTTCGAAGGATCATTCTACCTATACCAGACTTAGGTAGCTTAGCCAAACGTTGTGGCGCATAAAAATGCAGGAAAGACACATATGACAAAATTATTCAAAATCAAAATTTTATTCTTTAGAGGCAGAACCAAACTATTAGAAAGTAGAATTAGTATTTAGCTCTTTGAACACATTTAAGCAAAATAATATGAACATTTTAATTCAGATATGTCTGATTCTAATTTTAGAAGCACAGACAAAACTGGCAATTTTCCTCTTTGTGTCTTTCCCGCGTCTTTATGCGCCACTGCATTTTGCTAAGCTACCTTAGCACAACCCAATTCTAATGAGGTCAGTGAACTAAAAAGCTTGTTACACATTGTATTGTATCATCTCTATACATGGTTGCTAGGTACATGTACTAGGACGCTCTATACATCATACATATTATCTTAATGTATTCTAGCAGCCAGAGAGGCATTAACATATAATGTTCAACACAGGGTAAACAACTTTCTGGTGATCTCATTAGACAATATTTTTTATTCATACAACTGAAAGAACACGTTATATAATATAGTGATACTTCAGATTTGATACAAGCTTAAAACAGCTTTCTTCAAATTAGTGGAATTCATAAAAACTAAATTATTCTGATTAATCTAGGTCTTTTAATCACACCAATTACTTGTACCCACACTCATCAGTATACTTACGTCATACATGATGTCCGTCCAACCTTCCATAGTGATGCACTGAAACACAGTCAGCATGGCAAGACCAATGTTATCAAACGTTGTGATGCCATCGTTTGGACCCTCCCATTTCTCTAAACAATCTGTGTTGTTTATACCGTTCACAATGAGATCTTCACACTTGAAGCCATTTCCACACGGATGGGGATCGTCCATTGCGATTATAGCTGTCAAATTCGAAACATAATGAAAACAATATTTCACACTGATTTCTTGACCTCCTCTATCCTTTTATTACATCTTTCCCATGCTCCTTAATAACCACTTCTTTCTTTTGAGTATTAGAAAGACATTAACTCTATGTAAAAGTTTATCAGTTAATGCCCTTCTAGCTCTTAACATACAATACGCAATCAGAGGTGGGTTTTGCACCTCAGGCAAGGATTATCATGTCTTGAGACATGTCGCCTAAATTTATCAAGATTTAGTGACAGCGAAATGAAATTTTGACCTGTATTCACATCATATTGCAAAAATTGTAAATAGCCTCAATCTCTAAATGCGTTATGCCTTCAGTGTGTATCCTCAATGGTACAATTATCAAGTATAAGAGTTTGAAATTGCTCTGAATGTTTAAAAATTTCTTATCTTTAATTATGAAAGGACACAGTCCAAAATATAATGTAAAATTGTATACCATACATGCTAGCAAAGAGAAAATGCACATCCTAGTCAATACCTAGTCAATACCAATACATATGTAAAGGCCTGTCTATTCAAATGAATTGACTTTGATGTTTGGGATAAATTCATTTTTTTCCTTAAGAAATTAGACATCTACAACCAAACTTCAATCACTTGTTTCATCATCAGAACTAAGCAAGGGTCCCTTTAATTTGACAATGTCACATTTGATTGAACATATCTTCAATCATTCCATGCACATTCCATCCACTCACCTGACTGTTACACAAACCATCCCCTCTCTGCCATATAAATGAGGCTAGGATAGACAGCTACAGAGTGAGAATGACTAGGGGGCAGTTGTCAAGGAGATAGAAAAGCAATTGCATGGAAGGAGGAGGAGTGAGAGCAAGGGCTAGGATGGTGTTAAGTGAAAGGAGGATGTCTTAAAGGGGAACAGGAGGAGTAGAGAGAGATGTAGGGGTGATCCAGACTACTACAAAACCACTTGCTTGATAGCCATAGGTGCAAAGAGATCTGTTTTAGGGGTAGGCTTCTTGAACAAGCTTTATTGCTTAAAATCATTAAAAGAAAAGTATTATTTACTACCCGGAGTTGATTTCTTATCCTTGAGGGCAGCAACATTCATCAAAACCCTCATACACCTATAATCTCAATACTTGAAATATTTTATTTTGCTAAAGGTCAGCACTTACTGTGAGAGGCTTAATTAATTGTATCATGGACAATCCTTTAGAAATCATCTTAGCAAGAAAAGGCCTAAACTGAGCTAGCTAAATGATATTGCACCCTAAGCTGTGAGAGACTACGAGCAATGGCAAAAAAAAGAGAAGCAATCTGAATTACATACAGGTAAAAAAGTAGTGGAAGACAGCTGATAGTGTTGAAGTGGAGCTGAGCTGAGCTGAGCTGAGCTAACTTCTGCATGGCGGTATACTTACACGTGTCTTTGAAGTAACATGTTTTATGCATATACTCCATGAAGAGTTCCAGACCGATTACAGCATAGATGATGATGACGAAGATGACAAGAAGGGCAATGTGGAGGAGGGGCACCATGGCACGGAAAATGGAATTCAAAACAACTTGTAAACCTTGATTGGGGGAAAGAAATCGGAATTAGTATTGATATTCTTAAAATTAATATAAGTTGGAAGCCTTGATAGAGAGTGTGGTCTTCAGGATTGACTTATTTCTGTCAATAAGTTTTATTTCCTAGGTAGTTCCATTCAAGAAAAAATACATGCTCCCCCCCCCCCCCCCCCCCCATCTTGAGCAAAAGCTGTCATTCACTTGCTCAAAAAAAGTCTTTTACAGAAGTACTGAAAAGTATAAGTATGTAAGGGAAGTAAGTGAAATGATAAGTCATTATTTCAAACATACAAATATACTCCCACATTTTGAACGACCAAAGTACGGAAAAAAAAACCTTGTACATCAAAATGAGAATGAATTCTGAACCTCATCTATTTACAGATGCATTCACACATGCATATCCCTTCACAGATATTGATTTGCTCCAAACGTACCTACATTTGTAAAAGGAAATCAAATGTCACCACACATCGAGATGAGGGGCCCCTACTGACCGTTCATAATGACTAGATATTACACTGTCCCTGTTATTCTACATGTAAAAGACTTACCACAACAGAATATTACATTGTGGTTACTTGCATCCTAATTCACAAAAAGAAATTAATTTCCTTAACTTTCATTTTCAGAGCTTAATTTTTTATTCTACTTTGGTAGTTGTCAGATCTATTCAGACAAAAATTAATCATATTTGTTAAAGGTACTATTCACTAATTCAAAATTATGCATGCAAAGTTGTCATGGGTGGAAAGACCAACTGAGGCAATCATCAAAGCAAAACACAAAATAAAACACTTTTCCACAAACGAAATTTGAATTGCATTACATATTTTCCATTTGACAAACAAAATTAAAATTTATGAAGTAATTCCGATTGAATTATCTCTTTCAACATATTAAACAGTCATCATTTTACTTTCCAATATTTTGAGAATGATTTCTTATGCACAAAATATTTAAACAATAGAAGAAGACTTTTTGAAATGTGAGATAGTACCTTTACCCTTTGTTATCAAAGATAAATGAGTGGCTTACTTGGCACTCCTGAAACTAGACGTAGAGGCCTGAATACTCTGAAGGCGCGGAGAGCTTTCACATCAAAATTGTTGTTCTCGACATTTCTTAATGATAAAATTGTACTGATAACCCTGAAAGTAGAAGAGCATTAATCACAAATGTTCAATTTTCTGGAGGAGCCTTTGAGGGATTGTGAGCCCACGACAGTTTCGTTAGAACCGTGAAAACTTATTTATTCGTGGATTTCATGCTGCTGCTCTGCTTTTCAGTTCGCTTAAAATTGTTGAGGGGTGGCTCCACAAAGTACATGAAGGTGGTTTCATAATATAGGCTAGATAACTCTACATGCAGATGGATACATTGATTTATTACTTCTGTTTTTTAATTGTTTCTTTATATACTATATGTTTTGATTTCAACTGTCTTCATTGTATAACCATGTATATGCATTTGTTTAAGAAAGTAAGCACATAGAGGAGTATCCTGGTTATCTGCTCAAAAAGTATTCTCTTTTTATGAACTGAATAAAAACAACATAAGAAAAAACCTCAAGGCTATTGAACGAAGAGAAAAAAAAAATAGAATATTAATGGCAAGGATAAGATGTACAGGCAATAATGATTTATATCGATTCAGAGAAGTATGAAAAATAAAAGCTTTGAAATCTTTGAAACCCTGGGAATTGGCTGAATCTTCCCCCCCCCCCTCCCCCCAGCAGCAAGTAAACAGGAAACCTTCCAAAGGAAAAGTGATAAAGTGTCATCGATTCACTTTAATCCAGAGGCATACTCTACAACATTCTAATAGAAATGTACTTGGGATTTGGGAAGACCTAACCCCTCTTCTAATAAAGTTCATATCATACATTAATTAATTACACATTAACCTCATTATCAATTGATTTAATTGACATCTCCAAATCAAAGTGAAAAATAACGACACTAGATACATTTAAATTCTTGAAGATCTTGATTAACATGCATTAACTATCCTTCCCTTACTCTTCTCCCCCTTCCTATAACTCAATAATTGCATTCATGCATTACCCTACATCCCTTCCAAACCAACCATGAGTTGAAACACTGCCAGGGGGAACGGTAGAGTCAATCAAACAATAGCCTTACCCTACAGCTACGATGAGAAAATCTAATATATTCCATCCGTTTCGTAGATACGCGCCTGGATGGAAGAGAAAGCCTTGGGCACATATCTTCAGCAGAGCCTCTATCAGAAAGATGATGAGAAAGGCATATTCAACGTATTCCTGTAGCAGATAAAGACAAATACAAAAAAGAAAGACATGTTTTAGATCAGGAGTACCAATCATACTGATGAATTTATAATACAGATAAAAAGGTGTACATACATGCTGGAAAGAGAATTTGAGATAAACATGGTTGCATGAAATAAATCTGTATTTATGCCAATGAATTACATTTGCTTATTTCTCCTATAAATGTCTTTGCATGATATATTGGTCTTATCTGCAGAATTATATGACTTGAAAGTCAGGTCCCAAGATCAGGGTTAAAAGGAAACAAATAACAACAATATATATATATATATATATATATATATATATATATATATATATATAAGAGAGGATTTTCTTTCAGTGTTGATACCTAATCTCCAATCTTCTCTTCAAGAGGGTAAAATGGAAGACCAAGATATTGCTCGAAAACAATGCCATTCATAATTCCCCTATCAAGAAAGAAATAGAAATAGTCTCATCCTGAATGAACCCCAGCTCTAATTGATTGGAATCAATTATAACCAATCAATATCTATGACGTAGAAAGAGCAAAGACATCCAAAAGTAAATAGCAAGCTGTTTTGAGATGAAAAATAAATGTGGATCGTACACATTTCTTCTTCAACAGAACATAGCAGAATCAGAGATGCAAATGGTGGTGATCAAGGCATGCTCATCAAGGTCACCTTCAATGAATTATTGATCGAGGACATTATTTCGTAATTATATATTCCTTTCATGAAGTCATTACTAGACACCGTAGATGTATGGAAGCAATGTGCAATATCATCTATAGTAATGTGGTACAAAGGTTATATCAACCCTAAGTTGGAAGAAAATGTAGAACATATTACACATGTTGAATATATTACGCATCATCGTACTGAAATTACATGATAGATTCTATTCCATGAAATATGTCAGATACTAGCAATGAATATTATAAATTTGTACTTTTATCCAACCATTATGAGCAGTACATGTACAAATATGTAAATCAGTTTTACTCAGGAATTCATTACTTCAGAGTATCACTAGATCATCACTTCAAACTCTTCTCTTGGCAAATTACACTTCATATATCTTACTGAAATAAAGAACATTTGTTGCAAATATTCTTTCTAAAACATATAAAAAATTGTCAAAAATTATTAAAAATGCTAATTTACTTTCAAAACAGCACTTAGACTGATGTGGGATATTTTTTTAATGATTTCAAAGGACTAAGAATCAGACAGTGCCAGACACATGATGCAATTCTTCAGTGTATTTTTAGACAGTTTTGTTTTGATTAAAAGTGAAATTCTGATTTCTATTGCCGTCTTTCCCTTGTTTGCTTCAGTTGCCTGATCATGGAGGTACCTTGTTTTGCATACATGAATAAAGCAATGGTCAAATTCGACCTGAAAGTAGGGCAGGTTATTTTTCGCCAAGTGGCAGCCCCTTAGTTTACCCATCACACTCAAAAAATAATTTTGTTTTCATATTCAACTTGAGAACTGTTTGGTTATTGACAGATAGGAGTTACATGATAATTTATATTCTTTATTCTTACATTCATTTCAATACAGAATGATAAGCATAACACTTCAAAGAAAATTGGCCTCATTTGATTTCCGCATCATTTAATCTCAATTCCCTGACTTGCTGTTTGTGTCACTGTTATCTTCATATTTTTCTTTCCATGTCTTTCTTCTCTCTTTCTCTCTATTGTTAAATCTCACCTTCTCCTGCCCTCTCATTCTCTCTCTCTCTCTCTTTCTATATCTTTGTCTTGCTTTTACTTGGTTTTTATCATTTACTGTGACTCTCTCTCCTTCCTTCTCCTCCATGTGCCTTCCCTAGTTCAATTTATATTCATCTTTCTTTCTGATTCTCTTTCTGTATCTCTCTTTTTATTTCTCTCTCTCCTCCTCCTCTCTCTCTCTCTCTCTCTCTCTCTCTCTCTCTCTCTCTCTCTCCCCTCTCTCTCTCTCTCTCTCTCTCTCTCTCTCTCTCTCCTCTCCTTTGTCCCTCCTCTGTCTTTCTCCTTCTTTGCCCCTCTATACCACAACAATTTTTTAATTTTTTCCCTTATGTATGGCGGGGGTTGTACTACAAATCGTTGTTGAATTCATGAAGTGGCACGAAAGCCCAAAACAGCGGAAAATATCAATTTTCATATTTTTTTAATTTTTAGCATCTATTTTCCATCATTTATCACATAAAGAAGTTTCAAGTATCAATTTTGATTTATTCTGCAAAAAATGGTATGATCAAAATGAAACGAACCTCAAAAAGGCCAACTATTTAATTCACAAAGTGACACAAACGTTTTTTATGTTATGGTGAATGAAGCGCACGTATGAATAAATAGTGCGCACAATACACGCTCACATCCAATGTGTCACTTTGTGAAAAAGTGAAAAGCGAATCAATGTGTAGTGCGCGGCATGGACCATCGTGTCACTTTGCGAATACAAAAGGGCATACGGTGCATACCAGATTACGCATATAATTTTTTTCACGAAGTGACATGAATGTTTGCAGCCTTGCACTGTTAACATTTCACATGAACAACTCTATTTTTCTACATGAATTGGTAGACAAGATTCTTCTCTTTCTTAACATATATGATTTATCAAATTTAACTCATATCAACAAGTCAAATTTGCTGTTTTCAATATGTAAAAATTTGAATCGCGTTTTTCTCGGAAAGCATTTTGAAAGATCCATGGGAGGTTGTGCCACTTCGTGAATTAAGCGACAAAATAGGCAGAATTCATGGTTTAGGTTGTCTCTCCTTTTATAAAAAATATTATGTTAATATCTGCATTTTTCATTATCATCCTGTTATAGAATTCTAACAGCTATAACTGAAAGTGTGAGCCAGTTCACTAGTATTCAAATTAATACAGAATTCCTAGCAACAAACTCTAGCATTCATCATTCTTGAAATGAGATAGTGGGAGTAAAGGTTCTACTACAAAAGTATGAAAATTTATACATTAGATGATGCTATGTCAGGCAAGCATTATGGTTGTCTCTAGTAACTACAGAAGAAGAGGCATTCATAATATATATAAATACATTTGTGAAATGTTCTATTTATTTCAACAACTCCAGCCAGATCCCCAATAAATTTTTTTTATTTATTCTAAATCATTACACACTTGATAGATCAAGCGATACAACATCTAATGCTTCAGAAGCATTTTGATAATATATTGTCTGAAGTATTTCAAGCAGAAAGAAATAAAAATGCCCTCAGAGAGATCATTTTTTAAGACAACCATCTCCTAATGCAAGTCGAGCATTGTACAATAAAGAATGGCATTGCATGTATACACATGTACACACAAGCACACACTGGCATGCTTTACATGAGTTTAGGACAACCATGCTATGCTTCCCCAGTAAAAAACTTTCAAGTCTACACATGCATACAAACGGAGAGTATCTGGTTGCTATGGAAACCTCATATTAAGATGCAGCGAACGAACGGCCTGCTTTGGGTTTGCAAGAAGGCTAGAAGACAAGCAGAATATGCCATTGTGGTTTAATTAGATTGGAAGAAGTATGGCTTCTTTCCAAGCTGTCATACTCCATGTTTTTTTTTTCAAATTGGATGGCTAGTTAATGCCACACAAAGTTGAGGATGATCAAGTACCTGTGTTATAACTGCAGGTACTTGATCATCCACACGTTGTGTGGCATTAACTAGCCATTTAAACAGATTAGCTTGCCAATCAAACATTCTGCTTTGGCAGAAAGCATCTAAAATCATATTTCAAGGATTTATAGAACAGAATATAAATATTCCAGTCCACTCCTACAACAAATATATCTTAAACGTGCACATGTATATCCAAGAGTACTGAGTTTGTATGATTCAATATAGCCTCATTTACTTTGAAATAAATATATATTATGATTTTTTTTAATTTTATTCGGGGGGGGGGTATTCAAAAGGAGATAAGAAGGCAAGTGTCTAAATGAAGATACAACATATCAAGATTTAGATTAATTCACAATAGTAAAAATCTGCATAAGTCTCTCCAAATAAAGCATATTATCTCATCAGATGACCTCTATCCATATGCAAATCCAGATGTAGATGTAGAGCTGAAGTGTGTCATTTATCTGGCCATACTGATTTACTGCCTATGTGAGTAGTATTGATTGCCTCAAGTGGACCAGTCTTTTAATCCTATAAATGTATTGATTACAGTTTCATAACAAACTCAACTGACCAGCTAAAAGGGAAAGCATCCCAGGCTACTGCCAAGAGGAGAGAGTGTGTAGGAGAACTGTGATGTATTGGAGAAGACTCTTCACTATTATTATAAGAGAGGTCCTGGGTCTAATCATTGCTCAGTGCTTACCCACATACATGTCTCTCTCAACCCACGTGTGCATAATTATATTAAATGGGTACCTGGCAATGCTGCAATAGCTATTGATACAGATGTGGCAAACCTGGGTATATTAGACCATATTATTGCATTAATTGATTTTTAATTTCGAAATCTACATGTATATCATGTCAAGTATGGAGAAAACAGAGACAAATACCTCTAATATTTTTAATGTGTTACTATACTTGTTAAATTTTTTTATTAACTTAAAAATATAAACATTCCTGCATATTTTACATTAACAGTTTAATTCAAATGTTCTCCATACATCTCAAATAAATTAATTGCACCAACTTTTTAATCATTCTTACATCCATAACTATCAAAATATGAACATTCATTAATACTGTTTTTTCAAATACTACTTCCTTTTAACACAAATGACAAGACAAATCAAAATCTATTAAACTTTTTTAAAGGATATCTTCCTACATGGATTTTCAATGAATCAGACTGTCCTTCATACGAACATCAAAATTAAATTACAGTTTACGTAAGATCTTCAGCTGTTATGTCATTTCAGTTGAAATGATGAATTGCTATGGCATCATTGCTATCATTTCTGATCTCCCTTGAGTATAATTTCTAGCAACCAATCAGTCATTTTTATAATCCCAGTGAAAAAAAAAACTTTCAACACCTCAACCACAAATGCAATCACTTTATCCCAACTTAAAAGTCTCCTTCAACTGAATGATTATAGCTTTCAAACATTTCCACAAGAAAAGTGTGAGAATCACTGCAAGATAAATCTTGCAAAAGGGGGGATATTCACGATTAGAAGATTTTGAGATAAGTCAGAATAATAACACTGCAGATTCAATGAAACTTTAGGCATAAAAAGTACAAGACTGTTGCACAAAAGTGCAATATCATGAAGCACAAACTGTCAGCGCTACACATAATCAGTTTAGCAATGAAGTGGGCCAGTAGATAGCAGTCATACTCGACAATCAATACGAATTATACAACCAATGTGAATAATACTTTTATGATATATTGATTGTATCATTTAGCATTCTCTCAACCAATACTAGCATGCTTATCTACAGACAGGTTTATTAGAGCAATTAGTCTACCACTACCCCCACTCATAATGTAGCAAAATGACTCATCAGTTAACATACATGATGCCATTTTTATATTGCAGTGTGCACTCTGTGAATAGAGCATCTACTGTGCGAATAGATACAGCTAGCTATCTCATTATCTCTCTTTCTCTCTTCTAAATTGTTTTTGCTGCTTTAATTATGCATGTACACTGCATGTTTCAATTCTTTTTATACTCTTAATGATAATGAATAGTTGATGAATTTCGGCACTCTCTTGGCTAAAGAGGAAAATGATGAAGTATGTGGAGCTAAAAGCTGTAACTTACTATACAGTATCATTTGAAAAATGTTTTATCATCTTTATTCTGTGGTGTGAAAATAATAAAACAAATTAAACAATGATTCACTATTTCATATGAGCATGCTTACACATTTTGGCATATACCTTGAAAATAACTAAATTTCATTTCCTGCATGTTCTTGCAGAGTCATTAATTGAATTAAAGAAAATCAAGTGAATAATTTACCTTTAAATATAACATTTAATTCCAAGGATACTGCATAGCCAAAAAGTGCAAATGTAATTACTGTACCTCCTTCTCTATAATTGGCTATCAGATTTCAGCCTGGCCCAAATCAAGGGACACCCAGTCTAGAGAATGATTTGAATAATTCATGTCACATAGCTAACTGATTGAAAATTCAGAGCACTAGCTGGATGGCTTTGTGTGGTGTAGGGGTGTGTCTTTACTGGCCTCAAGTTGAGGTTTTAGCCTGGAGTTGATGACTTTTCTCATTTTTTTGACTTGGGAGGTAATGAATTGCATCTTGAACTGGCTGAGGGTAAAATGGCTTGAAACTTAAAGGAACTATTCCACAATAATAATTCAACAGTTTGTCATTAAATGATTGTCAGTGTTCAAACTAGCTGCATTATAATAAATACATGTTTTATATTATTGTTGCAGGATGGACTGTATTGTGTACTATATCATTACAGTTCTCACGAAGTGACGGATGAGTGCGCAACTAAAAGAAAATTAGTTTTGAATAAGTCGCTTTCAAAGTTTTAAAGCATAATCTCAACCTCTTTAATGTATGAAGGGTGAATAAATTTTATATCCTGGGATAGATCATATTTCAGTGTTTAGTTCTATGTTTAAACAGTTGCCTATTTGTATTTTGGGGGAAAATGAGCTGTAAACATAACCATCATTTCATGAAAACACAAAATTCCAAGGATGTGTAGTGACGGATTTTCACAAAGTGACGGATCTCAGCCGCGCGTGTGTAAAACATATGGGACTTGATCATTTCGTGAAAACACAAAGTCAATTCAAGGACTCGCTCTTCTTTGTTTTCACGAAGTGATGGACCGCAGCTGCACACGTAAAACATACGGGACGGTTGTAAGCCGTCACTTCGTGAAAACAGAAAATCCTTTTTCTAGGTATTTTCTTGTTGATGTTATCACCATAGTTACATAATTATACATTATTATGATCTGAAACTTTGTGAGGTTCAAGATGTTAGTGAATGATGTCCAAAAATGCAAAAAAAAATCAAAATTGGAAAAATGTGCGTTTTTCCTCATTACCGTCACTTCATGAAAACGGGGACGATATGTTGAAGAAACATCTGAGCCCTCTATGTATGTACTACTTACAAATACATTAAAAAATCATCCGTTATGAGCCAGAGGAGTGTTGATTTCTGGTAAATTATGAGTTAATGCCCTTCTGGCTCGAAACAGACAAATTATGCAATTCTCAAACTCAAAAAACATTATAATCAATATTACCCATGTAACATATTTTCTCAAAATAATACACATTGAAAACAATTCTACATATTCAATTATAAAACATTCTTCTTTCCATGCATCTTTTACTTCTATTTTTCCTGCTATGCTTGTACTGATTAGATTTTGTTCAGCATCTGGATGGGGGTTTGCGATGTGGTGCTTCCAGCAATGGATGCAGATTCAAGTCTTGTCATTAGTTAACAGTCACTACAACAAAAAATGATATTTGAGGTAGGACTACACGTGTCTCTGATGTCTTGTTTCCAAACTTACTCATGATATATCCCTTTAATGCCAAACCTCTGTACCAACATTCCTTTCCTTCATGGTCATGAGATAGAAGGAACAGCTAGAGAACCAGACGTGGTTGGATCATAGGCATGCAAGCCTGAGCTGGAGTGGGGCTGACATGCAATGTGATCTCTCACTTCAGCAGGCATGCTATGCCGCAGAGCAGCACGAATGTGTGCCGGATGTTCCCTATAATTTCATCTGTCTATTGATGTTTAGTTTGATTTAACGGGGCAGAGAAGCTATAAAACTTGTCCTATAAACATTGTTTATGCACCTTATCAACGAGGCAAATAAATCTTATCTACACTGATGATAACAGTGTGGTATTTATGATGCTGAAGCTGATAATGACTGTCTTTCTTGAAACTTTCCATCTCCCGTTCAAGTCTCACATTACAACCCCCACATATCAGATGAGCTTGTTATGTTTCTTGATGTCTGCTTGCACAATATTTATGTTCATTGACAATCTTTGGCAACAGAGTTATCTAGAGCATGGCTTATCCCAGTTAAATTTCACTTACCCTCATTGCTATTTTCATAGTGCAGCACAGAGTCAAAAGAATTCTGTGTAATTTCATGTTTGATATAAAAGCCAATACAATTTTGAAATGATACATTCAGCACTCTTACTATTTAGACCACCTCAATTTAAACAAATATGAAAAGGGGAGAACCAGGAAATAGGTTTTTTAATTTATTGTTTTATGCATGATTTTCTCATTACAAATTATCACATCTTTAATTTTTGTTAGATTATTTTGGAAGCCCGGTAAACACATTGTGATGCAAAGATTTAAGTTCAGGAAATAACTGTCAATTATTAAATTCAATTGTCATTTCACTAGATTTTCAATTTTCTTACATTGCAACCTTACCCCACATTTTATTACATTACCTTTCATTATGTTGCCTTTGGAATTTTTCAGAACAAATATAGTTAATTCAATGAACAATCATTTCAATTTGTGGAATGGATGAACATAATAACAAGTGAAGAAAAACAAGGCCCACACAATAATTTTACCACTATTTTTAGCGTTAACAAGGTGAATAGCTAAAAAAAACAACCTCCCACACACACACACACAGACACAAAGAAAAAAAGCTCTGTGTAATATTCCTAATGATCAACTTAAGAATGCTAACAGTTCCACATCAGCATTAGATCACATAAATATACTTGTAGCTCCAATGCAAAGTAAATCACATCCATATTTTCATTTTCAATGAATGAATTACATAACCTTTCACTGAACAGTTTATCTCAGTTGTAAATAGATATCACAAGCTGTTTATGTAAAGGAGTTTTTTGTTTCACTTATTTACCCAGATGTTACATAAATAAAATTGAAGAATCAATATTTCATGTCAACTAGCACACACGTTTCTCAAACATTGCAAACGTGGCATGTACTAGGACTGGACAAAATTTCACAAAATCAAAGGCTCTTTTTATAGTCAAACAACAGCATTAATTTCATTCTTTACTTGATGCCTAATCAAGAGCCTAGCGTGGATCAATTAATACAGCAGCACACCCAACAAAGACCAGCCATATTAGCCTGCCTAGCCTGTACTCCATTATTATCACATCATCAACAGTCTCACCAACATTAATAACGCAACTCAGCTTCGGTGTGGTAAAGCCACATTTCTAGCCCACTCTAGAGCCCAAATCATTAAGCCTGCTGTGGAGTTTGACGTCAGAGTTGGCTTGGGGTAACCCTGCGTCTCAGCAATTGTGTCAAGGACAGTCACAGATGGAGAGCATTCTACAAAGTGCAAATATTTACAAGGAAGTTGTTGGAATGACCTCTGCAAAAATGTCACGCTCATGATTTTGGATGGCATCTCCCTACACTTTACTTTACTTTACTTCAGCCAATTCCATGTATTATGTCATTACTGACATTTTCTCAACCTTTCAGTATTCATTTTCAAATACTGAGATTAGCATAAACCCAAATGTAGATATAAATTTTTAGCAGTGTTCTCTCTATCTCCTTTTGATGAAAATGTTGCCAAGAGGGAATAAATGAATCAATGTTGCTCTCTGAATTAATATAAACCTTTCAAGCACATGTTGCTCTCTGAAACTTGTCAAAATAAATATAAACAAAATATGTGCTTGAAAGGTTTATATTAATCAGCAATGCATTTTACATTACAGTTGGATGAGCTCATTTAATACTGCCTAAATATCCTCCTTTAAAATTCTCCCATAAATATTTCTCCTTTAGGCAATGTTGATCCAGTTATACAAAACTCATACATTTAAGTTATATATGCAAGTATTTTTAATCTAAATTTCTATCTAGCAATATGACTGCTGTCTACAAACTTAACAATTTTATCCTCTATTTGTGCCAAAATGTGTGCAAACATGTATCACAAAAAAATATAGTTTTGTGAGACATGCTTTTGATCATCATTCTATATTTTGTTGTCTATGGTTCTGGAACAGTTTTGAATTTCAAAGAGGAAACTCTTCTTTGTCCAAAAATATTTCATACAGTATTAAAGGATTAAAAGCAGTCTCTGATGCCATGTGTTACATGAATGAAATTATGACAAGGTCATCGTACCCCTACCCCCATCCAATTTACATTGAATGGAACATGCATACATGTGCCCCTTTCACAGCTTGCAGAAATATATTGGGTCCTCTTACCCCATACTGAGACAGACATGTGCATGCCTTCCTAGGTCTCATACATACGACCGAGATAATCTCAGTTTATGTCTTGCTCTTTGGTATTTACAAGCATGGTTACCCTAACGTATGCTGCACTGTCAAATATCATTCTACTCAAGCACGTTGCATGTCAGCAGTACCATCTTTACACAACCATCTTTCAGGGTTCTTATTGCAGCTCAAATGGGTAATTAAATTCAAATGATCCATCAACATCATTTCTCTATCTATGACCTGCTGCACTCCGAATTTTTGTCTTCCTTTATTGATCTTTTTCTGTATTTCCCTCCTGCTCTAAAACTCTCAATTTTCTTTCATCACTTGCATGTAACTCTTTCTCTCCCCCCCCCCCCTCTTATATTTTGCATTCTTTCTCTCCTTCTTTCTCTCTCTCTCCCTATAATTCAGATCGAGCATTTTAGTTTACTGTGTAAAAAGTGCTATGACATTTTTTCTCTTCTTTCTGTTAAATTCCTCAAGATCCTGGAAACATAAAATTATTCTTCTTATTGTAGCTTTTTTCCTCTGGTCTGTACTTATCTTATTCTCTCTCTCCCTCTCCCTCCCTTCTCTTTTGCCCAATTCTATCTATCTATCCTCTTCTCCACTTTTTCCCCCTAAATTTCCTTTGCATTAGAAAGTTCTCTCTTCCTCAAGTTGTCCGTTCCAATTTTCTGATTTCCCCAGGGAGCATAGAATATCTAGTAGAAAAGCTTTCTAGGTAAAAAGCCAATTAGCACAACATCTCTGTGAATACACTGACACACTACGGGTCAGTTTTTAGATCCCTTTCTGGGGCCACTGCGATGTGGCCTTCTTGCTCATGCATGCCTGAGACCTAAAAATATGAATTGACTTTTCACGGTGCATTTCTATAGCTGAGTCTAATACTGTAACACCAGAAACTTTCACATGCATTTAACGTTCGCGAATTTTGCAACTGGTTCAGATTCGCGAAAGTTTCATGCCACAAAATCATTGAATAATAATTGACTTAACACTAAATTTTTTGCAAATCGCGAACGTTTCTTGCAGTGAAAATGGATGTTGTTTACAATTCTCAAAAGTTTCACATCACGAACATTTCTGGGTTTACAGTAATCAATTTCCAGTCTTTACTGGTAACAGGATCACCCTGTTATCATCTGTAATAGTTTTATACTGGAAGGAAATTATGAAACAATCTAGCCTTACAATGCAATGTGGCACAAGAAAATCTGGGTACCACATGAACAGGAAACTAAATTAAGAAATACTTTTACATTGTCAAAATACCTACACGCTCTCCCCTAAAACCTCTGTCCATGTAATAAGATCGTTAGGTATATCATGAGATGAGACAAAACTAAAACTTGATGCATTGACAGATTTCACTGTGACATATCAATGCCCATATGAAGGTCTGTTGAACAGCTTCTAGCCGTCAATTTGACCTGATTGAAGTGACATGACGTTTCATTAATAATGCAGCAACATATTACATCCTGACAACACAACAGCTCCCCTGGGTTAAAAGCACTCCTCATAATATTGACACCCAATAAACATGTTCTGCTTTGCTACACACACTCAGGCTGTGCGACAAGGAGGGAGAAACCTTCATCTAACATTAATGTGTCACTGGCTGACTAATTGCAGATATACAAGCTTGCGTAGGCAATAAACATAGTAAGTTGTACAGCCATCTCATCATGTCTTGATGGAATAGGATGTCTGGAAAGTTTCTTCTTTAAATATTGTTTCCACAATTGACAATTTTTTATACATACTGACTCTAATAGCAGTTGAAAACAAATAATTATATCATTAATCTCATTTGTATCAAAATCAAGTTCTATTACTCTTTTTTCTTATTATTTCTTATTATGACAGGAACGATTAACTGCATGGATCATAGAATTTACTCTTTTGTTCATAGAAAATTATTTAGCCAAATAAAATTCACAAAAGTTATCACATTGAAAGAAAAAAATCCCCTATTTCATAAATCATGTCATTATCCTTGAATGTTATTAATCAACAGGCTTAATTGGCTATAAGTGTCTATATAAACAATAGCTTTCCCATCTATACAAATAAAACAGGAATAATGATAATGATAATATTGTTTACCAAGGGAAGCCTCATCAGCTGCAATGCTGTTCTTCCTGAGGGCCCATTTAACATGGGAAGCATCATGAATATATCCAATGAATGTTGGTCTCTTTCCACAATAGGAAGAACTATAATTACATGTACTTGTACATGTGACATCTGCATCATTTGATATCCATAATGACATGTAAACATCCGTTTATCCTGCAGGTAAAGATTAAACTAATAATAGCATCATATTCATTGCCTACCAGTATTCTAGTAGTTGTGTTCACACTCACTCATCCTTTGAGTAATTTATGTTTTTCCCTCTAGATAAAATTATGTATACAGATCTTACAAAATGGCACAGTGAAGACTCAAAATGCAATCAGCTCATTTACAAAAAAGAAAGAAAAGAAAAGAACCTGGGGTGACATGTATAAATGATATACAAAATGTATCTGGATTGAAGGCTTCTATTTGAATGTGCTTCTGAGAGGAACAATGCACTCTAAAACTTACTCCGCTACACATTCTTAAAGCATATTTTCAAGGACTCTAAGTAAAAGCTGTCACATTATTAAAGAGGCCTATTCATATCCAACTCCCAGCAGTACATCTTAAAGAGAAAACGAATATGAAAATGTGTTAGGAATTTGGCAGATGTGATCACATGACTACAAGAAATATAACATGTGTAAGCTCTTCTAAAATTACTCCCTACCCAATCACTTATACCTGTAGTGCACTGACATAGATAGGGTGTACATAAAATGGACCTCTTCATGTATGTTTGCAGTGAAAAATTAGGATATTTGTTTGCTGAATGGCAAGTAACCTTATTTTTTCTGTAGTAGTTTATCGTCAGTAGATTTGTCAATTTACATTTCTGGAATAATAAATAGGTTAATATTACAACAGGAGATTAGAATACTTTTATTATCAATGTTTTCTGAAGCATATGATAGAGATTTTAAAAATTATGTTTTTATCCTATGTGTAAACACACTCTTTGATATAGCATCTCAATCAATGACAGACAAGCATTCTTGGAATTCATCTTCTTTGACCAACCGAACATTTCAAGATTGGTTCCCGCAGTTCCATGACATTAAGACAATAAATATTGCTTGTCAGTAATGTCAGCATTGCATTCAGGTCTCTTATCCAATACATTGTCAAGACTTTGATAGTAATAGAGAGAAAATGTCAATTCCATGTTTGGTCAAATAACTTCTTTCAAAAGGAAAGTAACATCTTTGAATATTTCCTTGTCAATTCTAAAAGGGAAAATTTTGTCAAGACATATTGTAGGATACACATGTTTTGTTTGTACTGAAACAGAAAAATGAAATAAATCAAATCAAATCAAATAGGATTAAAGACAGAGCAGTTATAAGTATGAATTCCACAAACATTTTGTTATATTAGACAGCTATTACATCATGAATACTTGGGAGACGATTCTTCCACTTCACACTACACATACTTTCTAAAATTCCCATTACACTTCTTCATATAACTAAATTCATTATAATCAATTCAATTCATTATTGTACATGCCTCATTCATGAAATAATGTAAAATAATATCCACTGAAATACAAAATTTTGTTGGCTCTTTCATGATGAAGACACATTAAAAATATGTTAAAGGTACTCATACCAAGTCTCAAACATGATGAAAAATAATTATTGTCTGAAAACAGAAATTTGGCACTTTTGTTTTCTCTTTTCAAATGAAAATATTCAATGAAATATTAGTGAGTGCTTGTTTTTCTTGACTGTCTTGGTGCCCACAACACAACAGATAGTTTTTGCATGATAGCTCCAAAAAGCTGAAGAGTATCTTTAATTTTACAATGGTGTAGTATCACAATCAATATCAGATTTCAATCCTCTCATGAAAAATAAATCCCCAAAAGATAATTTCTTACATATTGTCATGCGATCCCATGGCGCCTCCATACAGAGTTACCGGTAAGAGATTCTTCTTACCACTGTCCCTATGTGATTAGGTTAATGTGATATAGCCTCCGTGCCAATACATTTACATGCTCAATTGGCTTCTAAGCCTGGTGAAATTGGATTGGTGGTGAACTTGCCTAGCCGTCCCAGGCTAAACTAACACCGCCATGGGTGCTATTAAACACTACATAGAGGGTAAAGGTCATCAGAATAACCTTTGTGGGGCAAAGGCTATGGAATGGGAAGAAAATCAATTTTATGTGCCTTCAACAATTAAGTCTAAATTTGTAGACACAGAGCAAGCTCTGTTTGCCTCCAACATTGTTTATTAACGTAAATTTTTATCAATTTTTACCTTACTTGGGTTAGTAAGAGCCATCTAGTGCCAGCTATCTTACAATTGAGTGTAAAATTCAAATCATCAGCTACATTTGAGCCTGATTGGTTAAGAGTAGGCATTTTGTCCGTCCATGACATTGAATATTTTATCGATTATGATTTTTGTAGGCAACCATGGCAACCTAATTTTATCAAATTTCAACTCCTTCACTGATGCCCTTCACAATGAAACATAAAATAGCTTTCTTCAAGTAAATGCTTATTTTCTACAGACCTTCAAACTTTCGAAATTTGTCAAATGTCCGTCCGTGACTAACCGATCAGGCTCATTTACATATCATTGATTGAATTAATACATTCATTCTATAATCTTGATACCTTATCATAATTTGCTTCAACGAATATAGGGCTTGACCTATATAACATTTATAATGCTTACAAAATGAAACTTTGTAAACCCCCATTCTATTATTGTTATAAATTTTCAAACAAGATGTAGCATCACTGCATGCACAAGATTCTAGATCAATCATGGCTGCTACATGAATCAAGAGGGCTTTAGATATTATTAAATTAAACCATCAAAAACATTTTGAAGACTATCTTAAATGGATAAATCAAACAGCCTGATCTAAAACAGGTTCATATCTAATGAAGACAACTGGGTTTGTCTTTTTCAGATTACCTTTCTTTATCTCTACTTTTTTCCTCTTTCATTTACTCATTATCAAACCTATCCTTTTCTAGTTCTCTCCCTTCCCCTGTGTCTCTCCCCTTCTTCCTCCCCCCCCCCATCCCCTATCCCCTCTCTTCCTCCCCCCCCCCCATCCCCTATCCCCTCTCTTCCTTCCCCCTCTTTCCTTTTCTTCCCTCAATCTCTTTTCTTTATACTCTTATTCTTTTACATCTTCTCTCTTTCAATCTACTTCTCATTCTATATTTTCTCCTCCCTCCCACTATTTCACACTGTGTCTACTATCAAACATGCTATATATTCCTGCAGAATAGAAGCTGGTAAATATATTTCAATGTCAGTATATCTCTTTACTCAGCTCCAACATGACATGAACTTCAGCTGGTGCAGGACATTGCGTTGCAGTAATCAATGTTTCATGCTTTCATAAAAGGTCATCAACTACATGTACTTGAAATTCAATGCTGAACCATGCACATCGATACTCTATTGACCTACCATTCTTTGGGTTTCACTGATCTTGTAAATAAAACAACCTTGATCACGGGTGAATCCAGGATTTTGTAAACAAGGAGGGGGCACAATAAATTTTCAAAAGGGTTATCACATTTTTCAGATGTTTCTGGGGTTGAAAATATGAAAAAGGGAGACACATTTCAGGGGTTGTGTACTTCAGGTATATGCCACTTAAGTTTCAAATGGGGGGGGGGGGGTGGAGACTGGTTATGTCCCCCCCCCCTTCTCCAAATCTGCAATTGACCTTGATAGCATATGTCTCAGCACAGACTGCCAGAACCATTCCTAACCCTGCTTACAGATGCAAGTGATGCGTTATGGCATTTAAAACATTCTACGTCAGAATACTGTCAAGCAGTGTGCCATCATGGTAGAATCAAACCAATAAAAAATCAGATTTTGCCGATTTCATGAGCAGTACTTAGATTAATCATTACAGGGCATTTATGAACCACAAGAATATCACCAGAGGAACATTATTGCTTAGAGACTACACTGATTCTGCGCATTTAAAGATGAAATATAAAAATATTACCCATACTTGTAGTAATTATGAGGATATTTGACTACTGTTTTTCTAATATGAGCATGACGTCTAAAATTCTGACGTCCTGGCAACGCAATCACTCTATTTTTTTTAAATTCATCACATCACATAAAAAAAGAAATAACAATAAACTAAAATCAGACTGAAATATAAGTTATGAAATAAATTACTCCACCAAGCTCAAATAAATTTTGATCAAGCAGGCACTGATACAGCCAATGGAAAATGGAAGGTTTGCGCAAGTCACAAGACAAATTGCGTTTCACTTTGGAGCTGTATGATTGGATTTAGCTTTGATATATCTAGCGCGTTATAATAACTGTATATTGTCTGATGCAGTAATCTGGAACAAATCCATTTCATGAGTGGATTCATAAATGCGAAGGTTATACAGGAGCAATCTATATAGACAGGGCATCTTTTTCATATATACATGAAGGCAGGGTTGATATGGGGATGTGATAAGATCAGTATTGCAATAGATGAAAATAAATGAAAAATACATCAAATGCATGTCAGAAAATAAGAACACGGTACTAGACAAAGATATTGTTAAATGATCATATTAAGCTTCCACAGGGAATGTACATGAATCTTACAACTAGTGTATATCCAAAGATATTTAATTCATTCTTGTTCTGTTTGTTCATACTAGAATAAATCAACTGATACTTTCCTACCATAGCTGTTTCAAGACTTAGTTTCTTTTTTGTACATGTATGTACCTCACATTGATATAAACCTTTCACTTCTACAGTGTGATGTATTATCTGAACCCATACCTCTATCAAAAAATACTGATATATGTTCATTCTTGACCACAAATGTTTAGTTGAACATGTATATTGTTGATCTTACATATCTGCATCTGCATCTTGAATATATTGATTCATGTTTTTTATCTTATACACACTGCTTGAAATACTCTGTATTTTCTCACACTACATAATTGATTTTCAGTTTCATTTTCCAAAAGAGTTCTGCTGCATTTAAAGAAATTAACAATATACCAATGGTCATAGGATCATTTGATTTATTCCTGCATTTTCAAATCAATAAATACTTTTGATATAAAAACAACTGAATTAGTTCAAAACACAATTTATTTCACTTCCATCTGTCAAATAATGTGCTATGCTTAATTCTTGCTTTTACCTCAATGCTATAAAACAAGTATATAAGCTTGTGAGTATAGGCTCAAGCATACCTAAGGTACTGAATCCTATCTGAGGGACTGAATATTCAATGCTGAATGTCTAATGAGCGTACGAGCACGATGCCTTCGTCTCAACCTCTAGGTAACTCCCATTTGAAATGAGCCCTAAAATCACCCTTTGTGATAAGGTTTAGATCTGAAACTATTGTATTCATTAAAGTTGAATGTATGTTTGTTTCTTGATTTTGTTCTTCTTCTTTTGAAAGTGCCAAATAAATTATAATAATACTAATAACAATTTCTGACAACAGGCTGGACTGTCCTAAAGGCATAATGTCTCATGTTTTCTTTTTTATCCAATATTGGGGACACAGGTGCAATACCACCTTCCTATTATTTATTAATGTGCAGACAATGATGTGCTAAGGTCTATGGCAATATGATTATAGGCTAACGATCAAATAAATAGGAAGGAGAGATCTTTAATTACTGCCTTATTGTCTCTGACATGCACATCCTACAACGTGCCTATGCTTCAACTCCCAGCCTACATGCATGTAAGGTCACTGACAAATTTCATTAACGTTTCTGAGCTGGACAAGCAACATAATAGCTCTTAAGGATTGCTTAGAATATCTTGTCATAATATGACAGGGTAGTGGAAGAAGAAAGCAGAGGGCAATCACAAAACGACCAAAAAATTATATAAAATGATACATGCAATTAATCAAGGAATGAAAGAAATAACGTTCTTTAATTTTGTATTGATATGACACATTCCCAATTTTCTAATACATCTTTTCCATTTACTGATGGCACTACACATCATAAACACAGTGTCTCTTTTGAAATAAACTTTTCATAAATTATAGTTTCTGTGATTTTTCTCATAATGCACATTCAACAATGATGAGAACTCATGTATTGTATCATGTCAAGCCCTACAGCTATGATTAGTCTCTAAAGTATTTGTTGTAGGAGTCAGTTACCTCCAAAAGATATCACAGACTGGTTAAGATGCCAAATGTCCTCATTTTAGGGACCAGTTTACCAGTTGGAAGAAACTCCACATGAAATGAATCCTGACGACTTGTTTACTTTGACGCCAAATGTTTAAAAAACACCCTGTCAGGACCACTTTGAGTCTGAGATTTATCTCTCTTCTTTCTAGCTTCAACGCACATTTCCCATTTTGCAAATCTGAGCCAAAATCTACAGAGCGCAAAACACACAAGATTTAGAATGCTTGACAGATTATGCACTCTTAAAATCTGGCGGATTTTTGTAAGTGTAAACAAACGTCAGATTTCAGCCCCTATCTGTAGTGGAGTGAATTGCATCCAGATCTATAATTCTAGATAACGTTAATTCTTTCTAAAGTATCGATATCAGCCAAAGCCTTTGTGTTGATGGATTAGCATACACGGAAATTTGAACAATTCTTAGTATTCCTTTTTTTTCTAAACAAGAGTCAAAATACATAATGGATTATGCATCCTAAATGCTGGCAATTATCTTTTGCTTCTCTCAGTTTGCAAATATACTCTTGGCCTACTACAAAAGTTGCTGATGCTGGTCATTTTCAGAGAGAGCCTTATATTTCTAGATACTGCTAATCATCTAGTAGGTATTGATATCAACCTGTACCTACAATTTTGTGTCAAAGACACGAGACACTAAAACATTCCTGGAAGGCTTCCATTTTTCTTGCAATGACAACTAATATTTCAGTATTAAGGTTCTTTTATTCCCTTTTTTTTCATTCTTGAATATTTCATAGAAAAACGAAAATCTCACGAGAAGCAATATGCACATTTATGCAAGAGTTCATTTTTAATCTTCTAAAGCTAAATCACTTTCTGCTTGTTTCATTTTTTTATGCTGAGATAAAAAAAAATCTGCAACCCTTTAACTATTGTCAAAGGCTACTGATATCAATTAATACTAACTTATGTTCTATGATTCCTTAAAATCTTTCCACTTAATTTCTTCCAAGATGAATTTCTACATATCTTAACAATAATCAGAAAGTAACTTTAAATATTCTCAACATTTCCATGTTTTGTACAGCTTTAAAAAACTTTGTTGATCTCTACTTCTTTTCAAGCAAAAACAATGCAAGCAATTTTTGTCCAAATCATAAGGTTGGGTCCCCTTTCATACACATATCTTCTGTTAATTTACTTTAATCTTAGAAGAAAAAAGTAAAATATCACAACAGGATATAGCCTTTTTACTCCTTTTTTCACACATAAAGAATTAGAAATCATAATAAAACAAAATCTTGCATATTTGTTTAACATGTTTATAGTTATACATGTACATGTAGCTATGGGAGCAATAAGCTCATCAATCAATATACCCTCACATATTCCTTTTCATATAAATGTTCACTGGAAAACATGGTAATCTCAAATCTCGGCACCCATCTGTATTTCCATCTTGTATATTTCAAACCCAACTTGTGTTCTTCTGCACACAGACAAGCACATCTAGTAATAACAATGCTATCGACTGGCCATACATAAGAAAAGACTGCATTGTACAGTCCTGTGGGAGTAGAGTGTGTATAGGTGGAGTCATGTATCTGGAGGCAGCCAAGCAACCTGTTGCCGGCCTTGTATGGCAACCAGGTCACTGGCTGAGTGTGGGGTCCATTAGCGTCACCCAGTTTGAGTATAAATGATCACATTATCAAAGAAGCATGTACACGTTAGAACCCCATCTTAATGCTCTAGTCTGAGGAAGAGACCCATTACTCGCTTGAGTGCATGTCTATTTAAAATGCCCCCCCCCCCCCCACCCTGTTTGAGTATAAATGATCACATTATAGAAGATGTTTACATGTGTGAAGCCTATATCAACCTCTAGTTTGAGGGACAGACCCAGGGATTATATGTACTTGCCGGAGTGCGAGTCTGTGACAATCAGTCAATTTGAGTATAAATGACCACATTATAGAAGCATGTAAGAAACACATCTCACCACTCTAGTCTGAGGAACAGACCTATTACTTGCCTGAACTGTGCCCTGTGATGACCTTAAAGCTATATTCATCATTTCTAAGGCCTACTGCTGAAACAAGTACTAAATCCTAACACACAAATATTTTTTAACTAACCTGACATATTTACTCACATAATGAGATGTTTAAAGTAATATAAATTTGTGAACAATATATTAGGAATATCTCCTTATCATGTAGTACAAACAAATGAATACTCTCACAACATCAACCATGCATTGGCCCTGAACAATCTAGCTTATTGCACAACATCAGAAATGCAAGTATTTCCACTGGCTCTAATGAGTATACATGTACATGCAGGTGCTCACTCAGAAAGCAAACCACACACTTTGCGGCTTTCATGTTTTCAACAAGCACTCTGACAGAATGCCATTTCTAAATTTTACTGGAAATGCATTTGAACAGAACTATTAAATAAATACTCCCAAACCAAATAAATTGTATACAACAGAAACAAAAAAGACAAAAGATTGTTCTTTACTCACCAAATTTCTGTTGACATCATTTGAATCCTGCTTGGGAAAGGGTGTATATGTTGCCAAGGCGATACAGTTGGCAAAGATGGTGATGAGAATCAAATACTCAAATGGCGTGGATATCGGAAAGAAGAGTTAAAGAAATAATGGCAAATTTTCACTAACATTTTACATATGATTAAGATTTACAAATAAAATATAAATATTGAAGCATATTTCATGACCTCTTTCAAAATCAATATATATATATATATATATATATATATATATATATATACAAGCATAATATTGGAAGTTGCAATTATATACGTCGCCTCGCAGCGAGTGTTAAGACAGAAGTCCTTATACACTAAACTGTTTGAAATTCCTGCCTGGCACATAAAAAACATATCAACATCTCAGAAACAAGACATTTGTCTTCAGCACAAGTGGTATACATGTATGAGTGGGGTATAATAACTTGGCTATTGCAAAATCATATTGCATTAATTTACATCAATGCATTCATGTCATCATTTTTCATATTTCTTCAACTTCACATATTCAATTAAGTTAAACAATTCTCACAATATAGTTTCATATCGTCGACTGCCAGCTACGGATTAGGAAACACTACAGACTATGCCTGTGCTGCCTAAGAACCACTACATTGTATTTTAAATATATGTTTATGTGTATATGGATAGATTACAAACATGTATAGGATCAGATAAGACAAACTCTATTTTTCATATAAAGGTTTCATATCTTCATCTGATAAATGTTTTAGAAATCATAACAGACTGCACATGTAATGCCTTAGACATACTGATGTGCTTTTGCATAAAGATACCTCAATTTCAATTATAAACATATTGCAAACATGTGTAGAATGAGATCAGTTATACTTTAATTTCTCAAAATAATAATTTCATATCTTCATCTGCTACCACAGATATAGAAAAAAATCAGAGACTGCACATTTAATGCCTAGGAACTACTAATTTGTTTTTTAAAAAAACATCTGGATCACAATCAAGTCACAAACATGTGTAGAATCTGATCACAGAAACATTTTATTTTTAACTGTACCATCGACTACTGAATTCTCTTATTCCAATACACTTCATAAAGGAACCATCCACTTCCTACAGGCAATGGGTTAATCAAAGAAAATTGTATGCAACCCGATGATATCTGTGCTAATTTACAGAATTGTCTGATGTTAGCATTATAAACATGTTTGTGAACCAGCTGGAGTCTGGGAGTAAATTGCATGTACAAATTGTAGGAATTTACAGGCTTTGTGTTCAAGGAAACAGACCCTGAGTAAAGGTTATTCTAACAGTCCTGTTATCACACGGATATACACACATGCCGATACCCCCATCATGTGTAAGAGCAATTTATGTCTTGGAAAAATACAGCTGGAGGCAAAGTGCAGAAAGCTAAATACAACTGGCCACATCATTAGGGTTAAACACCATTTAGGTTAGACATTCTATATACCAGTTGATAAATGACAAAGGCAGCTGCATCTGCTGAGTAACATGTTCCATGGATGTAGATGCCTGCCAATGTGAAGTTCACAAGCAACAGGACACATTACGGAATTGACCTATACCACAATTTGCACCCTATTAAAAGAAGAGAGAGCAAAGTTCAAAGAAATGCCTTTGGTGTCAACAAGGAATTATTTTTTTTCTACCTTTCCTGTGATCATGATTTAAATGCCTGATCATCAACATTTGTAGCAGTGTTATGGTCTAGTGAATATTAACCATTTCAAAATACACCAAAGACTATGCATGAGCTTTGTTTCATCACCAATGATCTTGTGAAGATCACAACAAAAATCAACCAGACTGAGATGGAATCAAATCATTGTTTTACAAGGGGGAAATCCCATTTTGCATTGAAAACTAAATATCTTTACCTCCTGTCAAATCAAACTATTCATAATATCTACAATGACATTTCCATAAATAAAACAAAAGGTCTGAAAATGCTATCAATACCATGAAATGATGAAGTCCTTCAACAAAATGGCATCTACCATCAACATCATCATCATCGACTTCTCTCCTCCAGCTTTCATCATGAGATGAATAGAGTTCTAGAGGTCTGTTCTACCATGCGATCAGTGAATGTCCTTGTCAAATAGCTCAGCCATTGAATCCATTATGAAATTGATAAATGACACCCAGGTATAATGGAGGATTTCAATCAGCCATCTTTTCCTCATTTGATATTCATGGGAAACATTGAAATCTTGTTTTCCAATTGAGTAGAAAAATGATGGAAATCTGTGAGATGGTGAAATACATATTTTATATTTGCCTCGAATCGGCCTTTAAAGTGTGTCCCAGATATATGTTAATAATGACTATTTTTTTCTAATCCAAGCCTAATTTTACTATTTATGTACTGCTACTAATCAGTGAATACATGTATTACATGGCTAGTATACATCCAGACTGCCAAAATGAATAACTGTCTTATACAAATTAAGCTGTTTTGGGTGTTTTCTTTGATGAGATAGTCTCCATGACCATACACTGTGCCATCTTAAATGCTGCTAGATATTGAAGCTGATCTAAAGCCCATAGCACACTTCACAATCTGAGTGGGATCCGATTTTAGACGAATTTGCAGCATTATTTGATATTAACTTGCAAACATGGATTTTCTTGATGATCAAAGTTCTGTATAGTCATATAAAGAATAAAATAAAAATTTCAGGATATTGCAAGCCTCCTTGTCGTAAAAAAAGCCAAATCTGCTCTGAACTGCAGTGACGTCAGAGTATTCACTTGATTGTCTGCGACTTGAAGCCAATTTGGCCTTTCATCTGACTTGAAGGCTTACAATGCACTATATTTTGATTGTTAGTTTTCATATTAATCAGAACCTCAATGGGAAAGATTATATTTATTTCAATTCTCATATTTTATGCAATTTTGATTCATTCAAAAATTGAAATACAGTCAGATTATAGAGTTTGCGATGGGCTTTATATTACATCTGCTGTGAATATTTGGCTTACTGAATGTTCAATGGAGCTCGATCACGAGATGAAAATATGGAGAAAAAAACATTTACTGTGCTTCCCTTCGGAATGACATTCACAGAACATTCATTCTGCTAGCATGCTTTAGGTGCAGAGTGCAATTAGATGGTCATTACAGCTGATTAGTTGCAATTACAGAAGATTGGCCAAACATATGAGATAATGGACCCATTTTAGACACACAACGATTCCGACCAATTCCGTTTTTTGCACAGAGTATCATTCATATCAAATGTTCTCATTATTCATCATGTTGTAATGGTAAGTTTATTATTTCAAGATGTATTGTTTACTTTGTGCTGAAGCATTAACAGTTCTTTTAAACTTCCATAAAGCAATTTCCTTATAACATACTTCTCATTCTAATTTTTCAATAACTCCATTACTTCCTTAACATGAAATTCTTTTAACAGGTATGAAAATATTCCTCAAACTGAAATATATACTATTCCAAAAATGCTTTAAACTATAAATCATACTAACTTCATATAAGTAAATTGCCCAAGGGTATAATTTAAAGAAAAATTACTTTATAAGGCCCATCATATCAAATAAATTAAAAATACATAAAAAAGAAAACACTCAAAATATTGTATGTATTGTAATACATATTTTTGCACTTTGGGTCCCATGAAAATCAATACCAATATCATAACCTCAAATTATTCCCAATTTCAAGCATAAAAAGAACTTTTTTTCCCTCTAACAAAGCAAAAAGCAACTCTTCTCTACATAAGCATCACTAAACCTAATCTAAGTATACAATGTAATACTGTTTTATAATAACATACAAAGTAATATGACATAAAACAATAATAAAACATAAATTTCTCTCTAAAAATGTCCTCTTGCAAGAAATCTAATTACCTCCCCCCCCCCCCCCCCCCCCCCCAAGTGCATTTATGACTTATACTCATAAAACTACAAAATACAGGTACAGGAGAGAAAATGTTATATTTTATACATGAATCAAATATTATTGAGTAGAAGCTTTCCATCAACAAATCTAGATTATCACAAGTTATTGTGAAATGACTTCCCATATGCGGATGCATACAGAATAGTCAACTGTACAAGGTTTACTATCTTCATTGGAAGTGGACATGTAAACAAACTAATTATAATGCAAGGCACATATCTTCTTATAGGGTGATGTATCTATATAATACAGGGCAATTAGGGCTGCAGATTCTGTACAATCACAAGTACATCCAATGGCAAATCAAAACAAACCAGGCAACCTTATTCTTCTTAACCTTAAAAATAGAGATTCTACCTAATGCTTGGATTAAACAGACCGTTTGGATGTCCATGAAATGGCAAATACATAGGGCAGATATTTACAGAAGTAGAGATTTTTTTTTTCTTATGTTTGCAAATCAAATTCCTGGAACAAATTTGATGCCATGTACCGCACCACAAGGACCATCTGAAGTGATCTCTAGTGCTCAGAGTTTCTAAATGCTCCATAGCACTGGGAAGAAGTCAACAAGACATCATGAATAACAAGACCTATTTCAAGACTGTGTGGAGCAGAATGGTATTTATACTGTGTAGTGGACTTCTACATCCACCCAGAAAATATTCATGTTTTATGTTATTTCCACATGACATACAGATCAACATCACACATCAACTACTGCTGGTTAGTCCATGTGATCAAGTTCTGCGCCTTTGATTTCACATCTCTCTCTCTCACACTCTACATGCACCAAACCAGTAAACACCCTCGAGCAGCCAACTATTCAAGCAAGCCACGTAAATTTGCCATGTTGGCATGGCAACCCCCGTTGACTGAATGATCCATCACGTCCTGCTCGTCTCGGCAAAGGCATGACTGAAAACGGGAACTGTCAGCATGGGGTCTTCGGTATATGGCGGCCGCCAGCAACAGTTGAGGTTCCATATTAAATGCATCACTTACGTCAACACCAAATGTGCGTGTTTTAATTCACTGTTTTTTTGCCATCTCACCGTCTTGTCCCTCCCCTTTCTCCTTAATCTTCATTTCCTCTCACAAGAAAACTGATATCTTAAGGACGTAAAGTGATGCTATCATATTGATCTATTATTAAACTATTGAATTTCAGAAGAAAACCGGATTTCCATTTTTCTAGATAGTTGCATGAATGCGAAATTTTGGAGTCTTGTAAAGGATGCTTGTTTTTATTCACTGCTTTCTTTCTCTTCACATTAGAATAAATGTGTGGAGATTAATGGTAGGAATGTGAAATAGAAAAATACAAATGGAGTGTGAAAAAAAAATGAACTAAAGGATAATCCAGAATATATAATCATAAGACAGCAAAGCATTCCTATAAAGTGACAGATTCAGATGTAAATAATAATCTTCAATGCTTGCTTGATATTTAAAACATGCTCACTATCCCATTGTTGCTACGTCAGATGTCCATCTGAAAGTGATTTTTAAATATTAATCTGTACCCTGTATTGATACGAAATCAGTACTCTGTAAATTATTACATGATACATTTCCCACATAAAAGCACATTGGAAGTATGATGTTCACATCTTACATCAAGAGGGAAAAAATATGGTTTTGAGATCATCTATAGCGATTGTACCATCATAAACAGCTACTATACCCCTGAGAAAGAGGAGCTATACAGAAGACTAAACTTTTTTGAAACACATGTATCAAATCAATCTGCAGACAAGGAATACTTTTGATGAATAAATTATATACAGGAAGCATGGACAAAGGATATAAATGTATGACAGAGATTAAGATAACAGGAGATTATATGATAAGACACTACTGTACTGGAGTAACATACCCAAACCATTTTGCATTGGCAGCAGTGACTGAGGCATACATGTACTGTATGTGCCATATATTTCGCGGGGGTTTTATTTTCGCGGATTTTGTGAATCGTGATTGGGTCGCAAATTTAACAACACACTAAAATATTGCCAAAATAAGTAGTCAGTTGAATTTCTTGTCTCCTGGTCAGAAATTCACTACTTTGCTTTGCAAAAGTATATCATCATTGCTGTTTGTAGATTTGAGAATTTCCTGATCTTGAATTCAACCACTCGTGAAATAGTCTGGTTATTCCTATTCGCAAAAAATCTATGCCGTATACAGTACATGCGTAAGTGTACATGTACACCATTTTGCTAAATTAATGACAATTGAACATGAATGATTGTAGTATCCACATGGAGAATTTAAGTGATGAATAGCTGCCTGAACAACTAAATGAATTACACCATTAACTTCTAATTTAGCCAATAGCATATGTTCATATGTGCTATTTTTACCTCGTTCAAAATGAATGTTACTAATTATGTCCAATCCACAATTTATGAGTCACTGGAAAAGCTTTACAAAAGTCAAAATTCCATGTTGCAAAATCAAATTGAGTTTTGTTTGGTTTCATTTGTTTTTTTTCATACAGCACAAATAATTCCTGAAATTGATTTCTACGAGTTAACCGTATGAAAAAAAATTTCATATCAAAATGAAGCTGAAAGACCCACTGATTAAATGGTGACTCATGGAATTCATTTTTCAGACAGGTCACAAATCATTATTAGCAGCATGTACATACATTCTCAATCCACATTTAGTTTAGAGGAACATTTGCACAGGAAGATAATAATCTCTAGAACTCTCTATGAAATTTCTGTAAAATTGTTTTATGATGTTGTATTACAAAGACTAACATTATATTGTCTATTGTCAGATGCCAAACAAATGCAAATTCAGGAACAAAATATGAAATATTTTTAAAGTCAATTTAAATGAAGTCATGCTACTTTGTAACTGATGAAGTCACGCTATTTTACAATTTTATAATTTTTTTCTTCAAGCCTATTTACTACATTCAAGAAGCAGTAGCAATCCTAGCTATACTAATAATCTACACAGTATACTCTGTGCCACTAAATCATATACCCTTCTCCCACGTAAGAAAAATCGAGCTAAAATAATGATCTATACAGCACTTTCTCTCTCTCTCTCTCTCTTTCACTCAATATAACATTGTACAATCAAATGTGTCATGGTCTAACAATGAGTTAAAATAGACTCAATGCTCCATTTATATATCATGAATAAATTGTTTAATGAGGGCATTCCAATGGTAGAGTAGTAAAAGGGAGTAAAATCAATTCCTCAATGCTCCCTGAAAGGGGTGATTCACTTCCACATCTGCTGTATAGTTATAACTAATACATGATGCGAAGTACCCATACCATCCATCATCACAACACAGGTTTCATTTCAAGATACTTCAGCTACTATTTTATCATTTGATTTCTCCCTCACGTTTTCCAGGAGGGAGTGCTCAATTTCTCTTTGATAATGTCTAAGGCAAGTACTTGTAAACATCAATATTAAAGTAAATTGTATTTTTTAAATAGGGTCAAATGTGAAAGCACAAATGTGAAATTCAAAAGAATAAGCTCATTTGCCTATATAGAGTTGTGTATATAGCAGTTAGCCTTATCAATTTCTGGCAGTACCTAATCAATTTATCATGAATCAACAATAAGCACATATAGACACTCTGATATCACAAATTATAATAATAATGATGATGATGATGATGATGATGATGATGATGATGATAATAATAATAATAATAATAACATGTCTTGTTTACCCAGGGTAGCTTCATCAGTATACTCTTCTTCTTGAGGGCCCTGCAATCATACTATTAACAATACTATCAATAATAACTTATAATGCACTACATGTATTTTTGTTCACACCTGTGTTGTTTTCTGCCCTAATTCTCACAAACATCACAATGAATTAAAAAGCGCTTCTATTTAAGAAAATATCATTTTCAAATCTTCATACACTGTCAGGACCTCCCTCTTGTGAATTTTGTAGAAAAGGTATTTATCATACAAATAATATGGGCATCACCATGAGAGGACGTAATTACCAACACATACAGATACGTCCAAGAATCTAATTATCTAATTCAGAGGGCAGCTGGTATTGAAAACCAAACTGAGTTTCATCAATGTGTTGCACTTTGAGCAAAATTGCAAGGAAAGAACACATCAAATTTGACCAAAATGTGGCACAGATTAACAAAATGGGATAAATCTTAAAGATCAATCATCAGTACAAAAGCTAGTCAATCTTTTTTGCATTATCCTAATGTACTCCCTTAAAGGGAAGGTTGAGTTCTAGGAAGGGTAAAAAATAATGTGCGAGCTTTCTCATTTCTTTTATGTCAGTTTGGAAGAACATCATAGTAGAAATGTCCCCTGAAAAGGATTGCTCTTCAAATGCCCTTATATTCGAAATATGACAAGAAACAGCTGAAATGTTCGGGCCGAAAATGTGTATGTAGTCCCATATACACATTTATATGTGCAATGCAAGTGACTCTCAGCAAGATTGAGTCAATTTCTTCTAGTTTTGGTGATACCAAAACCTTATAGCATACACCAATTCTTATGTAGTATATAATCAACCTTCCCCAATTGATTTTAGACAGTTTCTTTCGGAATGTTATCGCATGACCAGAACTCAACTTTACCTTTAACCAACAACCTTTTTGTAACAAACATCTAATCACATTAGAAACATTAAGACAAATAAATTGCAATATGTTAAGTGACTTGACTCATCATTTAATCATCTATGCTTGCTTTTTTTTCCTGCTAATTAAACAAACATTTTTAGTGCAGGTTACTTTCTAGTACCTTCGATTCTCTCTTTCTTGAAATCTCTCTATCTAATTCTACTATCATCCCTGACTTCATATCTTATCTGAATATGTATTTGCTCTCTCTCTCTATCTCTTTTTCCTCTCACACTTTATCTCTCTCTCTTTCCACTCCTGCTTTTTCTCTCCAATGCCTTCTCTTTCTCTCTATCTCTCACTCTCCTCTCCTCTCCTACTTATCTCTCCCAATTTATTTCTCTTGCTCTCTCTCTCTCTCTCTCTCAATATATCACTCTGTGTCACCTCAACTATATTTTTTTCCTTCATCTCTCAACTTTTCCTTCTCTTTCTCTCTACCAAGCAGCATACAGTCCCCTGTACATCATACTGTACTGAGGTACACACATATTGGATCACTATCCAGCCTCTAGCATCATAGTGACAACAGCACTATGTAGACGTCAAGGACTCCAAATTAATTGATAGGAAGGCAAAAAAAAAAGGCATAGCGGAAGCCAAAAGGCCTCTAACACTCACTGATGCAAATAGGAAACAATGAGAGTAGAGAATAATGCAATGGACTTTTCCCCTGATCGCACCAATAAAATAGTTGTCCAGGATATAGGGTAAGAGGCTACTTTATAGTATTTGACAGTTCTAATTAAGCTAAAATTCAACCACATTTCTCTCATCTTTAATCTCTTTGAGGACTGCACTTGAGAATAATCTAGTTCAAATCCATTTGAAATGCATGTCATGTGAAAATTAAACTATCTTAAATGGGTTAAGCTGAAATTAAAGAAAATGAACAACATACAGAGCCCTGCACTTTAGCAAGGGCATCCTTCATTAATTTCATATAAATTCATACCCCATAGACCTACATGGGATCGATTACATTAGTGAGATGATTATAGAACCTATATGTGTCAAACACAGATGAATTGGATGAACAGGCAAACAGGACTCAGCCTCGTTGCACTGAATCATTCAGTGCTTTATTCCACTTGTTGACATATAGCAGCATTTTTTCTCCAATATCTCGTGACTACACCCTGAACTTTGCAAAATGCATGATTCATGTTTCATCTACATAACAGAAGGGTACATTCTGCATACCTGTCATAGTGATAAATTCCAATATGAATTTTCTAACACTGATACCATGTATTCATCTATAACCCAATTCATCAATAGGATAAATGGGATTAACCTTCCCAAATTATTATTTGCCTTAAAAATATTTTCATTTATTTCTTTTATAACAAGAGAACAATGAAAGCTTTATTTACACAGATTGGGCATTAATCTCTCTCTCTCTCTCTCTCACTCTCTATAAAAAGAATTTCTCTCCACATAATGAGAAAATCAATTATCCTACACCAGAGATCATAACACTAAAGCAGCAATGCTACTGGGTCAAGTAATGAATAGGATTTTGTAATGATACGATAGTAACTTAAATAACCTCAACCATGTACATGTACATGTATCGTGTGTGGAGTACAACTCTACAGCTTGCCATATAAGTTAGGCTAAGAACTGTCCAACGTTCATACAAAATCACAATTTTTTTCCTACTTTCATGCATTATGAAATGTTCTAAACATATAGTTGTGTAAATATTTATAAACTCAATATTTGAATTGCTAAAAATGATTCTTTGTTCCATAATCATAAAGTCTTGCTGGTAATTCCATATCTCAGGAAGATAGGACTAAACAGAAAACTCCAAAAAGCACTTTTCATGAAAGGATGATTTGAACTAAAAATAAACTTGAAGTCAACTCCAAATGCATTTTCTAGGAAAGTATATTATAGTCTATCACATACATGTGCATAGAAAAATATCTATCAAAAGAGACAGAGAGAGAGAGAGAGACAGATAGAAAGAGAGAAATAGAGAAAGAGAGAGACAGAAAGAGATATTAACTCTTACTGTGCCAAGGGGTATAGCTCTCTTCAAAATTTTACCAAAATGTGATCAATGCTTACTTTTCAAATGTCTGCACTTCATTAACCATCTATCATTTCACAAAGTATTGTGTACAAAACTTGTAGGAAATTTATTACCATTTCTTATGATACCAAATATTATTACTTTACCCAACTTCATGTATAAGACTTATAGAAAATTACATTTGAGTTTCTCTTTTGTCCATGATTTATGGTTTCTCATTTGTTTACCATTGTTTAATGTTGAAATAAAGTAATATCTTTTTTAAAAATCTGCAGTTTTCTCTGAAAAGTTCTATGGTAGCATATAATTATGATCATATATGCAGAATGCTTGATTTATGCTCAGAATTCTGATATACATTGACGACCACATACCTTTCCTGTGGTCGAGCAATTGGTAAATACAAATGACAAGTCTATCTGTCACATATATGTGACATTGGCACTGAAAGAGTTAAAGAGAGAGAGAGAGACTTGTGTCCATATTCCACATTTTGAAAAATATTTGTACATTTTTTTTTTATTATCTTGTAAACACTAGGTCATCAAACGTAGCTTAATTGAAGAAAATATCAGGTGACCTTTGGATTACATTCTTGTGAAATGAAAATACACAATGAATTACTCATGTTTAGTTAACCTGAATTGACACCATTGTCATGCATCTTTGGAAAGCCAAAGGTTATGGTATGAGTACAATGTCCTCTGGAATGCCTTTCCCCTTCTCATAGGACTATCTTTGTCAGCCTGGATTACCCACCGTATTCTCTACAATCGGATCACTCAGTGCACAGATTTGATTGGATTTGTAAATCACGCTCTTGAGGTAGATTAGCAAGTAACGAGAGTCGGGCACGGCATGAGTGTCGTCACGGCGCAAACGTCATCTTTCCTCTTCGACTTGTGTTGGCTCCAGAGCCACTGGCCTACACCAAATCATTAGTATTCCAGGAACAATAACACCTATTTCCCTGAATGAAGCGAATGGGAGTCTAACCTAAATTAATGAAGTTGGATGGCCTACCAGGAGTAGATAGTGTCAGCCAGAAACTGGATTGGATTGGTAAATCACACCCTTGAGAAAGGCTACGGGAGGAATTAATAATCAAAACCTATACATCAAAAATATTTTTTCTCACTACACACACTGAATGTTTTCATTCCTGGAAAATCTGCAGAGATATTACAAAGTTAACCCTTTCAGGACAGGAATTATTTAAGGGCTAAATTGATCACATTGTGTTCTTCAAATTGGCAACAATAGTATTTATCTTTAGTGCTAGTGGTTCTAATAAGGTGTAATGTCTTTGAAAACAATTTACATGGTTAGCAAGTTTGTCAAAAGTTGAAAAATTGCCAATTTTGATATAACACCTCCCCCCATGATTTTGAACCTCTCAATGTGTTGCCAATTTAAGGATTTCAAAGCTTATTTTCATTCTTAAAATTCCCAGCATCAAACGCAGTATGGTCATGCAACAAAAATGGACATAGTAAGTCCTTTCTACTAATGCATCTGGCATGCTTTTTAGAGCTCTAAATCAAAAGTTATTGAGCAAAACCACAAAATGTGGTCAATTGTCTTGAAAGGGTTAATGCCATGTTTGTATATTCCTTCTTAGAATTCTGATTAGACCACACTTTAAAAATGTCATCCACCTCTCACTTGCTACTCTAATTTAATAAATAAATCAGACGGTTTAGAGTGAACTTGATGTCTTTCACCCTAAAAAGCTTCTCCCCATAAACAGATGCAGATAAGATGACGCGGCACAGGACATTGGTACTCTGACATAGATTTTAAATCCATGTCAACTGATCAATGTAAGATTGTCTGTTTGGAGCCAGAAGGGCGTTAAATCTATACTTTTAATAACACAGAGTTAATGCCCTTCTGGTTCCATGCAGACGATAAATGCTTTTTAGCTCTCAAATGCATAGAACCAAAGTTAACCCTTTCAATACCATGGGTGTAAAAACCTGCCATACAATTTTCATCCTGTAAGAGACATGTCTGTTTGGATATTTCTTCCTGAAACTGAAGTTGGTTGTTATAAATTTTATTCCTATGGGAGATATATTGTGCCTATATAAATATCGAGCAGAATTTTTAACTAAAAATGTAACATTAAAATTTGTTTCTGGTTAACTACCAATAAACTGGGAGGCACAGAAGGGGCTGAATCAATGCACACATGTGCACTCTTTATATATATGTTTTGGTATGTGGTAACATATTTCAAACTCTTTATAGCAATAGCAGACATGAAAGTGAGATGGCACAGATATCTCCCAACTGTTTAAGCTCATCAATACCATTAGCTCCAGATCTATCTACACCCTGATTGTATTTACATTATAATTACAAGCTGAATGAGTCTACAGTCAAAAATAAATTTAAATTCTGTCATTTTATGCATTAATCTTTCTGATTATATATGTTTTGGTATGTGGTAACACATTTCAAACTCATCTGCAACAGCAAACATGAAAGAGTGATGGCACAGATATCTCCCAACTGTTTTAGTTCATCAATTCTACTAGCTGCAGTTGGGGCTACACCTTCATTGTGATCACATATAATTAAAAGGTGAATGAGTATACAGTCTGAAGAGACTTTTAAAACCTGTCAAGTTTATGCATTGAACTGAACTTACAGATTTTGCGTTCCACATGACATAGGTTAGTTTTCACCAAAGGGTGGAGCTACTGCTCTTTTCAATGTTTATGACTAACACAACCATAAAGGAATTTCAACAAAATCAACTCACGGGTAATTTCAATAGCCTATTGTAATTCTTATAGAAACCATGTTCAGGTTACGTAATATGTCACTGTAATGTCCGCACATTTCAAATGGTGGTGTACAAGGCTACAGAAATCACCTTAGATTAATTATTGTACAGTCTTTGCGATCGTGTTACATGTTTAATCAATGAAAATCAATATCTTTGAAAAGGGCAATTCCATCATAGAGTACCAAATTGCATAGCTTTTTCTATTCCTGTTCTAACATGACATAGAAAGGGCTGTGATTGCCACTGAAGGTGAGATGATACACTTTCTCTGATATTTCTTTTTTAATTTTACATGCAAAAGCCTTAATATTAAAAGAATTTTTGTAATAGAAGTACTCCTGAGAGTTTGGGAATTTTATATCATACCAAATACCAAAATTTTAAGAATATTGAAAATTGTTCTCTGTCCTGCATTATGAAAAATTGCTTAAAGTTATTTTTCCCACATGGAAATTGTCCTAAAGCATAAAACAGCAGTTATTGAATGGTTTTAACACATATTTTAAAATGTGACATTCTTTTATATTGTTTTCCTATGCTTCTGCCATGGCTACACTCAATATCTAAGCTTGATATATACTTCTTGCAAACGTGAAATATCATTTAGCTTCCCATGAGGCTACAACCCAATGCCACAAAGAACACTTAGAATTCCTGGATCAGTCAGTCACTCATGCATTCCATCCTAGCTGACATCATCTGAAAGGCCATAGGACCATTACTATGTCACTCGCCAATCATTAAACCAGTATGCAGCACCAGAAACGCAACCATTGCTCATCATGTCACACTATACCAATCTTCCCAGAAATAGAGAGGCCTTATGAATTTCATATTCATGCCTATGGGGCATTTTTTTTTTTTTGAGATTCAGCAACAAATAACAGTTTGTGGAAAGTGATTGAGACATGAAATCAATGGACATGTCAACAATTATTTGCTTTTATATGGAGATATAAAGTAAACTACTGTGTGAGAAAATGTTCAGGTGCTTAAACATTACCTTCAAACATCACATCAAGGATATGACAGATTTGCAGATCCGTATTACACAGATTTTAATCTGCGTTGAAAATCAATCACTGATAAGGTATATCACAGGAAATTTTCAAATGCTTATAACTCTTTTAGTATCACAGCCCCAAACATAGCATTTCATTTAATCACTGAATCATTTGATACATGTACTTCAATAATATAGGCTTGAATAGTACTGAGGCAGGAATAGGTCATAGTGAGTATTTTCCAATAAAATGGTTAAGCATAGGAAAGAATGTTTCAAACAAAGCTAACATTTCTTTAGTCTATTTCTTTTGTTATCGACCTAGTTTTTGTTTTACATGAGTTAATTACCGGAAGATATAGGGCACAAAGGATGATGAGAATCTGATAAAATGAAAACATTTATTTCTAATAACATTGCATTTCATTAAATTCTACAAAGTCTGTATCGAATGCATCATGAAAAAAATAACCTTAAAAAAGTACACAGAATGCTGTATGGATCATAGGATATTTTTACAGATATAGTAATAAAATCAGAAGAAAAATTAGTCAATGTACATAGTAAAAGTAGATGTAACTAATATTTGTTCCTCATGTGGATTTCTAGAAAAGGATTTCAGATGCACAAGATTTCCATACTTGGTTTACACCACCACCCCCCTGCTATATACCTCATCAATCCATTACGATCTTCACTCTAGCTTGTATTGTCCAGTCTTTCATGCTTGTTGGTCCTATCAAGTTCAACAGATCGGTAGATGTATGCAGCCAAGCACAGCCTGTTGCAGATCATATTAGTCTAGAAATAACAGACCCATATACAAAGCCACTACTTCTTCGTTCAAGAAAAGAAGAATGTTATACCCGTTTGTGTCAGCTGATGGATGAGACCAATTCATATGTTAAAATTAATCCTAATCTTTGAAAATGAAACACATTAGGTATTTATGAAATCCAGTGGCATAACAAGGATATTTTAAGAGGGGGAGCAGGAGGGCAACTCCTTTTTCTACTCCTTTTTCTACATAGAGCAAATGGGGAAAAAGGGAGATGGCATATAGTGATTGTTATATAGTTATACATGTACATTATTAGCAACTGAGTAGAAAATGGCATTTGAAATCATAGTTAATGCCCGATACACTGGCAAATATGCTTTCCCTGATATCACAGAGATAAAGAAGTGAGAAAGGCTTCTATTTGAGACAAGTTGACATATTGTAACAAAGATGCTAAAGATAGGTGAGCAGAAAGTGTTGGTAGCACGTAAACAGAAATGACTGCGAATTTCCATCATACAGTGCCACACTTGCCCTCTGATGAAACTTCTCTCCTTGAACTTCACAAGATGGTGAAGGGGTTTGACCCAAGGATCTGGAATTTGAGAGATTATACTCATCCTCTCTTATCTACTTCTGAGGTCAAGCTTGGCTCTTTGTCTCAAGAATTTCAAGAAGGTAAAAACAAGAATATCTATCCCCATCCCATCACATTACTTTCTTTATGGAATATGTAGTGACACAGGAAATGTACATCACTGCAGTGGCAATTCATATCAGAAGAATGGCAGAACCATGAATAATGTAATTTCCTCAGGTTCTTGGGGATTTGGTTTGAGAGTACAAAAAGAGTCCTGACCAGTCAGAGTTTTGACCTCTCACACACATAAAACACCTTGATCAGAGCCATCAAACTACAGCCTAATGAGAACATAGTACATTAGTGCATCATGGAAAATTCATGATATAGAGATGACCTTCACACCAACATGGCCTGTAAATGGATTTATCAGCATGCATTGATTGGAGCAGGTAACCACATAAAGTGCTAATTCCTGCATTACAGCACTGAGACTAATTGATGAAACGAGCATTACCTCGCCATTCATTCAAGACTATGGAAAGACTGCAATCACCAAACCGGTAAGGTCAACTTCCACCACGCCTGAAATATTAACAAGGTGATGATGTGCCGCTAAAAGCAATGTCTGATCGCTTCAATTTCCATCAAATCCATATAGGATAAATAGACAGGCAAGGCTTTGCCGAGAACTTCCGGTGAAATTAGGAATCCGTTACCAAGCCTTTTATCAAGGGAACCCGCAGTGTGCATGCATTATGGGTCAGTTGTACGAGCAACATGCAATCTTTAATGGCAACCGACATTTAAAATTTCATGCCCTTATCCTCAAGCAGTGTCTTTGATGTTGAACAAGATATGCTATTTGGTTTTGGAAAACCAGCTCATCTTACTTACATCCTAGATGCAAATAACCCCAGTAGTTTTGATCAAATTGGACCTAAATCCTAAACAAATAAGGTGGGCTACTCCGTCAAATTTCAACCAATCCCTCATCAATCTGACCAGACTGAAGTCAGTCTGGATTTGTCTCACAGTAAGTACTAAATTGCTTTTTTTTCCGGCAGTAGGCACAAACCATATTTCAAGGATATTCTTTCATGGGTACAAATATCTGTTTATAGAAGAATTTCACTGTTCTCAGGTGTTTACACAATTTAATTTTTTGCTAACATAGAAGTTTAGTAAATGCATTTCAGTTTTTACTTCTCTTATTTGTCAATCATAGAGGCAATCTTTCACAAAGAGAGAACAAAAAATATATTTCACCCCAAAAAAATTCCTCTTCCCAACCTTTACTTTCAATGTAGTATTAAAATACATAAAGAGGAGCCTCAAGTTCATTTTTAAAAGAACTAATTGCTTAATTTTATAATATCATTGTCAAAAAAAACACTGAGGTTTATACACAAATGATTTGTGCTTGTGGTGTCACACACAGGCAGTATAATGTATAAACCAGTCTCTATGAGAGACGAGAGACTAAAATACTTTTCAAAGGAAAAACTTATATGTTTCATTTTATATTGTTTTACCTTTTAAGCAAATGTACAGGGAAGTAAGAGACATACGGTTAAAAGTACATATGACAAGTAAATATGGGACTTTCAAGGAACAACACGTACCACAGAAAGAGCCTTTGAACTACAGCGCTCTAGACGTCTGTGAATACATCAATGCAATATTGCTTGATCAGATCACAAAATAAAAAAATGCTGGCGAGTCATAAGTGAATTCATGTTCCCCATTTCACACACATTCATCATAATAAGGCCAATATCTAGTCTTATTCATTGGCATAAATGCCTCCTGCTTTCCAGGGTCAAGTCTGTAGTGTATCATTTATCTATCCCTCTGCAAATGCAATAAAGTTGTAATCCCATTGCATGGATCCACTACATGATGCTGTGTTCACATTTGCACAGTGTTCACAATTGTACAGCATTTAGAAATGTGTTTTTTATATTATTCAGATTTGTATGATATCATCTGCAGAGTGCTAAAAGGGTGTTAAAATTGTGTTGAATTATAAGGGTTAATGCCCTTCTCGGGTTCTCAACAGACAATATATATAACAGTGATCTATAAAAGTGACTAAAAATCTGAATTAAGAAATTCATTGCAACATATCTTTATAAAATTGTATGAACATCACAAGTTCATAAGATGTGCCTTTTGAGTAGACTTCGTGAAATCATGTGGATATTTAATCATTCTACGTTTTCTTTTTTCTCTCTAAAAACAAATGATTTTCTGATTACCATTGCAAGAGAATACATGGATGCTTGGTCATAAAATGGAGTTTATGAATAGTAATTATCAAGTGGCTTTAGGACAAACTATCATTATACCAACACAATGATCAGGTATTACATCAACAATGTATTCAGATCTACAGTAGATGGCAAAAAGTTAGGTAAGTGGAGTATTGAGTACTGAACTTATCCACAGACATGTTTACATATGACTGCAATACTTCCAAAAAAATGATGAATTGTAAAGAACAAAATTTAATACAACTGTTGTAAAACTGTTGCAGTATTGCCAAATATCATAAACCAAATTTCGACAAATTCTAGAGATTTTATAATTGTGTAGAAATGCATCATCACAGGATATCTTACATAAATACATGAAATCATGAATTCTGGGAAAAACCATCTAATAAAGTATCATCAGGATGGCTTCTTACTTATAAGTAACACCTATTCAGGGTATTTATTATTCTGTATGATGAAATTTACTAATGAGAGTGACATTTAGAAGAAAATAAATTGCAAGAAATTTCCTTTTCCAAATCTTGACCAAGTCTGAAAGTGTTTTTCTTCAACCACAGACATTCTAATAAATGGCAAACGAAGGTGGAAATTCACATGAGTTATGTGTTTATGAGCTTTTCCAAGCATCACACTGTTAGTGATCTTCCATTTCACTCACGATTCTGAAGCGATGGTCATCAAATCTTATCAGTACTCTACTGCCATATGTCTGCACACTTATGTCTCTCAACTACCTCCCTACAATTAGGCACACACAGTACGCTTCAAAAAGCACAACAAAACCCCATCTTATGTGACTGACTGACTGGCGATAGTGTGCGTCACTGCAGAACGGAAGGCACTGCATGCATTATAATGTCAACATTACTGACTGTGTTTAGAATCTACATGTTGGCTTGTTTGAGGATGTCTGTCTATCTACAGCGACGTCAGCAGAGCAATATTTAAAGTCAAACATGGCAAATACATCATCCTTTAGCCTGGCAGCAATCATATTCTAGTCAGTGGAAACTAAGCACACTATAAATAAAATATTGGTCTTGGGAAGGAAGTTACATAGTAGAGAAGGGAATTAACCTCATTTCCATGAAAATTACAAATCAAAGAAACATCCCTACTTGGAAGCAAAAGTCATTCTTCATACATGTAGCTGTAGTAAAAGCCAGTCCGGAAGACTCTGTTGACAATTATGAAAACAGATCTCTCCACTTTTTGTAGTTGTTTCCAGAGTTTTTGGTGAATTCTCATATTACAAAATAAAATATAAAATCATTTGTAAACCTATACTATCACTATAAATACTATCACTATCTAAATATCTTTTACAATACAAATTGAAGCACATTTTTTAATTTTCACTATTATTACTTGAAGACAGTCAAGTAGGATGTAGGACAATTTCAAATCTGAACTATGTGAATATCAATATTCATTGCATCTCCACAAAGTTCACATATAAAAACCTGCTTTCATTCTGCACATACTGTATGTCATTATATTTCTTTTTAAAAGAAACTATGGCATCTCAATGAAGAATATTTGGAAAACAAAATGCATGAATAAAGGTATGATCTATATGAATTAAATGTAGGCCCTACAATGTTTGCAGTGCTCTAAAATGTTTCTTTACAAGTTTCCCTTTTAGTTGATTTCTGTAAGTTCAGGAAATATAAATCCATGTATAAAATCAAAGGATGATTCTAAAAACAAATAGAATACAGACAAATATGGCATATTCACAAGAGTTTTTCCAATATACATTCTTGTTCATGTATAAGTGCATGAAGATTGAAACTCTAACAGCAGCTAGCTTTTAAGTAAGTTATACTTTGATCAAGTCATCTGAGAAGTTCTAAAGTGCGGGGGTGACAGGAGCTATTTGACCGGCCCAGTACCCTCAGCCCTCCTCCCGTTTTAATTCGACCAGCAGACCCGAACACAAAGGCCTGTCCCAGCCAGATGATATTACCATACCGCATACATCATGCATGGCCTGGTAAGAAATGCTTTAAAGATAAAGTCTAGTTCTGGTCACGCGATTAAATTAAAAAATTAACAATAAATATTCATAGATGTTGATATGTAGGACACACACAAAAAAAGATTTCATATTTTGCAGTGTTGAAATGGTCAACATGACAGCAAATTACATAAATCTTGATGGATATTGCACAAATTGATGAACATAGATATGGGTTTATGGGACTATACACAGATGTAACATCAACAATCCAAAGTTTCAACCTATTTCAAGTTATATCTGAAATATGAGGACACTTTGAGAGCACTCTTTTTTCATATGATATTGTAGATACAATTTTCTTCCAAATAGGAGTAAAAATAATGAAAACGCTCACAATAATTAATCCCATCTACCAGAACTTCCTCTTTAAACTAGCCTGGCCTGGTAGTAGTAGCCTTGATCTAAATCACTGCCAGCAACATGTCTCCCCTTATATCTCTCAGAGATATTGACAGAACACATGCTGGATGCATTGCTAGTTAGACACTCATTCTCCTGTCTCATACCACATCAATTTAACTTAGTGTGCTAAATAAAGCATAGTGATGCAGTAACCAATCAAATTATTATTTTTTTAATCTGAAAACATAAAATCTCATGTCTTTCCCCCACCAAATGAAATTTGTTAAACATGAATTTTAGAATTATACCTTAACAAGGCTAAGATCCTCTCAAATTTAAGGATAATGAACAGTAATTGCAGTGAAAAGGAAATAGAAAAGAAATATGTTAAATCTCATATATACTGTAGTTCTATCTGTACAAAAACCCATGCACAATGTATCGTAATCTCCCATTCATGATTTCCAAAATAATTTTAGTGTACATATCTGAACGGAACACCTTGATCTAAATCACTGTCAGCAAGAGCCTATCCTTATATAACACACTGATAATAACAGAATGGGGGGGGGGTACTAGTTTTTCCACCGGTTTGTTTTTCTGAAGGTTCATCATTCCGAAAATAAATTAGGGTTTTGTAATTCCAAAAATGAAAAAAGGGTTTGTAATTCTGAAAATGAAAAAAAGGTTTATAATTCCAGAAATATAAACCCTCTTTCATTTTCTGAATTACAAACTGTCGGAGTAACGAACCTTTGGAAATACAAACCTTCAGAAAAACGAACCTTCGAAATTATGAACCTTCGGATAAACAACAAGTAACCAACAGAATATATATTGGATACCTTGCCACTTAGATGCTTATCTCTGTGTCTCATACCACATCAATTTAATATCAATTAAAATGTGCTAAATAAAGCAAAGCAATGAAGTAACCACTCAAACAAATTTACCTTCTACTATAAAACAAAAAATCCCAAATTTTTCCCCATCAAATTAAAATTGTTACTTATGAATGAGAAAGTACACCTTAGCATCTTCATTTAAAAGAAAACAAAATCAAAAACATGACAGAATCAAAATGCATTTAAGAGATGAAGGAATAACTCATTTATACCCTAATATCTCATATTCATTTACCTGTACACATGTACAAACAATTAATTTAATACATTTCTCTTTTTTAACTGGCAAAAGTTTATTCCCAAAAATTAGAAAAAAACAGACATTTATTTTCTAAATCACTTACTTTTACCAACACTAAGCTATACAATCAATGCATCCAATGTGCAAACTAGGTATTCATCTTTAATGGAAAAAATATCATTACTCTTCAATTTAATCTTGAATATCCTGCTCATAAAGTTATTTCTCATTCCCTTAGCACTTTCAGCAAATGAACTTCCAAATATAGCTGTTGGTATTCAATTGACATTCTCTCCTCACATAATTCATACTTCTAACATGATTTCAATCCGTAATATAATGCCCCATTGCACACATAATGCGTTTCTGCAAGTAATTTATGACCACAGAGTTTCAAAAGAACCAATATTCATTTTCAAAAAAATTTCAATAATGGCAGGATCAGTATTCCAATAAAAGGCTCATTATCACTTAACTTTTCAGTACAGTTAACAAACCAAACAATTTATAGCTGCCCTTTTTATTGCTAGCAGAGCAATGCAGTTCAAAGCAAATTTTAATTACTTTCTGTTTATGATTTAATCTGACATATCCATCAAGTCTGATATTACACTACTTTTCATATTAACTTTAATTCACAACAATGTACATTACACTATTTCATTTATCATATAAAATGGTATGGGATAGATGCAGAATTTCAAACACAGAGAAACAATAATTACTTATTCTTTATGACTTCAAAGAATAAGTAAAGCCTATTCAGATTTTCATATTATGAAATACATCTTTGCTACATGACCAATTCCTGCTAAGCAAATATACAAATTTCTGTGAACTGTTACTTTCAATGGCAAGAACATGCACCTTGTCTAATTTGGAGGAGAAAAGCACGATTCTCTTCTCAGTTTGAATCCAGTCAACCTGTGGTGCCACCATGGATTTTCTAGATGAAGTCAGGAAGGTAATTATACAGCTTCATGCATGCACAGCTTGGCATATAGCGGACTTACACACACAATAAATCTGACTGGTGTTCCAATGCGGCAGGAAGAGGTTGCTAGGCAACTGTATCTTCTTTTTTTAATACGTTCAGAGTACAATGTTCTTATTGGGGGAAAAAGCAGAGAATATGAACGAAGCATGGCTTTAATGAACAAGGCTGCCTGCACAGTATTCTCACTGCCTCTCACACACACACACACACACACACACACACGCATTCTTATTAATCAACCATACACTCAACACACTTAGAAGCTTGCATACTCTCTCCCTACAGATTACTATCTCCATTAAGACATGGGTTTTCTATTTAATCATTAAAAATATATCAGATTTGTATCTGGATTGTTCCTTTGTTATGTTAAGCATGTGTGCATTAGTTTATAAAATCAAAATATAAGAATAGAGCCCCTTTGTACCTTTTTAACTACCGGTAATGTATTTTTAGAATTTGTTGAAATGAAGCAACAAGATTATCCACAGAGTAATTCTAATTTGGACTATCATGGTTACATGTGCATGATTTGAAATCAAATTATGCTTTTACCATTAAACGTTATATATCTATGTCCTATTTCGGTCTATTTTTTTTTTCTCTTTCCTTTCCCTCTTTTAATGCTTGCTTATATTTTTAATCTCACCTTTTTCATACACTATTATCACACTGTCTTACACTTTCATGTATTGTTTTATGCTCATTTCTGTTTATGTATTTATAAACAGCAGGGTTTTTTTAATACATCACACGTTTCGATAAATCTTATAAATACAGGCTGTTATAGATGTCCTATTTTCATTAATATTCATGTATTGCTTTGCTGATAAGGAGATCAGTGTTCTTTATTCTTAAGTCATAGATACAACAAAAAATTAAGTTTGATCAAATTCAGTATTCTTTTTGCAATCCTAAACATCTTTTTAAAAATTCATTATGCAACGCATCAAAAAACATTATTGCAGCTAGTCTGTAACCAAGCCTAGACTTTATGCATCATATGACCTACGAAGGAGAGTATTCTAAACATCTTTTAAAAAGTCATTATGCAACGCATCAAAAAACGTTATTGCAGCTAGTCTGTAACCAAGCCTAGACTTTATGCATCATGTGACCTACGAAGGAGAGTATGGGGTGCTTCCACATCGATGGCTAGGAGAAGCTTTGCGCCATTCGACAGGAAATTATTTACACCGAGAGCATTAATAGATGAGCACGGATGTGATGTTGACACTGGTGCTGTCCCAAAGGGCCTCCTGTACATCATCGTCGATAATGCTTATCAAATCATCACCAAAAATCTCAGCTCTAAGCCAGATTGCATCTTTCTGTTGCATAATATTGTGAAAATCTTAACCAGTTGATTCTTAAACTTGATCATTTTATCGTCTCAAAGAAAAACTATAATATAGGCCTATATCATACTTTTAACCTAAATTTTATGATTCAATTTTTTTTCCCAAAATAACTTTTTTTTTTAGAGAGAGAGAGATATATATAAAAGTTTAACACTGGAAAAAGTACATTTACTAAAATCAAGTAAATTTTACATAATCATATGTACATACTATAAAGACATCTGCATAATAACATTGCAAATTTGCATAAATATAATGAAGTGACTTATTTGAATAGTGTAAGGCAATTCAGTGATGAGATTCATATTTTTTTAACTAATGGATAACATTTCATCCTTCCAACTGTTTACAACTTGCTACAAGAATTACCTTTCTCAACTTCCAGTGCTTTCTTTCTTTCTAGGAAAATATTGAGAAAAATCAATGTTCATTAATTCAAAGAGGCTTTTGGAGAAGGAAAGGTTTCTGTTTATCTCACCAAAACTTTTTGGCGCATAACACCCTAGCATAGTGATGATAGACATATCACATACTGTCTAAATGACCTTCATTCTCTTCTTATCATTCACTCTTCGATCTTCCCCTCCTTTAAAGCATTTCTTCCAGCTATACACAAAATGTGTATACTGTGTTTGTTTGTTGGTTGATTTCATCTTCAATAAAAACAATAATTAAGAGTACCTCATGAGTAAAATTGACAGGTGCACATTTTATCAGGAGTAAATTACTCTTACAGACTTATGCGTCCACTCTATCTAAATATTTTACACTAATCAGAAACACCGTTGTGTGTCCAGCAGAAGAATATGAACATACATGTAGATAAGGGTGAACTACAATTTCTTTTTTTTTTCTCACTTTTTGTATTGAATGGATACAGAAATAATACAGGGAAGTAATAACCTTTCACTACTAATACACTAGATAAGTATCTGTTGTGTCACCTACATGTACATGTAATGTATGGTGACCAACGCACAGATAATTACATCTGCAAATAACCAGTTCTACTTTCCTTTTATATCTAGCTGCACAATATTGTAGTCTAATTTTGATAGGTTGATCCCTTTAATTTGCACATATGCAATGACAATCGATGAGAGCTCATTTCAGGGCAATAGTGTTCACAGCTCTATCTTTGTAGACCATACTACATGCCCAACATCCCAATCAATACTACATCATGGGCTCCATATATCTAGCTTACGTGTGTGCATGCTGGTACGAGTCAAGCTTGTAATTACCACTGACGACTTTCTGACCAATTTATTTTGGTCACGCCGTCTGAGTAATTACCAGTTGCACAAAATATGCTATCATATATGAGATGAAATTGAACCGTTATAGGCTAAATGGGCTTGTTTTCAGGGTTGCATCAAATGTCATGATAAACAGATAAAGTGTAAGCATTCATCAATTCAATGCATTTCAAAGAAACAAAAAATATGCTAGCTTGCATGCAAGTTAGACTGTTGTAGTAGAACTGTGCAGTTTATGTGCAAATATACCACTATAATTATGTAGATGTATTGTCAAAAATGAACAGTGTACTTTAAAAATCATTGGTAGTATCATTTTGATAGCTTAATATACTTGAATGTGATTCTTAGCTGCAATCCCCTATACGACTGCTAAGCAGGAAGAATATTTAAATTTTTTGTATTCTTGTACCTAATTGTCTATAAAAGGGCATCAACTCATCATTCTACATGTTCATAGTATTAATGCCCTTCAAGCTCTTAACATGAGATTTTTCATGGGTGTATCTGAATGCATTTGATATCAACATTAAAGGAATGCATGTAATGCTTCGGTAAAAGTCATTCAGAGAGAGAGAGACACCAATTTTGATACAACACAAAGACAAATTACAACATATCATGAATAGTCATGAACCACACTTAAAGAGGATAAATCACTAAAGAAACTTTTCTTAGGGGTTCCATTCTAGTATTCATATTACTAATTCAGCTTTGAATAATTCTTCTGTATCTATTGTAGAGGTATCATGGCCTAGTGGATAAGTCTCCGGACTGAGGATCACAAGCTACAGGATTCAAATCTGTCCTTTGGTAAGATATTCATCTACATTTGCTACTCTCAACCCAGGTGTAAATGGGTACCTGATATGCTTGAGCACTAGTTACTTTGGCAGTCAGACCCAACTCCGGAAAACCGAGCACAGGTATATACTCCGAAAACGGCGAATGGAGCAAGATGAATGTAGAGCCCTCATCGTTCAGTGTGAGACAGTGTGTACAAAAGACATGGGGAAAATCGTGCAATGTCGACCTGCTGTTGATAATATATTTTTCAAAAATAATGCTGCAGATATATTTATTTCAAACGTTTGTCATTTGAAAGTCATTTTATATGACGAATCATCAAGGATTTTGAAGACAATTGGCACGCAGCATTATTTTAAAAAATTTATACAGCGTTGGCTGGTTGACTTTACAAGATTTCCCCCATGCCTTTTGTACACACTGCCTCGCACTGAACGATGAAGGCTCTATATTCATACGCCGTTTTCGGAGTATATACCTGTGCTCGGTTTACTGAAGTTGGGTCTGACTGTTTGGTGGCTTGACTATAACTGGGGTAATAATGCGCAAGGCCATGAGCGTCACAGCATGGCGAATATGATGAGTGCTATGTAAGAAGTCATTATTATAATGCAAGTATTAAAATATCAAAATTGCACGGCAAATAAGGTAAAAGAAACTTGTGAGTAGCCTAGTTGACACACAAATATAAAATCATGTTCCCCCTTTGTGATTTTTAATCATTTTAACCATTTGAATGTCTCATATGGGGGGGGGGGTGGGTGTGATTACATGTCTTCTAAAAATATACTTTTGGGGAAAGTAAAAGGAACCCTTTAAGCTCACTAGGTAAATGTACAGTTTATAAACTAAATGTCCAACAAAATTTGTTCTACAGTTTCTTCATTCCACGCTCTCGATAAGTACCTTAACTCTAAAATGCCAAACACAGCATATTGAGTTGCTATAATTCGAGCGTTACTGAGATTAAAAGCCAATAAAGGTTGCTAAGTTCTGCATTGAACAAGCGAAGAAACAGCAGGCTTGGTCTACAGAGTAACTTAACACCAAGGAATGCCTCCAAATACCAAGCATAGCCGTTGTCTGCCGCATGGTAAGGTTCAGGGGGAGAGTTAGGAGGGTGGTATATACTGATAACTATATTGATACATCTACACTGTACTACATGTATATAAAGCGTGTGTATTACAAACAACTTGATCCAGCTTTGTCATTAGATGAGGGGGAAGAGGAGGATGATGATGAGAAGAACAAAAATAAATGATGTATAATGTCTTTTTGCATATACTGGATTATGAAATGAGCAAGAGAGATACATAATCTGAAATTTCCATATAAGGTTGTAGTTGAAGCACCAATGTCACTCTATAGAAATGGTCAGAATAGCATTCGGCATGGAAAGGGGAGTATGATTATATATTTTTCATTTAACCACTCATGGAATGTAGTTTAAAATCAAATTTATGCAATCTTTTTTTTTCCTTTCAGCTTAAGAATTATTCATGCATATTTTTGTAATACACTTACATCCATCTCTGAATATATACTTTCACAAAGGTCATTCAGTACAAATGTTTCTTTCATCTTTCATAAATTCTTGTCTTGTCTCATGTTTTCCCCATCCTTGGCGTGTAATAAAGGCTAGAGTTTTCAAGAATTTTTAAAAGTATTTAGGGGCAAATAAAGCATTGAGAATTCTATAGACTTTCAGCAGGCATGAGATTACTATATCAGCTATTTTCAGTGACTGTGTCAAAAAGGGCTCAATTACCTTTGAGGATGTTACAGAGCAAGCCCAAAACTCATGGAAACTGTGTCAGTCAGACCAAACTGCGGAAAACGAAGCACAGGTATATACTCTATGGGGTGGATCCTGGGGGGGGGGGGGGGGCTGAATCAGCCATGGCCCCCCTTTTGAAACCCAACTGGCATATATTAAATACACAATAAAAATAATTGCCTCCGTAATTGTGTGATTTTCCGGCTCTGTGCACCCTCTTTTACAAAATCCTTGATCCGCCCCTGACTCTGAAAATGGCATATAAAGCATGATGAATTGAGCCTCATCGTTCAATGCGAGGCAGTGAGTACAAAAGGCAAAGTGAACATATATATATATGTATATATATATATATATATATATATATGGGTTTTTTTTTTATAATTCTGCAGATATATTTATTTCAAATGTTTGCCATTTTAAATTTATTTCATTTGATGAATCATTCAATAACTTTGAAGGTAACTGAGACGCAGCATTATTTATATATATATATATATCACTAGCAGGTTGACTTGCCAAAATTATTCCATGCCTTTTGTACACACTGCAATGAATGATGAGGGCTCTATATCCATCATACGTTATATGCCCTTTTCAGAGTATATGCCTGTGCTCGTTTTTTCCAAAGTTGGGTCTGTCTGTATATGGACTCAGTAAAAGATACAAATGAACTGATTAATGGTGTTAAATTAGTAAGTAATGGACATTGCTAATGAAGAAGAAACATTGTATTGCAATGGAAAAGTTGTTTGAAAAGGATATTTCCACTCCACAATGCTGATACACATCCTTCGCATCGGATTGTCTAAGGTAAGACAGAAGAGAGACCTTGGAGGCCGCGTGGGCACCCCAATGTGCTGCTTCTTCTTGCCATATTGGTTCCGTTTGCGATTCATGCTGTTGACAGTATTGGCAGCAGCTAAGGCTTGAACCCAAGCATTACTGAGGGGCTGTTCTGCTATGGGCACTGTCTGGTCCTGGTCCGAACCAGGAGGTTTATCTGCAGCGTTGCTGGTAGTTGTGGTAGTTGTAGCAGCAGCAGCTGGGGTTGTAGTGCCGGCAGCTGCTGGGGGCCTGGTTGCAGGACCAGTGCGAGACAGAGGAACGGTCCCAGTAACGTAGGTACCGCTACTGCCAGTCCCTGCCGAAGCATTATAGAACGGACCTGCAGCAACAGAAAAGAATGAAAATGGTGAAAATGAGTTATGAATACAAAAGAAAATTATATTTTAGATCATATTCAAATTTCAACAATAGTAATAAGAGTGATTTATTTTTAAAGTGGAAAATATATATTTGAGGCTATTTGCATTATTTTGAAAATAACTCATTAGTTAGTATCATAATCATCATCATTATAACCTTCGTCCACACCAACATCAGCTCCACAACCATCATCCACAAGCATAGTGATAAAAATAAATCACATCTTGTGTTGAAAGTTACAATCTTGTGCACATTATAAGTTTGTGACTCACAGGATAAACATGTCTGTTATCTTTGGTAGATAGCAAGTCATTATTACAATGAAACCCATTGCATCTGCCTAGGTGTATGTTATCTTGTCAAGGAAAGATACTTAAACCAGCTTCATGTTGAGTATTTGCAATGAAATTTCACTGCGAATTAAATTGTTTGACGTCATACTATACATTCTGACCAGTATTGACTTTGTTTTGTCCCGCAAAAATATCAAGATGTTAAATTAATTCTTCCTGAGTATTACACATGCACTGAAAGCCAATGTTAAGTCAACTGACTTTTAATTATAAATAATGGTGATTGAATATGACAGGGTTTTTTTAATCATTTCTTTATAGCTTGAATGCCGATCTAGAATACATAAAAGGCAGTTTTTGTCAATTGGTCATTGTTATTGTAGCTTATTCTTCACACAGAATCACAGTTGAAGAAACCGCTCACTGTCCAGAGGTCTGGCCTTTACATAAATGAACTTCCACTACCACTCCTTATTAAGATGCAGTAAACTCATAACATTAGTAGTGAAAATTTTACATTTCTTTCTTTCTTTCAATTTTTCAGCCTTAAACTAACAGTGATGCTGTACTTAGTGAAAAGACAGGAAGTAGCATTGTGTGTCACACAGAAGGGCATGAATGGATGTGCAGAAAATGGATTTACATATCAAGAAGAATGCATTCCATTTGACTGTTCTTGGACTACATCTACAGAACACATTTCTGTATGTACATCACTTAAGTCAACACAGATATTTTTACTTACTTTTATTTGAACTTTAACAAAGAATACAGGAACAAGGGAAAGTAAGAGGTTATTTAGATGTTATTTAAGTTTCAATTCTTGTTAAAATCACTTCACCTTCAGAAAATTATGAATATATTATAATATATACTATATATATCGGCTTTGAAGTAATGCTGTTGGTACTCAGATTTCTTGGATTTTTGTTGATAAATAGCAAGATACTAGCGATACTAAGATGCTGTGAGGATTTTACCTCTTAAAGTGAAATATTTTACAAATGAGAGGTAAAAAATAATTTATATACCGGGCCAGGGATATAAACTCCTAACAAAGGCAGCTTGCACTATAACCTATGACACTTGCAAAAACTTATGAGGATTATGTGTATTCCACACAAAGTGACACGCATGCTATCTTCATGCGAAGCCCCAAGACTATTGCGTGGGGAGCCATCGGGGTGGAAAGGTCCTAGCATAAGGCAGTATTTTACCATGATCTAGCGTTCCTTACACTAAAATTCACCAGAAATCATTGATGGAATACCACATGATCTCGTAAACCTCTTTTGATACAAGGAGAACAACATGAGACTTTAGTGAACACGTTTCTTTTCAATTTCCTTTTTGCTACCAAAACTGTCCATGAGCTTTAATTTCATCATATTCTTAAACCAACCTTTGCCATGTTTAACAGGCATTACCAGTGAGCTTGGTTTTAAATAGTTATATTTACCAGGTTTTAAAGTGACACTTTTGATTGTTAACTAAAAAATATCACTTGTAACTGAGTAAGGTTTTTATGTGTAAAGCTGAAGAATGTCAAATTTATTTGGAGTAAGTTATATGACAATTCCTTCCTTGAATACTATACTTGAAATAATGATCTGAATATCTAACTATATTTTCATTTTTAGAAATGACTGATACAGACAGATTTTGCAGCCTTGACTTTTAATAAAGTGAAAATCTAAATATTTGGAGAAATATTCAAGAATATAAAGTATTCAAAGAAATGTCATGAAACTTATTCAAAATACGTTTGACATCCTTCAACTTTACCATTTCCAAACCATAGTCTAGTACGAGTTTTTAACTTTTGAATTATTAACAAAAAAATTTTTGAATATTTTTGTTTACAACTAGTACATATATCATCTTGGTTATCAGTATCTAATATAAGTCAGAGTGTGGAGTAATACAACAAAATGATTTCAGATTGTGAAGGGGGAAAAATGCTGCAGCTGCTGATTTAAAGGGAATGGATCTGGACATCAATTAATGAGCTCATTAGTGATGTGACCTATTTGATTACACAATGGCTTCTTGTAACTCATAGGAAGCCCTATAGTTTCTACTTCCATTGTCCAAATCTACCATTGTTTTTATCATCATCACGCTCGTTACTCATGTATTCACATCTTTTATGAATGTCCCATAGGGCTAAAACACTGGTCAGTTGAAAATGAAAATCTGTCTTCTTCTTCTTCAACATACACTGTACATGTATAGATTGATTGCAATCTATATTACAGTATATTGTAGAAATACATGCACACTAAACACATTATAGGTATCAGAGCTAAATGAAATACATGGGATGTATTCTTCATCACATGATTTCAGACATTTTTGCTATCTATTTTGTTACAAATGATCAGTATTGTCATAAGATTTTTAAACAATTAAGAAGATCCCCCAAACGTGTTATCCTTATAACAATATTTTGTTTCAGTGAACATAATGTGTATAGATCTGCACAACATAGAAATGAGAGGCATTAATATAATATCCTGCTTAATTGATAAAATACAAGTATATCTTTTGTGACAAATTAGTTTTTGTTCACAAATTTCTTTTATTCGTGTTGGTCAATATTTAACACTGCTTTTTAAAAGAAGGTCACAAATTTCTTTTATTCGTGTTGGTCAATATGTAACACTGCTTTTCAAAAGAAGGTCAGAAATTGGTCACTGATTTTGCATCACATAGTTTAAACTTAATATTGGATATTTATATAGTGCTCATATCCACCATGAATGGTGCTCAAGGCGCTCCAATATTACCCCGTCTGTAGCTAGGCTACCGATTTCGGCGCTCACAGCATTCAAGGAATTCATTCCTGCCAGTACCCATTTAACACCTGGGTGGAGAGTGGCAAATGTAGATTAATGTCTTGCCAAAGGACAGTAGTGCCGCGCCGGGGTTTGAACCCACGACGTTCCCATCTCCAGTCAAGTGTTTAAACCACTCAACTACGACACCTCCACTTACTTGATAATCCATCATAATCCATTCACAAATTGTCCTATATCCCTTGTCATCATTTAATACTGAAGACGAATTTTCTTTAAATAAGCAGTAACAGGGACAGTGCTTTTGCTATTCTGTTTTCATTCTCCTTTATTCTGAAACAAACAAAAAAATCAAGTTAACTTCACAATTCGTGAATACATTTAGAATTCCATAAAGTAGGACAAGTTCTACTTTGTCCACGACTTTAGATACCAGCACATGTAATGTTAATTAATATTCAATAATATTCACATCTAACTGACCACCAATAACCTCTATTCCAAATCTGAAATATTCACTTTCACTCAGACAGGACTAAAACATTTTGACATGAAAGAATAAGTGTTATTCAAATTCTGATTTTAGAACATAAATTTCTGCTTTCATCATTCTATTTCAATAAGCCTACAAATATACGAAGTAAGCAAAAGGACCTCAAATACTAATTGGAATATCTTTCAAATATGTACATGTACAATCTGCATTGTAGTCGATCAGATGATGGAACTTGCTATTTTTAAGTGACTCTATTCAATGCTATTGAAAGTCATATGTTCAATGAACTTTGGCCTCAATGTACATAATCTTCATCATCATCATCAGCAGCAGGAGCATTATTATCATCATCATCATCATCATTATTACCATTATAATCTTCATGGTCATCATCATCACCAGAAGTTATCCTCATTCAATATCATCAATATCATTATCACCATCATTAACTCCTGTGCCACCAAAGTTGTGAACAATTGTCAAAATGACAAATGAACTTTCAATAGTGACTTTTATACTTCTTTTTTATGGATGAATTTGGCTTAAAACATTTTCCAAGAATATAAATTTCACAGTGGAGATCCTGGTTTCTGTTTCAGGAAGTAAAATGCAGACATTCTTAGTCTAAACATTGTTCGACACCCAATTTTTTAGGAGGGATTTGCCACCTATGGAAGGGGATACCATCAGGAATCATCATCATTACCATCATCATTGTCATCACCATTGTCATTACCATGATCACTTTCATCAACATCTTCATTAACACCATCACCAACATTTCCTGGTCCACAAACTAATTTATTTTTACATAACAATCTTCCCTGATTCTACCCATATCAGACCTTTACCCTTGTCATCTCATATACAACGCAAATGTATCACCACCACTGCAAAACCAACACTCTAAACTCAACATCCTGCATACTTGATGCTTGCCGCATCTCGGCGAGCGAGTCTAGACAACGCTAACAAAATGATAACGATTGATAATGCTTTTACCGGGTCTTTGGCGTTGCATGATTGCGTTTTTCCAATAACTGACTGTCTCCAACTAAGATGTGAAAGTCCTGGATATATCCAAATCACATATTAACAGTCTTGTTTAAGAAAACAATATACGATGAACCTGTGAAGGTGATTCCCATCCACGAAACATTACTTTCTTCGACGAGTTAGGCACACAAATACGGGTATGAGCGTTTGCTCAATCGCTTCTGCACGGGCAATCGTCCGGGTAGAGGAAACCCGTCGACGCCCCTTGAAATTATTCGGTGGTAAGGTAGCAGCGCTTGCGTGCTGGAGGAAAATCACTATGGTGTTCGCACTGTAATCTTTTCCACTGTTCGTTTCTCACGATGCGATGACGCGTAGAGATTACGTGGAATTATTTCAGAACTAGATGTCGCCACTTCATAACAAACACGCATTAATGAATTTGGCAAAGCATTATCATTTCTTTTGTCTGCGCCGTCTTACCCCTATTGTTCATGTCGTCATCATGACTACAAATTGATTATGAATAACGAGCATGAAATTAGTAATTTAGGGATTCGGAGTAGTGGTCATGGGGGGGGGGGGGGAGGGGATGGGCAAGGGTGGTACTTTAATTTTAAATCTTTCCATATAGTGTATTGTAATTGTAATGAGCAATATTTTGGTTGTGGATTAAGCTCCTCCAAATTTGTACTGCTACAACTTCACGCCAAAAGTCATATACGACGCTAATTTTTGATCGTGATTTTGCAATCACATGAGTGAATATTACAGTACCAAAATCATTTTTATTTAGGCCTGCCTTTTGTTCATTCATGACCGCTATATAGTATAACTTATTTCCATTTTAAGGATAGTGCTCTATCAACATTTTTTTTTAAATAATTCATGAATAGGGTTTATAATCAGATGACGCACGGTCCAAGATCGTTCCAATTTTTTAAAGTCCATTATAAACCTTAATTGCGATATTATAATTTATACTTTTGTGGATTTTTGATTGGCATAGATTGGCATCCATTTAACCCTATCCCTTCGTAAAGCCTGTCATCTTTATAAAAGATAGATCATTGGTAAAATGATGACTTATCCATTCAAAGCATTATTTCATCTTTATACGTCCTTATTCTTGCGTTTCAACAAGTCAATTCAATATGATATAATCTTTTATATAATTTATCCACTTAGAAAATGTCTTTTTTGTAATGTCATATTTCATTTTATAATATAGGAGGAAATTTTAAACAAAATGACAGAACCGACCTTTATGTTAGGTTATCTTTTCTTTGAACTAAGTATTCATAATACCGTATAATTAATTGCAGTTCACACATTCATAATCAGAATCATAAACATATCTCTGTTGATTATTATTTCATTGCGGCGTTTAAAGTTGAATATGTCTTGTCAAGCATGAGCCCATAAATTGTTGATTCTTATTATTTCATTACGGCGTTAAAGTTGAATATAATCTTGTCAAGCATGAGCCTATAAATGGAAAAAAATCTAGCAGTTTATAAAGTCTTATAAGACAATAATTTATTTTCTTACCGTGGTGGGAATACTGAGAAAAGTTAAGGACAAGTCGTTTTCCTGGGACTCATATAAGAAAAGACAAGGACAATTCGTTTTCTTGAAAGATGACAGTAATACCCTTTTTTATCCATCTATTTCCCTTCAGATTTAAGAGAGAGGACTCCCACAATTTATTCTACAATAAACTTTCAGACAGTATTCATAGCAGGATTCCCGGTGATCAATCAAAAGTACCAATGCAATTCTCAAAAGTCTGCATGAGGTTATTTGATTTTGACGCCCTGTAATAACGGTTTCACGAGGGATTGTGTAATATTATATCCGTCATGAAAAGAATCTGCACAATTGATTAGTCCAATGCGCGTCATGTGACATAATACAATTCCCACTAGCCTCATGCAAATGAGCAAATTGCCATGGAGGGTAACATCTGACGTCACGATCCTTGAATAGTAGTACTATTTACGGATACTATTTACGGCGTATGACATCACATACGAAAAGTGCGTACTACATTGTGACGCCATTCATTTGCGCGTATCTATTGTTTTAGGCACCGGCGCATGATAATGACTTCATTACGCGTTTGATATATCCGCGCAAATTCATCCCTTCTTCAAAACTGTTTGTGTACATAAGTGTGCTGTCTACCATAGGCCCGGTGCAGATGATCATAAGTAGATGAGTAGATTTAGGCTTTAGTCCAAAGATGACGGATATAGACCAAATATATACTGCCTACCATCGAGTCTCTGGTTAAACTGTGGTACCCTCTTTGACGTGAAGATGACCATTTTCCTTCGGGGCTGCGACCCTCATCAAAATAGTCTTGCTTCACGTCACCTCGGGGACCATTTCCAACCAGACCTTCTCATGACAGTATATAGTTGTATATTATATTCCTATTTGTTATATATACACTAACAATGCATAATGTAGAACTATCTCAAACCCCGGGTGAATAAGCTGTGATTTGGCATTGTGGCGAAAGTTCGTTTTCAGTCCGTTTTCAGTCCATACATGTATCTCTCTCTCTCTCTCTCTCTCTCTCTCTCTCTCTCTCTCTCTCTCTCCGTCTCTTTCTCTTTTCTTCGATCGGATGTTCCTCTTCTCTCTCCCCTTTTCCTCTCCATATACACTGCTCAGTATTAATTAGTTTAGCCTATATTACGTTGAATATTCTAACTTCTTTGAATAATCGTTATAACACCCCATTATTTAAACAAGAAGTTAATTGGCTTCATAATCTTTTGGGAGAAATAGGAAGAAAGATGACGGTTTAAATCATAACTTGTCACGACAGTCCATCCTTAGAATCGTCGATCTTGACTGAATCTATCAACATTAAGGGGTATGTATTGTTCTAATTATTCATCCTTTTAATACAATTTAGAGATAGATTGAGTTAACAGTTAGGATTTTACAAGTAAGTGTCCAGACGACAGATTTAGCTATTATTTTCAAGTTAGGATATTCTTATAAGATTTATCATTTATTATTCTATTTTTTTTCTCACTTATTTGAGGAAGTTCTAGCCTAACCTATTTTGTTTTGGGTTTTTTTTTAAAGACATAAATGTACATGTTCTTAATTTGTTTGGTATTTCTGGTGCGTTATTTTTCCCAATTGCAATAGACTTTTACTTTGAAATGGAAATAATCACTTTCACTCAGACAGGACCAAACAACTTTCAATAGCATTGAATAGAGTCACTTAAAAATTGCATTTGAAATGGAAAAAAAGAGAGATATTTAAAACTTAGCTTTTTTTAATAGCCTATTCAAATGTGTTCTTTAATTTTAACCCGAGTGTATCTCCTCTGATTACTGGGGGGAAAAAGTTTATTTTTGTAGAAATTAAATAGATATCCGTTAACTGATTAATATCTGCTCCAGTTCTTCAGACCTATTCATTCGTGAAATCAGTCAGACTTCCATAAAGTTTATCGAAATTATGAATGCATCCGAAAGTGACTTTTTGAATAGAAATGATAGAAATGATATCGTTTTAACTCTAATGTATCTGACCTAGATAGAAGCAATCTCAAAATAACAGAAAATCGATCGAAAGCACTAGGTCATATTTTTGTTTTATAATGATGGCGCTCTGCATGTCTCAGAAAAGATCACTTTCATCTCGCTTTTCCAACTGTAATTTAGTTGATGTGATCTCATCAACTCTGTGCATGTGCATGCTGTCACTCTTCATGTTCAATCACTATACCGCCTCATCAGCAATGTTCACCGCTCAGCTGTTCTGCAACTATTTCACGATTCTCGTTTTCCTTTCCATCATCAAAAAAGATTATTACTTCCACACTTGCCTTATAAAAAATACCATACATAATTATAACTGCCAAAGTATAGGCTATTACATTTTTATTTTACTTCTTAAAACGGCACAGTCTACAGATGATAATCAGGCTTACTTCGAACCATCCGGTGATCATGTTCACGTCATTCACGTCAATTTCGTGAGTAATAAGCCCTAAATTCACGAAGGGTATAGGGCCCCTGTTCTTAAAGTGCGGCCCATGGGCCACTTGCGGCCGCGAGACGATTTCATGCGCCCGCAAAAATATCTAGTACCAAAAAAAACAAAACAATTTCTTGTGTTATGTAATATTTTTATGTGGATATACAATACATCATCCTAACTACTGGTATGGATACAGGTATCATAATTTTTGCTCGCTCGCTTCGCTCGCTCGCAAATAGTACATCCATTCCCTGTCCTACCACGTATATATAGTTTTAAAAAAACATCAAACTAAGAAAAAAATGAGGATAGTAATTATTTATGATATAAAACGTGAGGAATATTCTAAAATTGTTCCACCGTCTTTAATAGATGGCCTATTCGGGTATGTATGCATAGGCAGACGAGGCGAGGGAGGGGGCTGCAGCCCCCTCCCAAAAATTATGATTACCTGCAGCATCATTTTCGGGCAGTGAAATGCTCTCTTTGTAATTTTTATATCTTATCTAAATAGGCACATTTTGATGACGAAATAATTACATTTTAGCGGTTCTAAAGTGTCATTTTTTTTTGCTTGCTAGCTTAATTCGTTAACTCGCTGAATTGAAAAAAACAACAACAGAAAGTTAAAAAGCCTTCACATTGTATTCGGGCAAGAGACGTCAGTCCCATACGTCTTTGCATGTATGTGTAATACTAAGTGGCCCGCGAAGTAATTTCAAAAATATTTCTGGCTCGCCTGACAAAATAATTAAGAACCCAGGGTATAGGGTGTAACGTTTGTGAAATACCCCCCTCTTTAAGAGTCGGGTTCGAGACGTGAATATTCGTAGACTTGCAATACTTTTTTTAAAGTGTCGGGTAAACTGGACCCAACACTTCGCAATAAGAGGGGGGGGGGGGGGGGGGTTATAACCCGGTTTAATATTTCACAGATGTTACACCATACCCTTCGTGAATTTAGGGCTCAGTATCCACGAAAGGTCGTGTAACGTGAAGACGTGACGTGAACGTGAGTACACGATGGTTCGAAGTAAGCCTAACAGATATGTATACTTTGGTGAGTCGTTTAATGGTCACCTAATGAAAATGAACTGTACAGTGAAATCAGTTTTAACACACTGTCTCTATATAGATTTCCTTTGAATTGCTTTGTATCCTCATTGATACCAAACATGCATTGAAATCATGTATTTATTTTGTATTCTTGAGCTTAAAGTATTTCATGGGCCTATATGCATGTAAATTTCAAGATCGTCAACAAATTTTCCAGGCATTTTAGGCATTTGTAAAGATGAAACGAAATTGAAAGGAAAATTGCATAAAAGAAAGATAAACTGTCGAGTCATCTTAATAAATGGACCATAAAGATAAGATAACTCTGTCAGGCAGCTCCTAACCTGTATATGTGAATTTAAATCTATTATGGTTTATTTATTTACTGCACCCCACAAGATAATGACACTTCGATTTCAACATATCATTTTTTGTTGTCTTTGTTTTATGTTCCTTGGTTTTATTCCATAAAAAATTAAGGGGAAAAAATCCTTGTAAGTTTCTTTAACTTCCTGCTCCCCCTATCAAAGTTACTACGTCCATTATTCATCGCTGTTAAGCTGTAAATGAGGGTTGCATATGCTTCAGCCCTTTTGTATCTAATTAATGCTTATCATTATATGCTGGTAATTTGAAAGTTTGTATCGAATCTACATGTGTTTTCATGAAAATAAATGTTCGATAAGAAGATTATAGAAACCAGAAAATCAAATCAAATCGAATCAAATGAAATTGTGTTCAACTTGTTGAAGAACTAGAAGGGATTTTATTAGTCTCAGATGAGAATTTATAAGATTAAATTATATAGCTTGGTTAAGCGCTTAATTGTTATTTTCATTTTACTGATCCAGTCAGAATATGCTGCTTCATGACCATTCATTGTAAACGACATACACAATAGTAATGAAAATGAATGGGCATATGTGCCTACACTAAATTATTTGAAATCATGGATGTTTCTTTCCAGAGCCGTTTGTGACGAACTATTTAATTCACAATTTATCAATATCATATCCGGCATCGATTGAATTCATATCGCGTGTACCTTTGTTGCTAAGTCGGGCAAGCCCGGGAAACCTTAGGTTACAAAGAGTAACTTTGTTTAGAGAGTAATCACTGAAATTGATACACTAATAAACTTGTCTATTGTACGCTATAAGTATAATGATGGTAAGACGGGATCCCACAGGATTATGTCGTATCTGGCTAGATCTAGTCAATATCCTAAATTATGTTTATTTCCTGTAAATTCACGCCCACCGTGGATGAATAATAAGGGCAATTAAAATAAACGTGAGAGAGAGTGTGGGGGGATGCATGGGGAGAGGTGAAAGAGATGAAAATAAAAAGAAAGGTATAGGACATTAGGGAATAAGAGAAAGGAGACAGGACATAGATGTAACGAAGGAAACCTGGGAAGGAAAGATTTGGAGAGACAGAAAGCAGTTCTACTGTCAAACTCCCCTCGCAAGGCTTGAGCTGAACCACTGACTGAACTCCACACTAGTGTAAAATGTAGTGTAGAGTTCGACATGAACAAAGGTTTTGTTATTGCGCCATCTTCGGTAACAGACATTATAGTTGATTGACGCTTGAGCAAAATGGCGACAGACGTAGACAAGGCAGAAGCTCATATGAACCTTACTGCGCTGCAGCAGTTCGATCCATACATTTCTTACATTTTGCTGAAGGCTAGTCAGGTTGCTCTCTACTTGTTCAATCATGCTGCTAATGAGTGGGTGAGTATGAGTCGATTGGGAGTATAAAAACATTAACAATTGGGGACACAGGATTTCTTTGTGTTGGTTCAGTCCCACGTGTTAAAATTTATGTGAGTGCTGAAGGCATGTTTTATTTTCACATGAAAAAGCCCATGTTAACAAACATATGGCATCTGTATGCCAATCACAAAGAACCTATGTGTGTATCCTTATATGCAAAATATATTTTACATAGATGACATGATAAAATGTCTTTCTAGACTGATTTAAAGTGACTGCAGTTACCTCCATTTTATCATGTCTAGTCCATTTGCATCTCGGCAAATTCACACCAGCAAAGCTAGTTAGTAGTGGGTCAATGCAAATGCGTATTGACCACTAGCCCGCTGTATGTCTGTAACCAGACTACTGATATACATCCAAATTACATGTTGCATGGATACACATGCAACTTCACCACTTATACATATACAAGCTTATCTGAAGATAACCTTGTAATCCAGACTAGCTTTTACAGGTGAATAGCCTTCAATAGCTTTTGTGTGTATCAGCAGGCCTTTTTCCAGAGTAGATCATTCATACATGAGAGGAAAATGATTATTTAAAATTTCACTTTCACTTCTGAATCCCCAAATTTGTGGCACAGTAAGAGTTGAAGAATCCCTGGATCAGGTAATCTAGCAAATTTAAGAAAATTATATCTTGCTTAGAGCAATTTTGTTGTCTGTTTTTGACTGCTGTAACAGTGGATGTTGGACACAGTCCCACATAGGCAAGGGCTTATGAGTGCAACTTCACACACCCTTCTGTCTACACACACGTGAAATTATACCCACAAGATCATGAAGATCTTACTCAAAAGTAAAAAAAATAATCAAAACTTGCATTCAAAACGTCGATTTGTCCTCATTTTCTGCAGAATTGCCCAGAGACGGACATATCGCAGCTGGCGAACGAATGATGGTGCCTATGTAAACTGCATGTATGTTTTGTATGAACGAATGAAGAATGCACATCTTGCTTTTGCTAGTCTCTGCATTCAGCTCCTTATACTCGCCGTTAGTATACAAGCGAGAGGAAAGAAGCAGTATTGCTTATCAAAATGATAAAATACGCTAGTGAAAATTATACATGATATCACAAATGTGATAAGCATTTTTTTTTCCCATTCTGAAATTATGATACTTAAACGCATGGCAGTATTATTACCGAGAATGAATGTAAGACTAATTATTGACAACTGATAGCAAATGTAAACAGCGTTTCAATAACAATAAAATAATAATGAAATTAAGGTTATTTTTTTTTAAGGAGATTATAGATTTGCTTGCTGTTTTTGATGCAAGGTAGTGCAAGGTAGTGGATGGTCTTGGGTGCTCATTCTCCGCATTTTCATTCATAAAATTTGGTAGGTTATAGGAGCATAATGATGTAATGTAATAAGTAATTCTCTTCCAATATCATGCAGCTAAGCTGTGTAGGTTATTTGCCAGTAAGTGCATTATGAGTGTGATGTAAAGCATTGTAAAGCAAAGATACATGTCAACCATAATAAAGCTGCTATATCGAAAACAGATATTACCAGATATTTTCTCAAGATGCAAAACAAAAACCCATCCAACCAGAGTTTCATTACTCACGTTTGCATGCCACTCATTTTGCATTTTCCCCCCATTTTTGGAGCCGTAATTTATCCTAGGAATGTGATTGTGGTCTTCTAGAATGTTCAAGCAAGAGATTGCATATTAAAGTATTATCAATTAATTGTCGCACTATGTCAGTACTAAATTTGTTCAACTGATACTTAAAGGATTTAGCTCCTATGATCCTGGTAAAAACACAAAAGATCATCTGGCAGTAAGAAAAAGAATAACAACTTCTTGCTTACACTATCTTGTATTATACAGTTATGTATTACATGTAGGCTTGTCACTGAGATACTTTTCAATACTGACTCTAATGGTTAAGGATATAACTCATGAATGGGGCGCTTGCTTTCATATTCAAATTTGAGTTATCCACAGATTTTTACAAATTATGGTAACATATTATGGTAATAATTCAATAGTTGTGGTAATTGTTATAATGTGGATATTTACATATTTTTCTCAGATATTTGATGGTGTTTTACTCTTAGCTTCCCATTTTCATTACCATGATACATGTAGGTTGCTGCTAAGTTCAGTTTTACCAGGTTGCTTCTTCTGGTTTGTTAATATGCCTGTACATGTCTGTTTCATCCCTGTACAATATGATATTAGAGCTCTGCTACATGTACCAGTGGTTGAACAATTCCCAATCAAAATCAGTATAAAAGTTCAACTTGAAAATATCAGCAAAGTATAGCAAAGAGAAAAAATCCATATGACTATAAATAAAAAAGTATGTTCTGAAGAATCTTGTGGCACTGAGGGCAAGAACAGGGAGACTTCACTCATAGGCCCTTGCCTATGTGGGACTGTGCCAAACATTCACTGTTGCAGTAGTCAAAAACAGACTACAAAATTGATCTACATGTAAGCAAGATTTAATTTTCTTGAATTTGCTAGATTACCTGATTCAGGGACTCTTCAACTCTTACTATACTACAAATTTGAGGTTTCAGAGTTGAAAATAAAATTTTGAATAATTATTTTCCTCTCATGTATGAATGATCTAGAATTGATTATAGCCCACTAATACACACAAAACCTATTGAAGCCTATTCACTGATTAAATCTATTGTGGAGTACAAGCTTATCTTCATATAAGCTTGTACATGTATAAGTGGGGAGATTTAGGCTCAAGTATTGTGTTGGTTGCAAGAATTACTGCTGTGAAACAGCTTTGTTATAGAATACTGCATTTCCATTGTAAAAAGCTTAAGATCATTCTGGTTATTTTCAAATCTTATTAAACTAATTAATCTGTATTCTCAACTCTCAACCCTGGCTTGCTTTGAAACACTCATATTTTTGTTGAAGATAAACTTAAAGATATGACCATTGCAAACTATTGCATCTGGATGATATTTCACAATATATTCTGCCCTATAAAAGAGTAGCCTTTATGAAATGATAATTACAAAGAGTCTTATAGAAATGCAGTCGCACAGTATTACTCTTTGAACAGACATGCCCATTCACAGTATATTTTGTCAACACAACATATACCATTTCACAAATTTTTTTAGTACTATACATAACTCACAAAATAACAACTTTATGTCATGAAAAGTTGTGAGGTTGTATTGTTTGAAAATTAATCCTGGTATTCTATGCAAGATTCTTTTTCAAGCTCCCTGTTTGTGTTAATACAAAATGTCATGAACAGCGCCATCTCTTGATCATTATCATATAACAGTGTTGTACAAAGCAATACAGGGAGTGTAAATTCTAATATGAAAATAACAAATCTTATTGATCTGTGGATTAATCAGTATTGTCTGAAAAAATGTAGTTTTGAGTCTCTTAAAAACACATATTTCTTTAAGACCATTATTAATTTTTTTTGTTTTTGCCTTCATTTCTAATGATTTACCATGCACATATTTGGAGATGGATATGTATACACAGTGCAGTTAGTATGAAAGTTTCAATTAACATTTTATTTTTCAGTCATTTTAATTAAGTTGAAAACGGAAATTTTCAGATGATAGATGTAGGTATAATGTTTTTTAATGTACTTCAACAAAGCTTAAATAATGAATGAAAAGGAAAGAAAAATATTTAGTTTGCTTTACCTGAGCCTAAAAAGTTATAAAAAGTTAAAAAGTTAATACTTTGAAAATTGTTAGATCCTTTGACTACTAAATTCTCTCATTTCCATAGGCTTATCAAAAGGAACCACTTGGTTCCTTTATGCAATGGGTTAAGAGAGCTTGTTCAAAAATCCACTTTGCTAGAAGATGAATCACATCTAGAATCACTTATGATCAGATAGAGTACTTTTTTGTAATGTCCCAGTGCAGTATATGAGGACAATTTGTTTATTGCAATTTTGTTATCACACACTCCTTCACCCTTTTAGTGCAAATGTGTTAATCTGGCATTTACCTAAGAAAGACCTGATATGAAAAAAAAATTTGTTAAAGGTTTTAATATAAATGAAATATGACAAAATATTTGAGATGTTGGGGACATGACTAAATTACTGAAACATATGCTTTTCAACCCATTCTTAGACTATCTTGTGCACAATTTATTAATTTCTCAATTCATACCCACAGGTGTTAAAGAATACCTTTAATGGCACATTATACATTGTAGTATTTTTATTTTTGTGCAATGCAATTCTTGTTTGATTGTTGTTTCATTTGAAATTTTTCCTTTTAAGGTTCTACGCAAGGTCCTATGAAAAAATTAGATATGCTCATTGTCACATATTACTGCTTTATTACTGATGAAATTTGTATTTTTGAAAATTATTTAAAAATTTCTTTTGATGACATTTCTCATTGCGAGACACACTTATTAACATTCATGCTGGCCTGTGAATCAGCAATTTTTGTATACTGCCCTCTGGCAATGAATGGTATGGATACCATGGAAAGTGGAGTTATATGTATGTATACATGAAGGCTGAGCCGCTGAGCTGAATTTATCCCAAGCAAACTCAAAGTGAAGTGCTCTGTGTTTTTTTTTTTCCAAGGAAACTAATGTACAGTCAATTAGTGTAAAAGGAACCCTTAATCTGAGCATAAAATAACATTGTTTTTAGGATTTCAGTAAAAATGGAATACAAAGCCACCAGATTGATATCAAAATCAAAGAAGTAATTTTACCACAAATGTCTTATGGCCATGTGCATTTAATTCATAAACATACTTAGAAGTGATACATGTACCTGTATGGAATTTAATATGAACACAAGCTGATGCATACATTTTGTACAATCATTGCAGGATGAATAAAACCTTTAAGTCACTTTTTAAATACACATAATAATAAGATATTTTATAACATGAAATTTGATAGTTATTTATCAAATAGTGTGACATATTATTTACAAATGAACTGTCAAGCATCAAATTTACATAGGGTGAATTATTTTTTTACTGCATATATAAGGTAACTTTTGTGATATAAAGATCATTTGATATGTTACACATCAATTTTTAAATGTAACATGTTTATTGTAATATAAAAAGAACACCCATCTGACATCTATTAGCCTACACTGAAGCATACCCTGAATGAATGCATGTAACACATTCCCTTAATTAAAATGAAGCCAATGCTTAAACTTGTGAGCTGTTGAATCTTTTTTTTTCTTCCTAAAAATAGACTGATATACATGTATTCCAAACATTAAAAAACAAATAGTATTAGAAAAAATGTTGGGTAGTATTAGAGAGAACTTGAAACATTAAAAAACAAATAGTATTAGAAAAAATGTTGGGTAGTATTAGAGAGAACTTGACAGTTCAACTCCATAGTGGTGTAGTATTTTACATGATTGAAGTGAAGTCAGCTTTTGATGTACTGACTGTGATGTAAGGAAGTAACCTTTGGATGAAGAGTGTCTTCTAGTCTGAAGTGCGAGCATTGATTGATTTCTGGCCGGTTCCTGCCCCGACCATTTGATGCCTGATTAGGCTGCAATTGAGTGTACCCTCTCCATATATCAATTTCAATCATGCTTTCAACAAAGTGTGAATTAATCAATTAGAAATAAAGGATATACCTTTCCTTATTTTTCTGCACTTAGATTGCAGATCTCTTAATTAGATTTTTGGCCATTGTGGGTGATACGACCCTATTGATTTGCTGGAGAAGAATTAGATTAGAGAGAAAATTGAGGGACGTTTAACGGCACACTTAACCTTAATATTGATGAGGGGAAGGCTACTTCTCACAAAGGAAATATTGGCTGCTGTGCGATTACCAGCACTCATGCAATGTGCTGTGTCCATCTGGGTGATTCCAAAATATGATTTTATGTAGGGCACTCAGAGGTGAAGTTGAGGTCTGGATTGAAATTGGCCAAATAGCAATAGAGCTGAAGGATATTTAGGTATAATGGGGATTTGTAAGAAACCCACTTTCTTAGGACACTTAACCGACTACAATGTACTCTATAATTATGAACATTTATTTATTATTCATTAAAAAATTTTATTTGATGGAAGTGTTAGATACTTCTGCTTTTTGATGTGCATGAATTCAGATTTTTTTAAAATATGTAATTACACTAATAGGACTGTGATGTAAAGTAGATAGTTTAACTGATGTTCACCTAAAAATACTTATAAATAAGAAAGTATATCTCAATTGTACATCACTGTAAGTGGTGATAAGGAAGAATAAGAGAGACAAAGAAAGAGAAAGAGGAGAGTAAAGGAGCACAGGTAGTGAGAGAGAGAGAGAAAGAGAGTGAGAGAGGAAAGGAGCACAGGTAGTGAGAGAGAAGAGAGAGAGGAGAGAGAGAGAGAGAGAGAGGAGAGGAGAGAGAGAGAGGAGAGAGAGAGAGAGAGTTTCGAAAGAGCCAGACTAACGTACAGGTGGAGATATGAAAAGGCAAAAAAAGAAAAAAAAAGAAGAGGTAATAATTTCTGAGGTAAGGACCAATCAAGCCACAAAAAAGAATGAACTGATGAAAGAAGAGTGAGTGATCTATTCTGCTTATTAGATGCTCAGCATGAATCTTACTCCCAAATACAAGTGTTTCTTTTTAACATAACCACCATGTCCATAGCAAAGAGAGAAAGAGTGCTAGACAAGACTTCCAATAAACAGAGAGTTATGAAAAGAAAAGATGAAAAATGATGGTTAAACTATTCAAAACTGTATTTCCATTGGATATCTAAGGTAAGGATCGAATAAAGACACACAAAAGAATGACATGATGAAATAGAGTAAGATAGAAAGATTGAAAGGTTCTGCTTATTAGATGCTCAGTATGAGCATTATTCCAGAATACAAGTGTTTCTTAACAATATCCCACCTTGCCCTTACGACTGCTTAGCGGTTGCAAGGCTACGTTGAAAGTGAAGTGAAGCGCATGTGGCGGCAGCGCAGCAGAGCATGCCGCAGAAAAATGGTGGGTGCGTGGACAGTGTGAAAGCTTTTAGAGAATTTCATTGTGGTCGACGATACAGCCGTCATGAATCATGTGACAATTTGACATGATCAGACATATTGCTTCAGGGAACGTGAAAGGGCAGTTGCACCAGATTCGCTTTAAATGTTGATATCATTCTCCTTTAATGTAGCAATAACAGAGCAATTCCCCCTTCTTTTACTTTTCTTAAAGTGTATATTTATGACACATGTGATCTATCTACATACATGTAAATGGTCAAAGCTCCTTTAAAAATGACTGAACTTCTTTTATTGAATGGCCCCTTACTGTGCCACCGAGTTTAAAGATCACAATTAAGTCAGGGAAACATGTTCCATGTTATCACACTTTACTGTTCATACATGTAGATCCATTTTGAATTTCATGAAGAGAGACAATTGTTTTGGCAAATTAGTAGATACGATACTACAGATGGGAATGATCAAAACCTCCTACAGCACTAAAAAGGCTAATACTTAATAGAATGATATCATTACAATGTACTTGATCTAACCAAATACATTTACTTTCCTTGCGTTGAAACATACAGATATTTTCCTAATTACAAATGGAAGTTGATGATGGATGATTAGCTTTAATATGAATAGCAGGTGTCGTACTCAATTAGGTAGTCATTTTCTTCCCATCCAGATCATTATGAATACATGCCTAATTTATGGACATGATCTGCTGTTGTCTAGCAGTCTCTCTGCAGCTACCATCCAAAGTCTACCAATTCCATGAAACTCTAGCTTTATTGTAGTTAGTAGGCCCTGGCCTCTACCCATAAGTTCAATGTACTTAGTAACTAGAGAATTAAATGGAGTGAAAGCAACTTAGAATTCAGAGCACGGCTTTTCACCATCAGTAAGATCAGTAAAATGGCCATCATAAAGGTGCGTGCAATCCATTTTCATAATGGAACTTCTTCTTATCCAGTTGTTTCAGATAACCTTTCTTAAACCCAGCTTACAGTGCCATCAAGTTCAGGACAATATATTGCACCAAAAAAAAAAAAAAAAAGAGACAATTTTTAAAATGTTTAATTCCCTTTTCTTTGTTTATCTTGATACACACCATTTTTTGTGTTCTGTAGTAGCCCCCCCCCCCAAAAAAAAACCCTTGAAATTATTGAGAATTTTTTGGAAAAGATATTTTTTTTAGTCCAAAGATATTTGATTCATTACCAAATTTTGGCAGCATAGCCCTTGCTGCTCTCAAAGGATTAAAAAATAAAAAAGACAAAGAAAGAAGCCTAAAGAATTGAAAGTAATTTTGTATTTATGAATGTTACATGTAGGTAAATTCAGTGAGAAAACATAAATTCTTTGTTTTCCTGTTTTCCACATGAATACAATTATTTTGAGATATGTAGTCATTCGTTGAGGACATGATGCTGAAACTGTGCTCCATTTTCAATTTATGACCAAATCATTTCCAAATGAAGCATGTTAACACAGACTGTTAGTGTCTATATCTTCACTACTGTGCTACATGTATTATGTTTCTAAGCATTTAGATGACATTTATACTGAACAATAATAATTAAAACGATATATGTTTTTTGTTTTTGTTATCAACATTTCAGCATTTTTTAAAACATTCCTCTTTATTCTTTTATTTCCTCTTGCATCCCTCATTCATTTCAGATCTCTTAGAAAAACTTGAAAGGATTTAGAAAGATGTCACCTTGTGTATACTCACATGATATGACATCCAGTGTATTCTACCTGACAAAGGATTATGGCATTGCCGTCCTGGTATGATTGATGATAAATGATCTAATAGGGTTTAATAGTTGCGAATTAATTGTCATTGAGATAAAGTATGCATATTTTATCTAGTGTCAGTTATGAAACAATACTTTTTTCATAGCCTGCATTTACAGGTTACTTGTAATCATATTCTAAAGCATTATTATGTAACCCAAAGAACCAAATGCAATAAAATCTGTGTATGATTCATTTTTATTTTGTCTGCAGGAAAAGACAGATATTCAAGGGACCATGTTTGTTTATGAGAGGTAAGTTCTTTTAATTACAGTTGCCCATTACAATTTTAAAAATTTGTTTGTTCCTTTCAGGCAGTGTTCATAAACATTGAAGGTTTACGAACACTAATAAAATAATTTCTGAAATGGTGATATTCAAAATTTCTAATATATGTCAATAAAAATGTTTTTCTTGGACACTTGTTAAAGGCCACCTTTTTGTTAACCTGTGAGAAACCAGCAGAGATGGATCATCATGGCATGACCAATTATGTGAAAATACTATAAATGCTATGAAATATGGCATCTTAGGCTTATGAGCTGACATGATAAGAATAATACTGTATACATATAAAAGCATATAGAAATATTATTTTTTTCTCCTCTCTCTTGTGAATATCCACACTACTTGTCTCTCAAGTTAATGTGGGCTAACAGCTATCATCCCCTGCATACATTAAATATGTAGGTCTAAATTTGAACCTTTGTCTGACTGGTGACCATTCTGTACATCTGGCAGGATATGGTAGCCTCAGTACTAGAGAGAGGTAACCATATTCATATTGCATAGAATTGTTTTTGTTTGCTGTGACTCATTTCATCCACGCCACCTGACATTTATTACCCAGAAATTGTTCTGACAAGGGACCAGCTGCAAAGAGGAAAAGGCAATCTAAGTTGAACATTAGATCCAGGTAAAAAGAATTCATGGTGACCTTGCAAAATGGGGTCATATGTCCACAGCAGACATTCCCTTCCAGACGATTTCTCATTCTAAATTCATCAATCACGTTTCTCCCTTGAACACTGGCTATATGTAGATACAGCAAATGAATTGTTTTGTCACTACGTAGTACATTTATATTCTATTCATATATATATATATGTTATGTTCAGTGCTAATTATTGATAATATTACCCTTGAGTTATGACCAATGTTTTGCATTTGTGTCATTAAGTGTTTTTTTCTTTTAAAAAACAATTTTTTGTACCAATAATAGCTGCAAACAAACAACTTACTTTAAAGCTGCTGAAAAAAACCCCATAATAAAATATTATGTAACCCTAATATGAGTATCCTATAATGGCCAGGGCCGGGTTTTTATCTTCACAAAATCCAATTCAAATCAGAGATTCAAATTAACAAAATAAATGGAATTAAATCAATGATTTAAAAAAAAATCAGCATTGATTTTTTTTTTTTTTAGCCTATCCTGGGTATGACATTATAGTGCAGTAGTCAACATGTAGATTTAAATACATTTGTAGATATAAATCAATATAATCCTCTACTAATACTCCGCAAATTTAATGTGTCTGAGTCACAAAGCATCAATATTTTTAAGCAATTAAGATCATTAGAGGATTATAGGAGGTTTTGTGGTTCAAAGGGAGTCATATTCTAACTAGGGCAATTTTGATGGTTAATGTTTTTATAATTTGCTCGCAGTGAGAGGGGCATTGACTCATATCATTTATCACAGGGTTAATACCCATCTGGCTCCTTTGCTGACAATAAAACTAATAAAATAAAGGTAACTAAAGAAAGAGGGACAGACAGATAGAGACACAGACAGATCAACACTTATATCTCATAAAGAATGGACTGTGCTTTAGAATGGCTATTTAAGGGTTAAGCTGAAAACACTAAAGTCCATTTTTTTTTCTAAATTGAAACATTTTAAGTGTCAAATTTGTTCATGTGATATGTGCTAGCAGTGTGGTTAATGTTAATTTATCAAAATTTTTGTTTTTTTTCATAAAACTTTGTTATTTTTGTGTTTTAGAAAGAAAAAGATAGATGATTGAGGTGTAGGTTACCTCTTTCTAGTTCCCTACAAATAGCTTGTTCACAATGAGTATTTCTCCCATACTTATATCATTCAGCAGGAGCATGTTCTCACAGCCAGTGGTGACTGCTAATACCGATACATGGTATGTGTAGGTGTACTACATTGATTGCCCGGCAGCCAATACAAAAACAAAGAAGTCGTGGGCCATTAATTTGTTGCCAATTTAAGACGTGTGTGTTCCTGGCATGCTCAGTAGACATAGGAACTCATATTAAGCCGATTAGAACACAGATTGATGAAGATATTTACTCATTACCTTCGATCAGGAAGAGGAAGATTTCAGTTACAGGAAGGCATGTACAATGTGTGGCTGATTTATTTCAATAACATCTGTCTTATTAGCTTCAGTTGCACTCACCCAAGACAAAGATTGGTTTTGTAATTAAGTGTTAGATCTGATGAAATGCTCAGTTTAAAATTTACTCTCTTGTAGTGTGTTTGTATTTTATTAAATGGAATTTATTGGGAGCAAAAATAAACGAGAAAAGGGAGATGCAAAAAAGAATTACAACAAAACTGTATGCTCTTCTTGCCTCATGTGGTTACAATAGTCATTACAAAATGAATAAATCATGAGCTTCTATTGTGGAATGACTTATTTTTAGAGCAATAGATTTAGATTAAATGTTTGTGGAATGAAGAGATAGACATAGAGAGGGGGAATTGGAGATAAAGAAGGATAGAGAGAGAGGGGGGGGGGGGGAGGGGGTGGGAAGAAAGAAGGGGAGAAAGATGGAGAGAGGAGACAGAGGGGAGATAGTCTGATACAGAGAGAAAAGAGAGAGAGAGAGGGGGGGGGGGTGGGAAAAAAGAAGAAGAGAGAGAGAGGAGACAGGGGAGATAGACTGATACAGAGAGAAAAGAGAAATAGAGAGAGGAGGGGGGTGGGAAGAAAGAAGAGGAGAGAGAGAGGAGATAGAGGGGAGATAGACTGATACAGAGAGAAAAGAGAGAGAGGAGGAGGGGGGGGTGGGAAGAAAGAAGAGGAGAGAGAGAGGAGACAGAGGGGAGATAGATACAGGGAGAAAAGAGAAAGAGAGAGAGGAGGGGGGGGGTGGGAAGAAAGAAGAGGAGAAAGAGAGGAGAAAGAGAGGAGACAGAGGGAAGATAGATACAGGGAGAAAAGAGAGAGGGGGGGGGTGGGAAGAAAGAAGAGAGAGAGGAGACAGAGGGGAGATAGATACAGGGAGAAAAGAGAGAGAGGGGTGGGAAGAAAGAAGAGGAGAGAGAGAGGAGACAGAGGGGAGATAGATACAGAGAGAAAAGAGAAAGAGAGAGTATGTGGTTGAGAAAGTGAAAGTGAGTAATTCAGGTTGATGAATTGACTTTGCCAGTGCCACTGCCATTGAAAAGAAACCAACGAAGACAATATTCATATTGAAATGGTATGAAAATAAACGAGAGCTGATATGTGGACACCATTAATTCAGACAGATTAGAAAAGGGATCAGTACATGTGGGAGAATAAGGGAAAAAGGGGGGAAAAATGCAACAGTGGTCATTATGGTAGTTGTAAATGATATGCAGATATGAACAACATGCATGAAGCAAAACAAGAAAAGGAGGGAAATGAAAAAGAGAATGCTGCGGGAAAAAAAGAGGAAATAGGAGAAAAAATACATAATAGATAAGTGATATGTACATGTAGAACAAGCAGCCAAACAATAGGATATGGACAGGTGGATACACAATAGCTGCGATCAGACCTTGTGCCACAATCAATTTATGTAATGTTCTCAATCTGCAAGCTTGTGATGTTATCTGCATAATGAATCGTAATAAATTGATCTCGATTTCTAAACTCCTACGAATGCTCCCTCCACACACATCTACACACAGCATCTATGCTGCAAGATCTTAGTAGCCCCACATATGTACAACGATGTGTCCAATGGCCTTTAATGTCGCCATCTTCTGCTTTTCTCTTCTGGTATAGCCCATCTCATGATATTCATGCATCCGTCAGGATTTACCGTGCTAGCGGCATTCGATCCACTTAGCCTTCTACCCTTCTACTCTCCCTCCGAGGAATGACCTATTTCGGAGGGCCTCTTTTCCTCTCTTCCTCCCTCTTTTTTTTTCTTGAAAAGATGTTTCCGAAGAGTGGAACATATGGTAAGAAATGCACTACGTCTCCCAAGCATTTTTCCTGTTTTTAATCTATGTCTGTCTCGTGTGTATTGGAGAGGAGTAATTTTTCAGATGTAATGTATATGTTCAAATGACCAAACAAACAAGCCAAAGATTGCATTAAACAATTCATCTCTTCTGCTAGGTGATAAATGGAAAGTACAAAATGAATTAAGTGATTCAAGAAACAACAAATAAGGATTCAACAACAACTTGTGAAAATCAAGGAGTTTTATTTGAATTATATATATTCTGATTTTGCAAAATATCCCATTTTTGGTCTAAATTAATAGTAAGAAGACCTATATGTAAAAATTATTGAGATCATTTAAGAGCTACATGTACTATGTTAATGGGCCCTAAATGAACCATTGAGCCATGTGAAGAAAAGTTTTAAAGTCATAATATAACATTGAATTATTAGGGTGTTTATGTCAAAACATTGCGCTATCTAAAGAAGATGTGAAGTAACTTCTCAGTTTTGTGTAAAGTTTGGAATGACATGATTTTGAAAGTCATCGAAATCAAATTTATATTTGGATGACATGCTCAAACTGAATCAAAATTAATTCAAAAATTAAAAGGAAAATTCTGTATACAAAGTACAAATGGAAAATGACTTCATTTCAGGGGAATCAGGTGATGAATTCCCATAGATTGATGATAGACAATTTTTGTTTAGAAATAGATTTTTTTCTGCACAAGTATATTGAATAAAAAATTGATTACATTTTCTTATTGAGTAAGTGTTATTAAACTAGTATGAAAAACAATGCAGCTTTTTAAAGGAAAGGAATTATATTAATTGAATTGTCATGTCTAACATCATGTAACAGCATACTACCTCAAAGTATTGTTTCTATATATTTGAATAAGCAATTAATAGTGAGGTAGATGCGTCCGTGAACAAGGATCTTGCTATGTGGACGCTGAAGAAAAAGCATATTTTAACAAGCAAGTATAGAGGCCAGGCATAGCAATTGCAAATGTGTCAGTATTGAGCAATGTAGTATGCTTGTATTAGTATTTGGAAAATCTTAAAGAAACTTGTTTGCATAAAACTATTGGCAACCTGCTGTTTTGAATTGATTTTTGGTTCTCACTCGCTTACTACTCCTCTCTACAAGAAACAGACATTGCAACTGTTGAAACCTGTGTTACAAGTATCTTGCTACATATTTATTAACCAGAATAAAAGAATTCTGACAATTGAAATATTGGAGATAAGCAAAAAGCTGGCATGTCCTTATATTCCTGGCACTATAATCATTTGGAGACGAGGCAGTCACGTAAAGTATCATGCATGCGGTGATAACATTTGCTATCAGTTGGATTGCTTAAATGTTGAGCTTGTCATAGCTACATACATCCAGGCTTAGTTCTATCAATTGGCTACTTCATACGAGATAAAGCTAATGTGATCATGGAGGTATTGTGAGCCCTTTTCATGGAAACGTCTCCCAACCACTCCTCTCTCATGTTACTACTGTCGCAAGTTATTCCTGTGGGTTGGCGACAAAGAGAAGGCTTCTGGAATCAGAGATGAGAGTACAAATATTGAGGTAGCGTGAAAAGCGGGCTGGGAACGGTGGCATTAGGGAAGTGGAGAGTGCCCACCCTCACTGGTTAGGCAAGGTTCGATTAACCCTACCACTCAGGTGTGTAATGTATTGAGATCCCTAGAGCGATACAAATACCAGGTCAGCCTTGTAATATTACCTCATTGTAGGTACAACGGAGAGAAAGAGAGAGGAGATGGCGGTGCAAAGCACAGAGCTCCAGAAAACAGAGGGTTGGTCGTAGGAATTTTTTATTAAAGGATTGGAGAGGTGTAACTCATTGATAGGACTTGGATCAAAAGATTGACAATTTCGATTGATTATTTGAAAGGTCACAACTAAGAGCCTGTGGAAAAGTTGTTAGAATTCTCCGATTCAGTAGTTTTCCTGTGTATTGATGAATATACTCTAGCCCAGATTATTGTCTTACACAATAGTAAACCTGAATTTCTTAGAAGATAGAATTTGAAAAAAAGCCTGATCAACCAACTTGACATGTAAATGAAAAATGAAGTCAAACAGGTTGCCAGTATAAGATTATCACCTTCCTTGTGATGCTATTATATGCCAATAACTATATAGTGTTTGAACTGAATTCTCTGTATCGCATATAGCTCTCCGAATCCGAACGCATGCGGCGCTCTAATTTTGGGGCATGTGATTGCTGGCAACTGAGCTTCCGGGTCTGGCCGGAGCGTCATTGACAATGTGTTAGAAGACGTGGGGGGAGGGTGGGGGGACAGAGACGATACCTGTTTATAAGCGTCTACTGGCAGGTCTACTGGCAGTTACTACACAACCATATCTAGATCGATGGGAACACTTTATCATATACTAAAGTAGACGTCTATGTGTATAAATTGTTCGTAACTTGAGCAGCTGCAACGTCAGTTGTATACAAGACTGATTTGCTAATACTTTATCACAATTCTTAGCACATGTATGTAAAAGGGGACATGTGAAAAGAAGCTAACACAAACTCTCGATATTTAACACACATTGAAAGACTCCCTGAGGATGACAGTGAAAGAGAGATGCAAGGCAACAATGGGAAGGAATAAAAATAACATACAGATACATAAACTTTAAGGAAATAGAAAATTGTTGTAATATAAACACTTCTTTAGAAATTTTAATTTAAGTGGAGCTCAGTGTCAACGGCAGTGTATATTTCCAAAAATGGTGCAGTATTTCAGACTTAGTACAGAGTTGTTTTTAAATATTTTTTTTTCTAAAAGAGAGGGAACAAGATTATTGGGAATTGAACTTGGTGTGAATCAATGGCATGCTATTGCACCTGATCAGGCTTGTTTGCAATTCCGCAAAATGCATATATTGATTTCATCAATCTAATTTTTCTGAAATTAAAATTTCATGTGAAATCAGTTACGCATATCTATTGTAGGTTGTTTGAGAGTTTTCAGTAGAAAGAAGTTCATATGATATAGAAGTTTTTCTCTTAATGTAAAATATGTACACATGTACCTCAAGTTATGTTGCACAGGTACCAATTGTCCACTTAAACCAGACAAGCGAATTCTCTAGTTACAGGCTCTTGCTCACAGACAATAGGAAATACACAGTATAGGAAGGAGAACTAATCTGCTGTCCTGATGATGTTTGACAAGGCCAGCGATGCAGGGGTGAAGCTTGCTGTCAAACCAGAGCTTTTCAGACCTTAGCAACCCCTAAATACTGCTAACACGCCAGGCATGAACACCTCTCGTATGCTGCCTGTTATTCAGAGCAATGCATGACGCATTGTATGTCATATGGAATTATCAGGAGCTTGTATGAGCTGGCTTTAAAAGCATCGGGCAGAGGGAGGAAATGGGAAAAATAGCCTTCATTATCCTCCATATTGATAGCAGATGGAAATTGAATACTCTTTTGACTCAGATCAACCATTTTATGAAGTAATTATTTTTACAGTTTGAAAAGTCACTCTTTTCTTATATATATATATATATATATATATATATATGTACATGTTATTATTTAGAGTAGTTAGATCTTTGTCCCTTTATTCAGTTTTCTTGCAGTGATGTGCTTTTTTGCTGAGGTTTATCATAGAATTAAACAATGCTGTTCATCAGAGATCATTGCATAAGTGTCTGTAGGTGTATATGTTACACCCATATAATCTTTTGAGGAAATATTATAGTTATTCCATAAATGAAGAAAATACTTGCATTCTTATAATATGAAATTAATGAGATAATTTGAGTACAAGAGAGTATATTATCCTTTTTACTATTAAAGATTTTTTTTTAAAGCACATGCACTGCACGCAGGAATGGGTACATGGGACTGCACACACATGTGGGATGAATGTTTGGCTCGAACATTTCAGCTATTCTCGTCATATTTTGAATATGAAGGCATTTGAAGATTTTTCCTTTTCAGGGGACATTTCTACCTTTATGTTCTTCCAAACTGACATAAAAGGAATGAGAAAGCTCACAAATTATTTTTCACCTTTCCCAGAACCCAACCTTCTCTTTAAAGTGGGAAAATACCCACATTGTACTTTTTCAAGGTCTACAAGATGTACATGTATATTTCAAAAAATAGGAGATGTATTTATATAGTGATTTTAAAGTGAAATAAATTTTAAGACAAAAAAAATTGTTGTATAGCACACATTGTAATCGAGAACCTCTCATAGAAATATCATACAATATAATTTATAGTATTGTATTATTTAAAGCACTTACTCATATACTAATGAAATTTTTTTAATGCATTTTTTTCAAGCATTATAAAAACAAACCTCGGAAGATTAAAAAAACAAGTATCAAATACCACTCCAGAATAGAGACAGATTGGTACAAACATCAAATACCACTTCAGAATAAGAGACAGATTGGTTTGTAAGGCAACATTGATTTGATATGTCACATGAACTTGCTAGAATTGTGACAGAGTACAATGCTCCAAATCACATTAAACATGATGGCTGTTACTGCTGCCTTATGAAATATTAAATCCATTTGCAGTATACTGCTCTAGGCAATTAGAGCTTAAAGTTCAAAAGATTTTTAGCTGCACCAATACGATGTATATCCTTCCTAACTTGCAGGAAAACAGTGGTTATTGTTTTTCTAGAAATATAGAATCCCTGGAAATTGACTTTAGAGTTTATGATTTTCATTGATTAATTTGGTCATAGTGATGTTAAATCATATTTTCCCTTGTCATTTTATTTAGTGCCAAATGTTGAAAAGAATATGAAATACAACTGGCAGTTAAAAGTTACGCCATTAGCATTTGATATCCCAGAACTGAGATGCTTTTCTAACTCTGGTAGCAGTAAGCTCAGACGATAATCCATCAATTCCGTCATGCAAATTGATAATTCGTGACTGCGGACTCCTTTAAGTGAGCAACTTGTCCCTCTCATTGGCCGCCGCAAGGAGCCCAAATTGAATGTAGCCGTTGTGGTGAGAGGCAGGTGGCTCATCGCCTATTCATGGGCCATCTCCTGCAACGGTCCCTCAGGTCCCGTTCAGCAAATTTGTTATTTATGGGTAAAACCCAAGAGACGGCATGAAGCTTCACAACCAACAGTCTGCTCTGTCCATCCAATTATTAGTGATGTGTAAGGCATTAATATCATCATTATGAGGTGTTCCCATTGCCTATGCTGCATCCATCCAATTATTAGTGATGTGTAAGGCATTAATATCATCATAATGAGGTGTTTCCATTGCCGTTAACATGGTCTATGGCTTTTAGACCCTGTGGAACTACACCACCCTGGATTACGCCAGTACTTGCATTGCATCTCTATACTTTGTACTTCATTAGTCTTCAAATGTATATCTTGAGTTTTACATCTGTCATGCAACTGGGATTGTATTGATTGAATTAGTGCTGGTAATTGTAAGACATTTTTACTTTCAACAACAAATGAATATTTTGGATATATCTATACCATGTAATATTTACCAGGTGGAATGAAAATAGAATCTCAACACAGCTATGTTTTGTACATAAAAGAACAATACTTCTATTAAGTAATTTCAGAAGTGAAACATATATATGACAATGTTTCTTTATCAAGTACTTGATAATTATATAATATTAGCCTATGATTTTACAAACTATCCATTTCTATATTGATCCATTATCTGTGAGTAAATTAGAATTTTAAGTAATCAATATCCTTCCTTTGGTATAAAGAGTGTGGTGTTGAAATAGTAAGAGCAGCTTGTTAATCATTATTGGAGCAGGTCATGCTCTTTGTTGAAGTGATCATTAATATAATTAGTAAATTTGCTGAGAATTATCAGCTGCATGTAGAGTGACAATCATGGTACTATGTTAATACATTTTTGTGCACTGTAGTCCTTAGTATACTGGTATATAACAGTGCCTATCATGATGGGCATTACATTTCTTTGTGGGTCTTCATCTTTGATCTTCTAATCAAGTATTCATGCTTGTATAATGAGATAGTTCAAGATAGGCATTAAGGTGTAATGATATTGTTGCTTTCCAGGAAAATAAGCTCAAATGCTTTGCAATAATCCAATTTGCTTACTGAAGAAGAAGATGCATTTAATCAAATATTTTATGAGAGTTTCATCTCCAAATTGCAGTCACATTTATTTGAAATCAAACCATGCTGATTGAATCTTTTATATGGATATTTTACTGGCTAAAATTTTGAGCATTACATGAAAAATCTGTTTGACAGTAGAAAAATATAATGAAATGAAATGAAATGGGAAGGGAAGCATTTAATTGTTGGAAGTTTCCAAAGAGTTCCAGATATTGCCATCTTTAGAATATTTCCTGTTATAACATTATAAACATGCTATTTACTCCATAATGGGAAAATATAATTTTATTTTCGCATTTTATCCATTAGAATAAAATCTCACAATTATTTTTCAGTGTTGCTAATTATTTGAGGAAGAGCAAATTGGCACATTAAGCATGAAAAAAAATTCGGACTCAACCAAGCATTGGAGGAGTTCATGCGCATCCCCCCTTTGAGTATCTCCTACTACTACGCCCATGCGGCCAGTTTAATTGGGTCAGGGATTTTGAAAGCGACTCGATAATGATGGCCACGTACGATGAGGAGGTTTGTGCAAGGATTAACTCATCGCATCATGTCATATTGCCCCCGGCAAATGTGCTACCTTTTACCCCATAACGGGAGCTAGGTGTATTTTATAAACAGGAGATAAGTAATCTTGGCTGTGCTGCAACGCTGATTATCCATCACCAGATTTCACTTTACCTTTGAACGGCCATTGATCTCTGTTCAGATACAATTTGGAGTTTATTTTCTCTGCCAATTGCAAACTTGAAGCTGTCAGCACCCATCTTTCAAATCTACTTCAATTACTCTATTCACTCAGAGGAAATTCCTCCATGGGGTTACTTATTTGCTTATTGGGCTAGGCAGGAATAAGATACATATAGTTCAGGTTATTTTCCTAAAAGGATGGTTATCTCATTTTGAGTCATTTGGCCTTATTTTGAAGCTGTGTAAGGATTACTGACATCGTTTCACAAAACAGTAGGGAGGATCCAAGATGGTGATAAGGGCATAAAAGATGAACCCCCTATGGAAAGATATATAAGTCAGAAAGCTAACAATTGAAGAGATGCAATAAAATGAAATGCATTTATAATCTTGCTGTTTCTAGAGGAATTTTTCTAACAGCATTCTCTTTTATTGACCAATTTAGAAAAAGCACATAAAATTTAAAAGACTATTTCCTAGAATTGGGGTTGCCCCATATCTTTGTAATATACTATCCATTGTTAAAAACAGGAAGACAGAAAAGATGTGATTTTAGTTGAGTTATGAGGGAAAAATGATTAAAATAAAAGAATATTCTATGTTCTCCATCCACGTTTGTGAACCTGTTGATGATCTTGGCGAATCTGTAGATCTGTACGAGCAGGATCCTATGATTAATTCCATCTTTGCTAATGGACCCCCAATTATGGATCAAAGGAATGTCCCTGCCAGTAATCAGAATGGGAATTCATCCTCCATATACAATGATCAACTGCAGTTAAGAAAATAACATTAACTCAGAAAGGACAGATAATTGGCAAAAGACTGAGGCATGTAGGAAAAATTAGAGAATGATTTTGCAGGGTAACTCCTCAATTAATCTGGAGTACATGTGAAAGGTAACCTTAGCAAGTTGCAAAGATTACTTAGATTATCTTGAAATTCCTTTGAAGGACTCATGACAATGTTTATTGGGGGATAGGCATATATATATATATATATATATATATAAACAATGCCTATGCTCAAATATTGAGAGTTAAAAGGGCCATAAGTATGTGTTAAAGGATATGAATTAATGCCTTTCTGACTCTCAACAAATGGTATTCATAGTGATGCTTATGAATTGACAATTGACAATACAGTATCAGTTTGATGAAAAAGAATGCCATGAAGGCGCATGCAATCAAATCTATCATATTGTCTGTTTGGAGCCAAAAGGGCATTAACTAATATACTTAAACACAGAGTTAACGTCCATCTGGCTCTCAACAGACAATATCTATGATCTGTATAAAAGAAAATAATACCTTAAAAGTTCACATGGCTATTCTGTGACTCGTGTACTGCTGCAATCTAAATTTGAGGCTGATTTTATCCTAAACATAATCGCCATTCATTAGTAAATTACTAGGTCTCGTGAATAATCATATGTGCCACAATGTTTTTGTGTCATGATAAATGGCTTAATGAAATGGAGATCAATCAACGAGTGTCATGGTTTACATGTCATAAGGAATGGAGCAGCCAAGCACACCTGCACAGACCCTGAGGCATATCCCAGGAGGTATATGGTTGACAAGGTAACCGTCCTTGTCCTTTGACTTTCTGTTTAATTTTCCATGAAAACAGTGTTCATATCTTATGAAAATGTAAACGGTATTGACAATTTGGATAGTAGAATCTCATTAGGTTAGTATAGGGTATAGACCTTGCGGCATATCGCTAGAGATATATCGTTGACAAGCTAACTGTCCTTGTGATTTTACTTTCCATAAAACAATGTTCATGTCTTATAAAGATGTGAATGGTGTTGCCAATTTGGACATTGGGATCTCATGAGATTTATGTAAGGTATAGACTCTGTGGCATATCCTAAAAGATATATCATTGACAAGGTATTCATCCTTGCTGTTTCCATAAAAGCAACGTTCATATCTTTTGAAGATTGGTGATGCCAAATTAGACATTAAAGGGTACCTGAGGCCTGAAAAAATAATTTGTGTATAGTTAGCTTACACAAAATCAACCCAAGAAAACTTAACACGACATTCAACGGTGATAGCATACAGAAGATATTGATTTTTGAAATAAAATATTAAAAAAAATAAATAAATAAATAACACTTGAGCAAAGACTAATCGATCGATCACGATAGCTCACCTAACGATATATCGATTCAGGAAAGTCTTCTTTCTTTTCTTTTTTCTTTTTTTTGAATAACTCACGGGATCTCATGAGATTTATGTAAGGTATAGACTCTGTGGCATATCCTAAAAGATATATCATTGACAAGGTATTCATCCTTGCTGTTTCCATAAAAGCAACGTTCATATCTTTTGAAGATTGGTGATGCCAAATTAGACATTAAAGGGTACCTGAGGCCTGAAAAAATAATTTGTGTATAGTTAGCTTACACAAAATCAACCCAAGAAAACTTAACACGACATTCAACGGTGATAGCATACAGGAGATATTGATTTTTGAAAATAAAATATTAAAAAAAAAAAATAAATAAATAACACTTGAGCAAAGACTAATCGATCGATCACGATAGCTCACCTAACGATATATCGATTCAGGAAAGTCTTCTTTCTTTTCTTTTTTCTTTTTTTTGAATAACTCACATGCACATGCTGGTATCAATATGCCTATAGCACTTCATTTATTTGATGTACGATAAAAGAGCAATGTAGATAAAATGCCTTGCTCAAGGGCATAAGTGCCATGCAGGGGGTCGAACGCCCGATCCACGCACCTCCAGTCAAGCGCCTTAAACCACTGGACCACGGCACCTCTTCACTTTCAATTTTCGATTCCATAAATGTATTTTATTTGTTGTTTCATTCAGTCTTTAGATTCTTTGTTATTTATGCGCCAAACCAATTTTCTGTTCGATTTAAACGTTTTACATTGTATACTTCATCCATTTTATGTTTTATTCGAGTTGTATATCATCCGTAAGTTCATTTGATGTTTTATTAGGGTTGAATATTATACGTAAGTTCCACCCCAAATCAATTTTCGAATGTTTGTCAGCCCCGGCACTGCACATAGCAGACGACCAAGCGATAATGCGATCGCGACCATTATCGCGTCTTGACGTTCGCCGAACATGCACGCATAAAAAAACGCACACGCATAGAAAACTGCTCGCGCAGAACTCAACTCCAGTAAAGTTCCGCGCATGGATCGTTTACGCTGTCCTTTATTTTCATCAAACTCCTTAATTGCTAACCTGTAGAATGCTGGGTAAAGTTATTTGGGTTAATTAGGTGGTCTGTCATAGACAGACCACCTCTTAATTTCGTCAGAATTTTCTTTCTTTATTTATTTTTATTTTTCTCCCACTTTCTTGTGCAGACGATTTCTCAAAATCGGCAAAATCAATTTTCATCAAATTTTAGTCATTCATCAGGCCTGTCAAGGTCAAGTTCCACAATTTTTTTCAAGGTCATCAGATCATCGTGATGTCATCCAGGCGCCATTTTGTGAAATCACATTATCGATCATATCTTCATAACAAGTCATCAAAAATGAGCCATATTTGATACACATAAACTTCAGGTCAAGGGTCAACATAAAATGTCATCAAAATTTGCGTGCGCATCATGACGCGCACGTACGCGCGCGTCAAAATTTAAAAATGCTCAAAATCACTTTTTAATCAAAGGAGAGTACGGTTCAGGACATTTTAAGCATTTCAAATTTTTCTGTCCGTGCGCGTCCGCGCGCGCGCTATTCGCGCGCGCAGCGCGTACAGAACCTAAAAACGCCGTTTTTTCGCATGTTTTGTATTCCTTACACTATTCTTGACAATTTCCAACTATTTCCAGTCATTCTCGACCTTCCATAATGCCACACGCGCGCGTCAAACTTTCAAATTCGTGCGCGCGTCAATGGGCAATATAATGTAAAAAGTGCTAAAAACATGCCTATCTAGAATTAGCCATAGGTCGTCAGAATGAACCGGTACCCCCCATTTTTTTTACATTTTCTGAAAGCCTATGAGTTGCAGATGTCGATTCATGCAAAATTTTGGCCGATCGGATTTTGTGATGTCATCATATTTGCCTATGAACTCAAAAATTCAATTTTGAAAAAATTATATCATAATTTTTGTATTAGTTTGACAATATTTCAGTAATGGATTGTCGATTTTCTTCCAAATTTCGATATGTTATAGCTGAGACAATTCTCTACAAGAGTAGTCACCACGATTTTTCATTTTGACAAAGGGATCATGGCGTATTTTTGCGATTAAAGGAGGCATGTCATTTTTTCACATTTTGCGTGTATTCTCTATGGGACATCACTTTTTCTGAAATCTAGATTCTACATTCCCGTCTTCTTTGAGCTGTATCTTTGTTATTTCTGCTCGATGTTCTTCCAAATTTTAGTATGTTATAGCTGAGACTATAAGCTTTTACCAGTGTGCCCTCCAATTTTTGATCAGATGTCGGGATCATGCCCGTTTTTTAAGTACAAAATGTCATTTGAGAATCCCGTTTTTCGTCTACGTGTTATCTCTATTGGAAAACTTTTGGTCTATTGGTAAAGTACTTGCCTCCCATCCCGCCGACCCAGGCTCGAATCCCGGTGGGTCCATTTTTTTAAAAAAAAATTTTTCTTCTTTTTGCCTCATATTTTACCATTTGCTTCGACTACTGTACATATAAAATCACAATGTAATAAACTTTTTTATTTTGCGTGTTATGCCTAATGGAATGTAGTTTGTGTACAACCCTATGCAAAATCTGATTGCCTGTCGTGTATTAAACTTATGGGTTAATATCCCATGTATAATGCGATATGAAATTGTCCGATTTTCTTTGACGCAAGTCTCCATCCATTTTCAACATAATCAGGAATATTATCTTGCACAAATATTATCACATCTTAGCAATTTTACCAACGGGTAGACAGACCACCTAATTCGTCTTCAGTGACGAATTAAAGTTCTAGTTTTATACATTCTAACTGTAAACAAATTATTTTGGGGGGCCTCAGAGACCCTTTAAGATGTCATGAGATTGGTATAGGTATAGACTTTGTTTCATATTCCAATAGCTATATTGTTGAAAATTTAAACAGCCATGAAATTTTATTTTCCATAGAGATAATGTTCATAAAATATGAAGATGCCAACACTATTGTCAATTTGGATGTTGGGATTTTATGAGATTTATGTAAGGTATAGACCCTGTGGTATATCCCAAAATGTATATTGTTGGCACGGTAACCATCCTTGTGATTTTACTGTCTTTGAAAATACTGTTCATATCTTATTAACATTGGTGTTGCCAATTTGGACATTGGATCCTTGTGAGATATATGGAATAGGTCCTGTGGCATATCCCATGAGGTATATCGTTGATAAGGTAACTGTTCTTGGGATCTTATTTTCCATGAAAACACTGTTCATATTTTATGAAGATGTAAATGATGTTGCCACTTTGGACATAAGGATCTCATGAGATGAGTAGAGGGGTGTATTGACCCTGTAGCATTTCCCAAGAGGTATTTGACAGGGTAAATGGCCTAGCAATTTTACTTTCCATGAAAACAATGTTCATATCTGATGAAGATTGGTTTTTGCCAGTTTAGATATTGAGATGTCATGAGATTCGTATTAGGTGTAGGCCCTGTGGCATATCATAATGGTTAATAAACATAGTATTCGCTCATTTCGTCAACGTAACAAACGATACTGGCCTAGTCTGTATGCACAGACCCTATTGCAAAATTTCAACAATATCCAGCATACCCTATGGGATATCCTAACTTTGTCAACCTCTGGTTATATCATAAAACATTGACAAGCGGATCTACAGTACATGACCTATGAGTTACAGTGTAAATTCTGTGAGTCCAGATGCTATTGTATTTGTTACGAATGACAAGGGTTTACGCACAGAAACTATCAAATGCTGGTCACGTGACTTACCATGCTGTTATTGACCAGATTGTTCCCTTTTTTGCCTGCTTGATCTCAAACTTTGAGAAAAAATTGATCACTGGATTTTTTACCAGCCACGTAGTATTATACATCAGCATGTAGGTAATTTATGCAGAATTCTGAATTCGATCACCCCTGACCTCCTTGACCCTTAGAATTTTTTCACTGGAAGAATAAAGTCAATAGTGTTTTGAAATATGTGTGATTTTTGACAGATTGCAGTAGACAAAGTTGTGAACATGGGTAAGATCAAATTTAAAAAAAATGATCACTGGATACTGAAGTAAATGTGATAATATGTACATCGAATTAAAGTTAATAAAATGAACATTCATAATCTGGGGCCCGTTGCATAAAACTTACCATTAACGGTAACTTTGCCATCAATGGTAACTCCCATGGAAACCTTGATTTTGATTGGCTGTTGAGTGATGTCACCATGATAGTTACCACTGATGGCAAAGTTACCATTTATGGTAAGTTTTATGCAATGGGGCCCTGATCACCCAGAGGGAAGAATTCAAGAACTATGAACATACATCCAGTTCTTTGCAAAATTATGTGAGTGAAGTTACGCGTTTTCTGTGTTAAAAGGGTGTGTGTAGACCTTCAGACACTCAAATGCGCGCTACTAACCATTATGCCCAATAGATAGATCATTGACATGGTAACCAGATTCGTTATTTGACTTTCCATGAAAACAGTGTTCATTTCATACGAACATGTAAATGTTGTTGCAGTTTTGGTCATTAGGATTTCATTAGATTGGTTGGATACTGCTTTATGAATAAGGTGAATGCTTGCCTTTGACAAAGTTTAGAATAAGTGAAACTTTCAAAAACAAAATTAGAAAGTTTCTACTTGATTTGAAATGTTCATATCTTGTGAAGATTCCTATGTGCATTGCCAATTTGGATATTGCGATCTTGTAGATTAGGTTAACGTGAAGCTGTTAGTATGAGGTTTGATATTTATGCTTGAACTGACCTATTGTCTCTAAAGCTTTAGGATATGACTTCATTTAACACCTCACCATACAGTCAATTTTAAACTGCTTGGAATGAAGATTGGGAAGTCTTGTGAAATATGCATTATGCAGCAATTACAAACTACATGTGTATGCTAGTGAAAGGAAATTGTGTAGCATATAAAGGTTCATAAACTTTTAGAAAATTTTTGAAGTATGGGAAATGTACCCTCGCATAAGGGTTAAGGAAGCCGCTGTCCTCTTTTGACATAAGAGGAGGATATTAAATGACTGGTAGAAGTAAGTTTGATATGGGAATGGCTGTAAGTACATGTTATAGATCAAAAGCATAGTTTATTTCATCTCTGTCTTGACCTTTCGATGACTGGAGTAGGTGTTTACATGGCAAACAGAAATGCCACCATTATGCAGACAATAGTGATCATACTAAGAACATACCTCATTTTGCTTAGACTGAAGGTCCACACAGTTTGGTTAGGGCAGTTTTGAGACAGTAATAAATGGTCTGGCAATGGCAAGATGATTTATGAATAAGCAAGTAATGGATGTACAGAATCAGTCATAATAAATAACATGCATGCCCCAGGAAATACACTCTATAATTTAGGCGTGTCATGGAACGGAGCCCTTTACCAGAGTTGAGTATATCCTTTTTGAAGGACATGTTATGTAGATGATTTGAACATGTGAACCAACCTGGTAAATAAATGCAGTGATGCAAGAAGAGAGTGGGAGAAGGAAGAGAGGAAACACGAAAAAGAAATGAGACCGGGTGCTGCATGTAGACAAAGACAGAAATAAAGGTGGGAAAAGGAAGCAAGAGAGCTGCAACTCATTACAGAGAAATAGAGAAAGGAAGTCACAGAGTTAGAGACAGAGAGACAAACGGACAGTGAGTTAGATAGAGTCATGGATGATGGACCGAAAGAGATAGACGTGTGAAGAATCTCATTGAAGCGGATAAACATAGCAAACACATTTATAAACAAATGTTAGAAAAGGAGAGAAGAGAATCTTGAGATAGAGAGAGAGAGAGAGAGAGAGAGATGGGGACGGAGAGAGGAGAGTCTTGGAGAAAGAGAGAGTCAAAAAAACATGTTGATGATGGTTCTCGATTATTTGTTTTGTCTGCTGTTTGAAAGGCAGCTCAGATGTCTGATCATCTATTATACAATTGATTCTTGCCTCTAAGACTTCGATACGTTTTAAATGTATGATGAGCTGAAAACTTTCAGAAATTCAGTAGACGCGATATGTTAATGTTAAATTTCTTTGCTAATCACAACTTGGAGAGCAAGAAAGGATTTAGTTGCTCTTAATGGGCTTAAATACCAAACAGAAATCTCATATGGATGGGAGTATGGAGAGTTACACCAAACTCCTCAGAATCTAACTGAATTTCTGTGAACCTTTGATGACACTTATTAACTATATCTTGAATGGCGTTTACCTTGAGAGTGAGTTATGTTTTAAAAGGTCACATAATTGTGTTGTTTGTTGGTTAATTAGTAAATTTCTGTAATAGGTATGTCATATATTCTGAATTTATAAAATAATTGAATTATAACATTGATGCTTCAAGTGGTGAAACACTATAGCCTATCAATTGTTTATAAAACATGGAAAATATATTCATATTTTGTTGCTATTTAATGATAGTGTTGCTTTGAGAGCTCATTTGATAAATATCAGGAAGAAGGAAATGACTATACTTACCAAAAGAAATGTTTCAAAATTTAAGCCCGTTTAGTTGTTTATGATTTTTTTCCCAGTCATATTTCAAACATATGTTTCAGAAATAACTAGAGAGGTATTAATATCATCAAGGATATCTTCTTCAATGTGATGATTTTTTAATGAAATTATTAGAGAGTAGTGCTTCACCTTACAAAAGCAGTTAATTCTAATTACATGTACTCTTTTCTAGAATACTCAAATCAATGAAGCACCCTCTTTTATTGATTATAATTCACTCATGTTCACCAATCTGTAGCAACAGTAGTATGACCTACCTGATAAGTTGTGGATTGTAATATTTCAGCTTTACGCAACGGGCTCAAATCACACAAACAAGACACTTGGGTTTCAGTGCTAACATTAGTGCAGCCTGGGGATCTTAACTCGCGATAATTTGCTAAAGAAACAAAATCCTTCCTCTCCCTCCCTTCTCACTTGAAGTCTTTCCTTCTATAATTTGTCTTTACACCTTGGTTGAATTATTTAGGTTGCAGCAAGTGCTTTTCGCAAAATGGTTAGAGCTGTTTGACATTATTATCAGCTGAGAGCAAAAAAGGCATTAATTCCAAGGAAAAAGAAGGATTTAGCACCTTCTGACTCTAATCAGATGACATGTACATGTACATCCATGCGACACTCATACATGTACTTGGTTGATAAATGAAAAGAAACTTTATCTCTTAATAATTCAGGAAAAATCACCATTGATATTCAAGGAGTGACATTAAAGATATTCATGTGATAGCCACAGTCTTCTGTAATATTGTGGGGAAAAATCCCCATTCCTCCCCCCCCCCCCCCCCCCACAATAATAATTACCAATCATCCTTGGGTTGGACTATGTTATTCATGTTGACACATTTCATTTCAAGCAAATGAAATTGTCTAACTCTTCATTTTTACCCACTTTTCATAGTGACACAGTTAGAATGGCGATTCTCGAAGCAAAGTGAAAGTTGAGAATGCATGTAAAGCAATATGTGTGCATGATATTCTCTGTGTGGCTCCTAGAGAATATGTATATAGGAAGAAAAAAAAGTAGAAATATTGTCTTCTGCAAGGTCTTCGGTATAGTATGAAGAATAGAAGAATAATGCATGTGTTGAAGAATGTTTGATCTTCTTTTGTGAATCAAGGGCTTGAAGGGACACTGTCGAGAGCTTTGAGAAGAAATTACTCTAAGGTTGGATAGTACAGGTTTTGTTCTTCATGACATTAAGATAGAGAGAGGTGAGGAATAGAGAGAGAGAGAATATGATGAATAATTGTTATGAGGTATATTGTTGGATGACCAATAACGCATGGACACTCAAAGACAACATAATAATGTTCAAGAGCAAAATGAGAAGGAAAAAGAAAGAGAAATCAAGGGAATATGGGGAACTAGAAACAGAGAGGAAGGTAAAACGAGAAAGGGCAGGGAGAAAAAAAAGAGAGAGAAAGAAAACATGAATACTTGCTCCAGCGTGAGTGAAATTCGTGTCCGGCTTGTTAAAAGAAAACATGAATTAATGCATGTGAGTGGGGGAATGATGTAAGCTTGGGAGACGATCTGATCATGCATAATGTATGTCATGTGATGCAACCATTGCTCATGGAAGTCGAGATGAAGGAAGGACTTTTTGATAGTCTTTGTGGTATCATCATCATTTTTTCTGAGGAGCTAAGGGCCATTGCACTTAATCTCACTGTGCTTCTTGGAATAATCTTTGAAATGTAATATTCTTTTGTATATTAGGAACCTCCATTTTACCCTCTATCTTACCCTCCCTTTTACCCTCTATCTTACCCTCCCTTATGCCTCTTGTGTATGGTTGCAAAATGCATTGTACTATGTACTACCTACCCTGAAGCTATTGATACTTCTAAACTGTATTCATTTCTATAGATGTATGCTGTGCTGCATGCATATATTTTTTTGTTGTTGTTTCATTAAGTTTCATCATTCATTTAAGATAGCAAAATGGTATCAAATTGATTAAGCCTTTCTGTGCGAGGTTTTGTGACTGTTTAAATGAAGAAGATGTAAGATATATCAGTTCACATTCTGTTTTGCTTGCCTAATTATTTTTGAGGAATTTTTTTTTTAACCACTGTCACACTATTTCCAGACATATCTGGTGCATCAATCTGCTAGTCTACAAGAACATACAGTTTGAGGTGAAATCTTAAGTTACCATTACCTTTAAAAGATAGAAAAACAGATGTCAATAGTCTAAAAATAAGTCTGAGGTATGAAAAGTCTGATTATATGTCTTTGAAACAATCCCTTTACTTTCACATCGGATATTTTCTCATGTAACTGATTCAAGCTAAAAAAAATATCCTTGTTTGCTTGCATTGAATTGTCAACCTTTTAATACAAATAATTTTCTTTGCTATACACACTAATGGATTGATAAAAGTGTCCTAGTGCCCCAATGATTAAGTCTCAAATTATTTTAGTATGGGTGAAAAGGCAAGTTTCCAATTTGCAAGATGGGGCCGGAGAGAGCCACTGTGGGTCGTCTGTGAGTCTGGATGAGTATTCGAAGAGAAAGTAACACAATTTGATCTGAACTCATCCCTTGGGTAACTGAGGCCCATTAGGTTGGGATGTCGTCGCCATAGCTCCTCATAAGCTTTGGGGGTCCAGAAAGTCGTTGGCATGAAAATGATCGCCTGTTGCATGTATAATGTTGGGAAGCAGGACACTTTTGGAGTGCTGGATTGTGTTTGATATACAGCAGGAGATGTAACAATCTAATTGCTCTGGCTGCAATCGGAATGCAGAAATCGCAAACTGCATTTGAATTGCTGAATTATGCTGCTCTAAACGTGCAATGCGTGCTCCATGGCAGTATTTGAGAATTGAAATGAAATAATTTATCTCATTGCTGTCTCTCTATTGTTGTCATGATGGATGTTATAAATCTAATTATTTCAATCATAGGTGCAGGCTGATAGCCTTCAAATAATTTATACTTTTCTGTCTAAATATGACAGACTAAAGTAAAAGTCATCTAGGATGCTAAATCAATGATATGATGAAACTAAACTTTAATACAATATAGGTGTGCTGAAACTAAGAATTCATCTAGGAAGGATATGAATCATTTGTTTTGATTGTACCATTATATGTGTTACTAAACTCTAAAGATAAAGTTGAGTTCTGGTCATGCGATTACATTATGAAAGAAACTGTCTCAAAGCAATTTGGAAAGGTTGATCATGTCTACAGAAGAAGTGGTGAATACTGTGAGGTTTTGGAATTGTCAAAGTGATTGGAAATTGACCCAGTCTCGCTGAAAAGCACATGGGTATATGGGACTACACACCCAGTGTGGAATGAATGCCCGGCCTGAACACTGTAGCTATTTCTCGTCATATTTTGAATATGAGGGAAATGTATGAGGAATCCTTTTCAGGGGATATTTCTACTATGATGTTCTTCCAAACTGACATAAATGGAATGAGAAAGCTCACAAATTATTTTCATCCTTCACAGAACTCAACCTTATTTTTAATTGTTAATTCAATGTAGGTGTGCTAAAACTTAGAATTCATCTAGGAAATATATGAATAATTTGGTTTGATTACCAGTAGAATATTTCAAACTCAGTGTGGTAATCATGTCCCAAAACCCGTAGCGTGCAATGCATGCCTCATCGCCTGCATTAAAATGCCATATTCTAGAAATTACCGGATTTGTGCCTTTCATCTCCTCGATGGGTTTTCCCCTCCTGCTCTTCATCATGCAGTGCACATAGTCCTCCCGCCCCCACACTTCATGTTATATTAAGTCTCTTACATAAGCAAAAGCCATTAGCATCATGGAATAAACCAGACAGTTGGGATTAGTTGCTAGACCCATCTGATCCTTCATCACAACTCCTAGGTTTAGACTTTCTATTCACATGCCTAGTTGGATATCCTTTATAGAGCCAGTGTATGGGTACATACATTAATGACACAAAATCTCAAATAAGGAATTCATAGACATAATTATTCATAAGCAGGAAATACATTTTGTTAAATGTTCTTGTTTGAGTTTTCTCAAGAAAAGGAAAACTAAGGAATCTGAAATGCATGACAAAATGGCTATGCACAAACCCTCATGAAATTGAACTACTGTGTAGATTTCTGATACAATCCAGTAGGAAGATGAAATATTGAGATTTCACTAAAAAAAAAAAAAAACCCAAAACAAATAGCTCTGTTTTCATATGACGCAGTCAGCTAATTCTTCATATCCAGACCCGTCAAATGTCTCAAGGAGCGAAGGATAAAACAATTTCCTGCTCCGAAGCAGACTACTCGAAGCACTTGATTTCCTGCCGTAAAATCCAAATTTCCCATGTACACGAACCTCATAAACTCCTACCTCTTGCTCCCTAGGGCAATATCCCCAGATTGCTTAACAATACAAACATGGAGGGATGTGTGTGAGGAATATCATGTTATCCTCTGAAATGCCTTGGGACAAAAGACTGCTTCCTTTGGATGTAAGGGATGCTTGACCAGTGTATTAAAAGACCTCACTGGACGATAGAATATTCCAACTTGGATGACTGTGCATCTACTACACTCTGCAAAGACACAAGGTGCTTGGGGTTAAATCAGATTAATGCCAATTCATATCCATGGACTGGTTTCTTTTAATACCATAGCTGTATGAATCCATGGTACAATTTTAGGTTTCAGCCTAGTATACAACCTGACTGAACGATAGAATATTCCACCCTGTACATCTATACTCTGCAAAGACACAGGCACTTTTGAAATTGGTTTAGTGCCAATTCATATCCATGGATTGACTTGTTTTAAAACCATAGCTCTGCAGATCCATGGTACAATTCTAAGGTTTAGCCTATTAACATACCTGACCGGACGATAGATTATTCCAACTTGGATGACTGTACATCTCCTACACTCTGCAGAGACTCAAAGCATTTAGGGTTAAATCGGATTACTGCCGATTCATATCCATGGACTGGCTTGTTTAATCACATAGCTATATGAAGCTATGGTACAATTCTACTTTTTAGACTACTGATATACCTCACTGGAAGATAGAATATTCCAACAGGGATGACTGTACATTTCCTACACTCTGCAAAGACACAAGGCATTTGGAGTTAAATCAGATTAATGCCAATTCATATCCATGGACTGGGTATTTTTGCACCATAGCTACATGTATATGAATCCATGGTACAACTCTAGGTTTTAATTTTATATACATTTGTGAATCTTATGCTGGCACTGGCTATTTTCATATCTACCAATGATAGACATACATAATATCAGTAAGCCATATCTTTAACTGTTATATACATACCAAAATTGTAGGAAGTTTTTTTTTTTTATATACAATATCAGCTTGTTTATGTTTTTCATCCTCAATTGGACAATAGAAGTTAATAGATTATGTGTCAATAATGAACTAGCCACAAATTAGAAACTAGTTTTACTTGTTGTTATTAACAATATCTGATACTGTACAAATACTGCCAGTTTTATTGAAACATATTCCTAAATAGGATTTTACCAAGCAATATTGGTAATTGCTCAATTGAAATGTCATTTAAATGATTACTTTTTAATCCAAAACCTCATATCACTTCCAATTGGTCAGATTTTTTTGGGTGATGAATCTAAGAATTAGTAAGTATTCATATTCTACAGCCTATCAATTCAAGTATTCTCTTTTCTACTTTTATTTCAAAACTGTGATTCAATATAATGACTCCTAAAATTCTTCTCAAAATATGAAATCCTACTTCTCTAAATTTGTCAAGTTATCAGTAGTAAGCTGAGATACCACTGAAATCAACACCATTTTGAAACATGTCTTTGAATGAAAATATTATGTGCATTTATAGTACTCATGTGGATACGGGGGTGGCAAATTAGAGGGCATTAGGGAAACTGAGGTAATTTATTATACAATAATTTATCTTTACTCTAGGTATAAAATACAATAGTAGATACCTGCCCTGAGCAATTGTGACATTAATTCTACTCACTATTTGTACTACTTGGAAAATACCCATTTTAGTCACAAATTTGTCTTAGTGATTGTTTTGCCACTGCTGTGTGATGATTACACATAGCAACACAAATGTATTATGGAAAAGGATGCTTACATGTATATTTATCATTTGAATGGAAGTACTTTTATTTTGAAGAAACTATTTCTTCCATTTCCTAAAAATTTGTTGCTGATATTGTTATAAAAAACTAGAAAGGTATTCGACACCTGGTTTGTTTTTTTTCTTTCCTTTTTTTTCTCAGAATCCCAAGGAGCTAGACAATCATTCATATTAGATGCGAAATCTCTGATCGATGGATCGTCCAAATGTTGGATTGATGACAATGTGTTTATCATCTTAATGCCTGGTGTCTTGATAAATTGAAAGTGCCTCCAAGAAACTGAAGACATATTCAGAGTGCAGCAAATTCATCATTGCACAAATTAATTCACTTATTCAAGATATGAGATACATATAGTGCGACAGAGTTGATAAAACACATCTGATACAAATACAATGATATATGCACATTAATCATGATGTGAGTCTTCCACACAGTATATCACATAAATAAACTTCTGCCCTTTTTCTCCTTTTTCCCCATTCGTGATGAGATTGCTGTGGACTTTCCATCAGGAAGTTACTAATCTTCCTTTCACACTCTAGAATTAATTTTCAGCTTGAGAAGAACTGAATGGGATTCAAGAAGGTTAGGATAATAATTGCAAGGAATCAAAATGCAGATTGCATTTGCGATTTTGTGACCTGGTGGAAGATTATTAGAGGGCTCTTCCCCTTATCAATATGCGTGAGTTCTATGCATCAGCCACTACGAGATCAGGATTTTACATTTTCCAGTACAAGTGATTTGGTGGAAAAATGAAATGCCAAAAGCAGAAAACAGAAAATGAGCATGGTTCGGAACAATAAAAATAGAAATATTCACATCATGCAGAGGAGTAGAATAACATGTCAAAAAGTGGAACGAAAAGTATGATTCATCTTATGTTTTTCTCCTGTCAGACTTGTGGTAGGGAAAATAATTCAACCCGAATTGTTGAAAAGGGATTGTTATTAATATTTATTTCCTACTTTTCTTTGAAAAAAAACCAACATCACTTTCATGATATACTAGAGTGATTTATCATTCATGGCTTCACTTCAGCAAGTTATAGAATATCTTAACATTAAATCATATTGGTACGAAAATGCACCAGGTGGAAGTATATATTCTTTTCAATATACATGTACAATATCTTGCCATGTATTCAGTTGTAACGTTTTAGTTTAAACATCCTCTATTCTCTTCTCTTTGGGGGGATCCTTTTATGGTTTACATAGTACACAGTACATGTAATTCTACAATAATGTAAAAGAAAAGTAGGGAGGTAGAAAGATATATTGCAATTTGATTAATTTCACTACATTAAGAAGAATTTTTTAGTAAAGAAATGGTTTAACTTTATAATTATAAAGTATTAATGCTGATATTTCTTTGAAAAATAGTAATCAGTAGTAAGAAGTAAGTAATAAGAATATTTTTTTTTATTTTGGTGGGAATTTTTTTTTTCTTCAGGTGAAGCATACTGTATACCTTACAATTTCAGAGCAAGTTGTATTTATCCATGATAATCCTTTCCTTTTAATTCGAAAATTCTTTCTTGTAGAGTTCAACAGATTGAAATTGAAATGCTTCATTTCAAGTGTGAAGAGGGAATGGAATGACTTCTTCTCATTTTATCAAGACGATTAAGCTGACGCTGAAGAAGCATCTACCTAATGAGATTAGACTCATTAGACCTAGCCTCACTGCCTCCTCTCCTTTTCTTTCTCTCTTTGTCCCTTCTCATCTCCTCTTACTCTCTATCTTTCTTGCTTTGTTTCTCCTCACAGTTTGCTGGATTCTGAGTTGTCCAGAATTCTTTAATATTCCACCTTTCAGCAGCCTGCGTGATTGCTTAAGTCTAATTTTCCAACTTTTTGCCTGTTTTCATTTAAGTGTTTAATTTAGTTGTTTTCATCTGTTCACTTGTCTCTGAACTCTTAAGTGTCTTGTTTTTTCTGTGGAACAAAATCTTGCATTCTTCAACATCATTCTTGACGTCTGCCTGACCAGATATAATTACTTTTCTGTGGGTAAAAATTATATGATATGCAATGTAGTCATCAATTATTAATACATGTTCATGGTAAACCAGCTTAAATAAATGAATGTGTGCCCTAGATGATAGGTTTTAATTAGTGTAATGGGTTGAATGGTTGTTAATTCATTGAGATAAGTTTTTAACGATGTTTTAGCGGTGTTTTAAGTTTTAGCTCCCCATCAAAAAGGATTTAATTTGTAGTGAGGATAATGTAATTGATATTCATAATGATTTATATTAATATGATAGCATTCATGCTTTATATACTTCAGACACGCCGCTTAATTCCTGAAAATTAATTTGCTTTACATTTAATTTTGATGAGCATTGTAGGCAAAATGACCACCCTTGTGCAGAAGTGTGACCAAATCCTTGAAATATCCCATGGACCCTAGCTTCCATATTACTCCTGCTTGTAGTTCAAGCACGGACAAAATACCTGCTTTCATTGAATTATCCTTCTTTGAATCTCGTTTCACTCTTTCCCTATCGAGTCCATCTTCTTGCCTTTTGTATGACTGCAGGCAGTGTATTGATCGGCCATCAGTGGAAACCTATTGCATGACAACCCTTTGTGTGACAGCTACACTCTTGCCACACGCCACCAGGCAGAGGCAGAGGCAGAGTAGAGTCTCTGAAAGTGATGGGGATACTGGGTGCGATGTGATTTATATTCAAGGCATAGACTTCTCTCGTAATGTACATTAAACGTAACAATCATAGTTGTAGCTGACCATGCCTCATTAAATTTTTGTTTCGAGATGATGTATTTGTTTTGCATTAAGGACAATATTAAAATTGAGTTAATAGTAGGCCTATCCCCCCATACTAGCACAAGGAGCATGATCAAAAGTGTATCTGACTATAATGCAAGAAATCCAGTATGTGGTGAAAAAATATGTAAAATGAACACAATAAAAGTTTAGAGTATGAATTTCAGATTAAGCTTTAAGGAAAATAATAATAACTTGTAATATAAATACATGAGTGGATAAGTCAGCGGACTGAAGATCACAAGGTACGCGGTTCAAATCCCAGCCCGGCACTAATGTCCTTTGGCAAGACATTAATCTACATTTGCCACTCTCCACCCAGGTGCTAATTGGGTACCCGGTAGGATGCGAAGGTCAATGTGATTGGATTAGCATGTGCGCGCCCGTAAAAAGGCGACTGGCTGGAATGCTCCCCAGGGAGTGGAGATTGTGCACTGTGATGTGCGGGATGGTATACTTGAATCCAGTGACCGGGGTAATAATGATAATGTAAGCGCTTTGGTATATTCTTGTAAAGCGCTTTATAAGCAACCGTTATTATTATTATTATTATTATTATGAGATAAAATACAAGCTTTACAAATCAGTGACTCCTGTATTTGTTTTTACTACCATAACCAAATGTCAAATAGAACCTGTAAATTTGAATATGTAGATTGGTTGAGAATAAGGATAACAATTTTCAGTTATTTTAGGTTTTCATAATAATTTAGCGTAAAGTTCTGGGTATCTATATAGGATATTTCATAAATCTATGTATAATTTTGTTCATACTCCTTTGCGGGCAATATTACATCCTAATTTCCACTTTATTAATCCCTGCTACTATACCATGTATTATAGTGAAAGGTTAGATGACAATATTGACTTTATGGAGAGGAGCAGAGTCCCCTCAGATCCCCATACTTTGTTAATCTTCAGTGTGGGCGGTGTTGCCTTCCCGAGGCTAGGGTAGGCTAGTGAGATAACAAATAAACTCTAGATCAGGATAGGCAGATGATATGCTTCTACTACAATGCCAAAACATATCTTCAAGCCTGAAGGACATATCACAGGCAATATACATACATGTTTGAAGATGTAGCCAAGAGGAAAGTAGGAAGAGAAGCTTTTTTTTTTCTTTCTCAGCTTCTCGATTTTGATTCTTTGTCACTCATGGCATTTTTTAAACAAAGCTGTTGTTTCATGGACATCCTTTGATGTTTCATGGAATAAATGTTCAGTTGTGAGTGTATGGCACATGATATGCAGCTCTGTGGTCAGTTTCTTACACTGTAGTTGAATTCATAATTTACACCTTTGAACTAACCCTGCACCTAATTCTAACTATAATTTAAACCTAGCTCCAAGCTCCATCGCTGCCCTCCCCCCTTAATTATATATCTTTGATGAAATTAAGCCTGGACATTGCCATAGCAAAAGTAGGATCATAACATTTACATCATCATTGTAGCTCGCTTGCTGTATCCGTGTGTTTATACTTTCATAAAATTTCTACAAATATGTGTCATATTTTCATTAACCTTTTCTTTCAATAAACAATTTTTGATAAAAAAGGAACAAACTATGAGGTCAGACAATGACAGTAGAGGTTCTTTAAGAAAAACAACTCTTATTTGAAGTTTGTTAAAGAATTATCAAATTTTTCAACTCCAAATGGGAAAGGGCTTACATTTCTAATCCTGCAAAAAGCATTGATGGGAGTCGCGCTAATCCACGATGGAAAATGAGGTAGGTGAATGATAGTCTGTTTATCTCAGTGCAGGATAATAAGCAATTCTTAGAAACCAAAAGGAACCCAGCACCTCCCTGTAGGGCTAGTAGATTGGTAAACAAATATAGACATGGAGGGATTGTATTGAGGTGTCTCAATTTGGAACTTGTTGACATACAGACAGATTGTATGAAATATATGAGTTTTATAACTCAAAGAGTTCCTCTTTGTAGTTATAGAGAATAATACCTGTCTCACTTTCATGGCACCCTGTGATTGAGATTTGAGCAGTATTGGGAAGAAATTGAAGAAGAAAGCCTTATTAGCAGCAAACTGGGATGGTGAGAGAGTGGTATGTGCCTGACTTGTAAGTTGTAGCTGACTGGTTTTCTGCTCATATTGAAAAGCAGTGTCCAGCAATTCTGATTTTATGATTCATTGGTGGGAAATTTGATAATGAAGATTAAATTCTGATAATTTTACAAAGCTGTAATATTGAGCTTAAAAGAAAGGGAAGACAAAAATTCCATGTAGTTATAGGTCGAACATTGCATGGGGTAAGAACTAACTCTTATTGATTACAAGATTTGTTGAGATATATTAACAAAATTCCCTGCAAAATGACTGAAAAATAACACAATGGAGAAAAAAATCTTTATAGTTGTTATGGAATTTAAATGAAAGTGTCATCCAGTAATTTGATATCAAACATCTTAATTACGAAGGAATGATGCACATGTATGGCAGATAATAGAAAAATCTTATGTATCCTTTAAGTCCTAACATTGTGATTTTTCTTTCTTACTACTAAGTTTCATGTGAAAGGTAATACATTTCATGCATTTGTCTTCATGCACAAATGAATAATATAAATGGCTATAGATTTTGTACCAGAGAAATTTTATGCCGCTAGACTCCATTTTCAAATTTGCCCCATCCCTGTAAGAAAAAAAGGACTGACTGTTTGAACTCAGTTTAATAGCAAACAATAGAGGCTGGTAAAGCATGCATTTTGATGCCAGCAAACACAATCTCTCTTTTTTTAATCACCTGCAGCCCTTCATTTCAAGCGAGATGCTTTGCAACTAGCAAATTAAAACAAGTCGTGTCAATTCGGAGGTGATGCAAGTACACCTCTGGCAGATGTTCTTGTCTCTTTTGATTAACATTAGCCTCCATTAGACGGGATGTTACGACGTATTCACCATGCTGGAAGTCTAAACCATAACAAGGCCTAAAGGAACTCCATCCTATTCACCTCTTTAATGGCATTTTGTGAATAATAAATGAAAAATGCACTGACACAGTTTTTATGGCATGCCTTTGATTCCCCCTCCCCCTTACATACTGTTAAATGATTTTTATAGGTAAGTATGCAGTGAGAGGTTAATAATTTGAGGCCATTACTTTATTTTTGCCTTTATTGGCCTACTCTGTTATGTTAAGTGAATATTTTAGCAAAATAGAAGTGCATAGTTTTAATGCAGGGTATTGTAAACACAAAGGGCTTAGATGTAAATTAGTCTAATTTAGAAAGGTAATTTGTTTTAGAAGGTTCCCTTTTATGCCATTTCATTGCTTCAAGCTTTGAACTTCCAGATTTATAGTAAATATCAAGAGACTGTATTGGATCATTAATGCCAGGGGAGTGATGAATTACAAATATACAGACATTATTGATCACAATAAAGTTAGACTGAGGGCTTGCAGGTGTAACTGTTTTTTCCTTTCTTTTTAGATTTTGTGTGCTGCCAGCAATAAGGCCACTGCATCCATGTATTGCAAATGGCTGGAGCAAACTTCAGAATTCTTAAAATAAGGATATTTTTCTAATTTTCCCATATCTGCTATCTCTCTATTTTCTCTGAAGCAAACAGAAAGTTGCAGTTCTAAGATAAGATCTTTGATTGAATATGCGAGGTTACCAGAGTCAGATGGAGAAAAGTAACTTTTCTCTGTAACTTTTCTAGAAATGATAATTTTCCCCTGTAAATGACTGTGATTGTGAGGGAACATAAATCTTATTTAAAACTTGTTCTTAAGCTTGCTTTTATTTATTTATTTTTTTAAAATTTATTTTATTGATTTTTTTTTTTTTTTTTTTTTTTTTGGGGGGGGTTACATTGTTGCATTTTCTCATGAGTCTTTTTTTCTTATAATGTAAAGAAACCACTGTTTGCAGGAATGAATAATGTATAGTTTTGAAGTATTGTGCATTATCTTTGAGCTAAGCATTAACAAAAAAGAATCATTAAAATGCAGAGATGCTTTGTGTACAAAGTGTTGTGAAATTATTGTTTTTCCAAGAAAATTGAAGTTTTGTTTTTTCGCATCCTGTGTAATCAGCAGTAGCATTTTCTAATGACTACACTTTTCAAGTCGGCAAGTAAGAAAGAGTATAAGTAGTTGTTTTTCCTTTTCTTGAGAAGTATGAGCACTGTAAGATAGAAGTGAAGCAGTATCATCCTTGTATGCTTTGATAATTGATACGCTCATAATCATCTTTGTAAGATGACTCAGCCTTGGAGTAAGTCTACTTATAAAGAATCAGTATCCACCTGAGACTAGTATTAGATTGATACGATGCTTGAGATCCAGGCTTATCCCAGATTTAGCAGAATGGGCTCATGATTGAATATCGGAAAGCTTGGGATTAAGGACTGAGGTAACCAAAGGAGGAAGAGATAGAGAGGGAGAAAAAGAGAGAAAAAAAGAGAGAGCGAGGGGAGACAAAGAGGGAGAGAGAGTGGGGAAAGACAAAGAGAGTGAAGGGTGAGAGAAAGAGAGAGAGAGAGAGAGAGAGATACATGTAAGGGAGACAAAGAGAAAGAAACAGACATAAAGACAGAGAGAGAGAGAGAGAGAGAGAGAGAGAGAGACAGGCATATAGACAGGAATAGACAAAGGGAGAGAAACAGAGAAAAAGGCAGATACATTATGAGGAAACAAAGAAATATTCAAAATGAAGATTGTTTAACCCATATATTCTCCTTATTTGCAAAATATCCTTGATTAAACATAATAAATCTCATCATGACATGTGTATTTTATTTAAACAGGCACATCTCAAGTGTGTGTATATGGATCGAGAACTAAAGTCCAAAATGTAAAATTCCCCAGTGGGATTGTTTTCATATCTACTTAAGATGACTATATAATGCTTGGGTTGATTGGAGAGGTGGAATGGGGGCTCTGATCTCATTAATTTATTGAAGGGCTCCTCTTAGGAGTAGAAGGGTCATGTAGGGAAAGAGAGAGAGAGAGAGAGAGAGAGAGAGAGAGAGAGAGCAAGAGAGAATGAGTGCAGGAGAGAAAGAAAGAGAGAGAGAGATCAGAGCAGGAAATGATGGAAAGAAATCAAGAAGGATAGAGATATTATCATTAGAAGGAAAAGCTGATTTGATCCGAATTACTTTTTCCCAAGCTGCCCTCCCTCTTTTATTATTGACGTTTATTACTTTCTGTTATGAAATATTTTGCCAGCACCTCAATCAAAGGAGGAACGTTGAAGAGTGTAGGGGAATACTTTATCAGGTTTTATATCTGATTTAAGTTCCTTCAATTACCATAGTGACGTATCATTTTAAAACAAAAATGAAAATGGCTGCACTTGATTAGAAATGTGACATCTTCAATCTGATTTAGAGATCTTTTAATTTGAAATATTTGACTTTAACTCTGTGTGTAATGAAGAAAGTGACAGTCAAACAGTTTCTTGTCCTTCTTGTATTTTTCCTTATACGGTCAATTTGCTCTTCACATTCAAGCATAACCTTTGGAATCGATGATATAATGTTTAAAGATATAAATAAATTCTGCACTAGTCTCCTTTTATAAACTGGTTGAAAGAGAGCATTATTGTCAAACATAATACATTTAATACATTTAATTTCATGCATCAACCCATCAGTTTATCTATTTTTACACTTTTTTATGTAATACTTGAACAGATTTTAATGCTATCAAATTATGAATAACAAAAATGAGAATCAGTTTGCCTAACTAGTAAAATCATAAAGGAAACATTTAAACATTGTATTTTGATGAAAATTCAAGTATTTGTTATCAATTGTTATAAAAAAAACCCATATATTTCTAGAATGAGGTAAAACTTTAACCATATTTTCCATTAATACTTTGACATTGCAAATCATGTTCATTTACCCCACCACATGCCATCCTAAATTTCAGTTCATTATAGCGCCCAGCATTAGATAGCTCTGATCAAAGTCCAAACCACGTTAGTTTCACATTGCCGCAGCTAGTTTTAAAAATTTATACCTACATATTGATTTTTATTTGACATGGGTTGGGATGCTTTCTCTTGTCATCTCCCTAAAATGATGTTGCACCATCCTCCTTTCTCCATGTGGCCTACATGTGTCAAAAAATGATTCCTATTATGGGTATTGAAGAGGCAATGTATTGTGACCCAGCTGAACTCCTAATGGCCATTATATCTAATCAGCGTTTGTCAAATGAATTAGCCTCGATCGCTAACAACTTCTGATGTCACATGACAGTGGTAAAGCATGGCACAGATGGTCTTGGGGGTACTACTAGATGAGGTAGGGCTGTATAATCGTCACTACATTTTGCCTTGATTTATTTGAAATGTGATGTGTTTATCATATGGCATGTTGATTTGTATGTATTGTTTGAATGCAGCTTTGCATACAACATCAAGCTGAGTACTAGTAAAACTGTATTTGTGTGACCTTGTTGGTTTGACCTCTTAAGTCTTTCTAGTTTTTACCTTAAATGTTTCCTATGAATGCCACTTTAATTTTTATATTAATGATTCATGAATGAATTGATGGTTCAGTTGTATTCTATGCAACATGATCTTGAATAATTATTTAAATGCTTGTCCAATTTTTGTATCTGTAGCTTGATCATACACAAAAATCCTAGTAAATATTTTGATCAATGTAAATCGATCAAAAAATATATGAATGTTATTAAAGCTATGCCATACAATGGAGGGAAAAAATTGGCTATAGCAAAAGATTATCATGGAGATAATTTTTAAAAATTGTATCGGAAAGGAATAGCTTATTTAATTGTTGAAGCCAATTAGCAGTCATCTAAATGCCTGAGTAGTGATCTAGTTGTCATGCCAACAGTCAAATGTGTACTAAAGAGATGTTAAAAACACTTGAGAAAATTAGTGCCTCAAGAGTTGATAGAGAAATGCTCACATGAGTATCACATGTTGAAGTGTACTTTGGTTCGCATTTTCCCTCTAATTTTATTCTTCATGAATAGGTGACTTTGATATATGACATTGAAAAGAAAAATATTGAGTGAAAAATAATCAAAGCAGTCGTCAAAACCAAAGAGTCTCCTTTCATTCTTTGTTTTGAATTACATCAATCTTACTGACTTTTTATTTTCTTCCTTTTCTCTGTCTTATATTTTCATGTGTTGTAATAAATTCTATATTTCTTTCATATATATTTTGCATTTTGTTATATTTTCTTTTATATTTTCTTGTATCATGTTTATTTGTAATACTTTCTTTACAGTTTTTCATCTTTAGTCTGGATATAGAGCCTGTTGGTCACTGTATATTTCATGATCTAATTCATGAGACTATAAGTGCATAAACTTTTTTCTCTCTTTGAAAAGGCATTGCATGATTCTAACCTTGCATACGTTTCACATGTTCAAATTGGTATGCATAGGCTCAGGTGATATTAATAGTCATGCAGACTGTGCATGTTGAATGCTTAATGATGTACTGTATCATGATATGCCCAGCAGAAGGTCTTTAAAAAAAGTTATGTATTCTCTTCAAGTTGCAACATTAAGTTTATTGACCCCCTTATGGAAAGCACTCAACAATACATAAAACAGCTATACTGTCACGTATTTGCTGTAATGAATTCAATGATGTAAGTGGCCACTGAATATGAAATCACTCAAACATTTTTGTATGATTGGCTCATGCTTCAGCAATTTGGCTTCAAAATTTGATTGAATTAACCAGGATATCATTAATTAAAATCAACATGTATACATTTTACCTGTAATTCCCCGATTTCTCTCTCTAATTCCATGGATGAAATGTCAATACATTCCATAATAATATCATCGCTATTATTAGGTAGAATTAAATCAATCTATTAAAATCAGCCGCACTGCAGTTTTCCACTATTTGATATTCACTTTTGAATCCCCGGTGTTATGCCTAATTCCAGTAGAACAAGATTATGAAATGCTAGACTCCTTGTAGAGATTTGCACAAATCATACGGCACGCTTTCATGTATGTAATCAATGAAGAGTTGCCATAAGTGCTTTCCATATTGTCGGATGTAAATTACTTCAGAATCATCATCGATTGGATCATGACGAGACCGTTTTGTGGACGAGTGTGAGAGAGAGAGAGAGAGAGAGAGAGAGAGAGTGTGTGCTTAGAGTGGGTCTGACAGCCAGTAGTCATTGATCAAGTTCAATTTTCATTACTTCGTTTGGAGGGAATCGTCGATGTATAGTGTTTGCGTAGCCACTTTTTTAAAGGTAGTTTTAACATTGGCTTCATCTAAAACCAGTATTTCCTATATCAGTACCTTGCATAAGTATGTCATTCTAATATCTACAGCAAATCTGTTGATGTTACCCCAAAATGTTTTTAAAAAGGGTACTGTTTAGTCGATGATACAGATTAAACTGCACAGACCCACATGTGAATATTGAGTATTGTGTTTTCAAGCTGCTCACCCATCTTCAAGGTGCTGCAGGACTTGTCCTACATTTTGATTGAGTATTCATCATTATTTTTGTTAAAATTTTCATGCAATTTCTTTAAATTCAGTTTCTTTGAGAATGATTCATGCACAATTTAGGTACTGATGGTCATAATTTGATTTGATTCTTTGGTAATTTCTAAAAGTCAGAGGCACATGTACTGTGGGAGGAGTTGCTGACAGTCATATTCACCAAGTTATTAGAAAGGACAATAGCTTAAAAATGACTGAAAATTATGTAGTACTTGTACTAAATATAGCTGGGAGCTACATACGTGTTTGACGTATCACACCAGAAGAGTATTAAGAGACAAGAAGCTGCCTTACATTAATGTTTCTTTGAACATGGAGGAAATAAATAATGATCTATATGTTTAAGTGTCTTCTACTAAATGGTGGAAAAATATTGCACATTTTGATGTACATGTAAAAACTGTTTTATGAGTGATGTACATGTAGGAGGTGAAATTAGTGCTGTATCAATTGTAGTACCTGTATGATTCTTGGATATACATGTCAATCAGTTTTTGTATTGTTTTTTATCATGTCTATTTTTCCTGAGTCTGGAGTAAAAAAGAAGAACTGAAGGAGATGAATTTTATCTTATTTGTACGTTTGTGAATGCATACAGAACATGATAAGATGAATATTTTTATCATTGTGTGCAGAAAGTATACCAATATATTACCTGGTAATACTATTTCTTTTAAGTAATAATCTTCCTCCTATTTGAATGTATGTATCTAGTGTTAACAAAATACCTGTGAACTATTATGTGGTTGGATAGAAATAGAGCTAAAACGGTGCAATTTTAGTCACATTCTAGTAAAATGTACTGTTTTTTGTTGTTTATTTAGTGTTTTTGTATATGTGTGTGCTCAAAATCCTCCTTGTATGCACACTATTGAAAGCATTTAGCTAACGGATACCCTGACCTTTTGATGACTCTGTTTGTCTTGAATTTCCCATGATTTGCATGTTGTTTGCCCCAAAGCACCTCTCTCTTTCTCTCATCTTACTCTCTCCTTTCAATCAATCTTCTCATCTATGCATTATCATGATGCCGCCGAGAATCGCCCGCTCAGTCTCAAACTATGTTTTCTCCCTCCGATCAGAGGAAAAGGGAGAAAACATGGCAAAAAAGCTAGCATTTCTCGCTGCGACGGCTCTTTCCCTAACCCTCTCTGCCACCCCCACCCTCTCCCTCACTCTTTCTCGTGACTCTCTCTCTCGGTCTTTCTCTTTCATGCTCTCTTTTTCTACCTGAGATGAAAGTGTTTGATTTCAAGCTTCCAATGTCTGTGGACCGTTCCCCTGGAGCAGTTGTCAACGTGCACAGTCCCTCGTATAAGGCCATATTTTACCACTTGGTCAACACCAAACGCAAATACACATGTACATATCCAAAAATCTAAGGTTTACATCACTTTAGCGTGTCTCAAACTGCTTTTCTCGTAATAGCCTCTGTCAAGGGCTGTTCAGGAATGATGGGATAGGAACATTTAATCATTCTTGCAAGATATATGGTTAGGAAATTTGATGGTGCATTTGCATAGAAGTCAAAGTGGAATTCATTTGGAGATTTGCATTAATCACGAAATTATTTTTCTTGTTGTGGTAAAATGCATTGTTCCACGGCTGTATGACACATAATGCATTAGTGCAGATGATTTATTACATTGAGATTTCTGCTACTGAATGTTCTATAGTTGTTTTTGTCATAGATAAATGTGAAATAAAGTTTCCTCATGTAGAATAGATGGGTTCCTATTCTATTTTATTATGTATATTTATAAACTAAGAAATATTAGAAAAATATTGAAACAGCACATAGGTATTGCCTGTAAAATGATAAGAAATGAAGTCATCATTTGCTTGGTTTTAGCATTACAGTTATCAAAGGGAAAAGGTTTAGATTTAAACTGTCAAACAAGAAAATTACACTGTCTCATTTTCCTGAAGAAGAGTTCAGTGGTCTTTGGTTCCCATCATTGGTAATTTAGATGAAATTGTTCGAAATTGATCTACAATGTAATCTCATTCAATATTATTGGCCATAGCCACATTTGGATATTTTATCTAAATATAGATAGATATTTTATCTAAATATGAGTGATTCAGTAAAAAAAAAAATCTTTACTGCAATTGAAATTTGTTATAATTAATTTTAAAAATGATTGAATTGACAATGTAAAAACTATAGAATCCCTATTAAGAAAAGAAATTTAGATTCATCTGTGTAGTAGAAATTTTTGTTTGCACAACAGTCTACTCCTAGAACAGCTTTAATAAAAGAGTGTTTTATTCCAGTTTAGAATCAGTCCACAATAAATGCCAAAATCAATACACTGCATGCAACCCTATCCCCATTTTGGCTGCTGATTTATAGTTCGGAATAGAAAAAAAAATCCCCAATACATCAACTATTTCTGCCATATGGTCTGGCTTTACATATTTTGATAATTTGTATTTAATGAAAATATAATGTAGACCTGATCACCGATAGGAGTGATTGTGGTGAGAAATCTGTATAAATTGGCTTAGTGCTTTAGAGATAAGAATAGTCAGTTTGGGCAGTGTACTTTGCCATATGGAATGCAGGGGGTAAACAAAATGTTAATATGTTCTGATATAAGCTGGAATGATATTGACATGGTTTGCCGAGGTTAAGATTGCTAGCAATATGTAGACATTGCTGTGTGATGTTAGGTTAGCTGGATGTAAGAGTCTTCCCTCCTCTTAAGCACATCCATCATTAAGGGTGGTGGGAAAGGAAATTGAACAAGAACTGTGGATTCTAATACCTCTATATGCATTTTCAGGTAGAAAGGAGTGGAATTTATTAATCTAAGTCATGGAGAAATTAGTCATTTCAATAGTTTTCACAATTTTGTTCAACAGAGTTTTTTCAGGGAGCAACAAGACAAAACTTTTTGTTTCTATGTAAGCAACTTGGGATTCCATTGGGAATAGTAGTGATAAATAGTTTCCCAAATTATTTCTTTTTCTAATCCATTTTAAAAGATTTCTCTGTGATCAATAGAAGATTAAAATTTTGATGAATTTATTGTTTTCACTGTTTCTTATTTGTTTCTGTAATATAAAATAATAGTCATCACGTTTGATGTGTATAGGTAAAAATAGTATAGAAAATTATGTTTATTATTAGTGGTGTGCAATAAATGTTGATCATCACATCAGCTGTTTAACGTTGTACATGGATACCTCAAATCTTGGTGTTTTAGATTTTTTTATAGCTAATTTGCAGTTGTTAATGTTGTATTAAATAACATCATTTGTTTGATAAACACTATTCATTATTAAAACGTTATATGTAATTGTGTTTATGTATATTTTGTATTTTGTGTATCCAATTTCTTTTTGGTTGAAATTCAACAGTAATGTAAAGAAGAGTAAATGGAAGCAGATGGTTTGAGAAAAATGCATCAGCCTCTTGTGGTTTGCGAAGGAAAATATCAAATGAAGTAGAAGTTATTGCACTTGAATAATGGCAGTGAAATTTATCGATTGAAAATTTATGAAGATTGTTTTTCATGATCAATATAGAGATGTCAGCAAAGTCCAGCTATAAAGTGGACCAGAGAATATTAGGTTAAAGGAATATTGATTTAAAGGGGAAAAAATTGATGGAATAAATGCATTGCTGAGCTAAAGTTTATTTAAGTGTTATTAGATTAATCACCTTAATGAAATTTGTGGTAGAATTATTAAGTTCAATAGCATCTGTTACAAACATGCCGATTGGCAAAGTGAATAAGGCAGACCACGTGAGGAAATATTTCTAGAGTTTGTGTGGTCATTAATTTATCATCTAGAAAGCACATTGACCTCTGGCAATACAACCTTTATTCTGTCTGATCTTGCATTTCTTTCATGACCAAATTGGGTCTCTGGAGTAAATTCTAATATTTGAGGCCAATCCAGATGGTCTTTGTCTCTAGTTTGGGCCGTCCACTGCGCAGTACATGAAGCAATCAATTCCATATGAAACTCGGGGAGAATCGTATGAAAATCAATTTTTTTTTCAGCTTTGTGCAATAAAGCGAATATGAAAATATCCTGAAATGATTTATTTCAGATATGAAGAACAGAATCAGCATTTATGCAGAAAATTTGGGAATCAAGGACTTCAATACATATGAGATATATAGTTATGAAACATATGGAAAAGCTAAATCTATAAATATGCATGTACATGTAGCACAGAATGCTAGTCTTTTTTAGATTGTATCCTTGCAGATTTTCACTATATTCAAGTCTCTTGAAATCTCTGTAATCTATTTTTAATCATGGACTGGGTTTTTAATGATGGGTTGAACCCATTTTCAGTTTCTTCTGAGGTTTTAAAGAAATGTTTTTTCAAAAACAAATACCTTTTACGTATGGACTAAAAAAAAAAAAATCTCATAGTGACACCTTTTGAATTCACAGACATATCTGACATCACAGATCTACATGTATTAATTTTATTACCGTACTATTTTACTGTACGACATGAAATAGCCTATAAAATGATTTTTGATTTCAGGGAAAGTATATTGGTTATATGTGAGTAAATTTTGAAGGCAATTACTAGTTGTAAACCTTATACACAAATTTAAGCAACTTACATGGCCTTGATGCAACAAAATTCTACCTTGAAAGTTGAATATATCATTAGATTAAGAAATACATGACTGTTGGGAATTTTTGTACTTGATGGATAATTTCAAGAAGTAGTATGAGGTTGTCTTGAGGACACTAACAAAGACATGTTAATAATAAGAAAACACCTTCCTCTCAAACTGTCTTTTGGTATCTTTACTCTCATACCATTAGTGCATGTGCATTCTCATGCGAATTGTGTAAGAAAGTAGAAATCTAATTATTGGGTGAATTGAGTGGTATCCTTGACAACGCTCACGTCTTTGGAACACAGGCATTTGACTTTCCGCTGTTCTGGTCCCTCTTTTCCTCCTTCTTGGTTTCAATAATAATTATATTGACAGTCATACAGTCTGTTCAGCCATGATGTAGAGTGTGGAAGTTGGGATTGAGAACATTGCAATCAATCAATACTCATTTCCATGTATTGCTTTCACCAATAAACCAGAGATTGCATCTTGTTCACCTCTATAGAGTAGGAAGTTTTGTGTGGATCTAAGAAGGCAAAATGTTATGACAGAATTTAGTGTGAATTTACTTTGTTCGGGGTTGCTCGTGAAGCCTCACATTTTTATTATTCACCTCATATTCTCTGTGAGCAATATGTGATGGTAATATAAGACCTGTGGGCATTTGGGATGAACAGTTTACCTGTTAAGAAGTGTCAACCAAGTGGGGTCAACCAATATCTTTTATCACCCATAAAGCTTGCATCATATAACTTTTTCAGGTCTCCACATTTCATTCCAAACAATGAAATATTTAATTCATCTTAATAGCACCATCAAAGAAGCCTCATATGTGATGTCATTTTGATGTTCTTGACTTGAATTGATTTTGATGGTGCAAGATCTTTGCAAAAAGGGGAAGGATTTATAGTACTGAAAGAAATCTAAAATACTTTTTCACTTATTCCATGCATCTCACAAACCAGGTTCCATATGTCAAGTTAAGAATAAGTATGCATACTCCCCTCTTCCTGATGATGGCAGGTTGAGAACGTTTGTTGACTTGGAGTCGACAGTGATAGAGGGCATCGTCAGGTCATATCTTTCATGTGAAGTGTAGGACAACCACTTCATGGGCTTTTTATCCCTTCTCTCAGTCTCAGAATACTGTTACTAAGATCCTGTAGAGGGAATGCTGCATATTGCGGAGATATTATCCCCTTCCCATCTTAATATTTTATTGTTTTACAATCATCTTTTACAATGTTTTACAGTTTGCCTGCGGACATTGTTTGGACAGGATTTCTCTGAGTCATCTATTTTGTGTGTGTGTGTTTTTCTTTACAAGATCAGCTCTTGGTGACTGTATGACATGCCTCGAGCTTACCTTAAAGTAACGGCTTTTGAGTTCAAAGCTCCTATAAAAATCCACCATTTAAATAACGCGTGGGAAAAGGTGAAATTAATGGTTCACCACGATTACTCTAATGTACATGCCATGTCATTGATTTTGACATGTTATATTGCCTGTAGGCTTCATGGATCTATCAAAGAGCAGTTTAAAGGAGTTTGCAGCTTTCAGAGGCTGTGGTGAAAATGGAAATAAAAGTAGCCATTTAAGTGTATAATTATATCAATTAATTTGAGGGACTGATAAATGCAAACTTTTTCTCCTAAAAATAGATTTGTAAAAAGTCAGTGCTTTTAATATTGCACGTCTTGATTTTAACTACTTCCATTCTTTTTTTCATTTTTGAGAGTTTAAGAAATTTAAGAAATCATCTGCTGAAAGCTGTAAGGATGTCAGACTTGTGTGACAGTATGCCATTCTGGCTCAAAGCACACAAAGTAATCTACCTTTAAGTAAAAGTGAAAAGTGGTCTTCTATAAAGACAAAATGTCTTCTCATCCATGAACAATCTCCTGCATATATGGGCAGTATCAACTTTTGACTCTCATTTTGGGCCATTTCTCATTAGAGGAGACTTGCAAGTCAGGGGGTTGGCTATTATCTCTGCATTGTGAGCAGCTGTGTACATAAATGTGCTTTGTATACTCTGAAAGCAACTCAAGTTAGCTGACAGTAAACCAATTATATGTAGTTGCGGAATAATCTGAGTCAGCGATCAGTGTGGCAGCTTGTCGTTGCATGGGAGATGAACATGAAGATTGTCTGAGAAGATAATGATTACATGTGTGTGTGATTACCCAATTGACTTTAAATCCCCTTATAAGTCACCCTGATCAGATGAACCATTAGGAAACTAATTATGTCAAATACAGACCCACAAATCTTGTTAAAGGATATTTCCTGAATATAAAACAAGGAGGTTCAACTTGGAGTCTAGTCTATTATTCTTTCCTTGTCAGATAATGGTATGAAACCAATACACATATTCCATTGACAAATGGAAGTTTAAAAAAGTTTGCTCAATAAGTCGTAGTAGTCCCACTAAAGCATTTTTCCTTCTTAAAATGTTTTTAAATGGAAATTTATACTTGCTCATTTTTTTTTAGCAATGAGCCTTTGTTGTGCCACTAAAGCATTTTTTTTTTCTCAAATGTAAAATTTAGATTTATACAGGCTCATTATTTTTTCTTTTTAGAAAAATATCTTCTGCTTAAAGCCGGGAAGTTAACTGTGTATAAAGTGGTATAAGTTTAATGTCTTAGCTCTTAGCAGGTATTAGCTAAAAAAAAGAATAAGTAAAAACATATTTTTTCCCTCTCTTTTGTCATTCTTTTGAATCGTATTTATTTTGGGATTCCTTTGAATCATTAATTTTTATCTTGTTGTGGAATAGGAATTTAAATCATTACTCCTACTCCTAAGTTACACCTCCATTGATGCAGGTGTATTGACAATGCATGTACACCAATGTAAGTTTGCCCATAAAATTTATGCTAGAGCATGTGCTAAGAAGACAGTTCTTGCATCTATAGGTCTGCTAATTGAATGCACTTAAGTTTCATTGATTTATAGGTTGGGGTCGTTGTTGTGACGTCCCCTGCTGAAACGTTAACATTTTAGATTACACAATCATTCTACCATCTTGCCATGAATGTCAAACACAGTGAGTCTCTCGTTCGCTTTTCTTCTCTTCTGCTTCTGCTCTGTGTGCTCTTTTTACTGTCCATCTTCTGGACAGTTGTTTACCTTTTTGCTACTGATCTCTTGTAGATCTTATATTACTTTAATTTTCATGAATTAATATTTGCCTTGCTTTGTATTTATTCATGTTTGTAATACTGTCAGATTCAGAGAATGTATTAGCCTCCTCATACTCCGTCATTTTTCAATTATTTTGACATACTCTGTTTTTCTCTCACCACCTCTCTCTCTCTCTCTCTCTCTCTCTCTCTTTCTCTCTCTGTCTGTTTGTCTGTCTCTGTCTCTGTCTTCTCTCACCTTAATCTCTTTTTCTTTCCTTTTCTATCTCTTTGATCAATTTTCTTCTCTCTATTTCTCTATTATAACTTCAATTAATAACTTTGTTTTGCTCTACTTCTGTACCTGATAAAATTTATCCTACAACCACTCCCTATTCTGTTTTATATTTCTACCTTGCAAATTGTATGTGTACCTGTTATCCTCTTTATATCTTGAGATTATGTATGCCTCAAATTATTCTCCCACTGTGATTCTTTATATATTTTGAAAGTTATTTTGACATTCTACCAATGTAATAGGTACTTCTTTTCTCATGCGTTTACTCTTTAATACTTTGAAAACATCTCTCTTAACCATGGCATATGTGTCTGTATGACAACCTTGCTTTTGTCTGCACAGTCTGTGGTGGTACGGGGACAATTAACCCATTTACTCATTCTCTTTGTAGCTTTGAGCTGTATTTTCTCTGTGTCATGCACAAAAATGTCTTTTTATCAGAATAGTGTAGACATTGAGAATTTATTCCTTCGAATTTCATCATGGTTATGCACAGGTTGTCGATTCTAAAGTAATTACATGTATGGTATGGTATTTTCATTATTCCCCCCCCCCCCTGCAATTCTTGGGGTAAATGGTTAAAATGGAAGGTCGGTAGAATACCATTGATTTAGACCTATATTCTATTCCATTCTTTTAGTTATTAATGGTTTACAATAGCTAATCTATACATAATTTTTAAAAATGTTTTGAAAAACAAAAGATATAAAGACTGTGTATATGATACCTGGATAGAGTCTATATAATATACATGTGCAATTTACAAAGAATATTATTGCTGATTCTTTTCCAACAAAAAGTGATCAAAATTCATCAAAATTTATTCATTTTTCAGCTGCCTTTTCAATGACGCTTTCTATACGCTGAATGAAGATTTGAAAGTAAAGGTTTTGCAGCATTGATATGACATGGTAACCAGCAAGTGAGCTTTCTCACCGAGCGTCACTCGTAAACTGGGGTAATCTGTTTCATTTTGTAGGCGGAAGCATTGATTCCAGCGCAATGATTGGCTTGACATCCATACACAGCCAATAATTGATGTGACAGGGCTAGTTTCATATCCAGGTATGATCGGTTGTCATGTGTCTTGCACGTAAACATCACACAAGCCTGATGGACAGAGTAGAAAGCTGTGGTGGTATAATGTTTTCAGCTTTTGAAATAGAGCCTGATTGCAAAAAAAGTGACTCAGAATAAACTGTTCTAACCATTCTTGTGATAAGATTTCAAGAAACATATTACACATTAGGATCCCATTGCTTATACATGTATGTCTGTATATTTGTGATATTGTTTCAAAGCCAATCTCCAGGTCTGGTAGTTCCCCTCTCCCAGAAAACAATTTTTTATCAGATATATTTTATTTTGGTTGATTAATAGCAAGCTAGTTTTGATTATGAATTGCTGCAAAGTATTTTTACCAAGATTCCTCAATTAACAAAATTAGAGGTGAACCAATTTTAAGATCTATGGCCATGCATATGTTTATCAACTTTCGTTTTCCTCTTTTGTTACTCCAGTTATATCTTTGCAGTTTGCACATTGCATTTCATATTTATCAAATGTGATCACACTGTATTTATCAAAAATGATTACACTGTATTTCCTTATTGTTTTCGTTTTGTTTTATTCTTGCCATTGCTATACAAGTAATTGTTAGAATAGTTTAATTTAAGTAAAGGGTTTTGAGTGCACAGATAGACCTATAGTGAATAAACATTTGGCCTATCCTTGAACTGAGTAAAACCAAAAAAAAAAAATCCATATATGTCTCCTCACACAATAGGCCATGGATTTGCTTTTGTGTGGTTAAGATACTGATACTCATTAAGAGTAATGTATCTTTAGAGTATGAACTCTGACTTTAGCATGAGCTGATTCAGTATATAATCTAGTATAGAAATATTACCTAATATCTAAAAGCTATATATTCAAGGCAATACTATAATTAATGAACAATGTTAAAACTTTTACCTTAAAAATATTAATGACTCTCGGTCTCTAAATAATTTAAGACTAGTGATATCTAAATCCAAGAAATAAATCAATGCCTGGTAAATACTTTATTTCTTAATGATGTGGATTATGGTTCAGATTAGTTGGTTCAGTGCATGCATTGAAATCTCTGTTTAAGTGTCCAAATTTATTCCATTGCAGGTCATTACCTGAGGGAATAGGCATAGAGAATGGTCACTGCTTTACAATAAATGAATATTTCTGAAATAAATATAGCTATTTCCAGCACTAATATACATGAAATAGCTATTTACTAATGTGAATATTGTTTGGAATAGCTTATATAATGTGCACAATATTTCATCCTGTATGGTTCTGTTCCAATAATCTGTAAACATGATTTCCACTTTTTTATGTACATTTAGGACAGCAGATTTAAATGATGAATGTGAATCATTTTTATATTTTATTTTTAATTTTTTTAGTTTGGGCTAGTAAGATCAACTATGATATTTCTAAAATTCTCTCCCAAGTCATTTGTTTACATATTGATACGGCACCTGACTGAGAAATTATTCCATCAGCCTACACAGTCTCATAATGATCTCCTTGAAAGAAAGGTAATCTATAGATAAATAGTGGTCAATAAAAAAATTATGATTTGCTTTCATAATCATCCCACACCTTCATTTGCATGTTAGTACAAAGGGCATTATTACATTATAGACAGCATTATTATGAAGAGTGGAATAATGAGTGGTATGACCTTACATTTTGAACTGTCATAATGAGTCTGAGCTGTTCATGGTTCGTTAAGAACTCCACTAATTACCGGAGGTAATACAACGTATGGTGGGAAAAAAAGGAAAGCAGGTTTGATGATCAAATCATCAGTTCCTTGTTATATGCACATCAAATCACTCTCTCTCTCAGGAATCTCACACACTAGTGAGTCACTGATGTGATTTTAAGTGCTTTGGATGAATAAATCAGACACCGTTAATAATTCCAGACGTGAAGTGCTCATTTTGGACTCGTAATTGGTTCATCTTGTTTTCTTGCCAATATGAAGCATGCTGAAAAGGAAGATTCAACAAGGTAGAAGATTGTTGGAACAAGGAAAGAAATATGTGATATTGAGAATTATTCAGATTAATTTGATGAAAGTGAATGCAAATAATAGAAATGCATGACTGAAGGAAGGTTTTCATTAACACTGAAAAGAGAAATTAATGACAGTGAGAAAATATGAAGATTAACATAAAAACAAGCAACAGATTTTTGCTGAAAATTAATGTTGTTTGGAGGCTAAGTGAATAAGACATCCAGAAGTTACATGTCAGAGCATAGAAGAAAAAAAAAGAACACTTCATAGATATAAGAAAAAGGAGAAGCAATTGTATAGGAAGGAAGGAATAAAAGGAAGCCATAAAAAGTGACAGAATTATGGGATTAAACTGTTGAAACTTGTGACAATAGATACGAAAGATTCACAGAACATGGGTAAGTTTGTAAAAAGAAGAAAGCATTACATGAACAGCAAGTTGAGTGACGAAAGGTTTGGAGCTCATTATGCAAATATATTATCCTTACCTCGTAGAAGAAATCTGCTTCTTGTGCACACAACCACCAACTGCCATTCTGCTGGATAATGAATTAAAATAAATTTCCTTAGTGAATATAAATTCCTGCTAGATTGATGGATGCAAACAAAAAAAAGAAGTCACTGGGAAACGGGTCAACGGAGATGCCACGTGATAAATCCAAGAAATAAGTATCCAGGAGTAGAGCAGAACCGAGCGGTAAATCCAATTTTTTTTTTCATAGGCCAGTGCTTCGTGGAGAGCTTATACAAGTAGCATGAGTTGACAAGGTTACGATAAATCTGACCGGTGATTAAAACGATATGAGCGCAATCGGACTGAACGAGGGAAGCTGTGCACCTGTGCGTATGAGATGATTTCCAATGAAAAGATGGGAGAGAGTGAAAGAGTGTGCTGGTTTGTGGGAGAGTGGGAGGCGAGTCAGACTCATGGTAGTGGTAGTGGTGGCGGAGAGAGAGAGTAGTCATCTACAGCTGATTGGAAATTGTTGATAAAAGAAGAAGGGGGGGAAAAAAAGGCCCAAGCCACATGGTGTAGAGCTTTGTCAATATATACACACACACTCACTGGAATAATGTACAGCTGTAGCGTAACAGACTCTTACGCTTCCACGATCACCATCCCACACACAAACTCTTTTCTGTCATTCATTGGTCGACGGACTTACACTCTTTTGTACCAGCTCATGCATATTTCATCATGAAAGCAGAAAGGAAAGGGGACTCATTATAATATTGCACCAGGGTGGCTGGTATACACAAGTTGCTTAGCAACTGGACAGTGACGTATGGTCTACGAGGTCTCCTTTTCCATTCATTTCTGGCTTTTGGGGGCTTTTTGGATGCTTTTGAATCCTCTGTGATTTCCCGGTGATAGGTAATGACTAATTTCATCGTGAATTGCCACTGTTGATCTTCCCTAGCAAGGTCAAGTATTTAGCACTAATTGCATTCCCAAATGTCAAACCTGTGTTCATTGACTGCTCATTTCAGATTCAAAATAAATGAGCAAGGATCATGCCAGTAATTTGACTTGAAAGTCTTGTCACTCTCAATTGCTTTGTACAATGTATTAAGCATTTTTGTTCTATTTCCTCATTAAATCTTTCAGTTGGTTAACAAAATTACCATAGGTTCCTATTGTGAATAGATTATTTAAGTAGTCTACAGTCTGCAGAAATTTGAATTTCATTGGATTTAATGAATTTTCATTTTAAACTAATTTTACTATGAAAATCCTGTTAAAATATGATTTTATTTTTGATTAATAAGTGCAGTGTACAATTTGTCTACTAGCTTTGAATCCAAGCATACTCCAGCTAATCCATCAACACATTCAGCACAAGGGCATGAAGTTCAGAGTGACATGGGCCCTGTTTCATAAAACTTGTTATCAATAGCCAACTATAATTATAAGCTATTGAAATCGTTGTATTTGATTGGCTGAGAGCAAAATTTTCTTAGAAAAGTTGTTCTTGATAACAAGTTTTATGAAACAGGAACCTTACTATTATCATGACCTTTCAAGATATTGAGCTCCTGCAAAAGAGATAAAAATAATTTTACTTTACATTGTTGTCCTCCACTATTGGACATCTGCAGGTTGAAGAGGGTGGAAACCATTGTCAAGGGGCAAATATAATAAACTTTATAAGTTTATTACTATTGCATGAACTTCATTTTGCATTTATACAAAGAACTTTATGTTTCAGTAGTATTTCATACTTTTATTATGATATCAAGCTAGCAGAAGTAGCTAAATAAAAACAATGCATTAAGGAATTCAAAAAGTCAGCTTTTATGCATTCATTTACATAGCAATACAGAGATTAATTATCAAGACAAGAAAATCATTTGCATTTTTCTTTCAACATAATTCATTCTTATTCTAATTTTGTATTATATCTTTTTAGACAGCAATACCATGATGTACAAAGTTCTTTAAATAGAAGTTACTCATTCTTAAAGTTTTAGGGGGGGGGGGGTTGGTCAAAAATAAGGCAGGAGCCAATTAATAGAAATACTACCTAGTGCCTTCTCTATAAATCTGTTAGAAAATATAAGTAAGCATTTATTGTCCATATTCTGGATTTCTTCTTCCACTGATGATACAGATATTGTACGTAATGATAGGATACAACATAAACAATAATGATGGGATATTAAACATTCATATATATATATGTATATATATATATATATATATATAATTAAAAAATAAAATTGAAAAATAAAATTGAAAAATAAAATTGAAAAATAAAATTGAAAAATGAAATAAAATTGGCCACAATGCATTACAAACGCTTTTAGCAGTTTTCTTTGAATTTGTTTGAGCCGATACGTGAAACCTTAACATATATATATATATATATATATATATATATATATATATATATATATATATATATATATATAAATAATTCATATGATTTATATTGCGCCCAATCCACTCTGTGGAGTGCTCTAGGCACATGTATTATAGGATGAAGAAAGGAAGATAATTATTACAAATACAAGAAATACAAATACAAGGAATGGAAAAACAATATTAACAAAGGGAAGCATTAAACAGGTAAGTTTTTAGATTGCTCTTAAATGAATCTGAGGAATCGCTATTTCTAATTACTATTGGTATGTTGTTCCACAGAGTAGGACCAGCATGGGCAAAACCCCGTTCCCCCCATAGTTTTGCAGATTTTGGGACGACGAGAAAACCGGAGTTGGAAGAGCGTAAAGATCTGACAGGAATGTAATTGTGAACCAAGTTAACATTATACTGGGGAGCAGAACCTTTGACACAGTGGTAAACAAGAAGTAAAATTTTATAAACAATGCGATCTCTGACTTGCAACCAATGAAGTGAGTTCAGAACAGGGGTGATATGAGTATACTTCCTACAAAGAGTAACTACATGTATGCGTGCTGCTGCATTTTGGAGTTTTTGCAGTTTAGAGATCTGGCTATATATATATATATATATATATATATATATATGGGTAGAAATTAATGTAAACAACCATTTTTCATGAAATTCATTCTTTCCTACATTCTTGATGGAGGGTGAGCTATGAAAATCATGGTACATCTATTTTTCATTTTATTTTCATGAAGACATCTCATTATTTTGATGTCTTGTGATGATGCTTTCTCATTCTTATTTTTTCTTGTTTGTTAGAATTTTAAAATAATGAAAATTAGAGAATTGTTCATTTTTATCCTAATGTCAAATAATGCTACTGTGAGATGAGGATTATTCCATCTTCCAATAGCCTGAATAGTATAATTTACTCTCCGAGGAGGGGTGAATGTATAAAAAAAAACCAAAAAAACATGTAAAAGGTATTAAAGAAAGAATATATAATATGCTGGAAAAGATCAGTGTTGATTACTTAAAGAAACTTTAAGAAACTCTTAAAATCTCTTTGAAATTGCTGGAAGTGAGATAAAGTAATCTTTCTTTTCCCTTTCTCTGTGCATAGAGTCAGTGGTAAAATATCTGCAGTACAAGTCAACTGTATCATTAGTATTATTCCATGGAGAGTTTTTTTTTATAAGCAAATATTTGTATATGCAGATTGAGCATATATCGAAGCAGTTTAATTGACAAGGACAGATCCTATATCTAAATTATGGACTGTCTCCTATCTGTTTATAAACCTGTGTATACAATGTAAACATCAATGCCTTCCCCCACTCCTTCTTTGGTAGGGTGATAAATGGCTCTAGGAAATACTTTGTAAATGAAAAGGAGGGATAGGATGGTAAAGGCAGAGATATTATTCAATGTATGTGCCTCATATGGTATTGCATTTCAGTGTATATATTTCATATGAGTATTTGTAATGGTTTGTGCAGTTAGTATCTTATTACATTCATCTTGAATATTATTTATAAAATATCAATTAAAATTGTTAATGTATAAAAATTGTTAATAAAGCTACCTTTAGTTTAGATAATGTGCTTTGCATAGGCAGGAGGGCCATCCTCTCTATATAAATATTTGTTTATATGCGACATACCTAATAGGTAATCCCAACAGTATTACAGTGGAACTAACTTTGAATTTCGTCCTGATATGAAAGATATTCTTTAATGTGTGAAATTCCATCTTATTTGCATGCCGGACTTTATTAAGGCACTTTTGAGAAAAAAAAAAATATTTGAATGTGTTTATGTTTTTGTTGCTTTCAAATTTAAGAAATTAGATTTTACAAAAATGCTTTGTCACATTTGTGACATTTTGGTTTAATGAAACACAAAAATGTTATATTTTATCATTCAATGTAGATTGTCCATACACATGTTAAAATTATGAAGTCATATTAGGGTGACCTTTGCTTCTAAAAGCAAACTTTATCCTCACAATGCACATAAGTGGTTGTGCGTTAAGCCCTGTGATGGAACTTAATTACTACATGTATTCAGTAAATGTACATGTACTTGCGTGGGAGGCCCCAGAGTAAATAAAGTGTCTTATTTAAAGGCTGTAGCTCCTATGTTGGTCATTTTTATTCGGCAAAGCATCATTCTCTTTCATGAGATGTAATCCCTTATGCAGTTACCATAATGGCAGATCCCTAGAACGAATCTTTGCTGTCAAACCATTAGAAGTCTGTAAAGCCTGGCTGTTTTCTTGAACCTTAGATCCAGTTATCTCATTAAGCAGTCACATCACTGACCTGACTGGGAATAAGACTCTTCATGAGGCCATCATACTCCAAGCCATAAAGCGTGACTTGAATTCTTGCAGATGATGCTTATTCCTTGCTCTGGCAATATCCGATAGGTTTGATTGGTTTTTCTTGGTAATCAGTCTATGTGTGTGGAAAAAAATAAATATTTTACTACTTTTTTTTCTTTTCACATCTAAAGATGTCTCTGATTAATTGCAGCTCATATTTGTACAGTACTGAAATTGAGCATTTTTTTTTTTAGGAATGTGATGCCAAAAAGCAGACATTAATAGCAATTAAAATTTTTTAAAAGGATGCAGAGAGAGCAAATAACTTGCCCCCTGTTCAGACACAAAACGTTTATACCGAAACTCGATAAAGAAACGTATAAAATTTTCATCGTATAGCCTACGGACCGTTTCAGACACATATCATGACAGATTAGAAAAAACATTGTATATATGCGCAGTTTTCCACTGCGCATGTTGTTATGGTCGCCGCTAGCCCCTGCCCCCTGGTAAGGTCACCTTTCGCACGCATTCACGTTAAGCCCCACCCAGTTATACCGTTCTATGGTCACCATACGTTCAGACACACAATGAAAGGTGATTTGTTATCGAGTTCTAGTTCGAAACAATGCTCTGACCCTAGTTTCGTTACACGATGCTTTGTTAGTCAGCGTTCAGACACATAAATCCATCGTATAGCTATACCGTTTTGGTATAATTTTTTTGTGTCTGAACACCCTGTTGATATCACTGCTTCATGGATACAATAGCTTGGCATTCTTTTTGATGGAATACTCACAGTTGATGAAAATTAGTATTTTTTCTTCATGGAAATGGATTCTTCTTTATTGTAACATTAGAACAAGAAATTTTGTCTAATTTCTGCAATCAAAGTGCTTGACAATAATAGATGAGTAGTTTCTAAAACCTAATAGAGTGGTAAGAGTTAGCAGTGCAATGTTTATATACTTTCCCAATGCCTCTTGTAAAGCCATTTATCATATTCACTTACACAGAATCACACTGTAGAAAATGTTAAATAGCTATTTATGTTACTAAGATGTTGAAAGAAACTAGGCTACTTGATGTTGGTTTGCGGAGAAAAATCATGAGTCAGGCAAGTTGATTTGCATTTTTTAGGCTACGGAGGGAATGGATTTCCTTTTTGCATGACTGGACTCTGGAAAGCATACCCTTCTCATCTTCTCAGATCCTAAGGGCATGCAAGCGGTTTGAAATTGAAAAATCCTGAAAAGAGTGTGCATATTCGGAGTAAACAGCTGGATTAAGAAGTAGTATACAGTAGAGATGAAAGGTACTTAGACTTAAAGGGGAATTGTTTTAGAATGATGGATATTGCACACATTTAATTAATTCAGCTTGAAACGATGGTTTTAAACTGCATACTGATGCTCGATAGGAGTGAAAGCTTTTCCATGTTTTAGTGTTGGCTTTTAATATGGCCTCTCTTGACTGTTAATGTTGTATTGCCGTAGGGAAGCAGTCCTTAGATATTTGATTTCAGAATCAAGTAACATCCTTGAAAGGTACCTTCCAAGGTAAACAAATCTCAATGTATGAGAAATATTGATTTTTGGAGACTATTTTTTCATAGGAATATCCCAGAATAAGATGGAAAGAGTGGTGAAATTGATGAACGATATGAAAGCATTGTCGTGGCAGCTGCCATGTGTCAAATATGAAATAATGCAAAAATAGAAAGTGTGATATAAGTACATGTCCTAAGTAATTGATCCATTATATTAACATGGGTTCTTAAAGAATAAACATATAAACCCTAATGATTCATGATTTGATTAAAAAGTAATAATTATTCATTGTATTTCCTCTTTTTCTTCTGGAGTTTCATTAAATCTTTCTGTGCCGGAGTCACATATGTGACATACAGAATATTTATTTGTAATCACACACTACTCCACCAAGAAATACATGTACATAATGGTTAATTCTTATCAATGTTTAGAGCATGAATCAAGCATTCTAAATATCTGAGAATTATTATATGCCGTTACTGAATTTTTTTTCTCCAGAAAATTGCAGACTTTGTACAGGACCTCTCACTTTAACATTAAACAGTGGTAAACAAATATATATGAAAAAGGACTAAAGGAAACTCATTTCATTTTTGAAAGTTGGAATGTTTGAAATCATTAGAAAGGATAGGAAATTTCCTACAGCTTTTGTATACAACATAATACATAATATAAGACATGGATAACAAGTGCAGGCATTTTAAAAGCAAGCATTGCTCGCATATTGGTAAAATCTTGAAACTAGCAAAACCTCTTGGAAAAGCGATGAGCTAATTGTTAAGCAATTTTTGTGGTCAAAGCATTTTTGCTTCCACCAGTTTTGTTTGAGAAGTGAAAATATTTGGAAAAGAAATTATGATTTAAGTGTCCTATGAATATATTTTAAATTAAATAGAGAAATATTCAGTCTTTTACCCAGATCATATGAGAACAGCATGATGATGAAGTATGAATTTGAACATATGCAATTCATTATTTGAATTTTATTTATTCTATTAAGTTGTTATCATGAAAAAGTTAGTATAAAGCTTAAAATATTTTAAAATAATTAAATTCACTTCACTTTGTCGCCAAGAAAAATCTGAGATGAAGTGAAAGACATTTAATCCTTCCCCCTTTTTTCAAGTGTGGCACAAGACGATCACAATCAGGAGCATATAAATTGATCATTTCTTTTCTTTTTCATTTTGTGTAGATCTGCTACTCCATATCATGGTTTTATGATAATGAACAGACTGAGCCTTCATAACCTGACTGAACCAATCACCAAGGATTTAGACTACACTCTCCAGGAACCGTTCTTGCTCTACAAGACTGCCAAAGGTAAAGGGTCTTAAACAGTGGCTCTGTCTAGTCCAAGACAGTGATGACAAGAACTTACAATCAAACAATGATTTGATTGTATTGTCATCTGTTATTGACCAATCAGAATCTAAATGACATAAAGCAGAAAACTTGTTTCTGATTGGAAGACTGATGATTGTAGTGAAAGGGCCCCAGTGCTCTTCTTGCTTCAACTAGAGGAAGTCGGTCCTCAATCGAATGAGACAGTGTTGGAAATTAATCATCCTTAAACTGTCCCAAGCAAAATTAGAGACATTCATTAAATCTGATCTGATTATTAATCAAATAACAATAATCATCGGTTATCCTAACCCCAATATTTCCCTTCATATCTGTAGCATTGTTATTATAGCCTATTCAAACCTACATGTATTGTATTGAAGCCCTAGCCATAGAATACTTTTGTTGCAACCTATTTGACAAGCATGATTAATGAAAAGGAAACTATTTCACTTGGATTCATCATTATTTGTATAAATTACAGCGAAAGCAGAGAGTCTTTGGAGGGATAATGTTGATTTTTCAATGTAACAAGACAATACACATTGGAGACATTTGTTATGGGGAATGTTTCAGGGGTTGTATAATACCAGATTACAAACATAAAGAATGTCCATGTGGACTGCCCCATTAGCTGAGAGCACATGAAGATCAGAAAAGGAAGAGATTGGTGTCTCTCAAGGAAAGCTTTGCATCCCATTTCACTCAAGACGACAGTTAACATTCTCCTTCGATCCTGATGCATCAAATAACCAACCACACTCACTTAGCAAATTAGAACTTATGCTTGCTCCAAGATACTACGTCTCTGATCACAAGTCTACGTTAGTCATATGCCTTTTACGGTCATACAATCTTTCTCTCTCAGGCAGGGCATGCACATCAGAAGAAATTTGTACAAAGTTTCTACAAAGAAATGTATAAAGAATCGTCTTAAAGCAAAAGGGGCATATGTACATTACAAGAATATTGTAAAAGGGAACATCATATAGAGAAACTATTTGGGGGGAAGTCAGCTTATGCCATATGTTTAGTATCGGCTTATGTCTGCCTTGGTCATTGTTCAATGGTAAAAAATTACAGCGGGCAGGTCATATGTGCTCATAACCTCCACTAGATTACATGGTGTTTATTTGATAGATGTTCACTTGGGCAATGGATCCCGCTTCTTTCTTTAATTTTTGGTCAATATTATGCTTGAACCTTTTTTACACTATGCAATGTGTTATTATATGACATTCCAACGAGTGAAAAGTAATTACTTTTCGAAAACCTACATGGTTTTTGTACATCTTTACTTTTAAGTTTTTCTTGTGTGAATAGAGGGTGATTTTCCTTAGGCCAAACTGTTGGATGTCACTCAGTGACAGTGTCAGTCTGCAATCCGCTAAGTGCTAACTTCTATTTAGTTTCATGTCAGATCATCAATCCTTGTGTTGGTGATGTGCATTTCTCTTTATTTGGTCAGTTCAGCCCCTATGCAAAGATTCCTCTTCGGAGCTTGATGACTTTGTTCCGTAGCACTGGGCAGACTGAAGTCATAGTTATCATAATGTAACGTTTATACAAGAAAATAAATGTTGTACAATTCTATTCTCTTGGGATTTAATTTCCTGTTCCTGTGTTGGAAATCTAGTCAAAATCAGGGACTCTAACATTTTTTTTTTCCTTTTTTTTTTTTTTTTGGGGGGGGGGGGAGGGGGTTAAGCCAGTATTAAATTGCTTTAATACTAGTATATTTTCTTTTAATTTGTGACCTTTCCCACGTACCAGTAAATAGTACTTAGGCTATTCCTTCATGGGTTTTTCAATTGTATTTAGGATTCATGATTAAAAGTTGCCCCCAAAATTGAATGATTATATTTTACTTTGTATTGCTTCTGATAATAGTTCTTACATACTTATGCACAGGATAGACAAGGTTTAATGCTGGTTTGATTGTATGACCCATTATTCATTTTTTCATTTTGTGCTGTTTAAAAAGAAATTGGAAGAGAAAGAAGTTCAAATTCGTGCCTGACCACATTTTGGTGTAAAAAGTACCCAGATGAAGAAAACTTGCCTGGGATGTGTCAAGGTGGAATCGTATGCATGCGCATGTAACATCATATTGCATTTCCCCTGCCCCACTAATGCCTAAGGAGCTGACTTCCTATTTACATCGTAACAGCCCTTGCATATATCCGAAACCAGGAAATCAATTAACATTTTTTAGTACATGCTACACGATAAAAAATATGCATGTAACAGTGTAACTCATAATTTTAATAGAACCATTTTTTGTGTATATTTTGTATATTACATTTTTTTGCAAAAAAAGTAATAAATAGTAATTTATATGAGGGGTTTTGTTCCATCTTGAAGTAATGCAAGGAAGAAATATTCCAATCAATCTTCATTTTTATGCAGTATAAAACTGCCAGTTTGGTGTCATGTAAAAAAGAGAGTAAACAAAAATGTTTGTGTTTCTTCAATTATTCAGTACAGTTTTAAAAATTTTCGTTATTACTCATATATTTCACTGACTTCAACCCAAGATATATTATTGCCCTCTTTTGCTATTGGTTTGATATTTTTTTCATATCTTTAAAAAATCATTTGCAGCAATCTGCGGGATCTGGTTTTACAACAGGAATGACTGTATCAGATTTGCAGAACTTATTCAAAGGTAAATTATACAGGCCTGTGAAATCTCCGCTTTTAAGCAGAAATTCGCATTTTTTAATTATTCTGCCCGATTTCAATTTCTGCTTTTTTCATGTGTGCTATTTCCGCTATTTTATCGATTGTTCATCGTGGGCGTTGCACGCGGCGCATTCGGTCGAACGAAGGCAAGTCGGGACTTGCATTCAACTTTGTACATGAAGTCAATGCATCGGCAGGTACGGGGGTTTTGGATTTTCATTTGTTTTTTGCCGACACCATCATACTCGTAGCTTGCGATAAGCAAAAAATTCGCCACAAAACCGCTGATTTCTTGATTTTTAACGCTTTTTCAGCGAACCTGTTTCTTAGCATTGGACTTAAGCCCCGCGTGCTTTGGAAATATTCGCAAATTCGTAAATTCCGCATTTTTGACGGTGGAATTAGGCTTTTTGAGACGGATTTTTGGAGGTGACTATGGGACTTTCTTGTGGTGAGTGACAATGTCTGTGTGTACAATTATGTGATTTGTGTGTTGTGGCAATAGAATTGTGGTCATATTGTATAATAGGTAGAATCATGGGGGCGGAAACTTCCAGCTTTTTTCCGCTCTTTTTGTGAAACCCCATTCACAGGCCTGATTATATGATCATTAAAATTAAAATGTTTAGTTCACTGTGTTTCATTTCAGTCCAGTGTATTGTACTGAAAACCACTACTTATGATGTACATTGGCCTACCTTGGCATTTTCAGAAAGTGCAAACATTTATATAATGCCATCTAACCTTTTGTAGTAGTAGAAAAAAACCCTCTCATTTCTTTGTATGGATGGTGTATTTTTAGACAAATTTAGACAAATTTAGCTCTTGGAATTATCAGTATTCTGTAATATCAAGTCTAATTTGGGAATTCTTATTAGTTTTTAACATGATACATATGTCATGTTAACCTCTTGAGCATTGATGAGTTCCAATAGAAATCACATTGAAGATACAAAATCAGAATTATGATTATTAGGCAATATCAATGCTAGACAGAAATACATACAGTTCATACTTAGTATCATGAGCTTATTAAAGGATAGCTTAATTGTATCAAATAGAAAGAGAATGATCCTCCCTCATATCTGAATGACTTACAGGGGTCCCATCTGTGTTTTGAAACAATCTCTTCCCTTCATTTTGAGTTCGTCAATTTGATTAAGTGAACTAGGTCAGTGTTAATTAATAGCAGGGTATACAGATGGCTATGTGGGTTGAAGCTTTATGTTTTCGTAAGACGAACTTGAAGCCCAATCATGATTTAATGTTGTGTAGGGAATGGATATGTTGATGAAAATACAGCATGGATATATAACAATATGAGATCAGTATAATAATTACATATCAGAAGGAATAAAGCATAATTTCAGTCCAACAAAACATATCCTTTTTGGGAGGGAAACTGAACAACAAAACTCTGGAGATCTCGATGAGATCGATTCTAATGTTTGACATCTAAATACAGCCCTTGAAAGCTCAAAATAGCTCTGAAAAATAGTGAAGAATATATCTATTTGTGGCACCAAACAAAAATTACATGCCTTCTCTGAAGGAGATATAAAAATAGATTTCCTGATTGAAAAAGGACTTGTTTATTGTAGTTTTTTTAATCTGTAGATACTGTGAGTCTTCAGTTTACAAATGCCATCCCTGCCAGGAGCTAATTGTATGTTATTTCTGGGTAGATTTTTAAGAGAGATTTTAGACTTTGTGCATAAAATGAGACTTAATTCTATCTAGAAATGTTAACATCCAAAATGATGGAAAATTCTCCTGTATTGGCAAGAACAGTATCCCTCAGTATAGTGAATAAATTAAATCAGAATTTTGTCAAATAATGATATGCAGAGATCTAAATGCTTTGCAGTGGCCTAATACAAACAGGCACCTTTGTATCCCCAAACTACCATGGTGTTAAAACATATGATATAGGTGCAGTATAACAGTTTTTTTTTTTTCCCAAAGCTCATTACCATTATTTTATTCTTATTGAAGAGTGCCTATTGACACATTATGTACATCCAATTAGTATAGTGTAAAATGTACAGGGTAGTTTAAAATTTCACTGCACTTTGATAAGTTGTATTTCACAGATATTTGATTTGATTCTTACCTTGTTGGTTTGGCTTATAAAACCAGTATTTAGAAGTAAATAGGAGACAGGAGAGACAGAGTAAATGACAGAGAAAAATCCAAAGTGAGAGAAAGAGAGAGGGGACAGAGGGCGATCTAAAGCAGAGAATATTTAGAGTGAAATTTATTAACGAGGTGATTTCGTCTAGAACCAGTATCTATTCAAGCTTTAAATCCATCCTTTCAGAGTCATTCATGTTTACCAAACTAGCCACTTCACACATTGCATTCTGTGAAGTGAGTAGTTTTCTTTAATTAGAATTAGCTTGACACTGTTGTATTATTTTGTTCCTTCGACCTTGTGAATTAACAATGACCTAGAGGACTTTTATACCGCTCTCTACATGCATGTTGTAGGTAATGAGTTGATGTCAATAGCTCTCTCGCTAGCTCTTTTTTCTTTCTCTTTCTCTTTCTCCCCACCCCATTCTCTCTCTCTCTCTCTCTTCTCTCTCTCTTTTCTCTCTCTCCTGCTCTCTCTCCCTCCTTCTTTGTCCTTTTCTCTCTCTGTTTTCCCTCCCTTTCTCTTTTTATGTTTTCTCTCTTTCTCCCTCACTCCCTCACTCTTTACAACATAGACATATACATTTTTCTGCAAACATTTGACAGAAAAATAAAATCATTTGCATTTAAATATTATTTAATTCTGAAATGATTTCACTAAAGAGTAGTCATACACATCTACATGTAGGTTGCATAACTTTCTTATCCCTAGTTTCATTGATTCTTACTTTTTTTATTTTAGCATTATATAGGTCCTTGTTAAAAATTTCATTTTGTGAATAAGCAGTTATATTTAGATTTGGAAATAATAATATTCTGCATAATTCTTGTTTTCTTTTTCATCCCCCCCCCCCTCCTTTCACGTGTAGATTATTAGCGAAGACTAGGCAAGAAGATAAGCCTGTCACAACAAGTGTGCCTGCTCCTACAGATATCATGTCTATGCTTAGTAAAGCACAGCATGAATATAAGGTGAGAAGTAATTGGTTTCTACTTGTTTAGTTCTGATTCAATGAATAAATTTGCAGAGAGAGAGAGAGATACATAATTTGTTGAAATCTGCGACAAAGGCAGGTCATTGTAGTTCATAAATCATTATATCCATTCAGTATTTCACAAGATATATTTGATATGTTTTTATTAATTTCATCAACTTCTATATCGCTTCCAGTAACATTTGCAGCTATCAATGACATTTTACCAAAATTTCATGAACCATGCATTCATTGCAACAGGATTGATGAATTAAGATTTTATTACAATGTTTGTCCATTAACTATTTTTGGCACTTGAGTCAGAGGATTAATAAATGTTATTAACTTGTACTATTTTCCATCCCTTCCTGCCCCTAGTCATATTATCACTGATCAAGAGCATTATATGAATATTTGACCCGCATCTTTGTATAGTCAGTCAGAAATTCCATGAAGGCATCTCACACATTTTACAATTGAATATACCACAGACCAGCTCAAGATTAATGAGGATAATTGGAATTTAGCATGGAGGTGATGCAATGTTTAAACACAAGAGGGCAGTATATGAATGTCCAATTTCTCTCTGAGCTTGCTATGACTGTCCCATAGACATATGTTCTATACTTTAGTGTGTGCAATTTTTTTTGGGGGGGATAAATTACACCATTGGAAAATGTAATTGAAATAAACGTGTACTGTTTCATATTGTTGAAAGATTGATTGGTTGAATTATTTCAGTTCAGATTAATGTCACTATGCATTGGCATGCATATTATTGCACAATCCATCACTTGCGTTGTCACTGTGATGTGCATATTTATGAATAATCAACCAAAGAAACAGCTAGATAATCATGGGTTTTCAAATATTCAATCAGGGTAGAGATAAGTTTCATATCCATTGGTTGGTTCAGTGATCTTCCCTCTGGAAGATCATGGGTTGGAAGCTAAATCATAGATTGCACAACATTCTGCTCTGTGGTAAATTTCTTACACTAATTGAATTCCCAAACTTCAACCTTGGACTCAATATGTCACCAAATTCTAACCCTCACCTAAAACTTGGTCAGAACCTTTGTCCTACCTGTATATCTTTGGATCACCTTAATTGTAGTGGCCTTTAATCCATTGGGTTAGGAATTCATCCTCTGTAAACTTGGACAAGCTTAAAATTAATAGGTCCCCTAGTTACCCATCTTGCATATAACCATGATATAACAGGTCTAATTAAATATAAATGATTTCAATGGCCTATATGTTATTCAGTCAGCCATAGCTTGACAAGTTTTTTATACATTATTTTGTCTTTATACAGCAAGGTACAAAGAAGAAGAGGAGTGCATCAGAGAGTGGACCTTCTCCCATTGGACCTGGTGGTGATGGGGGTGGTGGTGGTGCAGGAGTCATTAGACCTATCCCTGTTAAAGTCTCACCAGGTATGTAATTTGCAAACCATGATGGAGGTTGGATAATATGTTTTTATTCAGTAAGGTACAAAGAAGAAGAGGAGTGCATCCGAGAGTGGACCTTCTCCTGTAGACTAGAGGGGATGGTGGTGGTGGTGGTGCAGGAGTCTTAGACCTATCCCTGTGAAAGTCTCACCAGGTTCAGGATATTAAACTCACAATCCAAGGCAGTTTATCCCCCTTACTCATCATATGGGTGTGCCTGATTACTTGTACCTTAGAAGAATGTGTCACTTTGGATTTATAATTGATTTCAACATTTGATTGTATATGTTTTAGGGTTTTTGTCTGATATAATTGTTTTAACTGATGAAATGTACTAGATGTCATAATGTACCTATGCTAAGAAGTGTTTCATTTAGATTTGAGAGATTTGATTCCACTTTGAATATTCATGCCTTTGAGTTTACAGGTGAAATATGTTGACCATCATTTTACCAACTTCCTGAAATAGATCCTGCAGCATACTTACAGAAAGTACAAATCTGTGAGGGGAAATAGATTCTTCACTGCTGCTGCATCTATGTTTTGGAACAGTCTCCGTCTGCACTCTTGGTCTTGTGATCTGCTGTCAGCTGTCTAAACTAAAGTAGCTTTGCATCTGTTCATACAACTAGTGACTACTTCAGTCTTTCCCTAATGAATCATGTACATTTTTTCCAGTTTTATTAAATTAGGTAACTAAATATTTGTGCCCTACAAAATTCCAAGATTGGATTGGAAATATTTCTATGCTATTTCGAGTATTTTGGATGATGTTAAAGTCACCTTGGTGTGTTAGTTTGGAAATATGTCATGATCAGAGTAGAGAAATATTAAATACAAGTCATTCCTATACATGTAAATATTTATCTGTTTGTTGGTCATGCAACAAGATACATCATTTCATTATAGCACCTGTCTTCTCTAATGTAATCCCATATACTCTGCAACCTGCTGTCTCATTAACTAGCGCACTGACTTCCTGTTTGACCATGGATATCAGTTACAAATATGACACCTGTAGAATACATTGATATTTTGCATTCTACTGAAGGTGAAAAAATGAGGTAGAGATATTCAGCAAATTGCTTATGTAGGTTTTGATTAAAACAAAGGATGAAATAATGGAAAGAACTTAGTGGACTTAGTTGACTGTGTTTACATGTAGTCCATATGTACTATCTACATGTAAGTGAATTATCTATTGAATCTATTGAAACTGATAGTATGGTGTGCTTTTTGGGGGGGTTTTGTTTTACATTTTATTCAGTCGTATCTTGAATGAGTTTGTGTTATTTTTCATGGCCATTAGTTTTCCATGAATGATTTGCTTCGATTTATCCTTTGGTAGGTCATGTGTCTGAATTTGGAGAGCACCTGGCATTAAGTGTTAAGTCTAAGGCTAGTCCTAGATTCCAGCAATTAATCATCGACATTCATCACTCATGGTCATTACTGAATGCTTCTCTTGAATTTATCATTTTTTAGGTCATGTGTCAAAAACAGATGATCATACGACAATTAAGAGGAGGGACTATTTCTAAGAAAAGTCCTATGGGTCTCCTGTAATATAAAGAATAATCATTGATGTTCATCACTCTAAGGTGTCTTTGAATGTTTTGCTTCATTTCATCCAGATTTTGTGTCCAAAACAGAGGAACATCTGACACTGACACTGACACTGACACTGACAGTTAGATGAGGGCTGAAGAGAGGGTTGAGATCAATCTCAGGGGTCCAATGTTTAAGAGATTAATCATTGATATTCATCACTCCTTGTTGTTTTGCAGGTCATGTGTCTCAAACAGATGATCACCAGACAGTAAGAGGAGGGGCTAAGCCTAAAACTAGTCCTATGGGTCCAAGATTCCAGAGATCAGTTAGTATGCAAGATACCAGGAGTACAGCAACATCAACATCTAGTACAACTGCCTCTTCAGGTAATACATTCTTTCAAATTCATTCCATGCTTATTTATAGAATATGTCAGGTATTAAAAGCAAAGCACTGGCATATTTGAACGGGGACAATGGGGCAGTTTGCCCGCCTTGCCCCCTACTAATTTCCAACCAAGACAACAAAAAGAAATGAGTGATTTTTGATTCAGTGCAGAAACTATTACAAGGTAAATAATGATTAAATTGCTGTTAAAGCCTAATGGATTATGGACATTTTCTCAAAAAATTCTGCTTGGCAATAATGCAACCTTGCAAAATGCTGATGTTATTGTGATGTATGAAGAGAAGGGTTCACTGAAAAATAATTTTTTTGTCTGTTTGTAATGACATAAATCTGATCATAATAAAAATTACATTGTCATACTGTATTTACCATTTTTCATCTACATGTGGAAAATGCTGAGGATTTACAAAGGTACGAGGAGAAATCTCTTCTTGTATTTTATGAAGGTTACATGTGCATTGTAGTAAGTCACATTTCCCTCTGATATGTGTGTAATGTGATAGGTCAGAGTGATGGTAGTCAGGTGATTCCAGTGCTACAGAGATTGATGTCACAAGGCACAGAAGAGAGACCTGTTATCACAGAAAAAGGACAGATACACACATTAGAGAGTCTAGAAAAGATGCACACAACATTACCAACAGAGGGCACTGCTGCTGCTTCTGCAAGCAAGAAACCAGAAGTAAGATCTCACATCTTGTAATTTTTTTTTCCATTTAACCTTGTGCTTATTGAACATTGTTAAAGATGTAAAAGAGGGAGGGGGCGGCTATTGTGTAAACAGTGATTTGATATTAATGGAAAGGACATTTTGTTAGAAACATAACTCCAAAGATTTTCATGAACAGCTCAGCATATTGCTTGGGGTCATCTTGTGATGTGATGAATGCATGCAACAAAATAGTATCTATATTACTTAAGCAGTTAGAGTTTACTAAGGTCCAGAACAAGAGAAAATTCTTTTCTATTTTTGCAAAGCAGCTTAAGCTTTGGCCTTTCCATTATCCTGTCCAGATAATGAAACAAAAGTGTACTTTTTGCCAGTAAGCGGTACCAAATTATGTATTTTACCATGGGGTTGAGTCAAATCATTTTTTTTCATGATTAGGCATGAAAAAAATAAGCCAATTTGTTTCTGACTACTTGTGTGAATAAACACTCAAGACTACAAGATGTACTTTAAAAAAAACAAAAAAAAAAGCAATTGAAATATGACAAATCCATCTCAAAATCATGCCTATTATAATTATTACATTTTTATGGTAATAACAACCATAATTTACACATTGCAATTCATTGTCAGGTACAGGAAATAATCCTGCCATATACCTTTGTCTGGTTCTTTCAGGTACAGAGCCTGGAGAGTATAGAGAGCTTACACCTACCTAGTGGGGGTGCTGGTGATAAGAGACCATCTGCAGCAGCTGCTGGTACAGCTGGGGCACCCTCTAGTGCTGAATCATCACAACACCTCCAAAGACTGCTCCAGCGCCTTCAGAGTGGAGCAGACACCGCTTCAGGACAGGGCCTGTTAGGGGCTGCACCATCAAGCGCAGTGTTTGAACCCGCACAGGAGAGAGAGGTACCGGAGAAGCTACCCTCACCATCAAATCAAACTGATATGAACCAAGCATTGCTTGAGAAGCTGAAATCTGGGACGCCGGCATCGTCAGTTAACCTCTTGAAACCATCTAATGCTACCCTGACACCAAACATCTTAGCTTCATCATCATCGGGTGTTACCACAGATCCTAGTAGAGCACCACCTGCCATGAAACAGCTGTTTCCTACTCCAATGGATACCAGAAAGGTGGGCTTGAAATATCCATGGATACAAAATATGAAGTGTCTGAACATTATAAACAGAAGCTTTTTTGATAGATGTATATGAGTGTGGTCATTGCATTTGAATAGTGATATTTTAAAATAGCAGTATTATGTGTCACTAAAGACCATGGGGAAATGCTTTTTTACTTCCTCTTCTAAATGCCTACTGTACACATTAGAAAGAAAAATCTCATTGAAATTGTTAACAAAATTTGAATAATTCTATGGTATACAAAATAGGCACAGTGTCCTTTTGCATAGATATTCCACTGGTGCAGCCCAAAACACACAGTTTGGTGTGTGTAATTGGGTTTTTACAGATGTGTATCAATCAGATATGATTATTTACGTCTGGGGACCGACCTTTAACGTCACCATCCGAAAGACGTGACTCAGTTTCGAACCTGGGTCCGCTGAATCAGTTTATAACTTCCACTGTTAGCTGGATTACAGGCGCACGCCACAACGCCATAACACCCAGATGATTTGCTATGCCCTGTAAAAGACTTTGTTACCACCAATGTTTTGATTATATTTTTTGTCTTGTATGCCTGAGAAAATAATGTATTTCAAGTACATGTACTGTTCAGACAGAATTCAAAATGTGTCCAAATAGGCCTTCTAGAAATATTTGTTTGACATTTACCAACATATCGCATATCAATTTTCGTTTTTTTTATAGAGAAGTTTCTAATTGTTTAGAAATAAGTTTAGATTTTGAGATATCGGCCCTTATTCTCGAAAGGTGCCTAACTTAAGCCCCCGCCTAAGTGTGTAGATTTAGGCCACCAAATTATGAAGAGCCAAATGTCACCCTCTTTTAATCCTACAAAATCACCATAATTCTGGGACTAATTACAAATACAAAAACCAACACGATAGAATTTATTTCTGATGCTCATTTCATGCCAGAAAATAAATTTGTTTCTTAATTTTTGTTACATAAATATAGTAATTTATACGGGACTTAGGGGTTGACGAATGGCCTTCCATAAATCAGTGGCCTAAGTTAAGCCAGGCTTAAATTAGGCCACTTTCGAGAATACAGGCCATCATCTCTTTTGGGAGCATTAAAGTGATTGATTAACTTTGTGAAAAATTGTAAAATCAGCTCAAATGCCAGTGAGATTCTAGGACAACTACCCCCTAGACAACTACCCCCCGGACAACTACCCCCCGGAAAACCACCCCCTGGACGACTACCCCCCTAGGACATCTACCCCCCAGGACAACTACCCCCCAGGACAACTACCCCCAGGACAACTACCTCCTAGGACAACTACCCCCCAGGACAACTACCCCCCCAGGACAACTACCCCCCAGGACAATTACCCCCAGGACAATTTTTCCGGGGGTAGCTGTCCAGGGGGTAGTTGTTCGGGGGGTAGTTGTCCGGGGGGTAATTGTCCTGGGGGGTAGTTGTCCTGGGGGGTAATTGTCCTGGGGGGTAGTTGTCCTGGGGGGTAGTTGTCCTAGGAGGTAGTTGTCCTGGGGGGTAGTTGTCCTAGGGGGGTAGTCGTCCAGGGGGTGGTTTTCCGGGGGGTGGTTGTCCGGGGGGGTAATTGTCCAGGGGGTAGTTGTCCGGATACGGCCAGTGAATTGTGTGCAGTCCTCTAACTACATATATAATTAAGGATATGTGAAAGTATGAGAGAAAATGGAACCCGTTTACTATCCTAAAAAAGAGAAAATCGCGATCAATCGCTAGCGCAAGTCGCTCGGCTTCTTCGCTGCGCTGCAGTCACAAAAACCAAGCACCAGCGCTTGGCGATTTCAGAGCGGGCTTCCAGCCCGTATGGTATTCTGTGAAAAGCGAGGTATGCCAACCGTAAGAGTTCTTTAGGGTTCGGTGGTACTCTATCCCGACATCAATGTTCAATCGTAAATATCATGATATATAAACGACCGATCAGCTTATAAAACTCAGGCAATTCCTGTCTGAGCTAAAGGTTTGCAATTATGATTACAGCATTAGCTGGAACAGTGATTTTTTTTTTCAATCCTGGGCAAAGTTAATCAATGCCTTTAAGATGCCATGCACTGCATTGAAGTTTTGGAACTTTAATAAAGACTTTTGATTCTTATATCTTTGAATGTATCCATTGATTTCTTACAGACCCCATCTCCTCCCAATACAATACATGGAATTCCTTCCAACCTCCTTACACCAGAACTCCTTAGAACACGCTCAACTAGTGAATCCCTCCCTGCATCATCCATGCTTCTCTCGCCCCTGAAACTTAGTGGGTCAATCCAGACTGGCCAGAGTCAGGCTGTAGGAAAGAGGCCTGATCCATTGCTGCAGAGGGGTGCACCATCTCCACTCACCAAGGAGCAGTTGGCTGACACACTAATACATCTGCTTAAAGTTAGTTTTATCTGGATATTCTGAAAGAGTCAGTTCAAGGAAAACAGATTACTATGGCACAGTATTATTAATAAGAAGATATGTCATCTTTGCCCGAAATGGAGGCAAGAAATTTTACGAGATATTGATTTTAAATTTAGCAACAATAGAGATTTATGGTACATCTACTTTATTGATAGCCAGTATTAGTAATTTAATGTGCACTTCTTGCCCAGATTTATTTCTTTACAGGGAATTCTTAGCAAAAAGTGAATGAACATATTGTGTGCTTTTCCACTTTATTACACTCTCTATCATTTCATATTCATATAATATTGAATGGCCTTGAGTGGGATACAAGGATATATCGCACGAGCTATGAGCATATTTCACTCGTCGGCACGACGAGTGAAATATTTTCAAAGCGAGTACGATATATCCTTGTGTCCCACGAAAGAAAAGCCATTCAATATTATTATTATTAATTGTATGATACCTAGTTCCTCAATTTTCAACATTACATGTCCTTATGTTTTTGTATTGACTTCGACATAAAACACAGGTAGAAACACATTTTTGTCCTTACCCAAGCATCTTGCAAGAGCTGCGCGCATACATCCATTGTCTTAACCTTTGCGTATTTAAACGCGTATTCACTTTTTTACGCATCACGCGCACCCGAAACCATGAGATATGGAGATATATTGCACGGTCATCCCAGTACTTTTACACAAACCGTGAGATATTGTTTTAAAATTGCACGGTCATCCGGGAACTTTTGTGCAGTCCATGAGATACGCCAATTTTTCTGGTCGCCTGAAAACCCTTCATACAAATAATAATTCATTTTATCCATTGTTTCAAAAGATTTTTGCTCTGTCTTGTGATGTTATCAACAGAATACCAGTAGACAATAATGATGTGGAAAATAATCTTGCTTCATTTTTCTCTTTTTATTTCAGACTGACGATGATTTCTTGAGCAAGATCCACTCTGCTTACACCCACTCTCTCCAACGTCTGCCTCCATAAGACGACCTTGCTTGGACGTGTTTACACCACCCTTAATGTCCATCAAACTGCCCAATGCATCCTATGAATGATAAGCATTCATTGCTTCTTGTGTGAGTGCAGCATGTAATAATCAATGGCTGTGTTTAATAAGAAGTGAGGTACTTAATAACCTAAATGTCTTCTGCATAATGCATTGCACCTACAACACCCAACCTTCCCTCTCTTCTGGCTGATGTAGATTTTTTTTGTTTTATTGAAATCTTTTTGGAAATATTTGAAAATGAGAGAAAAAGAAGGAAAGTTATTTATAAAGAACATACTTGTTTAGACCTCAGAGTTATGGTCAGTTTGTCTGAATACATTTTGTGCTTGTTGTGAAGCTGAGCAGGACTGCGTATGATATGAAGCTGGGTCCTCATAATCCAAATAGCTTAGTGTTTTGTGTGTACAACAAATAGCCTCTAAACTTCTTTGAAATGGTGTGAAGTTCAAAATCTTGTGAAGTTTGAAGAAAATGGTCTTTAATCATCTCAGTAATGCAACATAACTTTCATTACTTTCAACATTTGCTGAATTGTACTTCTTACTAAGCTTTACCCTGTACAAAAGCAATTTATTGAATGAAAACAGCTGGGCAATTTGGCAATTCATCTTTTGTCCTCATTAAGTTTGATTGTAATAATTATAGTTTATGACTATAGTTAATCTGTGTAAATTTGAAAAGATGACACAATGATTGTTATAACACTGGAATATCAAGTAATTATAGGAAATATGGATGATGCACTACATATAATTGTATTTATACATTGTTTTCTAACAGAATCAACCTAGAAATTTGAAATTTGATAAAATAAAGAATTTTATTGATATAAGATAAAATAACTTGTAATCTCACAGACCTATTTATTGCTAAGGCTTCCCGCAGTGTAAGATAATTTGAATTTGCACATAGATTCATTTTTCTAATCAAGACCTGTGAAATCTTGCAGACAATGAGGCTTTTGAGATTTGGATAATAATAATTGTGTGATTGAGGTAATGATGTGTTATAATCAATGGCCCGAATTCACGAAAGAGGTTTATCTTAAACCATGGTCTAAACCATAGTTTAAACCTCAGCCATGGACTAAAATAAGTGCAAATAAGCGTATATAAGTGCATTACTGTCAGCCCATTAGGCATGAGGACATGCGCGTACTACGTTTATGGAGGTTTAAACCATGGGTTACATAAACCTCTTTTGTGAATTTGGGCCAGTGTTGTTTGCTTCCAGAGACAGAGTACTAAATGACTGCAGCAGCTGTATTACTCCCAGTGTATTAACATGGTTTTTATTTTCTCTCTTACTAAGCTCTGCTGTATAATTAAACAAAAAGATAAATGTTCAACAAAACCAAATTAGAAGATCCTAATGATTACACAGCAATTAAAATGAAATGTTTTCTAAACCACTACATTCTTTGTAATTTTCATATTATGCCATGAAGAGTTGTTTCATAGTCATAATTATTATGCCAGCTGATTGGATGTTTTGTGCAATTTAATGAGATAACATCTCATTTGTCTTGCTGCCTTAAGATGAAACGTTCTTCTTTTTTAAATAGTCCAGTAAGCCCTTAACATTTCCCTATCTAAACTTTGACCAAATTTTCAAGTCAACATTTTTCCCCAGCAGCCCCTATAGACATAATGCTGTCAAATAGTTATTACAGAATCGTGTTTGGCCAAAACTTTGTTCAGAGTTACTCTGTTTAATTGTTTACATTTTTTAAAGTGAATGAGAGAATTCTAATTTTCTTCTTATTTTATTGACAAAATGTCATCTGAAATTTAAATTGATCTGGAATTTTAGGTGTTCATAAAAAATTTTATATTTGTAATCTGGTTTGAGCAAAAATGTACAGAACCATTCTGATAATTATCAACATGCATTAGTTTGGCGATGTCAAACATGTATGTACATACCAATGAATAAAAAATGGCATGATATTTTAAAGCTGAATGTGGATTTTATTATCATTGCTGTTATATTTATTGCTTTTTTTGTCTTGAGAATACAGCATATATTAAAATTATTGGCTTAAATGTATTCATGATTCATACTTGTGCTAAAATGATTGCTTTGGGTGACTTCAAATAAATTCTTAAAACCAACAAAAATAGTCAGGCACTGCTGGCAAACATTAATTTGAGTCACAGCTTGTTATCAAATCTTTTTAAAAGTTGGTCAAGACATTGTGGATAGTTACCAAATACATAATGATGTACTGTTACAGTGTTTGAAATATTGATTTTGCCAAATGAGTAAGGAGGATATTTTGTCTAACAAATTTTGCCAAGGTTTCTATAGACTTGTTGTTGGTTTTGAGATGGTGATGAAAGCAGTGAAGCTCTCTTGGTATTATGCCATGATTATCAGGATATTCAAATTTTGAGATTTGAACATCACCAAGATGGCATATAGAAGTACAAATTAAATCTTCTTTGAACTCACAAAAATTCCAGTAGGTTCTCTTACACACTATACTATTATATAGTTGGTATCCTTCTATCTGTAGGCTGCTAGTATTGAAAGACCTTGTAACATTTCCAACCATGTTTATTATTTGTTGTTTTACTTCTTAAATGTAACTGTAGAATGGTGATTTATATTCAGATAAAAGTACAGTGCAGTTTAAAACTGCCATCATAAACCAGCTAAAAATCAAACAAATAATCATTCATCAGGAGCATCATCATTTTATTCACAGATGTATTCATGTTAAGCCTTTCATAACAGGAATTATTTAAGGGCTAAATTGATCACATTTTGTTCTTCAAATTGGCAACAATAATATTTTCTTTTCATGCTACATGGTTCTAATAAAATGTATCTTTGAAAAATATATACATGGTTAGGAACTTTATCGAAAAGTTTTAAAAATTGAAAATTTTAGCAAAAAACAATGATTTCGAACCTCTCAATGTGTTGCCAATTTCAGGATTTTGTTCTTCAAATTGGCAACAATAATATTTTCTTTTCATGCTACATGGTTCTAATAAAATGTATCTTTGAAAAATATATACATGGTTAGGAACTTTATCGAAAAGTTTTAAAAATTGAAAATTGTAGCAAAAAACAATGATTTCGAACCTCTCAATGTGTTGCCAATTTCAGGATTTTAAAGCTTATTCTCTTTTTTTTAATTCCTGGCATCAAACTTAACATGGTCATGCAACAAAAAATGGACACACAGTGTGCAGAAATTTTTGCTCTTTCTACTCATGCATCTGGTATATTTTTTAGAGCTCTGAATCAAAAGTTATTGAGCCAAACCACAAAATGTGGTCAATTGTCTTGAAAGGGTCAAGTGGGAATTAAAATCAAGAGTCATAAGCAGTGCACAAAATGATCATTACTGCCAATAATTAACAATAACGAGGGTAGTATATACACATGTAATTTCTATCATCATAGTAAATCCATGAATATGAAAGTCTACACTAAATAATCCTTATCATACACTCCACTACACCAGCTATAATCAATAAAAACATATGTGCAATGGCAAACAAATTTTCAAACACTATCACACATGGATGATGGAGAACGAAGTCGATGATGATGTCTGTGATGACCGAGGTCCAGCGATGAATAGTGACCAGTGCCGTGATTTGCGTGGATGAGATGCACAATTGTAATGTGAATAACACTGTGCACAACGCCTACGCAATGCCCGACATAGTGTTACACGTTTCAGCATGAGTACGTCATCTTGTGTAGCAGGGCCTCTGAGGATAACAGAGCTACCCTGTTTGAATAAAACTAAGAAATTGATGTTTAAAACATATGAATAACCGGTGTCTGATCGTTATACTTCATTATTCAGACCTTACTTCTAGATCCGACTATAATCTGACTCCTAAACAACTTATTTCAGTTGTTTTGGAAAGTTATTAGCTGATCTCAAGTATGTTTTCACTAACTGCCTATTGTTCTTTGCATTTGTCCAATTTAGACCAAATAATTAATTACAATAAAAACAGCACATTTAGATTACCTAATCCTAATAGAGAATAATGAACTATTGTTGAATTTATTTCATTTTTCTAATACAGAACATGAATTATTTTTAAATTTATTTCATTATTCTTGGATATGTTCTAATAAAGATGACTTTAAAATTGGAAGTGCCAGTTGGTATGAATATTAAAGTACCCTTTGAAGTAGATATCTGTCGACACCGTGCAGTAAACCGATACAACCCTGTGGTAACGGTAAAATGTTTTTAATACTACCCCTTTACCTTGGGTTAAAAAATATTACACTGTATTCTGTTTTATTCATTGTTTTTGTGACCATCAGAGTTTCAACATTTCATTAACAATTCATTTTATTGGTGAGGGAGGGGAGAATTCTAACTGCAGATGAGATTTGGAACACTTAAAATGATAATGCCCACTGACTGGCGGTCGTCATGCAAATAGATCGACACATACGTCTAGCTTATTCATGAGCACAAATCAATAAGAAAACCTTGGATATAATCATCAGTGATTTGTCTGGTAACATCGTACACACATCGTCATCGAGACATATCTATTGCTTCAGTCAAATTAGTCTAACTTTTCTCATTCTTCCAAATGAATGAAGTCTATGTGTTAAACTTCCACCATCTTGAAATGATATGTTTCAGTTAATGTTCTAATCACACAAACCCAGTAAGAAAGAGTGACATTATTAAACATGTACACAGCTGTTACCTACAGGTATCTATTTAATAGCAAAACGGTTAAAATGGAATACATTTATTACACAAATCAGATAAAGGGAAATATGAAAGAAGCTTTATGTTTGCTGCTAATAGAAAAACAGAATTGGATGGAAAGTGTGGTAAATCATCGATGAAGTCAAAAGATACTCCAAAATGCAGACAATACTATAGGGCGCCAACACTGCATGATAGTTTGGGAAATACGTATGGTATATCTGTGTTTCATATATTGTGTAGGTATATCCTGCTTTGAAAGGTGACTTGATAAATGTGTGACAGTGTCATGTATAGGTTTAATGACCTAGATGTAATCTCTCTCTCTCTCTCTCTCTCTCTCTCTCTCTCTCTCTCTCTCTCTCTCTCTCTCTCTCTCTCTCTCTCTCTCTATATATATATATAATATATATGCATTTAAAGTATACATAATAAATCAGTTTTTGATAACTGTTATTCAGCGTTGCTATTTGAAGGACTGATATCAATATGCCAAGGGTTGGTTCAGAAGGCAGTGCCCACAGTCCTACGGAGAATATTGCAAACAATAGGAAAGGATGGACATAACATTGGCGCCGCCCAACATTATTATGATGATGTGCAAAGGCAGTTTTGATATCACTGCATGGAACAAGACTGTATTAAGCATTTAAGTGTTGGAAGATATATTTCGATCACATCATCTAGTAGGATAAATTTTCCATTAATGTAACATATTTTTCTTCTTTTTTTTTCGCTCGTGAATGGTCATGCGTCATTCCATCTCGTTTGCTACTGACTTGTCGAACGTTAAAAGGGAGATATCCTATCATTGAGACGAGGGACACTAATTTTCTGGTCATTCCACGAACTGAAAAGTAAAGGGATTATAAAATGGTCGGCCATTCTGACACTTTTGTGAATTCCCCAATTTGATTCCATTCCTTTTATTGTAAATTGATCCCAGTCATCTCCATTCAATAGAAATACAACCGGTGTCGTAACATGAAATTTAAAAAAAATGCAACGCTAGAACACCATTTCTTCACAGGATCTTTTCTTTCTACATTCATAATGATGCAGGTAACGACTTCTTTTTCTGCTTATAATTCAAAAGACATCGACTGCTAAAAACAAGGATTATTTAAAAACCAAAGTTGGATCATTACTGTTCATAGAATGACCTTGTAAAAATTGAAATGCTTGTATCTTCAATGTCCAAATGATTGTATCTTTCCTTAAATAGATTGTGCCAGCCTAGTTAAACTATTGGTCGATTCGAACGACACCATAATGATCACCCAGCCTCTCTTCTCTTTATCCCAAGGTGTTTACTCCACACGCATTTTAAAAGCATTTACAAAAGAGGAAACACGTCTTTGATACAATAGCCCTCCTCTTCAAACTAGATCCGTTCACTTCGATCCATACGCATTGTATTTTACCATCCTTCCCCTTACCCCCTCCCCCTTCATCCCCTCTTTTCACTATGCCCCCAATACATGCTCGAGATAATCACTAGACTAAAGAACTATTTGTTCACATGGCCTCATCCTCATTCTAAAGAGTTTAAGGAGGAGTTTTGTCAAAAGGAAAGGAATTTCAGAAAGTTTGCTTGTTATCTGCATGTGATCGATAATTCGTTGGAGAATTTTGTTTCACTTGCTCCTTTTTATGACATTGTTGTATACAAGTTTTGAGCAACACATTTTGGCGGGGAAAATGGCATCGGATAGTGAAGAAAACACTAATAGGCAAACATGAAACTGGAGCAATAAAAGACATAATTTCCAAGTAGGGTGCAGTCTAACTTTATACGGGGTCGTTTTCCATTTCTAATTTGTCATACATTGCATCGCTAGCTCTTCGTAATGAATAACAATATCTATAATTTTCTCTAAATTTGAAACAAAATAACCAAAATAATTTTACATTTCATTGCAGGGTCATTGCATTGTTCTCCATCTAGTATACAGCTTTTAAAAAGTCGTTAGGAATTGGCCTAGAATTTTTATGAATAAAATTCTTGATTCATTTTTGCAGCTAACGTGTCATATAAATTCTATTTTGAAGTTCTCATTGCTTGTTGGATTTTTTTTTATGGACAGAGACCTCTGAAACGTAATATATATATTTTATATCTCACTCTACAGTATTATTGCCCTTTCAGGGTAAAATAATTACACTTATCTCTTTCTAACTAATTACATTTTGCGACACCTTTCATTTATTTTTTGAAAACCATCAGCTACTGGGGCTTATAATCCACTTTCTTTGTGAGAGAATGACAAGAGAGAGTAAACCATTATGACCTGAACAATTAAAAACTACTTCATACCTCACGAATATCTCGTTTTGTTTTGTTTTGTTTTTTACACAAATCTATCACACATTCCTATATAAATGCGTCTGTGTTAAGTGATTTTATATTTTCATAGAATATGTCTTGTTATTATTCCCTTCAAAAAAGGATTTAAAAAATAATGCATGCAGTGATATAATAACGGAATTGGTTTCTGAACAAGTTCTATTACATTGTCTTATATTACGATTATCCGGCCGTCTCTTAAAATTAACTGACACAAAAGGAGACGTGTAACCTCTGTGTGCCCTTTCTAATATTCTATACCACTTCAAGAAGACCCATTAAGACCTCTGTTAAGCTTAAAGGGGATATATTCTGAAGAGAACATTGCCTCTTTTTTTTTCCCTTCTCCTTCTCTCTAAACCCGATGCATTATGCAGCCGGAACGCGGTTGCGTAATTGAATAAATAGTGCAAACCCGCCATTGCTTTCTCGCAATGTCCACACACTATTTGAGTTCTCCCTTCATTACGGGATCTTAAGAGGTTCACGGTTTTAATTAAAAACTGATCATTTTTACGATGCAATTATGTAAAAGCAAATTAATTAGGTAGGTCTGTGGTTTGGAAAGTTCCGTGCGTCATCTTGTAATGATTGCTTGTAATGGAAAAAAAAAAAGGCTTGGAAGTTCACTCATTATTAAATCCAGTTTTAATGAAATGTTATGTCTTCGTCAGTATCTGCAAGCAAAATTTATTCATTAATGGATGCAAACGCCTATACATGGTCTAATGGTTATTTGTTTAATGAACATTATTTCTAATAGATAAATGAGAATTCCATATCACAGGACAGAGTAACCTATATCATACAAGTGCAAACAAATGAATTGACACAATTTGTTATTTTAACGACCATGTCTCATCTGACAATTTCTCCGGCTAAACATGGCCTTTATAATGTATGGAATATCTGTTTTAAACGAAGAAAATAGGTAGAGTGAATAATTCATCTTTTTAAACAAAATGATTCTTCTCTATACCCTCACCATATCCATACTGACAACATTTCGCTGTCCATATCTGATGTAAAATGTCTCTGTTTAGAAAATGAAAATGTCCATGTGGACACGGCCTTATAGATGAACAATGATACACATTCGGCATGAAATGAACGGCTTCCTACGTTTAAGAAAATGTTTGATTATATTATAATCTTCATTGATTCTTCTCTTATGTTACTGAACATCGATTAGGTGCGGAAATGAATGTTCCCTTTGTTACAAAAGACACCACAGGAGACGTAATGGAAGTAAATGGAATAAACAATGGAATATGTCATAGTGTCATTGTGAACAAAAAACATCGTTCAATAAAATAAAATGGAGAGGAAAGAAAGGGACACTACATCGTTAAATATCAAATAAAAGGAAAAGGAATTGACTTGAAGAAATAAAATTGGGATGATGAAATACGACAGATAAAATAGTTCTTCTTTAATCATGTTAATAGAAATGATAAGTAGTATCAAACATAACGTACAATATCACATTATTTTTGGTAAATGTAGGTTGGTAAAAGCTGAACATTATTTACCGTCTGAATAGAAGTGATCAATTATTTGTTTGGAAGTGTGAAGAAGCTGATTAATAGAACCATTTTTCTGCTAAACATTTTCACACCCCGTGCAAGCGGGTGACATTCCCCGTGAAATATCGATTGCGGTGTCTTTTTTATGAATCGGGATTGTTCGATGGCTAAACGGCTGCGTTCAGACCGGTTCGAGGTGATAAACCAATCATGACAATACCTTTTAGAATCTCTAAGCAGCTTCCGCGGTTAAAGAATTGGACATTCATAATAACTTCTTTTATGTGTATTTAAGAAAGTGGTCACCAAATGCCACCTGCTTAAAAACACAATAATGTGTTCTAGGTAAGACCCACTGAAGGGTGGAATGACAAATTCTCTATAATTTATGCTGGAAATTAAATAAACATGTCGTTTATTCGTCATGGGTAGATAGATTTGAACATTATTTGTATAAATAATATCCATTCTTGCACAACGAAAGTGCGTCTCACATAATTAAACATACTCTTCACAATAAGCAAATGTAGAGAATTGTAAACAACAATTACGGAGCAGGTTACTGTTATTTATGTTTATCTTATTCACTGGAGTACTGGTGGGGGGGGGGGGGCTTGGGAGCTGTAGCCCCCCCCCCCCCAAAAAAAGATTTAAATTTCAAAAAAAATTACACGCCAAAAACTGAAAAGAAAAAGAGGAAAGAAAAAATTCAAATTACCTACTGGATATATGACAAAATTTTTAAAAGGTCAATTTTTTGCTCGCTCGCTTCACTCTCTCGCAAGTTTTTTTTTAGAAATTGTGTCCCATGTGCCTATGTTCAGCCCCCTCAATTTTTTTCGCTCATTACGCCACTGATCTTATTTATAAACAAAACAGATGTGCTATAGTAAGAAACTGTCATAAAAAAAAAACCTATTGAATTGTTTTCTTACCAAAATTATATTGTTACAAAATTTGTATCGCATATGAAATCTAATTCGTTTCGTATATCAGAGTGATATCGCTCGAGTTGGCTATAATTATAGGCATATACGAAAACGTTTTTCTTATCTGGTAATTGTCTTACCTATTTTTGTCTTCTTCCTGTAACCATTCATAAAACACAGTCTGGTTCTAATTTAAATACGTTCTCAAAATCAAATGTATTGGACCAAGAAAACTTCCGAGATGATTTTTCAATGGTGGTTACCAGACGATCTTACGTTCCTGCCATGTATCCTACAATGCAAAGACCAAGACTGGAAAGTGCTACCTGTAGCCAAGTCTCGCGCTCTTTTATGCCAATCCTCTAAAGTCCCATCCATTTACACCTCGGACATAGCAAACAATCACTGATAATAGAATACTCTTTACAAGGTTCGGAACGGTAGCATCCTTACCAAGATCTATTGTTCGATGACTCGACGAGGAAAGAAGAGCACTTCAGATCCACCTCTCGCTTCGATCTAACTGACCAATGCATTGTCCGAAGATTGGCTGTCCGAGGGATGACCGGTAGCCTCTAGCCAATGTTTGCTAAGTGTTGGTAAGATCTAATGCTGGACCTTTCTTGCATGTGTAGTCCCCCTTCCACGATGAGGTTTGGCGCTTTTTTTTTGTCGCTGTCATTGTAGTGGTGTTGGTTATGACGTCTATCTGTTCGTCTGATGATGACGCGTTGTTAGGGATTGCACAATGTTATAGACAATGAAAAAAACCTTGCTGTATTCATTTCTCTAAAAGACCATACCTCCGTCTATTTGCTCATGACTGTTTTTATTGCCTATATCCTGAAATATTAATTTCTGTTCCATTTTTAGACTCTTTTACCGTCTATCAAGTTCCTAAACGTTTCAGCTATAACGTGTATGGAGGTTCTCTTATATGTCCTTAATGCACTGAATTAATGTAAAGAAATTGAAAGAATGAGTAATTGTATTTTTACAAATAATTTCTTGTCATTGAAGCCATTGTGGTGTACATTAATATTTTTGCAAGTTTACGTCAGACTATCTAATCAATTTTTTTTTTATTGAAGACTAATTACAATAAACTCCTTTGCGGTACGTAGGAATATTTGTAATTTCCGCTCTGAAACAAACATTGATTAAAAGGAGCAATAGTTATATAATATTAAACACTGTGAAATATAATATTCCAGTTACTTTATCAGATCAGGGGAAGAGTGAAGGGGAAATTGGGTGAGCTAGTTTTTATCTTCCTATATGAATTTCGGTAAAAAAAATAATGTCGGACTTGTGCAAGTACAGTATAAGTATTTCATAATTATGATTTCGAAATTGTGAAGCATTTTGTAACTGCAAGGAATTAGCGTTATATGGATTATATGGATCTTTAATATGAATTTACTCATCACAATTTTTTCACACTTTTATTATCTTTTCGTTCTTTTCATATTTTCAATATTAAGGAAAACATAACAAATAAAGACACAAGTGATATACACTTTGGTCTGTGCCTTAGAGCATTACAATCTGCATAAATTGTGTTTAAAATAGACTAATAATATTAGAAGAATATAATGTTCACAACAATAATGCTAATAGGCGCTTCACTTCTTTTAAACTACATTTGCTCATAAAATCGGAATACATGTACATACGATCATATCATGTTTGGTCTGTTTTAAATATTCAACAACTTTTGCATTTAACATTATTAAGGAAAAATACTTAAATTGTTGATTGAATGCGATCCTTTTTTCGGGGGGGGGGGGTACAAAGTAATGAAGATATATTAATTTGAAGAATACAGGTTAATGTCTAAATAATTAGTGCCAATTGCTGCTAAGAAGAGACCGGGACCTCCCATTATCCCATAAGTATTTTTTTTTTTTTACTGCTATTGACAAAATGATATTGATTTTCGTGGCTTGGGTATCTGTTAAGATGTGACCAATGCAATGTGTGGTTTGAATACGAGAACGGGAACGATCCGTTGTGTGCTGAATCATACTGTTTAGTGACGAACAGGTGCAATGCCTAAGTCACATAGCCAAACCAACTCCACACCGATTGCAAACCGATCAAATATAGGCCGTTCATGTAATGTTTGTTCGGTCGGTGGTCGGTCTGGTGTCTGGTTGGTTGTGACAGGGGTATGACGATTAAAATGATTGCCTGCTTTTACAGTGTTGAATTTTACCGCCACATTTTCGGCGTTAAATGTGTAAATTTAGAATCGATATCTATTTCACATATTTGATCTCTTTGGTTTGAAGTTTTCCTTAATTTTGAAAGACATGTATTTTGATATCATATGGTCGCTTTAGATTGCTGGGATCTGTTGCACATTAATTGATCATTATTTTCATGATCGAGGAAGAGGGAGAGGCACATTAACTACAATGTCCCTCAAAAGGAAGGTATAAGGCTGTCCTTCCCTGTCATTCTATATAACTGAAGTGCCTCTGTATCATAATTATCCATCTTTACAATGGTGGAGCACCACACCCCCCCCCCCCCCTCTTGTCCTCATTGGGGTTATAAGAATCGAACCACAAATTTGAGCAGTGAGGACGAACTGTAACGATTTCGTCAGGTGTTAAAGAGGTGGGCTCAACTTGACGGTAAATAAAAGTAATCAATTAATTATGCCTGTATACCAGGGGTGTTTGATCGATCCTATAATGAGGGCTTTAAGAGGCTTTCCCTTGTGATCAGCCACAAACATCAATAATGCTATGGGAATAGGTAAGATGCTTAATATAATGAGTGACAGTTCATCATCCTAACCGACACATAATTATCGGCATGATTGAATAATGCAAACTTTGAAAACGGAAATAACAACTGGAAGAAGAATGTGAATTGGTGCATTGTAAACAACAACAACAAGAGAATTTTTTGAACCCGAAAGCCTTTTTTTTTTGGTCAAAAGTTGTCAGGGGGCACACTGCCCCCTCCCCCCCCCCCCCTTGAGCACGCTAGTGTACACACCACCACCACCACCACCTGAACGCTTATAGAAAAGAAAACAAGGAATGACGCCCTCTATTATAAGAATTTCGATGATGCTCCGTCATCAAGAGGTGATACCCCCACCATCATTACAAGAAGGTTGTGAGAATTTCCATTTCTCTATAGACATCATTGTATATATTATACACTGATTAATCTATATCTTCCCTATCAAAGAGCCTTATATTTTCGGGGGGAGGGGTGTGCTGGTATAGCAATATACAATCTCCTAATGACTGGGTGAAATGTGCAATTCAGAAAAAAAGAATTAAAAAAAAAAAAAAAACATAACACATGTATGCCAAATTTTCTGAGTAATTCCGTATTTTAACGAATTTTGTTAAAGTTAATGTTTGAGCCTTCGTGTGCAAGATATTGTATTTTATAACCATGTTATAAGAATATGAACACGTGACCCTGTATTGGTCAATTAGCAACAGCATAAAAATTATGATACTTAAAAGATCTTCTGAAATGTTATCTGAAAGTTCCCTAAACCAACATTGTCAGTATCGTATGCTGTCGGTCTAATGGGGTGAAATGGTTAGCCTGATGATCAGGGATATTAAAATAAGCATCAAAATCACACATGAACAAAAGAGATAATACACATAGCTTATCAATTTCATAAAAAAGCTTTATTCATTTTTCACCGCGCAGGGACACTTTTCATTGAATATTCATATACAAAATTAGCAAAAAGCAAATTGTGAATTGTCATTCAGTATACATGCATAAGTTTAGGACAACTAATGCATATGGCTAGCAACAGGGGACCTACGAAATTAATAGCCTCCAAACTTAATAACTAACGTTAAGCTATATTCTTCTCCTCTTACTATTTTCAACTAATGAAATTACTACATTCTATCAAAATTTATCTTATCACTGCATTAGAAAAAAAAAAAAAAAACAAAAACAAAAACAAAAGCAAATAGCTATACAGTCCAAAATACGTAACAACAAAATGATTCTGACGGGCAAAGCTTAACCTAAATAGAGAGAACTAGATCTTTTGTTTAAACAAGGGAAATGCCCAGTGCAGTCTCGCCTGCATCACGCAATTTTCGGAGCAAAATGTTCGCTTGGTGAAAAATCAACGGTTGGGGCACTTAAGGGGTGCTGCCCCTGAGCCACCCCCCCCCTTGTGGGCCAGGTACCCAATCTGTTTAACTTAAATCCCTTCAAGTAAGATTTATTGGATGGTGAAGTTCATTTGAAATCAAGCTGTGTGTTTTTAAGAAGCAGAATTTGTGTACATGAAATAATTGTCATTGGGACACTTTTGGGGTGGTGCCTCTCCACTTGAACAACTTGAAGTCTCCTTCCCCTAAGAATGATTCCTGCCTAATTTGGTTACAATCTACATGTGGCAATACGTTTTACAGAAGAAAGAAAAATGTCAATTTGGTGTCATAGGCTCTTGGGGGGGGGGGGCTTTTGCCCTCCTCCCCGCCACTCCACTCTCTCCTTAAGGGATAGGTACCCTATTTGCATTCATTTAGATCCTCTTTGCCTAGGGATGATACTTAGCTAGTTTGGTTAGAACCCAGCATTGCATTTAATAAATATCTCATTTTCACAATAGGGGCACCTAAGGGGTGCTGCCCCTGAGCCCCCTTGGAGACAAGGTACCCTGTTTCAGAAATTGAGGTCTCCTTCCTCTAAGGCTGATACCTACCAACTTTGCTAACAATCTTGCAGCAGGGCTTAAAGAAGAAGAAGCAAATAATTATGAATAATCTAATCACTTCCATTATTGGTGCTCTTGGGGGTGGTGCCTCCAAGACTCCCCCTATATTGGTAGGTACCCCTATCTGTATCACTTTAGATTCTCCTTGCCTAAGGATGATCCCTGCCAATTTTGGTTGAAATCCACTACCAGCAAAGTTTTGAGAAGTAAAATGCATGTGTACAATACATGTACATGTACTATAATAGAGACAAAACTGAAATTTACCCAAAACTTAACCAAGTTAAACTAATAAACTGTCAGTGGGTGACCTTTAATGTGATGAAAATGTAAGATTTGGGTATTCATTTTAAAGAGGGTGACATGAAGACACTCCCTACCAATAATGATGCCAAGTTTCAAAGAATTTCAACAAATACTTTTTAAATTAAAAAAATTCAAAAACTTAACCTCAGGTTAAACAAATTCAAAAACTTAACCTCAGGTTAAGTTTTTGGAACATAATTTAACTCAATTGACCTTAATTGACCTTTGACTTTGACTTTTGACCTGAAATCTGTTCCACATTATTTGTGATATTCTGCAATACTTGTGTTCAAGTTTCATGGAAATCGAAGTATCTAACATATACTTTTGAAATGAGAGTATTTCCAAAATTGTCGGAAAAGCGTCGCCTATGTCTCGCTTTTTGCTTACGCAGGCGAGACAAAAAATGTAGTCATGAAATACTGTAATTACTTAAAAATGTACGGTTTATTCTTCCATGATTTTATTTTCCCCACGTTCTTTCTAAAAGCTCTAACAGAAACATCAGGGCCCCTTTTCATAAAACTTGTTATCATTAACAATTGCAATAGATGTATGACAAATAGGCTATCAGCCAATTAAATGCTCTGATTTCAGTAGCTTGTAACAGTTATTGTGACTTGTTATTGATAACACGTTTTATGAAACAGGGCCCAGGTGTGACTTTGTTAGAAATTGATCAAATTGACTACATTGGAGATCAGGCCTGATATTCAGATGCAAAAAAAGTCTTTCCCAAATTTTAAGGCAAAATCATGACTATACATATCATGCGCTCTAAATATATTCATATTCTTAGCCATTTAATCATCCTATGTTACAATACGGTGTTATCGGAAAACAATTCAACTGATTACAAAATGATAGGCTACACAAACATGGTCCTAATCTGCCGAAGTGACGAAAGTCCAAATGAAAATGCAACATTGCTTTTTATTGCTACATTCTTTTTGATTTTTATAGCTACATTCCTTTTCACGATTTATGCAATCCCAACTAATTATTTAAAAAACATATAAACATCCCTGCACTTCATCAGGGATCGATTTATTTCATCGATAAAAATACACGTTTCATTTTGGAAAGATAACACAAAATGATTGTACAATTTGACAAATGGTTATACAAGTGGAAAACAAACAAATTTGATGAACTATAAACAATGAATATATAGTATAGCACTAATGATATACATATAATACAGTGTACTGAAAATAACAGGACAACAAAACAAAGAAAAAACATGCGTATAGGGCTATACATAACGATATCAAAATATTACAAACACAATAGCTGGATAGACAATACATGAATATAATATAGCATCTACACATTCATGAACTAAGCTATTACAAGATACATGTACATACAGATGGCTTGGAAAAAGGTGTCATTTAAGAATGATTTTCAATAACGTTATCGCTTATTGTCTCGTAGTGTGGACTGGACCAACCCAAAAGGAACGGTGTACGGAAGACTTTAAAAGTCCATACAAAATATGTAACTCACATGTCCGGCGTCTGAAAAGGGATTTACCCTATACGTCCACAACTGTGAAAAATATGTCAATCCTACAATATTCCACAAAAAGGACAGCCCAGGGTTTATATATTGTACAGTACATGTATTAATAAGCAACATATAGGTTGCTTTGTAATCATAGATACATGTACAAGGCGGGGTCTAGACGGGGTTAGCTTTGCAGGCGTGCAAAATTGAGAAACGGGAAAGTTGATATTTGGGGATGAGACATCAGGGGAGCGTTTCATCAAGCGTTTTGTCAGTGATTTTTACTGACAAATTTGCTCTCAGCCAATCAGATGCAAGGATTTCAGTAGCTTATAACAGTTGTCAGTTAAAAATCACTGACAAAACGTTTGATGAAACGCTCCCCAGCCCGCCCCTGCCATAATTATTGTGCCCGTATACGCCTACAAATACAAATTGGGATAATACGTTTAATATTATGTCTACAGTCATAATGATAGACCCACTAAGTTGAGCTAGTAAGGCGATATGAAACAATCTATTGTCTATAAAAGTATTGAAATTCTGGAAAAGTACTGCTACATCTCATGGTCTGGAAAGGTCGGACACTTCGTATTGTCATCGGACGGAGTTCGGAATTCTTCGGTTTCAAATACAACAAAAAGGCTCACATACAACGTAGAATTTAATAGTAGTACATCGTTGTTCATTTTTAGGAGATAAGAGTATGCCGCTCAATGATTAAATATGGTGAATAATGCTGCTAAACTTTGAGTATCTTTCTTCCTGAATAAGTGTCCGACGTCACTTCGTCTCCGTCTGCTGATTTTATCGGCTTTTCAGGAGGAGGCACCTCTATGTTTTGCTCATCATTTTCAATCTTTGGCGCGCTTTCTTCTGTGGGAATGGGAGGATCACCTTTACTAGTGGAGGGCGTGGCTTCTACATCTTTGGAAGTGGAGGCGGGGCTTTGTAGAGGAGGGGCTGGGGCACGGTCTTTTTTGGTTGATGTCTTCCTTGCTACACCGTTGGCTGGAACTAAACAGACAAGTTAAAATACAGATGCCATTATTCAATGCCATGAATTCCCTTTCGATTATTGTAAGAGTAGGCCTGGATATTATTTATCATAAGCGAATGAAGAAGAAAACTATCAATTGTTCTGGTAAGCATTGAAGAACAACGTGTGAACACTGGTATATTGGTGAAAGCCCTTGACGTATAAGGTCCTTGCTCGATGCTTACATCATTGGATAAAGTATTTTACCCATATTTGTCGCTCTCGACCCAGATGTATTAAATGGGTATCTGACAATGCTGAGAGTTAGGTCCTTCAGAAAGAACAGTGTTAATACTGAGATACTATAACGTATTTTACCATCTTGTCCGAATCAGCTATTAACGAGAATTTGAGAAGCATTTGCAGACAAATTTATTTAATTTTGTAAACTTTTTATGTCATTGTTATCTTTGTGCTCTTTATGTTTTCCTGGAATGTAATCAAATGAATTAAATACCTCCTGCATTACTAGTGCTGGGAGTGGCATCGGCACCAGGCAGTTTACTGCCCGATGGACGATCACTCAAACGACGTGTGTTCCCACTAACCACGCCCACTGGAGACCCCGCCCCTCTGTAGCGTGTCGCCGAACCATGTGCTCTCAGCAGCTGTGACTTGGCCAATAGGAATGAGTCATTGGTCTGCATGATCTTGTGGGCGTGGCCAGCTTTGGGGGCGACACCATCCTTGTGTGAGCGTGCGAGTAAGAAACTCTCGTCTGTCTGGGTAGCAGTACCATCCAAGTGAGACTTCTCGTCTATTAACTCTAAAGCTACAACGTTCTCAATGCCGAACAGCTCTTCAGATCTACGAAAACATATAGCATAACATAGTTAAGTTCCCTTCTGATATAATTCTTTGTAGAAATAGGATGTATTAGTATTCAGTAAGAAACTCATTAATATTCTTCTTGTTTTCAAGACACCTTTTTTTTCCTTCAACAAAAAGTTATGATATCACTGAGGAGGTAGATTTTCGATTGACCATACAATATTTCAGCTTCCTTAATTTGTCCCGACTCGACTGTCATGCTCAAAACAACATTTCAAAAACTATTCAAAACTATTCAGCCGATTAATTTTCATGTAAATCACCTTGAAAAATCACACATTGGGTTTCTAAGTATGTTCTCATTATTTTTCTTTTTCATGAAATTTGTTTTGCACCCTTTTTTTGAGGCAAATGCTAACAAGAGAACAACAACTAAAAATGAAGTTTATCTATGGAATCTGCGAACGAAAGGATAGTGTACTTTTCCATTTGGTGAGATGTCAGCAACGTAATTATATTCTTGCATAAAGCAAGAAGGGCGAACTATATTCTTATATAGTATTTTCTAACAGTTGTCCATGTTTTCTCAATCTCTCTAAATTTACTACATAACACGGTTCCTCACCTTCCAGTTCTGATACGTCTTTTATTGAAGATATTGATGCAGGTTGCTAAGATGATTGCTAGAACGATGATACATGCTATGGCACTAGCTGCGATGATACCTACATACAGATCAGCTGAAGGCAGGGAAAAACGGAGCAAAGATTATAAATAATGCATATTTAAAAGCACATTGTCTATTCGTATAATCATTCATATTTAAAAGTACATTGTCTATTCGTAATCATTCATATTTAAAAGCACAATGTCCATTCGTACTGTCTCATTGTATATTCACGTCATTATTTTTGTTCACAGCATTATGGGAGAATATTGAATAGTTTCGTTCCGATTATCAAAATATATGAATTTTAGTAAAATTAACATCTTTAATTTTTCAAAAATTTTGCACACACTAGAATATTATAATATTATTACAATAGCAGAGGAACAAATACCAGATGCATGCAACAATATGAAATCGGTTTACAACTGAACGTAAACAATACTGCGTTTATCACATATCCGCACTGCAAACAAAATACAGAATTTAAAGTAGTGTGACAAAACCTTAACAAACACGTATGACTTTTGTGCAGATTTTAAAGTCATGCGATTCTAAGTTTAACATAATTAACTAATAAAGAACAGATTCGAGGGTGTGCAACATCCCATTAATTTGAATTTAATTTGAATCTAATCAAAAGTTCAAAACGAAAATCACGACTTTTGGTACACAATGCACATGACAAACAGGAATGTACAATTTATAAGCTTTAAAGCTAAATATTCATGAAAAGTGAGACAATCATAATTGCTGATGTACAGTCATTTCAACATTGTATCGTACAGCACTAAAAATGTTTATAGAATGTAAAACAAACAGATAAAAAATAAAGCATTAAAAAGGAACTATTTGGTGATCTACGGAACAATGAAAGTGCATCCATACGTTTACCCTTGTTCTCATCATAGCCTATCTCTCTGTCGCATTGTGCACCGGTGAAACCCTCTTTACATCTGTAGAAAAATAACATAATATAGGCTGAATAAACACTAGTATTATGTGTAGGGGGTCACTAGAGCGGGTCGGGGTACGACATCCCCTCCCAACTTCAACATTTTCTGTTGGCACACCTGAAATTTTTATAGCCCTGTCGACAAATCACAAAAGTTTGATGACTTTTTGTTTGAAAAATTGAAACTCTATGGCAGGGACGTCGCTAGAACATTTTGAATGGGGGTGTGACACCCAAATTTGCCGACAAAAATACTGCACCCTAATCTCTCTCCCCCCCCCCACAAATAATAAGTAAAGAAAATCACAGATGTGGAGATCTTGATCATACAGGCCCAATTTTGCAAGTAAAGGGCTTACGCCTCAGTTTAACCGAATATAACTTTTCAATTTTAAGAACTTTTTGTAGAGAAAATGTACAAAAGCTACCTAATTATCTGGGAACCTCGCTGCCCAAATATGTGGATATTCTGGCTCCTCGCTGCCCGAATATGAAGTGGTGGTTGCCTGAATATCGGAACTTTGAAAATCCTCGGGGGAGGGGGGTGGGGGGGGGGGGACTGCAGCCCATTGCCGAAGGAGGACGCATTTTGCCCGAATGTCAACTTTCCAATTTCTAAATTTTAAAAACTTTTTGTAGAGAAAATGTACAGAAGTTACATACAGAAGTTACATAATTATCTGGGAACCTCGCTGCAACCTATTGCCAAAGGGGGACGCCTTTTTCCTATTATTATTATTATATTAACTTTCCAGTGTTTTTCCAGCGAGCGAAGCGAGCGAGGAAAAAAAATTGGCCAGTTTTTCCTTCCTTTTCTTTCCTTCCCTTTTCCTTTTCTTCTTTTTTTTCTGTTTTTGTTATCCTTTCCTTTCCCCCCTTTTTTTTTTTTTTTTTTCTTCTCCTTTCTCCTTTTCCCGTTCCTCTTCCCTCTCCCTTTTCCCCTTCCTTTGTTTTAATTTGCCGACAGAGGTGGCCCATTTGCCGACAGCAGCGACGCCCCTGCTCCGTGGGCAAATCGAAAATCAAGACGACCAATTTTTCCACTTGTCAGCAGATTTTAGAATCCGAGGACCTTTTTTTTCCTGGTTCAAAATAATTGTTGGCAGTCTTGTTAGCAAATTTGATCCAACATCCCCCCCCCCTTCAAAATGGTCTAGTGAAGCTCCTGGTTATTGGATTAACCCTATGTTCCACTATGGAAATGATGAAAATGTGTATGTTGTACGGAGGAATCTATTGTGATTCATTGGACAATTGATTTTGTATTTCCAATCTTCACTTTATCAGTCAGAATCTCCACATAATACAGCTATAGAATGTGGCGCAATTTTTATGTTGCAATCATTAATCATCGAATAGAATCGAATGATTCAAATTTTGAAAATATATCCACCACCAAAAAAAACCCAAAACAAAACAAAAACACGATATCTGTTTTTTATTATTGTCGAGTGATACACAATATGTCTGAAATTGATATGTCAGCACGGTAAACATTTTAAAAGACGGGTTTGGTTATATAGACCAACCTTGTAGAAAGTTGCGTTAGAACATAATGACAACAAGGTAGTACTGTGACAAAATTGAACGCTTTTGTCCATCATGGTGCAGCACAAGACCCATTCACAATACAGTTTCAACAACGCGATGTTATGGTGGAAGTTGCTTATCAACTACGTAATAATGTGTGTAAAATTGTGTCGACCGTAGTGCAAATTGGTTTATAGTTTTCTTTCTTCCTAAAACAAAGAAAAATCTAGAATCTGCTGGGGTAGAACAACTTTGCACGTGTGTGAGTTCATCATTGGATAATTTAGAAGGGGAAGGGGACCAATGATTAACTAGAGGAGCCAATGGACCCCCCACAAACCCCCCCCCCCCCGTTCCGTCAACTACACTGTAAAAATTTTGTTTAGTTTCTAAACACTTTTCTGTGACAGATTTAAAACACTGCGACGTGTTTATATATTGTACGGGTTTAAGAGCTAAACACATGTGCCTATTTTTTTCATCTTTCAGCACGCCTTAGGTGTTTACTAGATGAACATGTTTACCTTTTAAATGGTTCTAATGTATAGGCTAAACACCAAATGTTTACAAAATAATCATTTGGTGTTTACAGCTGTTTAAATACTAAACAGTGTGTGTGATTATGGTGTAAACATTTGGCGTTTAGCCTATACATTAGAACCATTTAAAAGGTAAGCATGTTTATCTAATAAACACCTAGGCGTGATGAAAATAAGCACAGAATGTGTTTAGCTCTTAACTTAGCTACAATATATAAACACGTGGTGTTTACACCATAATCACACACACTGTTTAGTATTTAAACAGGTGTAAACACTAAATGATTAAGGTGTAAATATTTGGTGTTTAGCCTATACATTGGAACCATTTAAAAGGTAAACATGTTTATCTAGTAAACACCTAAGGCGTGCTGAAAGATGAAAAAAATAGGCACATGTGTTTAGCTCTTAAACCCGTACAATATATAAACACGTCGCAGTGTTTTAAATCTGTCACAGAAATAAACATGTCACATGTCGCATTTTTTTTACAGTGTACCTAGTATTCTTACTTGCATGTAATGAATTTCGATTGCTGAGCAACCCTATCGCACGTGCCATGATGACAGTAGCCCTCATTGTCAGCACATGCTGATGAACAATCATTCCCATCAGTAAAACATTTCATTTCTGATGGACAGGGGGGTGATGCTACAGGCATCATCAATCCGATCATAGCTTCCTGACATATTAAAAATAAAAAAAGATTAAATCAAATTATTGCAGCTTCATTGTCATACATTTAAAATAAGACTCGCGCTTGTAATTTTACTTTACAGAAAGTTAAGTCTTTCTGTTCGGTATTTAAAATCCCCTTTTAATTAATTCTTTCTTTTAATCTTTGACATTCCCAATCACTCTATATTTCATATTTTCTCTAGACCCCCCCCCCATCTCTCTCTCTCTCTCTACTTATCATCTGTATATCTCACTGTCTGTTTCTTAAATTTTGTCTCTCTTTGTGTCGCTGTCTATCTGTCTCTGTCTCTGGCTCTCTGTCTGTCTGTCTGTCTCTGTCTCTGTCTCTGTCTCTGTCTCTGTCGCTGTCTCTCTCTCTCTCACTCTTTCACCACACATTTCTTTTTATATTTGAAACTTACTTCACTTACACTGAAAGCTCCCCATCCCCCCCCCCAAAAAAAATAGACTAATGATAAGAGGACAAAGGTTTTCGCTAAGAGTGATAGCATTAAAAATTTTGTGAAAATGACAGAAATAAATCTACCTTGTATATTCTTTACAAAAAGCTTTTCAACTGGGAGGCTTCCTAGGGTACCATTCCGCTCCACAACCTCGTAAAACACTTTAATCACTTCACGCCTTTCCTCATAAGTGATCCTTGGTCTAAAGTCTAGCTTCAACTCCGCTACAAGACTACCAGAACTGCAATAGAAAATAAAGATGGAAGTCGAATTTGATTTGCATACCATTCTCAAAGTTTTACGCTTTTTAAAGTTTTTGCGTCGAATTCATAAAATGAGCTGCACACAACGGTTTTTATCCTATCGTGTATGCGCTATATTTTCAGTTAAGTTTAGCAATGGAAAAAAAAGGTCAGGATCTTTTTTTCTTCCAGATCTTATTTGATCTGTTATTTGAAATGTGGGTTATATGTCGCTATTCCGAAGGTTTGTAATTCCAAACTTCCAAAGGTTTGTTACTCCAAAATTTCGTCAATCCAAAAATGAAATAGGGTTCATAATTCCGAAGATTCATATATGATTCCGAAAATGAAACAGAACCCCGTATCATTTTCGGAATTATGAACCTTCGGAATAATGACTTTCGGAATAATAAACCCTATGTCACTTTCGGAATTATGAATGGGAAACTTTTGTTTCGGAATTTGTGCACCTTAATTTACAATCAAGAACCTTCGGAAAAAAAAACAACAGAAAAACCACATACACGAGTACCCCAGTAATACATATACTTAAAGACGTGTAAAAACACAACTGTAAATTATCTTTAAATAAAAATGAAGCGCATAATCATTAGACGTGCATCGATAATACCCTTTACCGCGTTCCGTTTGCTGTTTTCACATTTCACAAACAATTTTGTAATAAAGAGAAGATTTATGATTTTAGAATAAGACTAAGGTAAAGTCGAAGTAAAATATAAAATAACCGAAAGGCCTCGATGTTTAATTGTTTTTCGTGCCAATATGTCTATAAAAAGACTAAATAAATAAAACCATTAAAAAGATACACGTACATGTATATGCGACTAATATCACGAAATAATTTCATCGCAGACCAAGGTATACAAATTACAACATCATTATAATTTGAATAAATGTGGGGCTTACCTAAATGCTACTTCAGATACATTGCAGTCCTTATGAATTTTCCCCTTCAGAATTGGATTTATCTGAAAAAAAAAGATGAACGGTTTATCCTTTTTAACAAATCTATTTCTAAACATTAAAGTAATAAATAATAAATTAAATAATATGATCAGGTCCTTGTTGTGATACCAAGATATTTGAAACTGATATAAAATTATCGAATCAGATCAATTATGAGAATATTATAAATCTAGATCCACATGGGTAACTACAAATACTTCCGGAAAGAATATATCAAGAAAATGGAACATCAACAGAAAGGTTGTTCCCAGTCTGGAATTTTCGAGGAGATATAAATTCTTAAATAGCGTATGTTTTCCGAACTTTTTTTTTAACCGCCACCTTGATTACAGACTGACTATGTTCGAGCATGCATCAGTAATTGAAAAAAAGAAGCAAAAACAAGACAAAAAACAAAACAGTAAAATAACGTAACGACGAACGGAAAAATATAAGAAATCGGGTATTCAATGCTTACTTACCGCATTTTTAATCTCTTGTCTAAGAGGGTTGCCAATATCATCATTCGATTTATTAGTCAAAGTAAATTTTACTTTCATAGATTTCCATATCCCATCCTCCTTCTCTCTTTCATCTATGGAATAAATAAAAAATGCATTGTATCGTCACGCGATAAGAATAATTCTGCTAGTGTAGCTAACAATATGAATATATGAGGGGAGGTGTTACGCTATTAAACTTTATCGACAATTAAAAAAAAATCACTTACACATAAATAGAATTTAAAAAACGAAGAAAAATAATCCAGCAAATTCGATACTTCAATACGTAGGGACAGCATAGTTTAGTGCGGCTGAGATATTACTCCCCATCCCTGGCCATTGTTAAAATGCATTTTCTTACACAAAACTGTGAATTTTAGCAAAGGGGAAAGAACAAAGGTGAATTACTCATGTATCTTCAGAATAATAATAGACTACGATTTAAATTTGAGGGATGTGAAAGAAAGAAAAAAAAAAATTTGTGACGATATATTTATAAGAAAATGTGCTACTAAACAGTCATCATCGCAGCAACACGCGATTATTTTTTTTTTAAGTTGGAAACTTTAGAGTAATTCAATCTATCATTCCATCAAACATTAATTTCCTCGATCCGATTCCATCGATTTACAACTCATTATAGAATGCACATGTCCTCAGTTATTGTTGTGTATTCTGACTGAATATCTTTAAGCCAAGAGAGAAAGAATAAGCGAAATAATTGATTTTTATTTTTTAATTTCACCTTGCCCTAGAACTCGAAGAAAAAAAATTGGCAGCTGCAGGCACGTCTGTACATCATTGTAATTATTTCACTGCCTTTCCAAATCATTACAAACTCCAAAATCGCATTTAAATGTTACACATTTTGACATCACCTGGTGTGAATGTTGTGAATGCATCATCTATTGTTGTCATGGCAACGGTGTCCTCATCCACAGGTTGCGTGGTGGCTTCTTCCCCGTACTCCCCCGCCTCCGTGTATGTCAACTCACTGGTTAGGGGGTTTGTTACCAGCTCAGTGGTAGGCTCCATCGTCGTTGGTACTATAGCAAAGAAAAAAAATATAAGGAGATATGGTAAAGAAGAAAGATGGGGGAAATTAAGTAACAAATAGCAACAGTCTTTCAAAAGTTTTTTTAATTCTACATAATTTCACACAGGGAGGGGGCGGTGATGAAAGGTGAAATAAGAGTATATTTTAAAGTTCTGTTTATACTTTACTCGTGATTGTAATTTGTCTGTTTTTGTACAGACGACTAATTGAAAAGGCGACCACTGAAAAGAAATGAATAAAAGAATACTTAAAAAAAAAAACGAAAAAAAAAAAACAACAACAAACAAACAAACAAACAAACAAAAATGTTAGTTTAATTTTTCTTTTAGACTCAGATCCCATCTTTTGATTCTTTTGATTCACACCTATCACTGAACATGGGCAGAACACAATACTCTTTCAGTTAATGGTATACGTTCAGCTTTTGCCGATCACAAGCTATTAGATGACTTTCAAAGTATATAGGCATATATCATACTTTGCGAGTAAATAAATTATTGAGACTTTGTTCAGTCTTCATTACTTCAAAAGGAACCCTACGCTTCCTTTCAGTATTTATTATCTTTTACTGAGTTTTTTGCCCCAAAGATTTAATTCCCCATCCCATCATAGCGTTTAAAATATTCAATTCACAACTGAGATATTGTGGACTGAACTTAATTGTAATGTCACCAATAGTGCACTTAAAAAATGTAAGAATTTTAAGGTTGGCGTTGTATTTGCTATATGTAGATCTTGTCAACGTTTATAGGTTTGAAAATTGTGACAGTCATGTAATTTTATATCTAATGTGATCCTTAAAACGACTATAGAGGTATGTTTAAAAGTAGCTCATAGTCTGATAAGGATGTTTATATGCTTTATTTTATATCACCAAGCAATGGTGGATCCTGGTCGGGGGGGGGGGGGGGGTGTCCCTAAAAGTGCTGACAAACCAACCAACCAACAAAAAAAAAACAGACTAACAAAAATTTATCAATTTTGTAACACTAGAATACAGTAGCATTTTGCAAAGTGATGGTATTATCATGTCCATGAAATTATCATTCAAGTCATTCTTCATTTTCTATATAGTCAATTGTTAGTACTGAATAGAAATGCATTGATAAATTGAGTGGTAATCATTTCTTCTGATTGTTCTGACGTAAGTGTGTGATGTAATAAGCTGTGTAGTTATACACCCGATCAAAATTCATAAAATGGTATTAAAAAAAAAATAATGAGAAGAGACTGATATAAAAACGAGGTATACCTCGTTTTACTGATAACGCAATAAGTACGAATAAGTACGAATACGACTCCCTGTATTCGTACTTATTGCGTTATCAGTAAAACCAGCATTCAGAGATGCTAGTATAGCTGTAGGCAACATGGTTAGTGATGTACATGCAGTATTAGAAGTAGTAGCTGTAGTAGTATATTATTATCATTATTATCATTATTATTATTATTATTATTATTATTATTATTATTATTATTATTATTATTATTATTATCATTATTATTATTGTTATTATTATTATAATTATATATTTTTTAAATCATTATTCATTATCAATATTATTATTAGTAGTATTAGTAGCATTAGTAGTAGTAGTAGTAGTAGTAGTAGTAGTAGTAGTAGTAGTAGTAGTAGTAGTAGTAGTAGTAGTAGTAGCAGTAGTAGTAGTAGTAGTAGTAGTAGATGTAGAAGTAGCAGTTGTAGTTTGGTGATAATGCTTAGGTACCAAGTTGCCGCCCATTTTAGGAAAGGGGTTGGACTTTAAATTATCATCGAGTCATATCATGCTTGAGTAAAAGCGATATCATAATATTATGGAATATTGGAATACTTCGGATAATTTATAACTCTGTCCTTATGTAAATGGATCGTAAATGAGAAAGAAGGAACAAATGTGTTTTTTACCTCTAACAAAGCCATGTTTTCATTTTCCCCCCAAGGGTTTTTGGGCTTCAAAAAATGAAAAATTAATGCGCATTAGTTTTAAGAATCTAGCCTTACCTACAAATCAGCGCCCTTGTTTACACTAAATCCAAACAAACTAAAAACTTTTAAGAATTCAAGGTCAGTCTGAGTAAAAGTCGTGACCTGCGTCGGGTTATGCGTCTAGTCTAATAAAATCAGACACGGTACGACCGAGGAGGTCTGTGGGACAGTCATGGTGGGATATGCACTTTAAATTCATGAATCATGATGTATACGACTTAATTATGGAATCCTAAAAGTCTCAGTTTGTCACAATTCTTAGTATACCTAAAAATGCTGGGTAAAAATCTACCCAATATTGGGTAAAACGTGCATGTTTGTTGGGTGAAATTTTACCCCAAACTGGATCAAAATAATTTACCTAACTTGTTATAGAGTGTAGGCTTTATGTAGAGAATTAGAGATGACTGTGCAAAGGGCCATCGATAGGGATGGGGATGGCGGAGTGACACCTCAACCCCTCATTTTCATTAATTTCTTCTTTTTTACCATCGTAAAATAATGTTTAACCCCCTTTTATAGTGTGGCTTTATTAGCACGTTTCAATCAATCATGTCGGCAAATTTTGTCAGAAACACCTATAAAAATGTTGTGGCGATGCCCATGGACACTTTCCTGCATCAGTGGCGGATCCAGGCAGGGGCGCTAAGGGCGCGCGCCCCCTTTAATTTGTCTGTTTTGTGATTTTTACCGTGGGAGGGGGATACCCCTCTCCCACACCCTCCGTTCCCTCGCCGCTGGCGCCCCCCCCCCCCCATTTCAAATTCCTGGATCCGCCACTGTGCATGGTAATGTGGATGTCTACAATATTATTTGTTTTCACAATGGGCTGCATGTAAGGCCTTCTCATTCTAGAATAACGTTTTAAATTGTGCAAGTCCATCTTTATTCATACATGGAGAGAAGACTCTAATTTAAGGATACGGACTCGTTTATTTTTGTATCTCTCTCTCTCTCTCTCCCTGTCTCGTCTACTGTGTATGCCTGTGAGCTACCTTTCTACACGTTGTAACCGTAGACGGTTTGTATTTCAATGATCTTGTAACATCATACTCCTGTCAGTAATCCTACAGACTCTTGTCAAGATCTAGGCCGACTTGTTATAGGAAGGAGGTTAAGAGAGGTCATCTATCACTAGGTCAAAGGTCAACAAACCGCTCCCATGCCTAGGGCGCGGTATAAACACAGCACCCACCATGCCCAGTCACCGAGGATTTACTAGCAAGGACCTACTAGAGAAAGCCTCCTCGGTTGAACCAGGACATTTCCCTGGTTGAACCTTGGTCAGAATTTGTAGCATGGCTTCTTTGGGTTGATGCAATCAAAATGAAGGACACAATTAGGGCCTAATGGTGAAATGTCTGTTCTTTGTCAATTACCATTTCATACTCCTTATATTTCAAGTGCATACATTTCAAAACAAAGATTTACAATATTACTGTACAGACGTATATCGACCGAACAACATATATGGGATTTAAAAAAAAAATTTTTTTTTAATGTGTCTGAAAAGTTCGTGGCAAATTAATTTCTAATGATCATTTCACAAGAAAGTTTCTCTTAACCAACTATTTAAGCATACTCTATTCGTTTCCATGGCAACTGCACTGATGATCATTTTACGAGAAAATACATTCATTTCCATGGCAACCGCACCCTCATCATGTGTAGAAAGAAGAAGGAAAAGACATAAAGTAAAGAGAGTAAAGGAGGTAACAACAGGACATCCAAATATATAGCATCCCATAATTTTGTTGACGCGTGATGTCTCAATTTTAAACATCGAAGTCGAATGAAATGTAAATATGCTAGGATATTCGTTCTTCAAATTGATTGGAAATTTACCCTTAACTGTGCGTCAACACATCGCAGACAATCATATTAGGACATGCTAAACTGCGTAATGTAAGATTCTAAATCGTGTTTGGTTACCACGCAAATTTACACGACGCGTCGGAAAATTCGGTTACCAGAAAAAAGGTGTCGACAAGATTACAAATCAGTATATATTTGGGGGAAAGCTCATACTTTAGCTCACAGGAGCTTAAACATTTTTTTTACGAGTAAACCATGGATATCAGACATACCGTGGAACTATATGTATTTTACAGGTAACTTAGGAAATCAAGAATTGTCGAAGCTTTGTCAATTCGTAAAGCAATGGTTTACGAATTTAGGCCTAAAAGGTTTCTATATTTCTCATAGGGCGCTGATTTGATAGTCAGTGATTAAAATAAAATTAATAAATGAAGTGGCAGTAAATCGCCAAAGCTTGCGATCTTAATAGGACTTCTGGTTTTATGATTGTAATTGTCATAGAAACATACAGTTCTTTCACACATTCTTTGTAAATTCATCTCTATGCCATATCGAACTGTTTGCAAATCACATTATTTTGATATCAGTTGTGAAATAAGAAAATAATCTGATTTCTTTCAAAACTGGAACATTACATTAATACATACAGCATTCCGTACTAATGATTTTGTTATCAGACTAATATTACCGACACATGCAGGAGCGTCGATCCGTTTTTCGGATTGGTAGGGGGGGGGGGGGCGGGCAAGACAGCCTAACGTAACGATGTTCATTTTGCACATGATTTTTTTTTTACGCCTCTTCATTACCAGCTTCTCCACGGTTACATGATGCAGGGAAAATTAGATAATTTGCGCGGCGAAATTGAAGTCTGAATCCCTTTTGTATTTCATTGTTTGGAAGGTTTCATTTCCCAAGTTTTGCATTATTTTTCCTGTTATTTTCATGATCTCACACCTCCGGATTTATGGGGGGGGGGGGGGAGGACACACGATATGTTTGCCCCCAATATTTTCTTGGGTGGCGACTATCCTCTGCCCCCAGGATCTACGCCCCTGTACGGACAATGTACTTTTCACAAAATAAAGTGAATGATATAGGGACTAATCAAGAGTCTCCTATCGATATAATCACTTCTTTTAATTAACCCTTGATTTACAGAATTCTCTCATTGACATTATATCGGCTTACAAAAGAAATCACCCGCTTTATATGTTAACCAAAAATCTCTTACACGCTACACACGAGCCCCGAAGAATCTCCTAAGTGAAATTTTCCAGCGGAAAAAGCCGGTAGAATCTTTTCAGCTCAGAGGATCATGAACACATTCTCTTCACTGATCTCTACGGAAAAAATCGGTAGAGATCAGTGATTCTCTCATGCACCTTTCTGAGCCAGAGATTGAGATGAAGGATTACTCAACCTCAGTCACAACGGAGAGACCGATACCAGACCGACTATAGATCGATCATAAAATTACAGTACTCCTAATGGCAAACATTTTGTTGACGATCGCTCGGTTTCGAATCGGTTTGGCGGATTGACTAGGGTGTGAGATGAGCGATGGAATTAAAGTCTTGAGATGCCTTTTTCAATTTCTGAAAGGATTTGTGGAATGAAACAAACATCTTTTCCAAGAAACACTATACAAATAATCTTTGACTTGTAAGTTCTTCCTTTACACATGAAGAGTAATATCTTGTAAAAGTTGTTCGGCATCACACTATTGTTGGACCACACCCTAATTTTCATAGCAAATTATTGCGCTCAGAATTAATAATCCTCAGAGAAAAGAGCTCCATACTGGTTGAATTCATCAGGCATGTAGGACATATTGGCAGCCAAAAGAATTAAATTCTAGAGATTCGATAACAGGATTAACGGTCCGAAGTATTAGTAGATATCAATTTAAGATGTCAATGACATCATGAACTAAATTACATGACCATTCCAAAATAATCAACAATTCCCTCACGTTGAATTTATGAAGGCGTAAAAATAAGCTATATTGGTAGGACTCTCATTGAGTTGCATAAATTATATTCTAAATCAATTACTCCATCAATCAATCAATCCATATAATAAATAGTGTTCACTTTTAAGCAGAGACAAATTCAAAGCAAAACATAATCCTAGTCTCACTACTATTTTTTAGCCAAACAAGGAAGATATAAAGATCATGTTTCAGTCATATTATTTGGGGCTTCTGTAAAGTATCCTCGTTTAATTATCGGTAATAATATTTCATGGTCGTAAACCATCCTGAAAGTGTCTGTGATCGCGAGGATTAAAAGAAAAAATGTTGAAAGAGAGTGAGACGACTTTTCTCGAGATAGAATCGCGCGAAAATTGGCAACAGTAATGTGTGATTAAGAGTAAGACTTCTCTTTTTTTCCTCGAAGGAAATGGAGAACATGGCCGAGATATAGAGTAATAATCAATGATTATCATCATCGCCTCACAGGTTTCAATTTACTACGCAAATTATGAAAGGTACGGAGTAAACAAGGGAGGTAGAAAACTGATCTTGTCGCGTTGGATTGATGTAGAGGATGAGGATAATAACCATCTATTTTTAGGATATGTGAAGTTGAGAATCGGCGACAAAGAGGGAGAGAAAGTGGTAAAACGTCTCGCTTCTTAAATATCCATCTCTCACCATGATAAACTAGAGACGTAGACGTTTAACCAGATACTACAGAAGAACGTCATAACCATCATTTATCAACTAAAAGAGTGCAGGAGGGGGAGGGAAAGGGGGAGGAGAAAGTGGAAGGTGGAGAAGGGGGAGAAGGAGGAGGATGGAGAGGAGAAGGAAGAATAGGAAGGGGTGGAATGAAATTTTGAAAGAAAGAGAAGGCATAGTATACAAGAGGAGGTGTGGAGTAAAAAGCAGACATATTTTGCAATAACTAAAACCATCTCTTCAGGAAGTTTCATGTCCCATAAGTCTTTTGGGCAAAATAATACAATGTCTGTTTCACAGTAATTGGTCCAAGGATAGTACTCGAAGTGGAATTAGTCGCAATCATTATGGAGTTATATAAAGGGGTAATGGTAATGGTAAATATTCTCCTACACTGCAAAATATAAAAGTGGTAATTTCTTGCACAATTTAAATATTTAGGAGAAGCTAACTTCTGTTCATACATTTCATGCGACCTATACCATAAATTTAAACAAAACTAAAGAGGAATCACATTGCTAAAACAAAGTTATTTTGTTAGGATAACACCAAATAACTCAAATGAAACCGGAAATACTAAGTTTTCAATTATTCATATAAAAATGAAAACAAAGTTTTCAATTAATCGCAAGAAATGGCCTTATCAAAATGAAGTAACTGGATGTGTAGGTTAGACAATTTAAGTTACCTATCATAATAATTATATCAACGCCTGCATTAAATTTCAGAAGGGTAGTGAATATACGCAGCTCTTTTATACAAGGCGCCAAGAAAGCTATCCTGGTTTTCAGGCGATTTGGAACATAAATAATTGTTACAATTCGTTGAAAGCATTTTTCTTCTCGATCGGAGAAAGAAAGTCGAATGCCTTGCAAGAGTGCTTGAAGCCACAATTATCATAACACTCGTGCCCGAGTATGCATAATGAAACATTGATCAATTTTCTATTAGACACCTGCTCCAGATAATCCAGTCAGTTTCATACCCGTAAAGTCCATGAATATCGTTTCACATGACTTCATGAAAAACCTTGTATCTCACTACCGATGAAGACAAAATTCCTTCAAGTAATATCTGTCTTTCTTTTCTGTAACAAACTTGCACATTTGGAGAAAAATTATTTGAACTATGTATAGAAATAGCAAAACTTGGGCACATTCCACAACTCTATATACTTAATTCTCACGTCACTAATCCTTCATTTCATGTATTGTAAGTTGGCTCACACTGAATTTCCTCATATATTTTCACAAAAGCCTAAACTGACAAAAGAAATATTGATGTACATGTGCATGGCTCCATCGTTCTCTTCCACTATTCCTCTTCAAGGTCATATTTTTCTCGTTATCTCTCTCCCTATCTCTCTCCCAACGTGCTATCTACATGACAAACATCTAGTGTTTCAATCTAAACAAGGAAATTTATAATCGCAAACAGGTACATCTATCACAATGATATTGGAGCTCACGTCGATTTTGTCTGACTCGGGGTCACTCGGGGTCACTTAAGTTGGGTAGAAAACGAGGGTAAATTTGAAACAGGTGGCCGATATCGACTGCTGTTAAGGGGGAAAAATAAGAATGAAATTTAATCGGAATTATGGTAAAGTAATAGGTGAATTATTTAGACCATAATCATATTCAAGGAAAGAGAGAGAGGGGGGGGGGGGGGGAAGCTACCAGGTCAATTTCTGTACTTTTAAGAAAGGAAGACAATTGTTGCTTTGGGTGTCCTAATCCTTTATGCAAAGAGGATTTGGCCCCTGATTTTTGTATATAGAATAAAGGCTATTTGTATGTATGGGAGGATGAAATTATTTCAATGCCCCTTTGTGGGAAGGGATAATTATGGTTTTGACCGACAGAGATAACTCATGCGGTATTGCTGCATGTATTTTTAAAAATCAGATTCATTGCTCAAGCAAAGATGTATATAAAACTCAGGTATAGACAGTCATGACAGTCCGTTAACTTGACAGTGGATCGCAGGACTAGCTATGACTTCCCCAATAGGGGTCGATGGGTTAATGAGGTATGATGCATGGGTTCAACTAATGCTCCCGACAAAACAATCTTCACTTTCATCAGGTTCATGCTGATTACAGTCTGTGAGAGAGGAAGAGACGACGGAGAGGGAGAGAGGGAGGGAGGGATGGAGGGGAGCAGGCAGAGAGAAAGGGACTGACATAGACAGATAGACTGACTGAGAGAGAGAGACAGACAGACAGAGAGAGAGAGAGGGGGGGGGGGGGAGGTTCTTTCCGACAAAGTTAGTTATTATGTGAACTTGCTGACATAAATCATAATTCAATTGCGCGCTTTTTAATCGTTAGCGTTCATTTTTGACGATTTGTCTTTTTTTTTTCATTTTTATAATTCATGAATTCTGGTATGAACTGAACACATCTGTGACGTTTGAACATGGTATGAGGAGTCAGTGTGGGGTGGGGGGGGGGGGGTAAATAAATCGGAGTAACTTCCATTGGACACACAGTAGATTCTATAATAATTTAGCATGAAACTGGCACTGCCCATCCCTGCATCGACGCCCCTTTGGAGGCAGATGTTTTCATTCACAACCCAACGCTTCATGGCATCACAAATTGAAGTTAGGCAAAATCAGTTTTATCAAACGATTAATATTTACAGATTGATTGACAGAAACTAGTCTTCACAGAAAATTTAATAATTCTTGATGACATGTAAAATTTCATTTGGAAAATTATTATCTGATTTGTTTTGTTCGTAGAATCCGCCTTAGCCTGAAGCTGTATGCATGCCCCTCTCAGTCATATCTTATCTTAGGCATTCCTACAACGGTCATTATTGTCAATTAGCTTCGATACATGAGACTTTAATAAGGCCTAATGTCATCACTATCTCTCGTGTCAAGAAAACAGACGCCCTATCTTTGAAAGTTTGAAATGATACCAGGACCTTGCTAATTGATGAGATGTTTTTAGACATCCCGTCGGGATCAGGCGACAGTGGGTTAAACATATTCATCATATCGAAACAGCAGATTGTAATGCAGAGAAGATCATAACATCGTTCAATAAAATTCCATCGAACTGCGCTCCAGAGAGGAGAGAAATGTTTTAAATATACATGTTCTATACTGCCCCATTCTCTTTCTAACACCCCTTCTCTCCCCCCCCCCTCTCTCTCTCTCTCGCCCGCGCCCCCCCCCCTCTCTCTCTGCCTGTCTGTCTCCATATTTTTTTCTTCACATAAAATTTGCATAATTAATATTCCCTTATGCTTACGATACCTACAATCTCATCTTCAACTATTTATTATAACCATCTCTTTCCCATTAGCATTTAAAAGACTGAGATATTTAGTATACAGCGGAGGTCTACACTAAAAGCGCCGGGCCAACCCGCCCGGCCACATCCCCCATTTTTGGGGTGTATTTTTACTCGAAAATTCTCTGACAGGCAAAAAAAAAAAAAAAAAAAAAAGGGTTATCAGCATTTTTGGGGTGTATTTTTACTGGAAAATTCTCTGACAAGCAAAAAAAACAAAACACCAGAATTATGCTAAAATTCTGCTAAATTTTGTCAAATTATGCTAAAGCGGTCAAAATTCTGCCAGAAAGCAGAATTCTGCCAACTCTGGCAACCTTGCGTCTAATACAAAACCTCCACTAAAGTTTGAATGCTTTATCTGTCTTCAGTGATCTCCATGAATACGAAAAATGAATACAAAGGCTTACAATTACGTAATAAAGCAATCAAGCTTTTAATATACACACGATTTTTTACTCCTTTACTACTGATTTTTTTTTTTTTAATGGGGGGGGGGGGGTCTTTTTTGGGGGGGCGAAAATGCATTTTGCCCCCCCCCCCACTTTTTCGTTTGGGGGGGGGGCGACCCCCTGCCCCCCACTTCCGGCGCCTATGGTAGTAGTAGTAGTATTAGTATTAGCAGCAGCAGCAGCAGTAGTAGTAGCAATAGTAGTAGTAGTAGTAGTAGTAGTAGTAGTAGTAGTAGTAGTAGTAGTAGTAGTAGTAGTAGTAGTAGTAGTAGTAGTAATAGAAGTAGTATAGTAGTAGTAGTAGTAGTAGTAGTAGTAGTAGTAGTAGTAGTAGTAGTAGTAGTAGTAGTAGTAGTAGTAGTAGTAGTAGTAGTAGTAGTAGTAGTAGTAGTAGTAGTAGTAGTAGTAGTAGTAGTAGTAGTAGTAGTAGTAGTAGTAGTAGTAGTAGTAGTAGTAGTAGTAGTAGTATCAAGGAAGGTTTGGAACGCTTACAACTATTTAATTTGTTTTCGTATTATGATAACCGTTTGGAAATAGGGGAGGGGGTTACACATACCCCCGCTCTAGCGACGACCCTGTTTGGACCTTATAAACGTATTTGCATCTAGGCCATTATCTGCCATTCCTGGGTGAGATTTCATTTGATGAAAGAATTATATCCCCCGAGATGTTACAGTTGACAGATGTATTCTTCGACATATCAAACACATAACACATGTAGAATAAACATTTACGGCAGATCGTTCTTCTGTTCTAAAGACAGGCGCGCATGTATTTGACATTTTAATGCACTTGGATCTCAGGGTTTATTGTTCATTTACATCATAAATTTGGTTCGTCCCTCAGTTCTTTATATATAGTCTCCTCATTGAAACTATATATGATTCCAATAACAACAATCATATGGTTTTATAAGAAGAGAAGGGATTAATTATAAAAGACGAGTGCTCTCCTCTTAAATATATATGTTTTCGAAAGTAAACTACAATAATTATACATGCTGGCTAAGATCTGCTAATTTCAAAGAGGTGAAAGAACTTCATTTCGCTTAACCTATATATAACCTCACTCTTGACATGCTTGAACACGTTGAATGGCATATTATCAAGAAATTGAATGAAATATACTGGGTCATACGCCATATCGATGTTTCATGTGTGTTTTATCTGTCAATTGCTAAATGCTCGATGTAAAATATTTCATAGGACATTCACTGATTTTCTTTGGAGGCAGGCCTTCGTGTAGAAACACTTATTGACAATATACTAAATTGCATACTTACATCCATGTGATGCGATGATGACCGAGCCTAATAAGGTGATGATAAACATCATATCCGATGTCATTGTCCTTTTCGCCATGACTCTCTCTAGCTTTTAGGTCGAGATGACCACCATTTGATGAAAAAGTGTCTGAAAATAAACAGAGACAATTGGCACACTAAAATGGTTTTATAACTGTGACGTGAGGAGAAATCATTTTAGTGTCTCTAAGTCAATGAATATTACATCTATTATGTTGTAGCGAAATTATTATCATGGGGTTGGAGATATCGGCAAATTAAAACGTAACGTTACATATAGATACTGCATTGAATTTGTGACTGTACAAAAATATTGTTAATAAACATGTAGCTCTATTTCTATCTCTAGAAAATGTATTCTTACAAAATAACAAATGGAATATTTTTATTATCCCTCACACATCGATAAAAAGCAAGAACAGATGTGGGATTTTAGTTTCATATTTCCTGAATATTGCATTATGCATGTGATACATCTTCGACACCAGCATTAGAAACGCGATAGAACCAAGTTCTTCCACATAAGACATAAGGGTTTGTAATATAAAAAAACAAAACAAAAAAAAACAAAAAAAACCACACACAAAACAAAACAAAAAAAAATAAAAAAATAAAAAATAACTCTGCATGACCATGCATCAATGACTAAACATTGTAATTTGTAAGCCGTGTATATCCATTTGATTAAATAATAACGTGCATCACCTTGCTAATAAAATCCAACGTCTACAAAGACAATGTGATCAAGACCTCGTCAAAAACAAGTTTTACCAAGATCCTTTGCATGTTGAATCTCTCTCTCACACGAGTATTTCAAATTCCACACAAGTTCAATATTATGATTCTTGCTTCATTGTCTATCAACATACAGTACATAAGTCATATGCTAAGGTTTTACCTGGTTTCATTCACGCCATTTTAAAGCATGAAGCAACATTTTCTTTTCACTTATTTTTAAAACACATCATTAAAAATTAATAGTCTTAGGACACTCCAAAACGCAAAAAGTGGATTTAGTCCCTCTTGTAATGAAACTCATCAATTGAAAATGTGTCACGATTTACTTAATACTTATCATAGTATTCTGGAAGATTTGTATGCTGCTAATAAGGTAATATGGCTGAAGGAACTTTTCATAGCAGTCTGCCAAGATGAAATCACATTTTCATTCCGAAGTCCTTCAGAGCTATGTTACTTGCTCCTTCTGTAGCCTTTGTCTTATCAGTTCCTCCGTGTTGTCCAACTTCGTTTATAATGTTATGTTCCTCGCAATTCTTCCACTTACTTTCAATATTTGTTTTCATATTTTTTCGTTTTCCCACTTCACGTAGCTCACTGATCTTCATGATGTTATCCTCCTGTAACATGCATGCACAGTGTGTCTTTGATTTCATATTCCTTCAGCCCTCTCTAGTCCAGATCTTTCTGTTGAATCTGTTCCTTTCGATGATGTTTAATTATATTCTATATTCTGTTTCACTCATTTCTTTTGCAGTAGCCCGTTCTGTTCAAGTTTGTGTTATTATTAGTATTATCATAACTGTTATTGTTTTATAAAACAATAACAATAATGAAAAGTTAAAACTTTTGTTCACATATTATTATTTTTTTTATATTTATATTTTTATGAAATTTCAAGAATTACAAAAACAAATCAATCATACATAAATCATAGAATAACAAAAGGAAAATCATATATATTATCTTGTTTTTATTCCACTGTGTAATAATCGCTATCTTATAACTTCGCCCTAAAACTGTTAATGTGACGGTTGAAGAGGAATAAGAAATGAAAACTGTACATAGTAATGTACCATGGAGTTACGCTCCTCGTATACACGCTCCTCGGCCGAGGTACCTAAACTGGACGATGTCAGCTCAGAAAATTCATCTCGTCATTAAATCTTGGATAATGTCAATATAAGAAGATGCGCCTTCATATAATGTCAGTGATGAACACGAGATGACATACCAAACATCTTCCCCACGCTCGGTAAATACAAGAAAAATGCACTGGCGACTGTATAGAGATGGATTAGGGAAGGAAACATTGCCAATAAGAATCTTTAAGCACAGAGTAGCCTGTGCATGGCGTTCGTCATGTTTTATCATTCAAGAAAGTCATGAAGAAAGGGCTAAGGAGCATTGTGAGCTGATATTGAGATAATACAGCTGGTACATCATACGAGCAATAATTATGATTTTACCAAATCAATGGAAGGCAATATCTATAATGTATGGGGGGGGGGGGGGGGGGTAAATGAGCGCTTTGCAACTAAAAACAAACAAACATAGTATTTGATGAGAAACGATGGCATTAAACGAAAAATAAAATTCACCTCCTCCCCGCCTTCCTCATCCACTGTTTTCCTCTGTTCAATAGGGTCATTGGTTCAATTAATCATAATGCCGGTCATTTCTGTTTTGATCGCAAGGATGGAATATCTCCCCTAGCTTTATATTTCCTTCAATTATTTGCTACGACTAAAATCTATTTCTTATTGTATAATAACAGGACTGTAAGTCAATACTAACCTCAAAATAATGCCATTATTAAAAAAAAAACATTGACTTTTGTCTAAAAGACCGCTAGTTTCATGAAAATGAATATCAAAACCATAATTATGCATGATATGTATGAAATGTATTTGGTTTCCACGCATCCCTCAACAGAAATTGTATAGCTATAAATGAAATGAAACAGAATTTACCGGAATAGTACCCGCCCCCTCATATAATACACCTTGGAGCCTGCGGCGAAGTAATATCCTGAGAAGAACGGGCAGTATACAGAAGTGAAGCGAAGATTTTTCTCCGTTTTTTTTTAAACTGGATAAATGTGTAATTATATAAAGCCCCAAAGGTAGACTAAAATGGCATACAAGATGCTATGACAATTATGAGAATTGAAGAGAATCAAACATATTCACCAAGTGGCGTATCTATAGGTGCTATAGATGAAAGGGAGCACATGCAGTGATCAAATTCTGGAGCCCCTTTTCTTCATTGTCGTTGCATTTTTCACCCACAAAAACTTCGGGAGGGGTCAAAGTGATAAGGACGTTATACAAACCCTTTAAAAACAATATTTCCTGGAATACATGTAGACCTACCCTGGTGTTGGGGCGTGAAATTAAACAAATAATAACGAAAAGTATTGGCTAATTTGACTAATTTCTCCCTTTTTCTTCGAGGGTATTTCTGCAGCCCCCTAAGTGGCGCCTAGGCAGATGCCCATGCCCCTAGATAAATAACTGCAGCTGCATCCGACATTGTTTGCATTGAAGGGGAGAATTATTGGTTGATTCAAGCATTTCATGAAATGCATGAGTCTGATTTAACCCAGGGAAGTTACATTTCTCTTGTTAACCAATACCCACTCCAATCCTAGACATTGCTGTGCCCCATGAAAGCAAGCATTGTTTGTTTTAAATGAGTCATGTGGAGCAATTCGTGGTTTGACATGGAGAACCATGGAGAACATGCAGTTCAAAGAAATGCCACGAACCTTGAATTACAACCGTCTATAATTCCCAACAATTTGCTTTCTCTTTTAACATGTACAGAAATGAGTTAAGAAATATTAACACGCCCAAGGCCTAGCTAGGTGGGTTTAGCCATGGCGGTCAAGGTGCCTGCGGAACACCTGCATTGGATGGAAAGGCCAGGGAATTTCATAAAACATCGATCTTGGCTCCGAAAATACATCTCCTTTCTCCATGATCTAAATTTAATTTATATATGTTCTACAGTCTACACATATCACTTTAGTGACTTCACTCATTCTGGAGTAATCCACAATTCAGGATGCACTTATACTCCATCTTTTATAAATCTTTTGAAAATCTTGTGCTTTGAATGATAAAATGAACACACATTTTACGAATACTGCAGAGTGACATAATTTCAGAAATGTGTGGTATTATCATTAGACCTGAAAATGGTCTAAAAACGATCAACTGAACAATATCAAAATCTAATGTCCGAACAATAAAATGAAGAAGGCTAATACCAAATAAATCAAATAGGCCCATTATCATTCGGGTATTATAATAAAAATTGATTCCTTTAAAAGAACTGATTATGCACAAAATTATTTTAATACTTTTCCATTTCAATTAATTTCTCTTCTTGTACAAGAAAGCGAATCTCTGCAAGTTTTAAGAACCGATGAATGCTTCCCGCCCCCACCCGTGTTTCAAAGATGCTTGGCAAACTTTATAGGGACCTATACAGACTATGCAGTCTATGCAGGCCTATACCTGCATAGACCATGACAAGTTTGAAAACATACTCGATGGTTTTGCACCTTCACATTCATCACAAAATGCATAGTGGTGAAATAGTAATCACCCTAATCACCAAGAATCGAATAAAGAAATCAGTAAGTGGAAATCGTGTTTAGAATGGTTTTGATTAATATCATGAATACTAAACTATACAAGTTATCAGTCAGTAGTACGCAAGGGAGTGGCCGCGTTTGTATACAGTTCAAGAATTCGTCTTATTCCCCTGCGACCTAGCCCATGGCACGACCTTGAAAGTGTATACTCATAAACTGTTCATGAAAGCATAACTCATAGCCAACGACACTGACGTTCTTCTGCAAGTGAGACATAAAAATATCACAAAGTTCACGGTCTATATAGGTTAGGTCAGGATAAAAGAACTTTGTTGGTGCGTTAATTTCTACTCTCAAAGTCTACAACATAATTTGTTAATGTATTTTCATCATCAGTATAGATTACAGGCTTACATAAAATCATGACAATACATGTCTGACATACATGTATGTGATGCTGCAGGGGGTAAAAGTTAGAGACGTTTGTGAGGATGTAGTGATTCTTTTCGTCCACATTTTGATCTCAGTTTTAGAAGATATATGCTATAAGTTAGCTACAATCAAACTTTGACAGAGCATGTTGTTAGGTCGCTCCAACTTCTTGCATCTTGCATGGTATTCTTACGCACACACCTCCGTGTCCTCCAACTCCATCCAACTACCTAGCGGAGTGGAGTTCCCGCCCATAATTTGGTATTTTACCTTTCGCGCGAAAACACAAAAATGATGCTCAACTTCAAGTGCCTGTTCCATTCAAAGCTTCCAACGTCCTTCCATGCTTCACATCGTAACGTTGCAAAAGTAGTAAAATAAGAAACACATGTATGCTAGTATTTTCACTTACCAGTTAGGTGTACTTCGCAAGGTGATGTATTCCTTCCACATAGTGCGGTGTAGAAGTTTCTTTCTTATCTCTGCTCATGCCCTGCCCTCACACCGCGAAAGACCAGATAAATCTACTGCTTCGCATCCGCGTCACGATAGTAACTTATCTGCCCTGATTAGTCTTATTTTCTAGACTGTGCATCGCAAAATTTCATTCGCCGGAATCTAAAATCCAAAGCATTCATGCAGATGATTGTGTTTCATTATAAATTGCCAGAACTATACATTTGTGAATTGCAAATTTTGAACGAGTCCATTGAAAATTTGCGTAATTTAATTTTCATAAACAACAACTAATTTCTTCATGAAAATGGTATAGTTACAAAGTATATAGCCCAACAGCTGCCTCCCAACATCTTGAGTGAGAATGACCCCCTAAGGATTAGTGTGATGGTATGCTCGCTAACACAAGACCCTACACTTGTCTTGGGAGACTACCAGGCAGAGGCGTAGTTCATAAACTGCTGCACTGTTTTCTCTTCTGGTAGTTGCGCTTGGAAACCTTTGCCTTACAAAGTCTTTCATTTTTAACTCCAAAGTTTCATCCAAGTGAGCGAGGTTCAGAAGCAATCCGTGGCATAAGTATATTTAATTTTCACATTCTAACCCCGACTTTTGTCAGTGGTCCAATTTGTTTAAATTATTCCAGTATACAAGTTTTATCTAATTGACTAATTTTTAAGTGAGATTGTGAGAAGAACGGAAAGTAAGAAGTTGCCTACCTCAAAGTAAAAGTTAAACCATCTCTAGTTGTAGTTTGAAAGGTTCTTCAGTTTAAGAGGCGTTAACCCTGTGTTATACGAGTTAACGCCCTTCTGGCTCTCAACAGATGTGATATTGGATATATAAGACAGATGTAAAAGATGTAAGGAGAATCAACAGAGAGCCCGAGAGAATGAGAGAGGGAGAGGGCGAGAGGGTGAGAGAAGATTATGAGAGGCAGGATGGGGGGGGGGGGGGGGGGGGGGAGAGATGGAAGAGAAAAAAAGATCGAAAAAGGATGGCGAGCTTTGGAGGGGCGGTCCAGGTGTGGAGATATGTTTTTAAAAAAGAGAAATCAGTGTGGAGAGAGAGAGAGAGAGAGGGAGAGAGAGGGAGAGAGAGCCAGAGAGAGCCAGAGAGAGCTAGAGAGAGGAAGATAAAGAGAGAGCTAGAGAGATTCAGAGATAAAGATAAGTAGAAAGAGAGAGCGAGCTAGAGAGATGGGGGGGGGGGGTAGACAAAGGTGAAGTGTCCTTATCCTGACTTTCTTTGATTACAAGATGACTTGTGCATTGTAAGGAAGTTAATCATAGCCATGTCTCATTGTCTGCCTCAATTTCTTGCACTTAAAATGCTAGTTCATTAATCATTAGTTTCATTATTTAGTGAAACACTAATTTTTGACCCCCAAATTACACAAACACAGAAATAGTGAGAAAATGCAAATATGGCTTAGCAAATTCATTTAATAAACTCAAGAAAAATATGAAACACTGTTCATCACAATGAGGCAATAACATTCGCACTCACAAGCTTTCTGTATAAATACATTATATACATAACAAAAACAAAGTTTACTCTGGTATCAAACTGGTCTGCTATTTAGAGCAGGAAAATACTACTGGCTTCTTGTATAGAATGGATGTCATGCTAGGATGCCCTGTATAACCTAGCTTTTGACTAGCTGCTGCTATGGCAGTCTCAGCATTCATGGAATTTCATTCACTACATGTACACCTGGGTCTAGAGAAACAAATGTATAATGATTAAATGCCACAAGCAAAGATGGATGAAATAGACGAGGAGGTAAACTCCAAACCTCTTGACTGAAAATGAAGAGAATGAACCACTCTTCAACAATAAGAATCTAAACTGGACATTTTGTATATGTGTCTGTAAACTAGATCAGGAATTACTCCTAAATATTATGTCTTCATGATTAGTAATGTTTCAGGAGAGTTGATAAAATGGATGAACTTTTTCTGAAGCTTCATCAATCTAATCAATATTTGACTATATTAGTGGACATACATATAGGTTATACAGTGTACATATATTCTCATGAGGATACCTTAACATAAACTATGTTTCAAAGTCGGGAGATAACTATAATTATAATAATGTAGGGAATACCATTAGTTTTACAGGTCTAATATTATCAGCCTGAAAAGTCTTAAACAACTTTATTGCTGGCAGTCTTCCTACCTTAGGTAACCACAAAAAATATACATAAGTTGTGAGTTTCAAAAACTCCCTTTTTAACCTTTCCCCCCACATGGCCACATATAGCCCAGAGTACTACATTGCATCATTTCACATCTCTACATGTACTTGATAAATAATTGTCAGAATGTTACATTCATCACCATGTTCAACAGCAAGTTGATACATGTATAACTTTACCTGAACATAAAACTTGAGGCTTATGATATACATCAGTTATCTAATTAAACTGCTGAATGCTATTTCAGCATAATTCAATACTCAGAATGCAAAATATTGTACCTGTCATTAGTACAAATACTCCATTGAGTATACAAAAGTGTATTTAACCTAAAGTATGAAAGAGTTGCCTGTACTTCAAAATAAAACCCCACTGATGTGCTCAATATAATCATACTTGAACAGTGAAACTGGTCAAAACTATGTACACATTTCATTCCACATAACATAAATGTTTGTAAATACATGTCTTTCACAAATGTTTTTTTTCTTGCCCCTAAAACTTTGGATGGACTTTGTGCCATTGTGATGAAAATGTCACATAACACTTAAACAGATGTGCATAGTTCTATGACACATGTGACAACTTAATTTCCATAATTACATCACAGATTTGTTTACCATGCAACAAGTCACAGTTTACATTGTATTCTTATTTCTTTGCCAAGTTTTAATACACACAAATGTACCATACTACATGTACAGTACAGCATATAACTGTGCCAGAAAGTGACTTAAGTATTTTTTAAAATAATTACTTACATTTGGCTTCAATTCAATTCCTTTAAGAAAAAAAAAAGAGGAAGATTATGGACTTTTCTTTATCGGGCCCTTTTTTTTAAAAATACCAAAAACTTCTCTTCTTCCCCATGGAGTTGTAAAAAGAAATGAAAGCAAGCAATTATAATTTTCTTTGGCACTCTGCTGGGCACTAGAATTTTTTTGTTCAATGAAAAGACTACCGGTATATTAACCAAGCCCTCTAAAGATAAGCATCTACTTTCAATTTCCCTACTAAGATCATATATATATATATATATTCTTCCAGCCCTCTAAGTGGTTAATAACTATTGCACATAATATACCTTTGTTGTTATGCATTTCACATAGCTACATATAGCTACTTCAGACTGAGTGGGATTAGTAAGCTTGTCCAGGATTACCACGTCCACTTTAACACCCCAGTCATTCCTCGAAATCAACAAGAGTGCCTACACAAGGCTTTGACAAGCAATGCAGTAGTGACAAAAAGTGCTTACTTTGCATCATTTGCACTGAATGTTCATATACACAGTTCCCACTATGTACATGTTTAACTAGACATGTTACATCATATATCTAGGACTGTGTAGATGATGACTGGGAACAATTCACATCATCAACCTCAGTAGAGATGTCAGTAGAATGGTTGAAGTCTTCAATCAAAATCCCATGGGTCAACCATGTCTAGAGTCTCAAATCTCTGCACTGCTTCTGCTATGTTCCCAACCTCAGAGTTGTCTGTTGAGGAATTAAAATGTAGGGATATAGACACTGGTTAGACAGTGGGTTTGAAATTATGGTGAAACATTTCTTTGAATATCATACCATGCTATTTTAAAGTGTCCTCCATATTATTCATTTTCAATATCATCATTTTTGCCATATCATCATGACTGACCACCACAATCATCAACACTACAAGATCATCAACTTCTTCACCAGTACCAGCATCACCACCCTACCACCATCACTAGCATCCCTATCACTACTATTATAGCCACCATTACAAACAACAACATCATCATCATCATCATCATCATCATCATCATCATCATCATCAATATCACCATCAATATCATCAATGCCATCATCACCATCAATATCCCCCTCCTCATCATCTCCACCATCACGACCATCAATCATCATCAACATCATCTTCCTCCTCCTCATCATCAGTATCATTTTCATTATCATCTCACCTCACAACAATCAACAGTCTTAACCATTACCATCACCAATGTCATTAACTATCTAAATCTTTCAACATATTAACCCATTTCATCTCAATGCCTAGACAAGAGTAAATATGAGACAAAAGTTCATGCACACCTATGTACTCACTTTGGTCATCAACTTTGCCCTCTGTCAGTTGAGACAGAGGGTGGACGGCTTGAAGCATAGGACCTAGGACGTCACTGGAGGACTTCCGCACTTGCTTGAAGAAAGGGTGTTGTAGGAGTTGGGAGGCACTGGGTCTAGAAACATGAAATTTAAAAATATCTTTCAATAAAAGGAACACTTATGTTGTTGTTCCTTTCTGTAGACATAAGAAAGAAAAACAATAATCAAAATTGTAGGAAAGTGGATGACACATAACTAATCTCTCAAATGTGTAAAATTTTAGAAATACAAAATGACAAGTACCCTGCAGGAGTGTCACATTGGTGGGAATCAACTACATATTTCAAGTATATATTATTAAAGTTTCTTGATTACTAATATACAAGACTTTTGCACTTCAGGAGTGTTAGTTGCTGATTCTTGAATAGTGTTTAATTGCTGATTCTTGAATAGTTCAAATCATATTTCCTCTAAAGGGCGAATTGTAAGAACATGTTATATCTTTTAAAAACTGCCTTTAGTTTTCAAAGACTGCTTGATCTAAATTTCTATCAAATACTCTCCCTTACTGTCAGTTGCTTCAAATGTCTGTCAAACACAGGTGATAGTTGAGAGAATTGATTTACCTTTCCATGGGCTCTCTTCTGAGACAGGCTTCCATGAAATCATGAAAATGAGTTGAGAATCTCCTGTCATAGGGATCTGGTACATTAGCTAGCCCTGTGCTTCCCCCGATACCACTGTCAACCCTTGATCCTGCTTCCTGGGGCTGTACTCCATCTACATCACACAGTGTAGAGCAGTCCAGCAGCTTAGGGGTTGTGCCATTGATCTTCTCTAGGAGCATCTAAATACAAAGTAAAGCACTTGTTTAGACATGTTAGAGGGGTGGGTTAGGGAAATTTTTGTGACAGACTGGAAAATAAGCACCAAATTTGACATCAACACTCCTTATAGCCTATTAATCAATATTAGTTGAGGAGCCCTCGCTTTTTAAAAGGTACTCGTAGAAAAGGCAAAAATCCAAAACGGCCACCATCCAGTATAATAAAAACAACCTTTTTGGGTTACATAATTTCATAGGATGCTATAATTTGTTGTCAAATGAAATTATCGAGATCATGGCATGTTACTTTTAATATTAGAAAATAAATTGCCATTTATCATGTTTATAGGGACAATAAATAATTTCTAAAATAATATATGCAAAGGGTGCCCTTAATTTGATCCGAAAATTTGCTTGGGTAGCAGCTACTCTGAAAGGAGCTGCATTTCAGCCAGGACAAAAATGAAAAAAAACAAAAACAAAAAAACCCCCAAACAACCCCCAAAACCCCAACATAACAGAAACAGGGCAAGGCATTCTACCAATGCCTAGGTGTTTTTGTAGTGATGTATGAGATGTATTTGTACTTCGTTTTTCAGACTTGATAAGAAATGAGAAACTATTGAAGTGACTGTTTACCTTCATTGGTACCATATCTGAGAAAGGAACACACCCATTGGATAGCTCACAAGCAGTGATACCAACACTATAGATGTCTGATTTGGTATCATAACCAAGTAGATTCTGTGTGAAAAAGGAGAGACAAAACAATCACAAAATAAGTTAAAAGGCAAGAATAGAGGACACACAAAGTAAGTGTCAAATTATAGAAAAAGAATAAACATTCAATCACTTTGACATAATCATGACAGTAGTATGAACAAACCTAAATGAATTGATGAGAAGATGGAAATTCACAAACATTTTCTGAAATTTTGCCCTAGGTATATCAGAGAAAAAAAGGTATGTAGTCAGTAATCTGCAGAAAGCAAATTAAATCAGTACTCCTTTGACATGTAAACAGCAATTTAATAACTTGTGTGCCATCAGTAGTAATCAATTGACTGCCCTGGCATGGATATTCCTGTATATATGCCAGGATGTCAAAGGATAAAGCAACCAGTCAAAATACTTTGGCAGAAAAAAGAACCTTACATCTCTGGAGATCAAAAGTGATATTATTTCAGATTTACATGACTTTTTTTATCCTACTGACTCATAACATGGAATTCAGGTTCGCTCTGGTTGTACCACCAATAATCAACAAAGTTAATTTTACCTGTTCCAGAACTTCTGGTGCTAGCCAAGGCAGGTTCCTGACTGCCTTCATAGAAGGGAAATCATAGACTGCCTTGAGTCTTCTGCCATCATCCACCATACTCACTGCTGTTCTAAGACCAGAAAGACGTACTCCACCAGACTGTGTGAGCAGGATGTGACTAGCCTTAACACTCCTGGTATCAAGACGAAAACAATTATAAACAAGATGAATGCGACTGCGTCTCCTATATGCCTAAATTCAGTTAATGGTTCAAACTGTTCTTGAAATATTGTGATAACCAAAATAAAAAGCCTCTAATTACATGTTAATTGACCTCTTTGACATTTGACCTTACACCTTATAACCCCAAAGTCTGATCACTTTATCTCCTCCTAGTCATGAATACAAAATAGTTGAGATATGGTGATAACAAAGGTAAAAAAACATTAATTTCACATACACCTGTATAATGACCTCTATGACCTGTCACCTTTGACCTACATGAACAAAAATCTAATCAGTTTGTCTCATTATGGTGATGCATACTAGTTCCAAGTTTGAAGTTAATGGATCAAATGGTTCTTGAGATATCACGTTAAGGCTAAAACCTGCAATTTCAGAATTGTCCTCTATGACCTTTGACCTTTGACCTACGTGTCCCAAAATCTAATCAGATTGTCTTTCTATGATGATACATACAAGTACCAAGTTTGAAATTCATACCTCAAATGGTTCTTGAGATATCGCGTTAACAAGGCTAACACCTGCAATTTCAGAAATTGACCTGTGACCTTTGACCTACATACCCCAAAATCTAAGCAGATCCTCTTTCTATGGTGAAACATATTAGCACCAAGTTTAAAGTTCATACCTCAAATGGTTCTTGAGTTATCGCAAGAACGAGGCTAACACCTGAAATTTCAGAAATTGACCTCTGTGACCTTGACCTTTGACCTACGTACCCCAAAATCTAATCATATCGTCTTCCTTTGGTGATACATAATAGAACCAAGTTTGAAGTTCATACCTCATGTAGTTCTTGAGTTATCGCTAGAATGAGAAAGCGAGACAGACGGACGGACAACCCGAAAACATAATGCCTCCGGCACCACCTTCGGTGGGCGGAGGCATAATAATGAAGTCATTTGTAGTGGAAAAATGTAAGTGAGTATAAATTGATGAAAGGTAACTGTTATACATACTAGACTGATGATGACTGGAACCAGGGATATCATTGGTGTATTTATGATATTCAGCTTGCTATATCATTGCTAAAGCCATTTTTATATCAAAATGTATCATATTTCCATTCTTGGAAATGCTGTGAGTTTATTTCTTATAACATCACTACTCAAGTTTCATTAAAAAATAAATAAATCAGCAGAAAATGTGAGCCAAAAAAGAACACTTGATCAATATATAATATATTCCCTGATACTGGTTTCAGAATCCATTATATAGTTATATTACTAAACTTGACTCACCTATGGATATAGCCCATGCGATGAATGTAGTCTAGAGCTAAAACAACATCTCTCATAATCTGTGCAATCACACTCTCCTTCAAGCCATCGGGACAGTTCCTATCTAGTAAATCTCTAGCAGAACCTGTCATGATCGAATAAGGGATAGAGGATGGAATTAACCTTTTGACCACAGAATCATCTCATTCTTCTCAGCTAAATAACAAATCACCCAGTTCTCTTACAAAATAGGCCAAGAGACAAAAATAAAGACCTGAAATACAATTCAATGATTTATCCTTTTCATGATTTCAGTCTTCCTTCTCCAAATATTCATATTCAACATTATTTTTCGGAGGGGACAGGGCAAGCAGTCTTGGTAATTTTTCATGAGCAGATATAAATCAATTCACTTTATAAGTCAAAAATGCTTGCCTGAGCAAGAGATTTCTTGTTCCTGGCCAATTAACAAGTGATCATATGTATATTGTATCTTAGAGAAGAATATAAGTTAATAGACAAAGATTCCTTTCTTACCATGTTCCATAAGAGGCATAACCACCCACAGTTCATTGCCATTCACAAACGATGTGTAGTGTGGTAGAATGTGTTCATGCTGCATCAGCTTGCGGTAATTGCACTCTTGCTGCAAGATATAAAGGGGTAGAGAGATTGTAATAATAATAATAATAATAATATACCACTTTCATTTAGCGCATATCACAAAAAGTCCCTATGCGCTGTAAGAAAGAAGAAGGAAAAGTGGATACAGTGTATTGTTTACTGTGTCATGCACTGGTCCTACAAGCATTACACATTACACATATACATGCATATCAACATGTAAATATTGAAAACTTTTCACTTGTCACTAGCATTTTAATTTGTGAGGAATTTGAAAATTTGCATCAAAATCAAATGCAGTCACCTACATGTATGTGTGTCTTTGTTTCATTTTAACTCAATAAAATCTAATCAGGGTTTTGAGAATTTATAATTTTTTAAAGCTTACATGTTTGCATTTTGTAAATTATCAACGATACATATAAATGCACCTAGCCACCATGAAATCTAAAAAAAATGTCTTAGTGCCAAATGATGTCAATACTACAGGTTCATTACAATGTTCACACCTTGGTATATGAAGCAGTACAGGTTTATAACTCAGATGTTTGTGAAATACTTACATGGAGTGCTACAAAGCCGTCTTTAACCTTGTCTAGGTTGATCCTTCTGACTGCTACAAGATTACCTGAAGAACCATGCCTAGCAATGTGGACAACAGCATTACCCTCAAAATTACGTCCTGCAGGTAAATCAGATCAGACCCAAACTAATCATTACTGAATTAACATTTTAAAAAAGAGTGATATCTAAGGCACTATTTAACTTTTTTCTCAGGGTAAGGGCACTGGATAAAAGTAGTTTTCCCTAATTGGATGCTTTAAAGAGATTTGGTAACTTTGTGGAGGCTTGATTTAATAAATTGTTGAATTTTGATATCTGTCTTGTATAATGATGTTCAGAAGGATAAATAAATTGCCAGGCATAGAAAGGTTTTCAAATATATAATGCTATTATTAAGATATCTATAACTGAATACTTCCATTTACGAAAGCGTATGGCCATACGCTTTAGTCTAACAATGAGTCTATGGGGGAATATGAGTCTGGCATTTCCGGTCACTTGCATATGTTTACTTTTGTGAAGCACATCATGATTTTGAAGTGCTTTTTTCCCCCTCAGCTTCATTTTTACACCATATTACATATACTGATAGCATGTAAGGCCAGGCAGCTCAGATTTTATCAAGCCTCTACAAAGTTACCAAATGACTTTAACCTTACAAAATAAAATCATGAACTAAATACTGTGAGCATTAACTAAAATGTATACAATACAAAATTGACATTATAAGGGGGAAAATAGTGTTTTTGATCAAATTTTTATCTGGCATTTTTACTGAAATGTATTCAAATGGAATGTCACTGTTATCATAGATCAGATTTAACGCACAAATTTTCAATGAAGCCTACAATTTGATGGATGAAAACAGTCAGACAAATAAGAATGGTAGAATTAACTTACTAATCTGCACTTCACCCAGTTTGCAAGTGAGATGACTTTGTTTCATTTTACTCCTGTGATCTTGTCTCATTCTATCGTGTCATTTGGACTACTTACCAATAAGAGTCAAAAGGGTGTAGTGCCTAGCATCCCCTTCATATTCCACATCAGCCATGTTTTTCTATATCTATAGAACAAAATGATAGAGAAGAGAGAAGCAAATGAAGCAAATGATGTGAAGTATATTGAAGGTACATTGTGCATTGTGATTATTACCATTTTCGAAGCATGTACCCAAGCCCTGACAATTACTGCAATATTTTTCTAGCCCAGATATTGATTTTCTTTTTATTAAGTAACAGTTACAAATCTAATCATTTTCAGCTTGATTTCAATATTGAATGCTTTTGATCAACAGGTCAAAGTGTCAAACCCTTGTTCTTCAAGGGTCACTCAGGATTCATGCTAATCATCAAATAATGTATTATTCCCCCCCCCCCCCAAAAAAAAAATATATCATGTGGATTTATGTGATGAAAAAGTGATGTCTCTTTGAATAGCACAATGAAAGAAAAACGAAATCCACAGCATTTAGTGGGTCTTGAGAAATTTTAGTGATAACTATAATATCAATATTGTATCAACTGTATCAGCTGTCCTCTATGTACTATAACTCATAATGAAATATTGCTGAATGAAATGAAGAGAAAAATTTTCAATGAACACGATGTTGTGACTGTCTATTCTATTTCTACCTTCTTGCTTCTCTCATTTTCATCATGCTCCTCGGAATATTACTGTGTCACATCTAAGTCTTATCAATTCAAGTTGTCTCGTCTGTCAAAGGGTGAATGGGTATTTTCTCATTTCACAATTTAGCAATTTCATACACATGAACTGTTTGTTCTTTAACAGGATAAAAATCCAGTGCTCTCTCTGACATGTCTCAGCAAAACTGACCGAGTCTTGACTTCCACTGTAAGCCCACCGGCCACCGCACACTATACAGTGTACGATTGACTGTGATCTGATTGTGGAAATAAATCGCAGTAGCATTAAATATGGGCATTTTAACAAATAAAATCTAACGTTACCTAATTCAGGTTCTCAATAATAATATGAATAATGAGCGTAGGTTTTTGGTGTGCTGTCAGCCTTATACCCATATAAGAACCAAATCAGTTTCAAATCGTACACAATCGTAGGACTGCTCTGACATCACTACGACTCGGCCTTTCCTCAGACTAGAAATTTGGCACTAGAAAGCTCGCAATAGGCCGTAGTTCCGATTTTACTATCGACTATTCAGAGCCTCAATCAAATATATTTTATGTGTTTAAATGTTTATATCATATATTATATACCCCATATTCTTATTCACTGATTGGTCAAAACTATATCACATGACACGGCGCATCTCGATCTATAATTGCGTCAGAGGGTTTTGGTGTTCTATCAATTGACCTAAGGTCAAATGATAGAACGTGTAACCCCTCCGCGACTTTTGCATACACGTACGTACACAAAATTTGGTTCAGGTTTGAAGAGCGCTTTCGCGAGTTGCCAGGCTACGACCATGTTAATCAATATACGTGCAGCGTGTAAGAATTCAACATGGCGAGTGACTTAGCAAAGGATGAGGATGAAAAGGATGAGGTATATAAAACAAATATGGACTGCTCTGTAATCGGATGGTGGTGGAAATTATCGCTCCCTCGGTGGTGTTCATACTGGCCCTTCTATCACCCCCCTCGGCTTCACCTTGGTACATGTATGAACACCACATTGGGAGTGATAATTAATTCCACCATCATCCTCATGAGCAGTCAATATTTGTATACTATTACATTTTCTTCAGACAGACCAAGGAGGTACCTCCTTGGAAAGACTGATCTATGGTGTGCGGTGGGCTTAAAGGGGAAGTCCACCCTGATTTCAAATTGGGTTTAAAACAAGCAGAAAAATTAAAGAAACAGATCAGTGAAGGTTGAGCAAAATACGACATGAAATAAGAAAGAAAGTTATGAATATATAAACTTGTTATCAATCAAATACAAATTGGTAGCTCCATGACGTATCTTGTGAGATCCTCTCCCATTTGCCCTGTACCCTAAATATTATTAATTTCCATTTTCTCTAAAGAAATATTCAATTGTTCATGCACCTTTGATATAATCATTACTCATGTTTTACACAAGAGTGAAGACCTGTATGAAAAAAAATCTATTCCTTCATCAAAAAATAAGAAAATGAAAATTTATGAAATTTTCTCTACTGAGCAAATGGAAGAGTAGACAGAAAAATCTGTCTGTTTGGAGGACACCGATAACATTTTTTTATACTTTTGAGGCTCTCCTCCAAGACATGTGATAATAAAGAATCTCTCCTACTTATCCAATAACCTCGCATAAGTGTGAGTGCCACTTATCCAATGAACAAGCTTATAATATAATCTCTCCCACTTATACATGTACAAGCTTATCTGAAGATAATCTCTCCCTTATATCAAAACAAGTTGCAATAATGATGAGTTTACATGTTCCATAAGGAGTCAAATCATGTTTTACATTATTGAAACAAAAAAATTGAAATATATATTTCATATAATAAAATACACAAGGAAAAGTGAGTGTGTGACATCATCGGTTCATCATTTGCATACCGCCCATATTATGGCTTATGCATATGCATATCACTGTTTCAAGAATTAATGCAAAACTTCAAAATGCCATAACTTTCTTATTTTACCTCTGATTTCAATAAAATGTTCACTGTTATGCTTGTTTAATTTTACTCTATTTATTCAAATCAACTTGATATTGGTGTGGACTTGGCCTTTAAGACTTTAAGTTAAGGAATTTAGGCCTGTCTGAGGCATCTCCAATAACCTCGCATAAGTGTGAGTGTGTCTGATGAGGCTGAGCTGAGCCACTCACACTTATGCGAGGTTATTGGAGCTGAGCTTAAGTTAAGTTAGACAGAAAAATCCGTCTGTTTGGAGGAGTTATATAATATTTTTTGACTTTTGAGGCTCTCCTCCTTATCTACAATAACCTCGCATATGTGTGAATGCTCTCCTCCGGCCATGTAGGAGAGGGATCCCGCAAAGCCAGACGTAGTCTCAGCGGAGAACATGCATCCCCGCACGAAATACAGTAGACTGATTTTTCGGTCTGCTTTTCATGTGTCCCACTTATTTTTTTCTGTGTAATGTTTACTCAGTCGGCCATTCGACAATAAGTCACCACAATTTATAGTTAAAATCAACGAATAAAAGGCACATGAAACATTATATTACTTACCAAAATGTTGATGTTCTTTATGATAAAGCGTCGATGTAACTCCTTCATAGAAAATCTTAACATTAGGATACAAAATATTGATAAATTCACAGCCTCCACCTTCCTGTCGTGCAAAAAACGTAAACAAAGTCCAGTGCAGTCGGATCGTCGTTGTCGAAATCCGATTCGATTGCACGCAACGATATCACTGTATTCATGCATTATCGATCTCACTTTAAAAGATCTTTTTTTTGTTTTGAAACAACTTTTTTTATTTTGATATATTCACAAACAAATCGTACATGTATCATAAAACATTACATAATGAAATAAAATATTACAAATGATTTTCAACAGTATAACATATATACTTGCACTTAATGAAGATTACGCAATAACATAATAAGATTAATAATTGTATAATACATGTATAGGCTTCAAAAAAACAAAAACAAAAACAAAACAAAACAAAAACAAAACAAAACAAAAAACAACAGCACACAACAACGTAATATTGAACTATGCGCACCCAATCTGGAATTACTCTATTACTACCTGTTCCCATTTCTGGAGATGTATTGCCAATGTATTCCTCTCTTGTGCAATCTTATATTCTTCTTCCCTATATTTTTTAAAAATTTTGCTCATGGTTTCAACAGATGGCAGATCAGATTTCTGCCTTGCAGAATAAATTTCCTTTTTGACAATTAAGATTACTGTATTTAAACATTTTATCCTATTTGAACTTCCATCAATCCCTAATAAAGTGTCTTCCAAAGAGAGATTCTCCAATTCTTTCAACCTTAATTTGTGTCCGATAACTTTCCACAGTGCTTGAACTTTCAAGCAGCCTTTAAATAAGTGATCAAAAGTTTCAACTTCTTGATCACAAAACGAGCATTTGTTAGAAGGAATAAAACCTATTATATGGAGTTTTTTGTTTGTGTAGATAACTCCATGCAACTGTTTAAATTGAAACTCTCGAAGTTTACAATTCACGGTTGAAAAGCGAGGTCTCAAAAAGATGTGCTGAATTTGCTTTTCTGTTAAACCTGAGAAATTACTATTTATTTTATGCATATCATCTATCTTTTTTATACAGTTAATGAAATATCTATATAACTGCTTTGAACAGATTGTATCTAAGGTTTCTTTTCTTCCAAATATTTCCAGAGAAATATGGTCGTCTTGGGAATTTTTACTTTGTAATGGATTAAGCCTAAATGCTCATTTCCACCCAGTTGACAGAGCTTCATATATACCATATATTTTCAAAATATCGTTAGAATCCATACCGCAGTTTTGAAAATATGATACTGGCCTTAAGCGGCCGTTTTCATCAATCAAATGAATAAGTTTAAATATATTATGAGAATACAATTTTACATCAAACACCATTTTGTTATCAATACATACATATTTGTTATTGAATATTATTATGTTTGAAACACAATCATTCCATTTTGTCCTGCATTCTTCCATTTCTTGCCACACTTTCAACATTTCAACATAGAATGTTGGTACCTTCACATTGATCTTGGAGATATCATAATTACATTGAAAAATGAAAACACCACCAATTGATTTGCATAAACTATTGAAAAGCATCTTCCATTTCATTTGATTCTCACAATATATTAATCTCTTCATCCACATTACCCGTTGAGCTTTAATAAAAAGTTCAAAATTTGTTACCCGTAAACCTCCATTTTCATAGTTTTGATACATTGTGTTTCTTTTTATTTTATCTTGTCCTTTCCAAATAAAGTCAAATGTAATTCTTTCTATTTCCACATAAACCCACTTCGATACCACGATTAAAGATGAGACATATATCAATTTTGAAAGTGCATACGTTTTCAGAAGATGAATTTTACCTAATATGGTCAAATCTCTTTGCTTCCACCAACTCAATAACTTTTTTATTTTGCTTATAGTATTTCTTTGTAGTTCATTTCTTCTTTAACCTTAACATCCATGGAAAAATATATTCCTAGTATCTTCACAACTTCCACCATATTCCACCCTTTTGGGGCAGAGTCCTGGTTTGTATTGGTTCCTAATCTCATTAAATTTGTCTTGTCCCTGTTCAAAATGAGACCACTTAATTTACCAAAAACTTCAAAAAGTACTTCTAATCTTTCTAAGGACTGTGCATCTTGTACGAAAATTGTTACATCATCAGCGTATAGCACTTGTTTAACTTCATTCTGAGTAAATGAAAAACCTTTAACACCTATATCATTTCTTATAACATTTGCAAGTAATTCAATAGTTAGTATAAAAAGGTATGGCGAGAGGGGATCTCCCTGTCTCACTCCCCTCTGTATATCAAAATAGCCTGTTGTGAAACCACCATTCATGACACAACTACATGTACATGCTCCACTGTACAATGTTTTGATCCACTGTCTAAAAGATGCCCCAAATCCAAAAATTTCTAATACCTTTTGTATGAACTCGTGTGATACAGAGTCAAATGCCTTTTCAAAATCCACTGCTAATAAATAGCCGTTTACACTGTTATTCAAAGCCTGAAATAAAATATCATCGATTAGACAAACTGCTTCACCTATATTTCGATTATTAATGTATCCAACCTGATCAACCTGTATAATTTCGGGGAGAACCTCTTTAATTCTTTTGGCTAGGACTTTGGTGAGAATCTTATAATCGGTATTTAACAATGTAATAGGTCTGTAGTTTTTAATGTATAGAGGGTCTTTACCTGCTTTTTCAATTAAAGTAATGACCCCTTGTTTCTGTGATGCAGATAATTCACCTTTATCAAAACCTTCATTTAAACAATCAACCACTAGGTCATCAATGACATACCAAAAAGTGGAGTAGAATTCTGTAGTTAAACCGTCATTACCTGGAGCTTTGTTAAGTTGCATGCTCTTTAGAGCTTCGAAACATTCATTTTTACTTAATTTACCTTCGCAGCTATCTTTGCTCTATCTATATGGGAAAGATCCACTTGTTAAAAACATATGCGCACTCAAAATTAATTTATGTTAGCTCTCTGACTCTCTTTCTTTTTCTCTGTTTGTAGGTGCGTGTGTGCGTGCGTGTGTGTGCGTGCGTGTGTGTGCGGGCGTGTGTGCGCGTGTGTGTGCGCGTGCGTGTGCGTGCGTGTGTGTGTATGTGTGTGTGTGTGAGGGAGGGGTTATTCTAATTATGTTTATCGTTCGTTGTCTGTTTGTCTTGTGACTTTTGTGGGGGGGGGGCGGGAGCGGGGTCAGTACAAATCAATCTCCGATTCATTCAGAGTGATATATAAGTGGACCATTCAATAGTATTATTAGGTTATATTAGCAATATAATACCATATTATGTCTTATGAATTTATGTGTTATGACTTTACAAGGTTCATGATTCGACTTATATTGTTAGTGTTAATGTTGAGATACACTATATTTTGTATGACTGAACTGAATGAATCAATAAATACTACTTTAAAAAAAAAGATGATTTTCTTTATTGTTAATATTGTTACTGTTAATATTGTTAATATGTTAATATTATGCTGTTAATATTTTCCCTTCTTATCGTTTTATATGAAGCCTGGGATTTTGATTCTGAGTGAAAACAATGTATGCCTACTATATTAAGGTCAGCTACATGCATAATTATAACATCTAAATATGTAATTAGTATGATTCAAACAATAATTAAAAAAAAAAAAAAAAAAATCCACCGCATTCAAAGGCAGGCTCACTTGTGAGCCAGAAAATTATACCACTGATAATGATTCACGATGGAGAGGGGAACAAAAATACCTTTTTGCAATGGCTTATCAAGCTTCCCCGATCCTCCTGGCCTATATCCATTAAAACGCTCCCTCCCCCACTTGAAAGACATTCCACCATGCAGGGTTGTTACGGGGGTTGTAGGAATCCTTTGCTTTATAAGTATTCAACCCTCATAACAAGAGCGGCGGAATTTTTTTCACATGACATATGACAGTACATCTTTAGACGATATCCACCCTTAATCCATTGTGCGTTGCTATGTCGGGAATTGAAAAATCCTCAGGCAGGCTTTCCGATCAGTGCCAGTATGCACATAACTTGAATACATCATTAAACTGATACACATTATGGGAATAAATTTAACTTCTTGTAATAGTCATAGAAGCTATTTCCATAATATTTATCTTGCATTATAATTATCCATGCTTACATTTACTTCCCGATATTATACCGTTATCCAATTAACCCAAATTATTGTGTATCCTTATCAATTAGATGTGTATGCATGCGTTTACGAGGCTTTGGATACAATTGATCTATTCAAGTCCAAATCATTACACAGTGGCATTTACACCTGTAATTTATATCCTTATATATCTTGCGTCGACGTTATGGTCTCTTCTCTACAATCATGAGAGCATGAGCATGCAGTTAGATTCGATTCATTTCAAGGAAGTGACAGAGTATCCATCACGTTGAGCGAGCGGTATACTGACAGAGCTCATTATAATTACTCGTGACTAAAGGTACTGTATGTTTCGAATGCTATGTGCATTATTATTAACACATTAAACTCTCCATGATATATGAGGACTGAAGTAATTGCAGTGGCATTATAATTACTGTTTCTGATGAGGCAATTAACCTCGTACGACTGTGCTGGATGCTCACATTTTCCAGTTTATGAACATCTTTTCATATTCACACCCCGGGGGTTCCGGAAGGTAGCGTGAGTAGCAACCGCTATAATTTTATTGTGGAGTATATTGTTTGAGGGTTGCATCTGACATTCTGTTACACAGTTTCTTTCTTGTTCCGTGTTACGTTAAAATGATCATCTGTATATTATACTAATGATATTTTTGTATAGGCTCTAGATATAGAGATCGAGATTGACAGTGGAGGGGTCAGAGAGAGAGAGAGAGAGACAGAGACAGACAGACAGACAGACATACAGAGAGAGAGGGAGAGAGAGAGACGGGGGGGGGGGTGGTACATGCACGTTATTTGGCTGATATTTTTTTTAGCTTGGATGTTTTACTCACGCTTGGTGTGAGCAAGGAGTTCTGTGATAACTCCTCAGTGCATTTGCGTGTCATGTATATCTTCTTCACAATAACGGATAGCTGTAACTCTCTCTCTCTCTAAAAAAAAATAAATGTTTAGACTCGTCCTATTTCAAAAGAAATTACTGTCTATGTTTATTCGCATACCATTGTCAATATGATGAGAAAATATACAAAATGAATTTTTATTTATCATATAAACTGTTTCTTTATCCAAGGCCTCTGATTTATGACTATTGTCTTGTGGTCAAACATAACTGACCCTGTTGTATTGCATTGTTCACTTATCTCATGTCTTGTCCTCGAGATACTCGGTGCAGATGTCCCTAACAATAGAATCTATACCAGTTTGCTGATTTTTTTATTCATGTATTTAGTTGTTGCTAGGCCGGATGTGCCACATACTGGTTATCGAGCAACTTTTCTTTCTTCCTCTGTTCATGAATCCATTATTTAATTGAAAACACGGACTTCAGACAAAACCATGCATAGAGTTTCATGATGTCAAATAATGCTTTCCCTATATAAGACTAAATATGAGCGACCATTTTCACCGCCACAGTAATATAATGACCACAAGTTAGCGATTTTATGGTGGATATAAACGGGTGGATATATACTAATATAATCTATTTCTGTATCTGTTTTTCACCCAAGTTCAAAGTCTGATTATTTTTTGTGAAGCACAGGTATTGCATTGATAGTTAATGATTTGAACACCATTAATATATTCATTGATCATGCCAAACCCACCGTCCATCCCTATACGCTTACCGCTGATGCCACCGCCAATTATACGATAACCTGTTAACAAGAGTCCTGCAGTATAAACTTCATCCCCTACCCGGAAACAAAATGGTCCAATCATGTTTTCATTTCATGGGCTGATCGCTCCTAGGGGTTCAAAGGTCATATTCCATGACGATGTTCCAATTTTCATATGTCATTGTCAAGATCGTCGCGTACATAGACGTCATGCATGAAAAGAGGTCTGAGAGCCTCCTATACATGAGCGTCTATTCAAATGCTTCATCACAATTTTTGTTGGCCTTATCAACTGAAGAAGCTGCTTGGCAACGAAATACATTGCGTGAAAATTACTTCTGCTAAAAAAAATCCAATTAGAAGAAGGGGTGAATTTCATTTAATGAAGAGTACATGATAATTGTTATAAGCATCCTTTATGATACGTCCAGCTAGTAAACTCGTATTGACATAGTTTTTCGAAACCACTGTCAATATAGTCCAGGGGTGCAGTTATGCGCTAATCACGTCTGAAGAGCTTGGATAATTAATTTGCTCAAATGAAAAGCTATAAATCATTAACCTTTGCTTTGCAAGGAACATTGTCACTTTGCTCTTTCTTACTGATACCAAAGGTAAGCAAAATTATGATGGATCGTTGTCTTTCAATTTTTTATAAGGCACTGTTTGTGATTATTGTCGGCAAATTATCAACCTATTTTCGGTCCTGGTAATTAATACAGAAACGAGCCAAGATTGAAATACTAGTACTGCAGGTATAGTATTGTGCGTATAGTAACATGATATTGTCAAATGTTTTACAATTTGTATGACAGATATCGCATTACTACACAACACTTTCTTTGATATCACATTGGAGTATGTCTGTAGTCAGTATATAGTCACTATCAAAGTTGACTGACGGCCCGCCAGACCAACAATGTCGGTCTCGTGGATCGTCGGACGAGCGGAATGTCCCCGAATGTAGTTGAATTATATATAAGGTTATTTATAATATTGAATTTATAATTATAAGATTGATGTTTTACTTTACCTGACTGTTAGAAAAGCATGTTTAAGCTTGTAAGTAAGCAACCAGAGGACCGGCGAGGTACCAAAGGGTATACTAGCGCATCCACTTGGTTTCGAACCCAGGTCCTCCCAGTGGCGAGAGCATGCACTGCATGCTCTTGATATCACTGAGCCATCGCGCTTCCTTTCGGATTTTTTAGCCTTGTTTTCTCTTTGTATGTTCCTTTATTCTTTCAAATTCATTAACTTTCAGCCATATGCGTCATGAGGACAGTGAGAGATCTGTCGAATGGCGGCACAATAATACCGGGAGACTCCCCCAACACCCACCTTCGAAACCGCTCTGGTGAGTCATCGTCACCGGCAGCAATCTTCACCTGGGATGAGGTTCGAACCCATGTCCTGCCAGATGACAAGTGGTTGGTGATAGACGGGAATGTTTATGATATCAGCAAATGGTCCAAGAGACACCCGGGTGGAAAGGCTATAATAAGTCACTATGCAGGCCAAGATGCTTCGGTAGGTTAAAGGGGAAGTCCATTCCAAAATTACTCTGTTTTTAATAATTGAAGCAGAAAAATCAGACCTACAGAGGAAAATCGGACAACTAATAAGAAAGTTATGATTTTTTTAGTGTCATGAAAAAATAGGGAAAACAATGAAAATTTTTGTTCAAGACTATGATTTCCTGATGGCTTGAACCAACTTATACTTACAGTAATATTTTTGTGCATGTATACACTAACACAGAGTAAATAATTTCTGTAAAAAAAACTCATATTTTCATAATTTGTTTACATAATATACACAAAGAAATTAGTGATTATGAAAATGTAATATTTTGAAAACAATCTCAATATTTTGGGGTTCGTGAAATATTTTTTAAAGGTTTTATATATACATGCAAAAATGTATAAAATAGATATAACTTGGTTCAAGTTATGTGAAAATCATATTCTTGGATCAATTTTAGAGAATTATATTATCAATATAAACAAAATAATTTGTGAGTTATAACCAATGACGTCACGAACTCATGACTGAGTTGCCATTTTCTCTGGTGATTTTCATTGTTTTCCCTAGTTTTTCACTAAAAAAAATCAACTTTTTTTTGATCTGTAGGTCTGGTTTTTCTGCTTCAATTAAAACCAAGTAATTTTTTAACTGGACTACCCCTTTAATTAACAACTCATATATGTCGTCATTATAGTTAGAATGTTCTCCACAATGACAATACAGTGATCCTGAATAATACTATAGATAATTATGTCAAACATGCCCAAACGTTAATTAGGTTTATTTATTTTATTTTTTTTGCTTATCAGAGATTTTGGGCCCTTGATGCTTTAGCTAATATCTGTGAGAACGTTTTTGGTGCTTATAGAGACAGTGTGAAACCTGGAATTAAAAGTATTCTGGCTCTGCCAAAATGTAGGAATCGAGGCTATAAAGTCGCGAAAGCTGCATGGGGCAGAGTAAAAAATTCACAAACTATCGGGGATAGGACCTGGCGGATTCCGCCCCTACCCTTTCAGTGTTGGACCTGGAAAAGAGGAGGGGCTTTTCACCGGCCCCGCCCTATATTGAATATGCCAATAAAAATCATCAGCACTTTTATGATTTTTGTCATTATCTTAGTGTGTTAATTTTCTGCGCGTTGTAATTGATTCTATATATATTTGTTGTTTGTTGCTGTAATCTCATTTAGGATGCGTTCAGTGCCTTCCATCGAGACCGTCAATACGTCAGCAAGTATTTGAACATGTATCGGATAGGGCGGGTCAAAGGTTACGACGAACATAGATCTGAGCTATCTCGAGACTTCAGTCATCTTAGAGACCTGACAAGGAAAATGGTAATTACCCAAAGTTTCTCTTTCATATATCAGTATTGTTACATATTATTTTGCTGTATTATTTGCATTATGAATAATTACCATAAATACTTCCTTGTTTGCTTGAGGAGCAGAATAGTAGACTTAGCCTAGCTCCTTTTTTATAGTTTGATCATAACTACATTTTTAAAGACAGGACGCGAATTGTCAAAATTATCAAAATTGAGTGATTAACTGAAGTTCGCAAAGAAGCATATTCCGAATTTTGTTCTAGGACTGTGATCATTAATTTGTTTGACTCGTGTTAGAAATTCTGTTCATCAATTTTCAGCAAATGTTTATTTACGTGGCATCGTACTATAGGAAGAATTAATTCTTAGATTGAACTGCCGCCAACTCTTAACATAAACCCTTTTCACGTTTTTTCAAACAGGATCTCTACAAGCCAAACTATTGGTTCTACGTCTTCCAACTTTTACACATCATCGCACTAGAGATCTTAGCCTACTTGGTAGTCTCTCTCCTTGGGGGAACGGTTCTTTCTTGGATCTTGGCAGCCTTTCTTATCGGGACCAGTCAAGCTCAGGGGTCGTGGCTCAACCATGACTTCGGCCACCTTTCTGTGTTCAAATCAACCAAGGCTAATCTTCTGGCTCAGAAATTTGTGTTTTCTGGAATTCAGGTTAGGGTTTATTGTGTTATCGAAGTAATTATGTTTTTGAAAAAAGAGTGGCATGACAGCAACTTTTAAAGTAATGAAGATGGTGCATGTAATTATGTCCGCTAAATATTTTACCTTGCATTAATCTTTCTCCCTCCTTCTTCTTCTCTCTCTCTCAAACTACAGGGCGTGTCTGCATCATGGTGGAAATATCGCCATTATTTACATCACTCCAAGCCCAACGTGGTAAGATTGTATCAAGATAGACACTCAGAAGTGTCATCGTTGCCGATATTAACTTTATAAAATGTCGACTTTCCCATAATAAATGATAACCTTCTATTTCGAAGAGCAAAAAAAAAAAAAAAAAAAAAAAAGAAAGAAAGAAAAGAGAGAGCAAGGAGTCAAAATAAGTGTGTGTCATCAAGCACACACATAATTATGAGAGGAATATTATCAAATTTGGATTATAATCTCTCCTTAGAAGTTATTACTCTCAACTTCACGGAAATATCTTCCGTCGAAAAAACTGTTCATAACTCAAGTAGGGGCGGATCAAGGATTTTATAAAAAGGGGCACACAAATCTCAAAAAAAAAATTGACAAGCAAAAAAGAAAAAAAGAAGAAAAAAGCTTATCAGAATTTTTTTCGTCCAGTTTTCCTCCAGAATTCTCAGACAAGCCCCCCTCCAAAAAAGGTTATCTCACGTTTTGGGATCTCTTTTTCGTTCAAAATTCTCTGACAAGCAAATAAAGGGGGCAAGGGCCGGAAGGGCCCCCTCCCAAATCCGCCACTGACTCAAGGATGCAGTAGGACCACTGAACTCTACACTACGTAGTGCAGAGTTCAGTGGGTAGGGACCAAACGAACGATCTTTCAAATGATTAGACTTGCGGGTCTTGCCGCGGAGACACTCATTGAAGAATAGTTTCATCGTTTTTAATTTTGTGAAAGGGCGCCATCTTTAACTAAATTCTAATCCGTAAGTTCGTGTTTGAATATTTCCTGCATCATTTAGATCGATAAAGATCCCGACATCAAAATGGAGATCTTCTTATTAGTCGGTGACACCATCCCGATCGAGATGGCCAAGTCAAAGAAAGGTTTCATGCCCTATCATCACCAACATGAGTACTTCACTGTTTGTAAGTGCAAAATCAATCATAGCCAATATTTTGTGTGTGAACACAAAACAGTGCATTACAAAATAATAAAGGCTTCAAAGACTAACATCAAGTTGCGAGAAAGTAAATTTTGTTAATTCCTTCTTTACAAGAACTTATAAAAAGCCATGATGGAATAAATGCATAAATTCATCAATAATAATAATAATAATAACACTGTCCAGCGAACAATGTGTAATGTTAAAATGACGGAAACAGCGTTTATCAGTTCTATACCAAACTAATAACCGATATTTAATTCGCCATGCAGACCCATGCATGCAAGGTGCGTCTTTTTTTTTTATAGGGTGTGGAGGTACGTTCCTTTTTCGAATTTTCTTTCGTAAGATTATTCACTGCTTTCATGTATTCCATAAAAATAGGACCTTTTACCATTGTCGGCAAATTTGTTAAAGAAAAATATGAGGCACATCATTCTCTTTTGAAAATTTATTTTCACCTTTGCCAGCAAAATGAAAAAAATTATACTTTGAGTATATGCTAGAATATTTTACTTATCAAATTTGCCGGAAAATGTCAGACCCAAATAATAAGTTCGAGTAACGCCCTTGCCAATCTTATGATCGTTTACCTGTGATGGAAAAATCTTTGCTCACATAATGTGTAGTTCATGATATACTGGCTTACATTGCTTTTGATTATCTTCACAGTGTCTCCGTTATTGTTGGTTGTATATTATTACTACGAGGTTCTGCGTTTTGTCTTCAAGAGAAAAGAATGGATGGTGAGCTTGGATTTCTTTTTTTTTTTTTTTTTTTTTACTACACACATTGGACCTATTATCTCTCTGTCTCTGTCATTCTCTCCCCCCCCCCTCTCTCTCTCTCTCTCTTTGTCTATCTGTCTGTCTCTGCATGTATGCCTCCCTCGGTCTCTCTCTGTCTCTCTCTCACCCTCTTCCCCCCCCCCTCTCTCTCTCTCTCTATATATATATAATTATGAATATACCCCTCCCCAGAAAAAACCCACAATATTGCGATGCAAATGATAGTTATGGCCTACGATGAAAATACACAAAACAAAGAATTACAAATTGTCCTTATAAAAGTTTTATATTTCTATGTCGCCTATTTCTATAAGGTTTATAATTATTATTTATACACTATATTCTAACAAACGATTTGGTAAAGAAAATAAAGAAAATCATCCTAGATTCAAGCAAGTCATAGAACATTGATACAATCCATTATTTCCAATATTAAACTTTACTTTGTATATTAATATCCCTTCTTTAATATATGACATTTATTATTTCTTTGTTAGGATCTTTTTCTGATCGTGTTGTATTTCATACGTTACTTGTACCTCTTCGCACCTGTGACTGGCCTTGTTGGAGCTTATATCATCATGTATCTTGGGAGGTGGGTTATGTATATTCACCCGTATTTCTTTTTTTTTTTTTATGCTTTCATTTTTTAAAATTTCAGAGTTGATTCTATTATAGTTTGCAGAGCACATGAACAGTATCTGTCAAACTTATGTTCATTTGTTCATTACGTTAATACGTTCATTTCCATAATGTTTCGTTATCGTAGGAATATTGAATGACAAAATGATTGGCACGCGTAATAGGAAAAAAAAAATAAAAAAGGAAACAGATTTTTCTCAGTGTAATTCCTTCAAAATTTGCTTGTCAGAGAAGAATATTTATCAGTGAAAAGTATCTTCAAAATGTCATGTTATCTGAAAATAATTGACAAGGTCTATTCTCTAATTTATTTAATATGATCCTTTTAAATACTTTGATTTAGATTGTCATATTTTTCCTCAACTTGTTCTAAGATCCTGCGCTTTTCTTTCCATGTACAGGGTTATCCAAAGTACATGGTTTATCTGGGTGAGTCAGTCAAACCACATTCCAATGGCAGTAGAACATGATGAACGGGATAAACACTGGGTCCCTCTTCAGGTAATGGTCGATTTAAAAGGAAAATAGGCAGAGTGACAGGGGGGGGGGGGGGAGGGGGGGAGAGAGAGAGAGAGAGGATGAAGGTGGAGAAAAGGAAAAATATTAAACGAACAAAGCAACAACAACAAAAAAAGGGATATAGAGGATTAACGAATGAAATAAAATTGAGGTGGACAGTTGCAGTGGTTGTTATCGGCGCTCTTGAACTTCAAGTTCTGTGTTGGGTTTGTGAGTTAGAGTCAATCACACCAACAAGAACGACACCAGACCGAACAAAAAATTTACATTACGGTGGAGATGAAAGGGAATGTGAAAATAAGATGATATAGGACCCCTAGCTCACACACACTCCCCTTGGTCTTATTACTCCACATTCCATCTATCAAGTAAGATCCGTGCCCTCAATGGTGGGACCACAGAGTAAATTTCTTAGATTTTGCTGTTGAGTACGCCTCAGACCTGAAACAAAATAGTTTGATGGCTTATTTGAAGGGTTTCATTCCAAAAGGGATTAAATTCACTTTTAGAGTTTTTCCAGTAAATCAGTTTTGTATAATTTTTGTATAACTCTCCTTGTTTGAAATTACTTCTTTGGGTATATAGACCATTTTAATAATGTTTTTAAAAATCCTGCAATACATTTTGATTTTTGAGGAATTTTCATAATTTTAATTTTCGTGGATTTAATTCCTTTTGGAACGAAACTGCAGTCGATTGTCTGTTTTTGGGTGTTTAAAACAACTTGATCATGTTAAATTCCAATCGAAACACATAAATATTTGCTGGCAGAGTGAAAATTTCATCTTTTTGAAATGTATTTTGTTATTACAAAAATTCATATTTTTCAAATTTTAAACCCACTTTTTTCCAAGTTATTTATTTTTTTTACTTTCATTCCAAAAGGGATTGAATCCCAAAATATTCATAAAAATATTAAAATTTGTCAAAACTTATATCAAAACTTTGCACTCATGATCCAAATGGGTAGATGCTCCACACTTGCAAACATCTCGATACAAAGCTTAAGGGAACATGGTATTGAACAAATTCCTAATTACCATAGTGGATTTAGTCCCTTTTGATGAAACAGATTTGGATTTAATTCCTTTTGGAATGAAACATAAATTTTATCTTTCAAACTCAGTTTTGGTAAAACTGGATTTAGTCCCTTTTGGAACTGAGCTCTTCATTTTCCCTGACTGCTAAGAAAGCATATATATGCTTATAAATAAGCAACCAGAGGACCTATGGCTTTAAGTCCTCTCCAAGGGACTTGGTCAAGGATTAATGCCCTACAAAAGGGCACTAGCGCATCCACTTGTTCTCGAACCCGGGTCCTCCCAGTTACAACACCACTGCTCTACAGCTGAGCCATCGCTTATAGAAACAGACATTCTAAAATGCACATAATACGGTACCTATAGAGTTCGACTGATCAAGATTGTAGACGGGTAACTTTTATACAAACACAATGATAAATCAATGCCATTTTTCCTAAGATTTTTTTATAAGTCCCATCTGTTCATCATTGTGCATGTCATCAATATCACTTAACTAACAACCACCTAGTGTTTACCGACACTCTCTAACACATCCTAACCAACATTTATCATTGGCTTATTTGGCTTTATGTTGTAATTGAGAGCACCAATACTTCGAACTGAAATGTAATGTTAAAATATTTCCTTACCTACTCAATTTCATACAATGAATCTGAAATAAAATCTCAATCACAACCGCATACAATCCGATTCTCGCCTTTCGTTCTACTTTTAAATATAGAGGGAAAGTTGTGGGTATTGTAAGATATTCTATGTATCTATGTAAAAGTTATCTCAAAACATATTCATGGTTGATAACACAAATCTGCTGATTTTTGTCAACAAAGCAAAAGCAATTCTTTACCACATTATTTGGACAAAATCCTAAAATGACTCAAAAGAATCTCTTTTCAAAATCGCATCGAAAAAAAAAGAAGAAAAAATTTAAATGTATTTCCCGATTCCTTTTCCTTTTCTCCTTATTTATATCCCCTTTCTCTCTCTCTTTAAAAATTCATAACAACTCCATTGCTCAATTTTTCCTGTTTACAAGTGCTGACAAAACTGAATTTTTATTCTATGTTGATATAAACCACAGGTATAAACATTTAGATCTTTTGTGCCACCATGCATGTGAGCTAATCCGGCTATTATAATTATCATGATTATGGAGGAAATCATGGAGGAAATATCAATTTTACCCCCCCAAAAAAGATATTGATCTTGATGATTGTGAGATCATTATTTTTTTCTTATCGATATTATTTTCTCATGTTATTTCAATCATCATCATTACCATCAACAGATGCATGCTACGTGCAACCTGGAATCTTCTCTTTTCATTGACTGGTTTACTGGTCATCTTAACTTCCAAATCGAGCATCAGTAAGTACATGTATAAAACAAAAAAGAAAACAAGATGGAAATGGATGCCCTACTTTAATAATACGTTAAAATTGACGTTTCACACTTTGTCGCAACTACTCGATTATTCATTTAAAAAAAAAACATAAGGACATATATCTGGGGAAATAATAAAAGCGGTAGTGCTGACTTCTCGCAAAGTTATTGAAATAAAAAAAAAAATGTTCATAAGGAATACGTTTGAATGCTTTTATGAGATGAAAAGATAAGACAATATAGTATTTTATGAAATTACGAATGGAGTGTAAAATGATTCATAAACAACTTATAAAAATTGATCCATTTCATCCCACCATCATCAAAATGATGATAACATTGTTCCATCGCATGATATATAATATTTATTATTTTAAAAAAAATGCAATAATGAGTAACACTTGTCTTTATTCATCATGTTTTTTAAAAATTTGCCTTCAATAATTTATCATAATTTTACAATGGTTTCATTTTGTTCCGATGCAGTTTATTCCCAACAATGCCAAGACATAATCTTTGTAAGATTCAACCCCAAGTGGAGTCTCTTTGTAAGAAGTATAACATTCCATACATCAAGAAGCCTTTTTGGACCGCCATGCTGGATATCCTCAGGTAAATTATTAATCTCATATGAGTTTTATTCACTTTTCATGATCAATAAATGTGTATTTTTAATGGTACTGGGCGACCAACTCCGTGATGTTACAATATTATCACCAGCTCGAAAGCTCAAAGATTGCTTCCAGGTGGAGTGCATTTCCCCCACTTAATCTGGTGAAGGTATAACATTATGTGTTGGGAGTGGATTGAAAAGGGATATAATAACAGTGTGTTTGGAGGGGTGTTTGTGTCCATTTTCTTGTATTTTGGTTATAGTCAAAGTGTGTTTCCTGTTTTCTTTTTCGCACAACTCCGTGTTTGCAGGTCCTTACAAAAATCTGGACATTTGTGGTATGACATGTACCACATGACCGAAGTGCTTGGCGAGTGACTATAATGTTTTCGTCTGGTGCTGGGCTAGAATCGACGACCGGCCACGGACCATCGCTAAACTATTCGTTCCGGTATAAGTGGTGTCGAGGGGGGGGGGGGGGGGGGGGGTGTTGTGGTTGTAACAGAACAGCCCTCTCGATCCCCCTGCATAATTCAGATTTTGAATGATTCCAGTCCACTAGCGTAGCCAGACTTGTTGAACAGGGAGGGGGCACAGACGAAAGGGGGTGACCTCCAACCACATGGGGTAGGGGTAAGGATAAAGGGGTAGGGTTAAAGTCTTGACCCCTAAGTTCCGTGGATTACCTTTTTTTAACAGAGGGACCATTACACACCCCCTCCCTTGTGATCCTCTCTGGCTACGCCTATGCTCCAGTCTTTTCGCAAATCTTTAGAAAAAAACGGAGCTTTTTGCTCATTGGAAACTTGATTTTTTTTTTCGGAACCGCTGTAGGCCAATAAACTTTGAGAACTTTCTTCGTTTGTTGGAATAATTTATTATCGGCTAATTTGTAGGCAAATTTGGTCCACATCCCTCTTATTGAAAATCATCTGGCATCCTAGTCATTTAAGCAATAATTTGGTATAGCTGAAAAATATGTGCAAATAATTATTTCTTTCACATTCCACTCTTCATATTATTTATAATTATGTTATACAGGTAAGAGATGAATGGTTTTTAGATAAAACCATAATGACAAGTTAACGTGTAAGAAGCAGGAAGGTCTTATCCTTCCCTGCAAGTTGAGTCGTTGAATTTGAAGAAAGGATGAAAATAGTTTGGGTAATAATATGGTCTAGGTTTTATAAAATTTTATTTTTATCATTTTCCTTCAAACTAAAGCATATCACCAAGAATTGTGAAATACGTAAAGCTCTTCCTTAAAAGAAATAGCGCGATGGAGTTCTAGTCTATACCATACACTCTCAGAAAAGTTTTTAGGTTGGTTAAAATATGAACCTACCAACTGTTGGTTTAAAAAAAAATCCCATATGTTTCACATTCAATTTTTGTTTAACCAACAGTTGGTAGGTTCATATTTGAACCAACCTAATGATTTTCAACCAACATTTCTGAAAGTGTACAGCCCAAAATAAATGAACATAATATAAGAGCAAATAAGGTACTAACTTATTTCCTTCGAACTTTATTAGGCACAATTTTGTATGACTTTCATTGGTTAGAATATAGGATTATGCTTGCACCGGATTCTGTTTGTGATATACATCTTCTTCAGAAGTTTCAGATGATTGCCTTACAACAAATTTGATTAGATGATCATTGTTACAAAACTCGTGAAAAGGAATGAACCAGTTATAGTTAGCTCTTATTTCACGAGGTTTGTTTACATGATTTTAGCTATCTGTTCATTCTAGTGCTTATAGCTATTGTGTTCAGAGTTAATTGTTATTTGGGACTATGACCCATTTACTAAAGTGTTAAAAAGAACAACAAACAAAAAATATTAAAATCCTATTTTCATAATTTACGGGCATTTTAGAGATTTGGTTCTATATGATTTTTAGAGGTAAAAATGTCTTAAAACAAGGGCATTTTAAAGTGGCATTAAACTGCATGCTGGAATTTGAACAGCACCATCTTACTATCAATCCTAAATGAAGATTATAACTAGAGATTAGATGCATTTTATTTTCAATTTCAACTAACAAGTGGCTTGGAAAATGAGCACAATTTTTTTTCTCCAACTATATGACTTGCAAATGTACAAGATTGCCTGAAAGTACATTCTAAGCTTCTAGGTGTTAAAAAACAGTGGACACTTTTGAACGTTAATAACTCAAAATGGATACATCGTATCAGATTTAGGTTTTTACATTGTTAAGTTGAAGGATGTAAAATTTATTGGGAATAAGTTATATTACATTTCCCTGTATACTTTGCTTAAAATATTTCTCTGAATATTCATTCAGATTTTTGTTACTTTTTGAAAAATCAAGGCTACAAAATCTGCGTGTATCAGTAATTAGTTCAGAATACAACAATAATCACTGTGTTGCAGCTGTCCTTTCTGCCAACATTTTGCTGTCCAGTGTCATTAACACTTTCTGTGCCATTGTGCCATTTGGCACAGAATTGTGCACACAAATCCCATAGAAGAGTTTTTATGTGGCAAGATTCATGACTCTGTGTTATAACACGTGTTCTGGAATTTCAGCTGAAATGCACAATGGCAACTGTTGTATTCTGAATTAATTGCTGATATAAACCGATTTTGTGTCCTTGATTTTTCAAAACTCGAAACTGAAAAATCTAATCAAATATTCAGAGCAATATTTCAAGAAAAGTATTCAGAAAAATGTAATATAACTTGCTCCCGATAAATTTTACATCCTTCAATTTTACAAAGTAAGAACTTCAGTCTGATACGATGTTTACTTTTTGAGTTATTAATGATCAAAAGTGTCTGCTGTTTTTTTAAACACTCGGTATACAAGGAAGAATGATGCATAACAATAAAAACATGAAAATTCAACAATAGAGATGGGTACATCTACAATAAAAATAGTACAAATAAACAGAAAATATCTAAATTTTAGAGGGACAAACAAAGGCCAAGGGTCTATCAAAGGTTTGTCCCCAAAATACATAATACATAAAATAAATTTTAAGAGAATTACGGACAGTTTACACAACACACACAAAAAACACAAAATCAAAGGGCAAATCATTGGTATTTCATCAAGGGATGTATGACCTAAGTAATTCATTTTTGTATTTATTGTTAAAACTTGATAGAGAAGGGCAATTCTTTATTGTATATTCAATACTATTCCACAGCTTGGACTGTATGTGATTGTGGTAAGAGAAAATGCATACTTAAATTTAGGAATACGAATGTGACTGGACTGTCTGGCAGAGTAACTCAAGTAATTCAAGTACGACTATACTCTGCAAAGAGTCTGGTAACAAATTGAAAATTAATTTAACTGCAAAGAGGACTGTTCTCAAATTATGCAAGTATGAAAACATGAAATAAATTATGCAAGTATGAAAACATGAAATTAGCGAGTTGTAATTTGTGTATATCCTGAACTTTTAACTGATTAACTTTATGAAATAGGGGATCAGTGTGAGATAATGGGGCTGAACCAGTAATAAGACGCATTGCTCGTTTTCGTAACAGCAGAATTCCATTAAGATGAGTTGATGCACAACTACCCAAGACAATATTACAATAATTTTAAAAAGGTGTAATCATTGACTGATATATAGTAAGTAGGATCTTTAAAGGTAATACCTCCTTTAATCGGTTTATAGCACCAATGATATTTGATATTTTACACACTATCTGACAAATAGGATTTTTCCAACTCACTTTATGGTCTAAAATAACTCCTAAAAAACTGGTAGAATGAATCAACGGAATTTGGCAGTCATCTATGGCTATCCTCACGTCAATAAGATTAATGTTTTTAGTTTTGGGTTTAAAAAGCATACAACATGTCTTAGTTAAATTAATTTTCAGTATGTTAGATGCAAACCAATCAGAAAACTTTACTAGTTCCGAATTCAAAGTATTACATAAATATTCAATATTATCTCCTGATAGGAACAAGTTTGTATCATCTGCATAATAATTGCATGTAACTCTTTGCTTACAAACTGAATGTCGTTGATATACAAAAGAAAAAGTAAGGGGCGCAACACAGACCCTTGTGGGACACCAATGTTTTGGTAATAGAAGATATATTATACATTGAAACATAACTATTGCACTCTATCAAGTAAATAGGAACGAATAACAAACATGAATTTTTCACAATGGCGCCAGGAGTGTCAGTTCCGACAGACAATATTGGAGGGCTACAAAATAATTATAAATATTACTGATAATTTGTTTTCCAAGCATTTTATTATAGAATTATGCTTCCATTTCTATTCGAAAATATTAGATAGTATACGTTTTGATAAAAATATGCTGTAAAGATTTTCTTATATTAAATGGAAACACTGTGTGTAGTGCAGTTTGGTAAATGGTATTTACGCAGCAGAGAAATGTTTGTTAAACTTTATTGATTTGGACTTTAATATACGAACGTGTCGTGTAAGACATGAATCTATAAAATCTCACCAATAATGGTAGTTGCCGTGTTTACATTATTATTTCATTGTCAGAGATTACGAGTATTAAGAATAACTAAGCATCAAGAGCAAAGTTAGAGACACTCGTCAATCAAAGAAAGAATAGGAGTCGAGAAGGTTACCGATAGAGGGAGAGAAAGAGAGAGAGAGAGAGAGGGGGCCGAGGGAGAGAGAGGGGCGGAGGGGGAGATTGAGAGAGAGAGAGAGAGAGAGAGAGAGGTGGGGGGGGGGGGTGAGAGAAAGAGAGAGGGGGGTGAGAGAGAGAGAGAGAGAGAGAGAGAAAGAGGGAGGGGGTTAGAGAGAGAGCGAGAGAGAAAGAGAGAGAGGGGGAGTTCTATTTGTGAGAGAGAAATAAACAAATTACATAAATTCATATGAAAAAGGAATTTATGTGTGAACCTATATGGGCTGTCACGACTTCACGCTTTCCCTTATACTTTTCTGCTTGAAATTTTGAAAAATAATGAAGCATATGAAAATATACCATTGTAATAAAAGGGTCATGCCCCGAGACCGACATTTACAAAAGGTTCACTAGACCGTGGACCGACAGCAAACAAAACCGTAGATAATTCATTTTTCTTTCGAGGGAGGGGGGGGGGGGGGGGGGGGATTGGAGTAGTCCCCTCACCTCCTGACCGGGAATTTGTTTCCCTTCAAAGTCTACCGTAGACGATTTGTTTCTCCGCCCCCTCTCTCTCTCTCTCTCTCTCTCTCTCTCTCTCTCTCGGGGGGGGGGGGGGGGGGGGTAACCCCGTCACCATGCCCGGGACGTTGTGTTTCCCTTCGCTCTATCATGACGTGGCGTAGTTTAAATGAGACGGCACTGACGTCAGGGGGGCGGGGGAATCGGTCTACGAAACGCTGAAGTGCAAATTATCAAGGCTATTAAGGTGTGGGGAGGAGGGGTCGCATCATATTCATTTCAAGTTCTTTTCCCCCTTTCTTTACCCTCTTTCGCTCTTTCGTTTCTTTTTTCTTGTCCCCCATTCGATGGTGGGAGGGGGCACGTGCCACTGTGCCCCCCGTAGCTACGCCACTGATTTTCAGCATCCTTTAATACTACATCATTTTGGACTTGACCTTTCTGTCTCAGCAGGAGACGACCTAATGGTCTGCTTGCCGTCAAGTCATTCTGGTATGATCGGAATGGGAGTCTAAGATGTGGCATACGGGTAACATATCAAAAATCATTATGGGTCGTATAGAGTCTTCAGCACAGATGATATCAGTGTAAGCCTATAATGCTTACCCATCCCTGTATATCTGATCCATAGGGTCTGATCTCATTTTTTTTCTTCTTGTTTTATTTTTTTAATGAGAAGATCACGGTTATTCGACGGGGTATGTGTGACATAATTATAGCAACTGTATTTTTTCATATTCAAAATATTTTTGTTGTAACTTCTGCGCTTAATAATAGGCCCCTACACAAAATACAATTCAAATACGACTCACTGTACTGGGCTACTCATTTAATTTTGATCACCACGTTCATAATTCATACATACCGTATGGGTTAATATGAATGATTGACGCTACTTATTGGGAGAAAATAAAAATCAAGGGCGTCCATTCAGGGGACAGGGGTGACACCAACTAGAGCACAAACCACTCAGTTACAGGGTATAGTCCTACTACCTAGGGAGTACCACGTATTTGGCCAATGAGACAGTTTTAATGAACGACGATTGTGATGATAAAAGTTATTGGCATTTAAAAATGCTATATATCCCGGCTGGTGAGGCGCAGCGCGTCATGGTACAATATACGTCTACAATGCATGTCTATCCACATGCAAGGTTAAGTGCAGTGAGCTAGCTAGGAATATCACTAGCGCTTGGCATATGGCATCATCATAGAGATCTATCCTATAATAGACACTAGAGCACTCACTACGCATAGCTACACAGCTGTGCCGAATTGAACAGGCCGCGCGCCATCTTAATCCGGGCAAAAAGTCCTCATCCTGCGACTTTCCTGAACTGTTTTCCTCGGTCAAAAATCACAAAACCAAATATTTTTATGTTTTAATATCTTCTCCTTGTCTTTTACTTAATTTGTCATTATTATTTTCTCCTGTATGCGCTGTTTATTGCCATTTTTTTACACGAAGATGACCATGGTATAGGCCATGTAGGCCAAAGAGTAAAAATGTTCAATGGCCTATTTCTAGGAGCCTTCCTGCATCATTATGATCGCAGAAAGATATGTCTGAAATCAATTAGTCGTGATAGTATTTGGATTCAGGGAGACGAAGGTTGAGAGGGAGGGAGGAATTAAAATACAGAGAGAGGATAAGAGAGAGAAGGGCGAGGGATTTAAGCCCTTATATTATAGTAATAATATATGTGATCACTCTTTCTATATTATAGTATAGAAAGAGTGATCACATTCTTGTGCAACGATGATTGATAAAGATTTCAAAGTGAACTAAAAAAAAATAAAAAAAATCTTACCTTAATCTTGTGCAGTTGGCAACCGAATTGGTCTTTCAATGTCCTTGACTTTTTCGTAGGACAATGGTTAAATAATTTAGATTACTCCTCCATGACTTAATTCAGTTCATTTATGAGATTCCAGATTTTTTAACTATCCAAGAGATTTCAAATACTTATAAGAGGCAAATCGATGAATGCCTCTCGCATCAATTTGATCCAATCTTTGCTTCTCCTCTCTACAACTCTCTGCCTTCTTTTTCTCTCTCTTTCTCTCGCTCTTGCTTCTTTATTTCTCCTGTCTTTTCTCTCCAGGTTTGTCCCCCTCTCCCCCGCTCTCTCTTTCTCTCTCTCTCTTTCTCTCTCTCTTATTCTCGTTCTCTTTCTGTCTCCCTCTTTCTTTTTTTCCTTCGGCTCTCTCTTGTCCTCTTTCTTTTCTTCCCCCTTTCTCTCTCTCTCTCTCCATCCCTTTTCCTTTTTTTCTCACAGTAGGGTGAATAATTATTTTAAGCATTGCTATAAGCTTATACTCTTGTTATATTTACATATACCTAATAATCAGATAATACTGCTGGAAATTGTCGCAATACATTGCTATTGTGATTTTTTATATTTTGTTACATTATTGTGGGCTTTTATCGATGCTCTGGTAAATGCTGTATAAATGTTTACATTCGTGTATAAATATATACACTCTAAAAACTTAAGTGTTAAATCACCATTTAAAAGGGCCGAGGAGTGACAATTTTTTGAAAATGGTTGATCAACTCTTTTAAACTGCTGGATTCAGCCTTTATAGTTAAAAGTGTTAATCTACAATTTTGAAAAAGTTGTCACTCCTCGGCCCTTTTAAAATGGTGATTTAACACTTTAGTTTTTAGAGTGTACCCAAAACGTTGCAGATTCACTTCACATTAACGTTACCATGGCAATCAATGCTATATCGGTTTTTTAATCCCCTCCCCCGTCTCTCTCTCTCTCTCTCTCTCTCTCTCTCTCTCTTCAGGCTCCTTCCTCCCCGCTCTTTCACTATACCTCAATTTCCTTACCCTATACCATTTCCCTTAATAATCTCTCCTGCCACTCTATACCTTCTTTATACCTTTCTCTTTCTCTCTTTCTCTCTTTCTCTCTGTCTCTCTGTCTCTCTGTCTCTCTGTCTCTCTGTCTCCCCCTCTCTCTCTCTTTGCCTCTCTTGCATGCTCTGGGGCCCGTTGCACAAAACTTGCGTTTAAACGCAACTCATGAAAATCAAACGCAACTTTATTTTTAGCCAATCAGTGGGCCCTCTTGCATAAAAAGTTGCGATTAAACGCAACTCAAAAAATTAAACGCAAGTCCCAAATACACGATGCTGATTGGTTGAAAATTGAGTTGCGTTTAATCGCAACTTTTTATGCAAGAGGGCCCAGAAGTGCGCATTAAGGACTTGCGTTTGATTTTTAGGAGTTGCGATTAAACGCAAGTTTTGTGCAACTGGCCCCAGGTTTTCTTCCTTCCTCTTTTAATTTGTCCTCTTTCTTTAGGCCCTTCCCCTTCCCCGCCCCTCTTCAGTTTTTTTTTTCTCACATAGGGGCCTTATAATGATCATTTATGCATTGATAATGAAGCTTGCTCTTGTCATTATAATATTTACAAATCTGCTTATGCATTTTTTAAAAATCTCTAACTAGTATTTACGCTGGATGTATCACAGAAGTTCCATGATATTACTTCAGTATCGGCCCACAAGCCGCAACTTTTTTTTTCTTTCTATGATTTAAAAAAAAAAATCAATATACCGTTTTGAATAAATAAATAAATCAGATAAGAGATACATAATTTCCATAACAGATGACTTTGGTGTCTATACAAAACATTAAGAAAATTGAAGTCTGTGATGTCACTCAAAATATGAAATTTATGTTTTTGACCATCTCATCATTTCATTAGGCAAGTTTAGTCACCCATCCATAGGTAATGCTCTCAGCGTATGTCGCTTCGACGACTGATTAATTTGGACATATCTTTCAGTGACCATTAGGATGCGGAACGGTTCTTAGAAATAGGCCACTGAACACTTTTAATCTTTGGCCTACCATGGTCATATTCGTGTGAAAAATGGCAATAATACTACTACAGTGCATATATGCTAGGAAGAAATAATTAGCTTTATACATAAGAAAAAGGCAATCAAAATATACAAAAACATAACAATATTTGGCCATGTGAGTTTTAGGTTGCATAAAGCTATACAAACCGAGAAAAATAGTACAGAAAAGTGATTTGTCTAACTCGCTCCCATAATTATTATAGCGTCATACGTTACGCCTATGGGCATGATGGGTAATCCTGGCAGGAAGCGGACTTTTTGCCCGGATTAAGCTGCCGCGCGGCCTGTTCAATTCGGCACAGCAATCTGAGGGAGTATGCCCTCTAGTGTCTATTATAGGATCTCTATGGGCATCACATCGCAGCATGCATGCGGGCTAGGCTAGGCGCTATACATAGGCAAGGTGATAGGCGCTGGGCATATATCTCTCGATCGAGATTGACCGCACAACCCACAGGCCTGCACAAGAGTCTACATATAAACTTTATACATTTGCGGATAAAAGGCAGGAAAAGTGTGAAAAAGGTTATCAATTTGAAGTTGAAATCTAATTGTAAATGATGTCGTCTTCGGAAGTCATGGCCAACAAGATTTTCTCGTCTGGTGAAGACTGCAAATCGACCTGGAATGAAGCGATGGCAAATTTTAACGAAGCCGACACGCACTTGGAAATCATGGGAAAGCCCGTTATGGAAAGGTGGGAAACTCCCTACATGCACGAATTGGCCAAAGTTGCTTCGTCTAAAGGTAACTAAACAATAAATTTGGATGTGGATTACACCTATCGTAGACCTATATAGATCTAGATCTGTTTAATAAAACTTAAGGATGTAGTTTATTCCTAGATCATACTTTAAGTTTGAGAGAGATCTACGGTAGATCAAGAAACAAATCAGTTTTTGTCCTTAAACTAACGTTAGGGCTGGGCCTGGGCGCGGCCTGATTGATCTACGGAGTACGGTATCTGTTAGCTTAAATTAGATGTTCGCGTGCTGGTAAATACGGTATGCTCTATAGACTTTAGAACTTTGCCTTTGACCTTATTGTGAGACTCAGAGTAGTGCAGGGAGAGTCAGATTTATATAAAACTCGTCTGTGTGTACTGTGTAGATATACCCAGTCGGGACACGTTGGATATCCATACAGATGGTTTTAAATTTGTGATTTGAACATTGAAGTTTGCATGCAATATTGCAGGAATCGTTTAAAGTTAAAACTTATTTTGCACAAGGTTATTGATAACAAATATTCATGGTGGTTAGTTCTAGACTGTACTTACGGTAATACATATTTTTCATTAAATGCAACAGCAAATGTGACAGCTTTATTCTTGTTGAGTCACAACCCCCCTCCGAGGCTATAGTATAAGTTATAACTGAGGCAACAATTATCTAGATTATCGAAAGTACGGTAATTCTCAGTAGAGTCTGGCTTGGCAGATGTAACGTACCGGGTATATACTATTACGTGTCTAGATCTACTCTAAATGTTAGATCTAACTTCTTAATAATCAGACAGCTTTAAAATCTTATGTTAAAACTAGATAGACTATCGTACATGTAGATAAGGTCAACCGACGGTAATTTGTAAGATGGATATTAGATCTTCTTCTGGATCGATCTCGTAGTCGTACATGTTTCAACACTGAGTCAAAGACAGATATATTGCAATATCTGAATTTCTCATGGAAAATATGATCTACTTAAGGTTACTTAAAGCCCCCGTTCCACTATGCCGATCTGGGCCCCGATCTATCCCGATCTAGCAGATCGGGATAGATCGGGGAAAGCGTACAGGGGTCGTTTGCAATCGGCGGCATCGTAAAAACAGCGTTGTGAGAACGACGGGGCAGGAGCGGGCATTTCTTCAGATCGGCGAGAAATTTTGAACATGTTCAAAATTTCTCGCCGATCTCCCCCCCCCCCCCTTTATCTAAAGATCTATAGAATCTAGAGCTATGGCTTGGATTGATCTTTAGGATGGATGAATCTTGAAATTCACGCCCAGTTTGGGGGCGGAAATACTTTAAGGTGTATACTGATTGATAAACAATCTATAAGTAAACCTTGTTTTAGATAAGTTAATACAAAATAAGCTTTACGAATTCGCTAATAACCTGCTCGAATTTTTGATCCCCTAAGTAGATCTAGAGGTATAAAAAAGTGATGTTTTTTTCACAAATGTACCTTTGTCACTTCGAAAACCAATATTCCTTAGAATTTTCTGTACTCCAGTACTGTTTTTTTTTCTTTTGTGTGATATTGTTTCCTTGCTTCCTGTGCGTCAAAACTACAAGCACGTCAAGCTTCATGCTGCACCTCTCCTATATCTAATATTAATCACGTATTCAGTTTGTAACTTAATCTTACATTTCTGTGTGAAAATTGTCTTGAAAAAAAAAGTGTATTCATGTCACATTCATGAGGATGAAATGTATGTTTATGGAGATGGTGATATAGAAACTAATTAATTAAAAGAAAAATCAAATAAAATCAATTTATTTGCTTTCGGTAATTTGCTATCTAGTACTTTCTCAGTAATGGTAATTCAAATGCCATCCTGTCCTGACTTTTGTTTCATTTTGAATCAGACTAATTTAGTAATTGTGGTTATACACAACCCTTAAAACATATTTGGGATTTCGAGTCTTGCCATGTTAGCTTAAACTTTATTTATTGTATTTAGTCTCTTATTAATATATTTTTTTTCCAATATCTTTTCCCTCCCTAGAGATTTTATTGATTTTCAGTCGCTACAAATTAACAAACATATTCAATGTAAATTACATTTATAATGTAAATAAAAAAATACATAATACATTAATAATTCAAAATAATTCAAAATACAAATGTTTCTTGAACTGTCGGGTTGACAGAAGACAAACATATTTTTAATGGTGTATTCATGGAATCCATGAAGAAAAGCGAAACAATACAAACACAGACAAATATCATCTTTTGAATGTTAGGGTATACAATTACTTAGTTCTGACCACTACTAGTTATTTGGAAAATACAGCACCAGTCGGCACCTCCGATCACCGTTCGCACCATTCAGCTTAGAACGAAAAAAAAAAAATGGTCCACCAACCACATTGTTCCGGCCGAATAGCGCGAACATGCCCACAAAGAAAGCCAACCGGCACTGTATATCTGAAATGGTCGACACCTTAAAGATGCATCGTCATGTAAACAAATCCCTGAATTGCAATCATTTTCTTGCAAATGTATCATTTCTACAATTCGAATCTGCAATGTACTTTTCATTTTTTTAAATAATTTATCAGCGAAACTTTAATATTATCAAAATCGGGCAGTTGTTTCTTTATTTTGCAAGCACACCATCTGTCGCACCACTATCAGTATACAATTCAATGCATAATTATTTGAACCTCTTAAACCAAATAATTTATCTTGTAGTGAGAATATCATTCTATTTCCAGTTCCAGTATATATTCAGTGTTCCAACCTATTCCAAATATGTTTAACATTCACATAGCAGATGGATACTGTTTCATTCTGTTCATTACAAAATGTACATTCTTTTCTTGGGACTAAATTCATTTTAAACAAACACGATAAAAACTACTTTAAAAATCAACTGAAGGCAATTTCAATAGCCCTGTCTATCACCTTTAGAAATGTGCGAACATTACAATGGCGTATTACGTAATCCGAACCTGATTTCTATGGGCAGTACAATAGGCCTTTGAAATTGCCCTTGAGTTTATTTTTCGAAAGTAGTTTTTATCGTGTTAACAGTACATCATTCGTATATAATATGAGTTGCAACACCTTAAACTGGAACCATCGTAAGCCCACATCCATCGTACAATTAAATGCGATAGAACAATATGTTTCCCGATTCTTGTCTTCAAGTCAAAATACCTTCCCATTTAAGAAAGCTTTTGCATTCTACTTTCCTTTTCTTCAATAAAATTGCATAAATGTGTGCGCATCCTTTAATACGTTTCATAACAGGTGCCATTGTATCTAGGAAAAGGGGTTGTGCACCCTGTTAAAAGTTCTCGAAAATAATTATTTCCCATATATGATTTTAAGTCATATTTTTTGTTAAAAATACATGTACATTATTTTTGCTCATTTATTACTTTGTATATTGAAAAGTTGGAAATAAAGGTCTTTAAATTGAAATTGAAAGTCTTGTATTAATATTGGTTAATATCATATTATGGCATGTCTTTGTTGTTTTATCAATCAAAAGTGTGTTATTCTCTCGATATTTACATCAAACGTTTTGTTCAGACTCATACTATTACCGGTACTATGCAAAGATTATTTTACTAAGTCAAATTCATAAGATTTGTGTACAAAACATTATTATTATTACTGATGCCGCACTTTTCCCATGAGGCCAAAAGCGCTTACAATAAATTCTAACAATTAAAAATACTTGTAGTAAGAAAAATAACGTTACAAAACAACGTTTTGAAGGCACTGACTGATGATGAAGACTATCTAATTGTAAGTGGGAAATAATTCCAGTATTTTGTAGAACATTGAAGCTTATTAATTACATAATTATGGTGATAAGATATGAGAGAATTTACATGAAGTTACACAAGTCTTTGTAACATGATATATGTACATGCAAATGCCCATTTCCTGAGCTAAATTGTTAACTTATTTCATTGTTTTTATCTGCCCTCACCTCCTTAGGCGGTTGTGTACTAGAAATTGGTTTCGGACTGGCCATCGCAGCTACCAAGATTCAAGAAGCTCCCATCAATGAGCACGTTATCATAGAATGCAACGATGGTGTGTTCGATCGCTTACAAGAATGGCGGAAAACTCAACCTCATACTGTTACTCCGATGAAAGGAATGTGGGAAGCTGTGGTGCCAACGCTACCAGATAATAAATTTGATGGTATGACCAGTCTTTCCATAATTTGTGGAAGGGAAACACGAACGTAAAAGGTTATGTGGTAATGGCAGTAATATGGACAAGCGGCATTGCCATATTCATAATTTGCTTTGTATAAACTTCTATAGTAAAGATTTAATAGGGGTTACAAAAACTTAGTAAAACAAAGGGGGCTTTTCAAAGCAACGATTATACTTTTGATGTGCCTACTTCACCTGAACAAAAATTTTAGGGGTTACAATTGTGAATAGTCTACTGTAAAATTATTTCAAAAATAAATCTGAAAAGAAAAATAGGACTTAGCAGTTTATATGTGACTTAGCTTTAAGAGATTGCAAATAGTTCATAAATGGTCCATTTGGCGAATACCTCACTACATGTTTATTATTTTTTCAGACAATAACTGCTGTACCATCATAATTATTATAATCAGTTATTGAATGACAAATAACTGATCGATCGGCGGTCACTTGTGAATGAAATAACGATTAATCCCACGTATTAAACAATTCAGTGATACAAAACATTGATAGGCTTATATTATATTCATGAATTAACACTAAAATAATCAATACTAAAACTTGATTGATTATCGATGTCAGCTTTTCTTAATTCCGAAAACAAATCAACTGACAAACATGATAAATAACAATATTGTATCCTCCCATTTTTAAAAAATTGTTATATAAAGGTATCCTGTACGACACATATCCCCTCTCCGATGCTACATGGCACACTCATCAGTTTGATTTCATCAAGAACCATGCTTTCAGATTATTGAAACCGGGCGGTGTACTGACCTACTGTAACCTCACCTCATGGGGAGAACTCATGAAGACCAAGTATACCGACATTCGACAAATGTTTCAGGTATATGATATTCTTTATTTCGAGGATTCTAATGGACATGAAAAATGGAGGGAATTGCACAGTTACTTGAATGTATAAAGAGTTGCGATTGATCTAAATCGATTCCATGTCTTCACATCATTTGATTTTTTTGGACTTGCGACTGATAATTAGTACTTAAATGTATGATTGGTTGGGGACTTAGGATTGATAGGTGACTTACGATTAATTGTAGACTTACGACTGATTGGGCACTTGCTATTATTAGGAGACTTTCGATTAATTCGGGAATCTTTATATTAAAGAAGTTGCACTGGGCTCAGTCTTACAAAAGGTGAGTTTGATATCAATCGCAGCTCCTGGGATAACAAATAGGGTATCTTAACCCTTACCACACCCTTCATGAATTTAGGGCTTAGTATTCACGAAAGGTCGTGTAAGGTGACGACATGACCAGAACGTGATCACACGATGATTCGGTGTAAGCCTCGTAACTTTATGCTTGAACGGGGAATTTCTATCGATTCGGGTCAATCGCAGCTCTTTCTTCTCTCCCCTTTATTCGATATTTGTAAACCATTTTCTTTCCCCGAGTACACTTATAAGCATATCTTAGAAATGTATACCTGAAATTTATAGAGCATCCAAGGACCACGACAAAAGAATAATTGTTTGCCTTTCTGTATTTTTTTTGTATTTTTTTTTTTACATGTTACATGTTATATAGTGAACAGAGTAGTCTTTTGCCAGATAATACGTATTCCTTACGGGGTTTTAAAACGGTTCACATTTTTTTTTTTAAATTCATGACTGACTGAGCCTTGTTTTAGGTAAAAAATGCAACTGTTGTAGGATTTTACATTATATATGTAAAAAACGTAAAAGCCTAACTTGGAATAATTGAAGGATGGTATGATTTGGGGCCGGGGCTCATGGCAAACAGGCTAACCATTATGTATAGATAATAAACAACAACACTACATGAAAGATGGGAATAAAAAAGATTCCGTTGCTGTTGCAACAGTACTACAATAGTGTACCACGGGATGGTATTTACATAAAATTTTTGTCCTGTCGCGGTTGGGCAAGTTCGTACTTTACCCTTCAATTTAGTTGTGTCTAATACCATTTATGTGAAATTTTGTTTAGAGAGTTTGTTTGAAAGTGTTTTTTTTTTGTTGTTCTTTCTTTGTTTCTGTCCGCAGGAAACTCAAGTCGCTTCTCTTCTGGAAGCTGGTTTCAAGAAGGAGAATATATCTACTGAGCTTCTACCAATCTCTCCACCAAAAGAGTGTCGCTACTATGCCTACAACTACATGATTACACCAACAATCATCAAGGCATAGTAATCCAGTGCTACCCATAGCATGACTATTTTGTAATTGTGTTTGTGTTCTCTTTGTGAGTTAATTCTTGATATTCACCTAATAATTCATCCAATTCTTAAGAATTTACATATTCTGCATAAAAGGAAAATACATTTACTGATAAATATCTTTTAGCGAAATTTATGCTTGCCTAATCAAATGTTCCATCAATTTTCAGTGAATTTGTGACAGATAAATGCGTATGTGATTTTGTCAATATCATGTGACAGTTAAGGGGGTTTTCATGTGGGAAATAATTACTTTATCGTAAAACGGACTTCCTTTGAAGTAAAGAAGATTTAAGTTTTCATGCTTCGTAAAAAGTATGTCAGCATGAGAAAATATTATTTCTGAACCATTGAATTTAATGTTGATTAAAGAATACTTGTGATGAGACTAATTCATTTAGAATATTTCTGTAATCATATTCATTTACTTTCCGAGAATATGTCATAAAACCTTCGGACACACCATTCAAAACCTCTTTTTCAATAGTCCGAAAATTGTTACGGGTCACTGAGTTGTCTTTCACTACAGCTTGCAGTACTCCAGTTTGAATAGACTACAATCATTATAGACAGAGATATATTCTGAAATCTCATGATATGCTAATTAAGGGCAGTAACTCTACACTCTTAGGAATGAGTAGTTAAAAACTAGGCTGCAAAATTAGTCCGTGTCACTGTAGTATCATTGTGACCATTTTAGAGATGTCAGTTCATGGGGTACTTCCTAATTTCAAGATTGTCTGTAAATCTAGCGCCATCCTATATTCGATCTACATGTATATACCCTCCCCCCCCCCAAAAAAAGCCCCTCTATAGGACTTTGTATTTCATGACGTGGATTGTACTCATAAACGTGTAATTGAACATTTAGAAACGTACGCACTGGGTCAGAAAAGACACAGAAGGAAGCCCGACTGCTAAGATTATCTGTATAAATAATTGGGTTAGTTAGTCTCATTGTTGAAGTTGAGACGTTGTGTATCTTAGTTCTCTGAACTTTGGATTATAGATAGCATCATAGCATTTTCTATTCATAAGCAGATTAGAATAGGTACGTTCGTTGTTTTTTATATTGTTTGTTGAAACTTTTATAGTGAATAAAGTGCTATGTAAGTGTATAAACATGCACACGCCTTCATGGGTCTTTGGACAGTGACAAAGCCTCGAAAGTCAGAAAAGACTGAACATGAGATTTCATAGGACAACTGCTCCCTGGACTATCCCCATGGAACACTACCCCTATGACAACTACCCTCTACTACTGCCCAGATAGGTGTCTGAGGGTAGTTGAGGTAATTGTCTGGGGGTAGTCGTCGTGTAAGGGGGGGGGGGGGGGGGGGGAGGAAGGTTTCCTGGGGTTATTGCCTTGGATAGTTGTCCTAGAGACAATTGTTTGGAGGTAGTTGTCCGAGGGCAATTGTTCTTGGGTTGTCTTTCTGATGCGGAAAGTGAATTAAGATAAAGGAGGAGAGAGAAAACGAGAGAGAGAGAGAGAGAGAGAGAGAGAGAGTGGGGGGGGGGGGGGTAAAGGGAGAGAGATGGGGGGGGGGGGCAGAGAGAGATGGGGAGAGCAAGGCCAAAGGGTGAGAAAGGAAGAGAAAGAAATAGTGAAGGGAGAGTGAACGGAGAGAGAGAGAGAGAGGAGAGAGAAAAGCAAAACGACAGGTTGCATAAGTAGATCACTTTGACATTGATCAAGGAAGACCAAACACATACACCTGCAAAAAATTCAGTAGACTCTCTTTTATTGTCTCTTGAAAAGAAAAAAAAAAAGAGCGGAAAAATGTTTGACCTTGATACGATATCTATATAAAAAGTGACTAAGCTTTACTCATATCTAATGAATATAAACAACTTTGAAAGACGATGATAATTGCACTTTCTTTCGCATCGGTACTTGCAAAGCATTTTATATGAAATAACATGAAAATGCAGTGTTGTCACTGATTATTTACAAAGATTCATTCTCAGCTATTGTGTTAATAGGTATACAGTTAATAAACGTATTGGCTACTATTTCAGATGGAAATAATGACTATATTATTTTATACATGTACAATATCTTTTGCACTTCGCTTTAGCTATTCATAGCTTTGGCGGTTTCTGTAAATTTCTCGAAAGATATTTGGCCCAAACTTCCATTTTTCTTCACAAAATCGGATCTATTGCACGTGGCACCATTTAAAATTCCATTCTCCATAATATACTTTAAACTTTAAAATATCATTTTATTTACACCAGATATATCATCACATATTTCTGAACACATATATTGGTACCTACATACAAAATCTATAAATACTAAAAAAAATCCGGATTACTCGTCTACAATATTATATACATTTATTTCTTATAATGGTAGTCACCTATTTACACAATCAGTGGAAAATCGGCAAAACAGCTATGATAATAATCATTCATGTTTATTCTTTAGGCCTTGAAATAGTCTATGTTTCATATTCCCATAACTTCCTTTCATGACAATACTACAAGAAAATAAAAATGTATTTATTTCAATGTGACATATAAACATATGATGGTTCCTGTCCATACATCTACAAAATATTTGGTCAGGAATCCATTTACTGTCATCAGCCCTCCATCATAAACATAACAACAACAAAAAAAAAAAAAAAAACAGCGTACACGTTAATATCAATACCATGTAACATTTTCGTTTAAATAGTCGACAAACTTCATATTAAATAGGGATAAAATATTTAAGCTTTGATCGAAGTTGATGACGGAGAAGAGCTTAATTTCATAACTTCTCCTACAGAGGGCAGTTTTCAGATCAACATTAATTTTATCATAAAAGGTCCTATTTAAAATTCTGATGGCTACCTAACCAAAGTTTTAGTAATTTTGTATTTTCCCCCAAGTGCGTTTATGTAAGGACTGGAGAAGCGAAAACAAGAAAAAAAACAACAAACAAACAAACACACACACAAAAAAGAAATTTCTTTAGAAACACGTAAACGGCAATCTCTTTGCCTTACACTTTAGAATAATATATGACCAAATATATGTCATTGCTATTCTTGAGTAAGGCACAGTTTATCATTTTTGTAAGGCGTCTCCTTTAAAAGGCACATATTCTTATGTTCCAAAATAAAAAGATGAACGATTTCAGACACAAGTAAGCATATATGACATAATATTATAATGTATATCGACATGATAAGAACAATGTAGAAGTAAGGACATTAATATTTTGCTAGCACGTGATAAAGATGACAGAAGAACTTCATTTTTGGTCAATATTCTACATGAATATCGACCATCATGCGCATTCCCAAATCGAAAAACAATTCACATTCGAATTTTAAGATGCAAAACTGATTGTAGAATCCAATTGCAAAATGAATTATGATTTTCACAAGGAATGAATAATAGATTTGATAATTGTAACAAAAACAAAGAAACTGCTTATTTCCGTTTCTGGTTATTAGGTTGTGTTTATAAGCTCCATTTAATAAGACAGAATAAGCGTTTTGATACGCGTGTAAGGCACGTTTGTATCAGGAGATGGCGACCAAAAAAAAATAAATTTCGCCAGCCCTCCAAAAGTCGCTCAGTGGGGGGGGGGGGGGGGGGGATATGGGGTCCAGTTCCCCTCCGTAATTCTCTGACAAGGCAAAAAAAAAAAAAAAAAAAAAGTTTTCTGGTCGAAAAGGGGGGGGGGCACAATGCATTGTTTTCCCCCCAAAGGGGGGGGGGCACGGGCCGGGATTCCCCCCCCCCCCTAAATCCGCCACTGGTAGTGGACGATGTTTAGATAGCAATTGTTGCAGTGGTTTGTTGTAGTGGACGATGTTTAGACAGCGAATATTGTAGTGGTTTGTTGTAGTGGACGATGTTTAGACAGCAAATGTTGCAGTGGTTTGTTGTAGTGGACGATGTTTAGACAGCAAATGTTGCAGTGGTTTGTTGTAGTGGACGATGTTTAGACAGCAAATGTTGCAGTGGTTTGTTGACTGCTGCTACCAGAAGGATGGGAACTGGACTCGGGTTTGAGGCTGGCTTCCGTCTGTTCAAAAAGTAGACATAAAAGAGGGATAAGGGAAGAAGAAAAAAGGAGTTAGGGCTAAATTACTATTGCAAAAATAAGTTATAGGTTATCATAATATTATGCATGATAAAACAAAGTTGGCATTCAAAATATCAGAATGGAGGGGTTTTGAACCATAAGATTATGCTAAACCAATATACAGTTCATTGTCCAGTAAAGTCCAAAACATCATCAAAGCACGATGTTATTACAATGTATTTCTTGTATAAACAGATGACTTTATCAAGACGAGTCTTCCAAGGCTGTTTAATGACATGCGGGTAAATGTCTACATTCTATAAATTCCAAATAACTGACTGCAGAGACCTTAATTCATAGAAAGCTGCTTATTTCAATATGTCCATTTTAGAATTTCAGAATATTAATAGAAATGTATAGACGGACAGTTCTGTAGTTATGCACAGATGGTTTCAGTGAATGTAGATTATTGTTGTTACAAAGGAATGATCAAACAAGGACAGGGACACGGTTGTCTTTAGAAGGGGTGCAAGTTTTCTGACGAACTACCCTTCCCCCCCCCCCCCACCCGAAACTTTCTGTTGGTAAATCCACAAGTGTTGCAAGCAAAATAAATGCATCATTCACTGTCTGCAGGTTTTTCTAATGTTGAGACTGGACTTCTTTCCTCTTCCTTTTTTAACCCTTGCTTGTTTTACTAAATAAACTAAATAATGTTAATTTGAATCGATTGATGTATTAGTCAACAAAGTGATATTGTACAGGGTGATTCGAATGATCCTGGAGAGGTGACCCTATAGGAGCCTACCTTAATACCTTGCATCTCTACGTTGTTTTTGCCATTACCCCCCTCCTTGCTAGATCTCTTCCAGCTCAAACCCTTGGCTGCAGCTCCAGCCTGCACAGCCTTCTCCGTAGGTGGAATAACACGATCCTCTTTGCTCTTCCTGCTGGCCTCACGGTTCCGCTGGCGGGTCTGCCAATTCTGGTTTATCTGGTCGCATTTCTCCTACATTAAAAAAAAGAAAAGAAAAAGCCCAGATTAAATCAAGTAGATTGACTTATTTCTTTAATATTGTTCGATGACAGGTGAAAATTATTTTTCTAAAACCAATAAATACAAAACATAATTATGAGTTACCAATAACTTAGGATATTGGTCGCACCTTTATCTCTCTTTAGAGGCTCATCGTTAGGTTGTTTGGCGTTTGTCAAATATATTTTACAACTATTTTCACGAATATTGAAATTCTTCAGTCCATCGAAGAAATTCAAAATAGCCTACACCTTTTAAAATTTTTAAAGTTTATATTGTATGAATTATATTTCTAAGCCTAGACTATCGAAGACCAAATTATTTCATATAAGACGAGTAAATACATACATGTGCACCAATTAGACTTAAGTTCTTACGGCGACCCGTGGAAATTGGCTTTAACATAATTATAACGACAACGTTTTTGTTGCAGTTAGGGATTTAGTGAAAATATTCTACATCGCAAACACAAATAATTACCATGTACTCGGCTGTTATCTTCGTCATCCTTTTGGTCGTCTTGTTTTTCTGCAAAAAAAAAAAAAAAAAAAAAAAAAAAATCAGACCAATACAGTGGGTCAAAGTAGAATGCATTTTAATTAATGTACCAACAGCTTAAAAAGTAATGAATTAGTGTTTTAGTTCGGATTATTTTTGAAAAAGTCAGAAGGGGTGAAGTACTTACAAAATTATTATACTTCTGATGAATTTAGATTCAGAATAGTAACCGTTTATTCTGAATCTAAAAGAAACAAATATTCAGTTAGGTCAGCTGTAAATTTTGAATTAGAAGTGTACCTTTAAACGTGGGCGTACCGGCACCAATGCCCTGGGAGGGGGTGGGTCCGTGGTCTGTTTATACTGGAGATCGACTTTCCACTTGCTATGTCAGTTTGCGGGTTTATCCAATGATTTATATCGCAAAGAGACATTATTTTGCTTTATCACCTCGCCTGATCAATGCATTATCATCCCTATATCTATATAATTCATGTGATAACACATGTCTTTATCTAATCCTAAATATTGTCTGGCCTTAAATCTGGGTTCCTCGTTTAAGAGGGTGTGTGATATAATTATACCTCCATTCAACATTTCAATCTACAAAATTAACAATTTAGGGGAGAGGACTTTATTGTCTTCCCTTACGAATTTACGAATTTGTGGAAATTTTTTATTTGTTTCTAATTTTTTGTTAGGTTATTGCAAAATACGTTTTTTTTTTTTTTTGTAAGTGATATTCTGTTCATTTTGTCCGACCTCCCCTGGGCTGTGATAACGACGCCCCTGAGGTAGGATGTATGTTGGGGGACCAACACATGACTTTATCGGTATATCGCTTCTCACTCCCACACAGCCATAGATATGATTCGATTTATAAGGTAGATTTGGGAGACGAGTCGTTTTTGTGTACAATCTATCATCGGCTACGAGATTACAGCATGACGAATTTCCCTTTTGAAGAAATTCCTTCTTAATTATCCCTTTCCCGCCAAATTCCCGTACATCAGCTCAACTTCCTGCCCATAGAACCCTCGCCCTTTACCAAACACACTGGTGGGGGATGGTGATACTAATGATAACATGCATTGTATGATATGATCTTGTCTCTCTGTTCTCCATTCTCTATTTCTACTTCTAAACGTATACAGATAAGGGCTTCTGAATTGTACATTCATTTCACTCAGAATATCCTAATCATTTGTGCACAACGTTCGATACATTTACGAATGAATGAATGTGAATAAAGAAGATATAGCCTAACCCACTTTCCAACATAAATCCCTCCTTATGCACAAAAAATTAAAACATTAGTTTGAAAGAACAATGGACATAAATAAATACAATAATATTCATACTATCCATTAAAATTCATAAGTTTTACATAAAACCAATATGATTGCTTTAGTGTAGCTTTATATCATCATTACCATGACAACCATCTTCTCTGAGATTTCCTCATCACCCTTACCCTTATAGCGCTGGAGATGATGAACCGACAGTCATGTTTAAAGACCATGCCACCACTTTTATCCCCTATCAACAATATCATTGTTACCATGGCAATCCATCTGCTGCTGCTGCTACCTCCTAATCACTCTTATCCTGATAGCACTAGAGATGATATACACAAGGGTGATGTTGAACACATGCCCCCACCTTCATCCCCTATAAACCCCATTAATTTATTTTACAAGCATCGTTATTCATTACGAGAAACAAAATAGGCCCAAGCTTAGTACCTTGAGGTACTCCTACAACATTGTATTTTGAGTTTGATGTCGAATTAAGCACAGTGACTACCATAACTACCATCTTCTATTCTAACACCTATAATCATCCTTACCCTTATAGCGCTGGAGATGATGAACCCGACGGTGATGTTGAAAACCATGCCAGCGAGGACGATGATGGAGATGAAGTCGAACCATTTAGCCCAGTCTTTCTCCTTGTCGGGATCATTAATTTCGACGACGGCTGATAGAGCATTCTGACCGACCACCAGACATTGGAAGATGAGACACGATAGCACGTACTTGTCCTAGATATGGCAAATGAAAATATAAGTATAGTGTAATGGAGTATAAGATTATTGTAAGTAAAGAGAAAGCACACGAAGATGACATGGGGAACTAACAGAATAGCAGAAAAAGAATATCAAAATAAAGTCGGAAAGAATTATGATAATCTGCAGGTCTGCAAATTATGTAGAAAAACCTAAGATTAATTGCTGAAAAAATACAGTAATGGGTAACGGCTGTCCGAGGTCCCAGAACAATCAAAGTGGATTGTCGAGTCGAGCAACTACAGTGATTCACAGAAGACCTGTTTGCTCTATTCGGACCTCCCAAAATATTCCTGATAATAAACATGCTTGAAAGTGTTGATTTAAAATAATAGGATGAGCAAAAATGAAGAAGAGAAAGTACAGGAAAAAAATTCGTATGACGGTCATCCTGTGTGTTATGGGAGAAGGGATAAAAACAGAGTCCAAGAGTTATAAACACACGCATTTCAAAATAAAAATTTATTTTGATGTCTAATTTCGGGCAACCAACAACTAAAAATAAGTCTATTGTGTGGTTAAAGAACTTCATTCAAATATTAAAGTCGGAGTCGGCAAGGCCTGGTTTAAGGGATCGCACTCTTTTTTTTTTCTTCTTCAATACAGGGAGCATTCCTAGAAAAATCCAGTAATTTCATGCTTTAGAATATGGAAAACACCATCGAAATGAAAATAATGAAACCAATTTGTTCACTTACCAGCATTGTTAGATAAGATATGAGTGGAAGAGATTGACTGACGACATACTTGAAAGCTACAGCCGTCAGAAGCAGAGTCACAGTAACACTGAGTCTGTCTGCAGGAGCTCCTCGCTCTACTACAAACGATGTGAAGGTTAAAATGACGATCAGCAGCTACAATAATATAATAGAGAAAGAAAAGATTAAGTTATGGAGATTCTTCTTTTAATGACGGTATCGAAAATGATGTGGCCAGCAGGAAAATTGAGTGGGAGGGAGAGTGTCACTGACTTTCAAGCCCTTTATCAACACCCCACCTTTAATGTCGTTCATTACTATTGCTTTTGTTTAAATCTCACATAATTTGAAAATAATTTGAATCTTATTTGCATGTGCTTCAGATGATTGAAACCCAAAGGCAACTTTTTACAGCGGAACTGCAAAATGACTGGCCATTCTTACCATAATGAGGGCGATATTCCAGATATAGAAGCCTGGTCTTCGTTGTACGTGTGTAGTAATATGATAGATGGGGTAAGATCTATGAGCGCCTGTCAAAGCTTTGTCCTCTTCAATAGGTTGGGCTACGACGTGTTTCCAGAGCTTCCACTGCTGACCAGCTGATATAGATTAATTGAAGAATATATTAGTATTAGTTAACATCTGAAATAGTATGACGCAAAGGCACTGAGCTATTTATGCACGACGTGGTGACGAAGAAATAAACATCGAATAACAATATATCAAGGAATAATAATTTTGTATAAAGTCTGCTTTTCTTTTTTTTAACAGACAATATTTTCTCAGTTATAAAATTTGCTTGAAAATATCTGACACATGTATATCAACCATGTTTAGAATAGATTCATACAGAACTCAATCACAAGAATAAGCATCAATAAAATCAATGTCGAACAATCCCTTTTTAATTCTATTAAACATAATTCTGAATCTATCCCAATTTCTATGAACGTGATGAATTAACAAAAACTGCAAACGTATCATTGCTAAATACATGTTAAAACCTTTCTTCGCAGTAATGCGGCAATAACTTACTGTTTCTGATTTTCACTTGATATTTGCGATACCGTTTATGCAAATATACTAATAGCACTTGATGAATTTATTTAATTGATCATTATTGAATCTATTTTCATCGAACAGACTCTTTTCTCATTTGTATTCCAACTCCTTTAGTTGCTTGTCATAGGATCTCTACCAGGGTCTATATAGGGCTTCCCACAAGACTTTTTGTTTCTACATGTTTTCATAAACAACTTGTTGAGCAGTCTAGTCAAGGTTACATGAAGAATGACGTACAACATAGCGATGTGCCTCAAAATTTTTTGTCCCTCGAGGTACTGTATACCTACAAATCAGACTCCAAAATACTCTAGGATTGACGTCACTGATCAAGATGGCGGAAGACCTCAACAGGATATATCACTTTCAACATACCCTCCGATCTTTTCCTCTACAGACTTCAAGCTCAATTACAAATTCATGGGCGATGCGTTTGTGAGACAAACTCTTTAACTCATCTTCTCCCAAGGACATGTCATAACATCCAATGATTAGTTCGCTGGTGGAAACCACTCCAGCAAGTATTGACTTAAACAAATTTTAACCTCTATACAAGGGTGGATTAATAATGACTTAATAAACAAAAACAAACATCTGAGCTTCAACTGTAACAAAAAGAAAGGAATTTGTTCATGAAATATGACATCAAGTACAGGAAATGATCAACAGACATATTTTTGTAATGTACAAGTATCGCACAAAACGTGAACACGGAAATGACTTCAAGAGAAAGGTGAAAGGGTGACTAAATTAGAGAGAAAAAAGGGGCTGTTTCCATGTATTTTTGCATTCAAATCACGAATCTGGCAATTGATTGTCAAAATTATGTCTCGTTTTGGCGAAAAAGGGGGAAAAGTAGAGGTTTGGGGACCGTTCCTTAAAACTCGTAAGCTGATTGGCTAATTGACGTCACACCCCCAAGTGACGTATGAAGAGTAAGAGGCACAAGGTCTACAGGCTGCGGCAATATACATTGTACACACAATGCGGTATTTGACCCCTCTGTTCAACAGACAATTTATGAAAAAGGGAAATTAATCAGTACAGTCTAAGGAGTGAATAATCATTATCAATATATTTTCTTTAAGATCAGTGAACACGTTTGCCCAAATATACAGCTCTTGTTTTGTTTTTTTAACTTTTCTTTGAACAATGTTCTCATCCATCTGAGCTTGCCGAACGATAGTTTTGCATTGGTCTTAAACGCGTACACAGCCGTTTTATGCGTCTGTGCAATGTACTACACATCTTTAGTACGGCAACTATGTTCCCCCTCGTACTAAGCGACTGGTGAACGCTTTTGTTTGGTTTGTTTTCACTCTCGCCTTTTTTTTACTTCGCTTTACATGTACTACGATAATACTGACTTAGATTTTTGGCTGAATTCTTCGAGTAACTTAGAGAGATGGATAGTGATCGCGAGTCCGATTTGGAGGACTTTTTTGAGCCAGATACGAACTCTGATTTATCAGATGATTTATCGATACCGAAAGAGAAGAAGCTCAAGTGCAGTGGCAAGGGGAATTCGACCATTATGTTTGAACCCCTCGCAGAAGACGCGCCAGGGCATGGTGAAGGGGTCGCGGGGGAAGGGGCCGCCGGTGAAGCTGCTGCAGCTGCTGGAGAAGAAAAGTGATCACTGCATATTGTACTCCACTCGCTTGGCCCTTGCCACTCTGCCCGCGTGAGAATACCGTTGCGACCAACAATTTCCGTAGATTTTCATCTTTAGGAAAATGATGTACGTAGGCTTACATCATCTTTAGGGGTCTTGCTACAGCGCGCAACTATACACCGATTTGGCATTACTGATGAAATCGTGTCCCAAAATCAAAGTTATTGTGAGGAATTAAACACACGAAAATATGCGATGCAAATGGTCGATGCGGTAAATGTCATGCTCGGCACCGGGCTGGGCCTGCCGGGGCTTGCGGGCGCGCACGGTATATAGGTTGGTGGAATATTTTCCCTTACTTCTCGTACGTCACAGATCACGTGATCATGATGTCGCTCGATGGGTTTTTTTTAGGGGCGGGGCTTATGACTGTGTAAATCAGCAAAAATGTACTTTTCAAATGATTATGAAATACAACTGAATGCATAAAAAAGTGTGTGATAGATATTTTTTGGCTCCTGATGACTCCTTCCTACGAAAAATGGGCAATCAATTTTTTAATTTAGTCACCCTACGTTGCTGACATGGACATGGAAAAGAAACCTTCATGATCGAAGACCTAATATGTGGACGTATAAGTACCAAGAGCGTTAAACAGAGTCAGATGAGGGTACTAAACAAGAATATATCATAACATATACCTGTGAAGGTATCGAGTCTGATACTGTCCTTGATGTTCATGTCCTTCACAAACTCGACATCTTCTATGGGCCAATCAGACATCAGCTTGATCGTCAAATCCTGATGAAAAGAACAGATCAAGGAAAATCAAAAGAAGTAAAGTGATGTTAGATGATTTTACAAACGTACATGTATTTCATGAATAGATTTAGATAAATACTTGCGATTTGTGGAGGGATTGATATTTTTTTCAACATGACACACAGATTGCAATGTACTTGTTGCAATTTTCAACAAGCAAAATAGGTTTAACCCGTCATTTCATAGCCTGATCATTCATTTGCGAGCGAGCGAAGCGAGCGAGCAAAAAAATTAAAATTTATTTCTAACGCTGAAGGCAACGGGTGTTGAATTATATACAGCGATTTCCCTAATATGATAAGACTATAATAGTAAATGCGAGCGAGCGTAGCCAGTGAGCTTTGGAAAAATTTTAGAAAAAATTGTCCTCGTTCCTTTCATAATTTAGGAGCACTGCTCATTCTTGTATAATTTAGGGCATTGGGCCCCTCCTATCCCCTGCTCTACTGCCTCACTACTGTGCTGATATCAGTAGGGGAATGTATTATTATGAAGTCTCTCTGATTATTTGGAACTACATGTATATGTATAAGGCCCCTTTGTGGACTTTATACATACCCATATATATACTTTCTATATACCATTATCTACCGATGTCGCATTTATCAGAAAACAAAAGGGGCACTAATTTCTGAGGTTAAAAGGGGCACTCATCAGAAGATAAAAAGGACACTTATTAGAAAGAAAAAGGGGCACTTTTGGGGTACTTGAAAAAGTGAGGGGGCACTGTGCCCCCTGCCCCCCCCCCCGGAGCGCTGTCTTTGATCATCATAGCATTGATAAAGGTATGATGGTAATTTGAACTTAAGTAAAAATATGTATATCGATATCATGAACAGAAAATGGAATTAAAGATCACATGGAAAACGACAAAATGATGGTAAAATATATCTTACATAACAGCAAATTGAGTAGAGAAGATATAACAAGATAATAGAAAAAATAAAGACTAATAAAATATGAAAAAATAGAGAAAAAACTAAATAAATATGAAAATTTAAACTTTGAACTGAATTATGTATGTTCAGAATGTTTTTTCATGGCGTCATGATTTTTTGGAACGCCTGTTAAAAACAGCTTCTCCACGGTTAAATGACGCAGTAAAGATTAGAGAATTTGCGCGCGGAGCGCGCGGCGAAATTGAAGTCTGATCTTGTAAAACCTTTTGTATTTCATTGTTTGGAAGGCATCATTTCCTGAGTTTTGCATCAGTTTTTCCTTATTTTATTTTACACCTCCGGAATTATTGGGGGGGGGGCAATATGTTTGCCCTCCCAATATTTTCAGGGGGGGGGGGCAATCGCCCCCTGTCCCCCCAAGGATCGACGCCCCTGATCAGTATAAGATCTAACCTGACAATCGAATGGGAAATCCTTTAGCTCCATACTGCACTTGAATGTCCCCTTCATCCTGATAGATAGACGAACATCCGGGATACCTTGAGGATCGTCATCTTCATTAGGCATGATGTAATGGTTGGTTTGCATCTTATCAATGTTCACTGCATTGAAGAAATAGATGCGAGGATCCCACTGATCATCCCAGTTAACATCCTGAGAAATGGAGAGATGGATGATGAGGACATTAAGACAATAAGAAGGAGGATGATGTTTGTGAGGATTGTGTTGTTAATGGTGGTAATTTGTTAGTAAGAGTGTAGAATAATTTCGATTATTGTTACATGATGGAGATGAAGTATACGTACAAAGTGTGACAATGACTAATGGGTCTAATTGATAGATAATTGATTGACTAATTGATTGACCTTTCCATTGATCAAAAGTAAATTAGGATCCAGCCACAACAGGTACGCACAAAAACTGATCAATGTCACTGCCACTATAACAATCATTCAAACTTTATTAGTAAACTTGATGAATGGATTCGAGGACACTATAGTTTCTGGAACTTTGACGGGTAGGGGAGCAACCTGTATTGAGACGCTGTTCTCTTTTTGTGCTCAGGGGGATTGTTTTAGATATAGGGGTATTTAAATAGATTCACGTTGCAATTATGAAATTATTGTTTCACTTTAAAGATTTGCAGATACTTATATAATGTATCCACGGTATCGCTTGTATGTTTCTAAATTTGAAATTTAAACTAATTCCAATCAATATACTGACCTCCCTCTTCATGCCTTTGACCTTCGGTTCTTTCCATGTCACACTGAGATAGATCTCTGCAGTAAACTGTTGGGTCACTGTGTCAATATCACCTACAGTGATGATGTTACATCGAATCCTGGCAAAGACCTAACACGGGAAACAAACAAATATATCTTTAAATGATATTCATTTTATAATACAGCACTATAGGGCAGAAATTCTGCGCCGCGGAAACTTAAGACGTACATATTTAAAGTAATATGGTTTATTACATACATGACATTGTGAAACACCTTCATTTGATGGGGAGCAGTAACTTTCAATTTACTATCTTCACAACCCCCTTAATCATAATGTAGACATACTTTAATTCGGTATTAATGCGATAATTTCACACGCATCAGGTTGAAATAAATTGTACCTATGCTCTCCTTCATGCCCTTGATTTGTCTTTCATCAGTCTCTTGCATTAAATGAAAATAATATTACTATCAAATAAATTCAAAAACGTAAACTCAAGTTCATTACGAAACCAATCAACATGATTATATTTCTGACAGTTGACATTTGTGAAACGGTTTTCTGCATCCGACAGGCTTTATCTTCGAGTAAATCCTGATCATTTCAATATTTATGTCGCTTCTTCTAATTTTGTCGCGCGGGTGTTTGGGCAAGATAGCGCTCTCAGTCTGACGTAGTTCATGATTCTAGTCTATACGCTCAGACTTCATTCTGAGTTTCGTTGAATGGATGATTGGTCCAGTGATCATTATCTACAAACACGTCGATCTATACGATCATGTTTTTAAAAATCTATTTCAACAATTTTTCATTACTTATTTTAAATTTTAGATAACAATTATGCAAAAATAAGGTAAATGCAAGCTCATCTCAATTAACAATAAGCCCAGTGTTATTCCAGATTGGCAAAATATCGAATTATTTTTTTAAAATTTATTTTTTTTTTTTTTTTTTGGGGGGGGGGGGTGCATGGGTGTTTTGACTAATAAGGCAGTTAGTATAGTCTGTTTTATTACACAATGAATTAAAAAAAAAACATGTGAAAGGGATATCAAAAAGCCATTAGAAGGTTTTGAATAAAATATGAAATTACAAATTTACAATAACATATACAGCCAGAAACAGACACCTTCCAGAAAACAGTCTCTTTGCAGACAAATTTTGTACGATCTCAACCTTTATTGTACTACCTCACAAACGAATATAAAGGAATGATGGTAATTATATTATATTGCTGAGGCCAAATAAATTTCTTTTTAAATGTTGTCCTAATCATCGCAGTGAGACGAATGGATGAATCATTGTAAATCATTTGTAGACTTAATAGCTTAGTACTGCACGATTGAAGAAAAGCATCCTAACCTGCATTCGTGCAGTTCACTTCTAAGATTATTTTTTCCGACTTGGTTAAACCACAACCTCCTGATTCGATCATCTTTTAGGCTCATGTCAAATCTCATTTTTATCGGCATGTATGGCTTCTTTTTCCCAGGTGCTGAAAAGGATTTTATTTAACCATTCCTACAACAGTTGTCTGTGATAATTCACTCGAAGGAAGTTACAAGACTAGTCACAACCTTGTGTCAAGTCTTGACCTTTACAAGCTGTACTATATGAGAGTTCTTCGGAAAATCGTTTGACAAAAGTGACCTACTTAAAGTTGAATTCTGAAATTAGAGTAATTATATTTTTCTATAAGGACATGACATTATAAACACAAAATGTGTTTAGAAGAATAATTATATACATATTTGTTTTCTTCTTGAAATCTTGAATCCTTAAGATTAATTCCTTACGTATTTTCTTTTGTCACTGTCGCGCTTTACGTAGAATATGCATCTTTTTTATAATAAGCGTAGGCCTATATGAATCAACAAGTTGGACAATTTCCAACATATAATTTAAACATGCTTTTTGGTAGACAAGCATAAAGAGTGTAATAAATTCAGATCTTAAAGATAAACATCACTTAAATATAACCATCGGAAGTGTACTGATGGTTATCATAAACGATATATTAGTACCTTAATGATCAATTTGGCTCTGTAGAAGTTGCTACAAATAAATTTCATTGTTGAAATCAAAATTATACCTTTATTGCTCAAGGCATAGATCTCCGTAGGTTATGTGAATGATGATATAACTTCTACGAAACCCCTTAACGTGGTTTATGGACTCAAAATTTACAATTGAAGATGAGGGGGGGGGGGGTGGCTATATTTTTCGTCTGTTTATGCATGATGAGCATACTCTATAATCGTTTCCTACATTAACACAAAATTACCACATAAGCGTTTATAGTGCACAGCACTGTGTGTGCCCCCAACCCCTGTGCCTCATTTTTATATCCTTCGAGTAGGGGCGACTGTTGAGGTAAATCATGAAACAATATATGATGGATTGACATCAGTTAAGTAGTGTTGAAAGGAATATTAGTTTAGCCTTTAAAGTTAAAAGTTAGAAGTTAGAAGTTTGAAGTTTGAATTTTATTTGTTCCACTTTAACATTAAAAAAAATCAGATTTTATAAGCATATAAGTGTCAATTTCAAAACGTACATAAACGGGTAAATAACTCAAATCAAGTACAAGGTACGGTAAATAGGTAGGAAGTTTCGAGAGATATAGGAAAGTATGGTAATGAACGTTGAAATACCGGTAACTAACTAGGCTATCGATTTACTGACCTAAGTAGTATTATATAAATCCAGATGATTATTTTTATGTTATTGCTACTGCATGCATTTTCCTTCATCAAAATACTAAACATTCATCCAGATAAAGATCATCAGGAAACAAAGACTCAAACTAAATGAATAATATTTGTATATACTGTCGTTTACTTTGACAGGTGATACGAGCTATACTTTAATGTAAGCTTATAGAGATAGAGAATGAGACATCTTGAGAATTTTGTTGAATTGATGACGACTAGTAATGCTATGATAAACGATGGAGGTCAGACTTTTGCAGCTGAAAAACACTTGAAGCTGATATTTAAAAATGTGTATATTTGATAAATAAATATATTTGAAATCCAGCTCTTCCCGAAAAGCTTGCATAATGAAAAGTATAGAATACAGATATCTCGAAATGATACCCACGGATAGGAATCATTGATACGAATCGATCTCAAACGCTCAAAAGCTGATCCAAAGTTCTTCACGAAAATGTTTGAACATTGTAACAGCGTGGATGAATCATTGAATCTATGGATTAGCCTGCAGATCAGAAGCATTTTGTCATGATTCTTTAGGTCTGGGGGGCTTTTCCGAGACTGAGTGAGGGGTAGAAAGAGGGGTATAGAGATAGGATAAAAGAGAGGGATCATGCTGTTTTGATGAAATATCGAAAATGTAGAATGTTCCTGCATCGGTATTAATTTATCAAAGAACCGGTTTTAGACTGAAATCCAAGCAAGTGAATCACCCGTATAGTTATTGGTGCACGCCTTAAGCCAGATCATCAAATGTATGACTCGGACCTGTATTTGTATGCCCAATAATATATTTTTGGTAGTGTTATGCAGTTTTAAGAAAGATTCCGCCAAACAGCTTCAACTATTTAATATGTTCAAATCGAGAAAAATCTGTAATCATGACAAACTGACATTAGCAAAAACCTTCAGCACCAGAATTATTTTATGGCAGTTCAATGCGTTTTCGTATGCTATTCAGGGGCGTCGATCCTGGGGGGGGGGGGGGGTGGGAGGGGGGGGGGGAGATTCCCCCCTAGAAAATATGGGGGGGGGGCAAACATATCATTTTGCCCCCCCCCCCCAATAATTCCGGAGGTGTAAAATAAAATAAGGAAAAACTGATGCAAAACTCAGGAAATTATGCCTTCCAAACAATGAAATACAAAAGGTTTTACAAGATCAGGCTTCAATTTCGCAGCTCCAAAGCTCACTCGCTACGCTCGCTCACATTTACTATTATCTTCTTATCATATTAGGAAAATCGCTGTATATAATTCAACACCCGTTGCCTGCAGTGTTAGAAATAAATCTTAAATTTTTTATTCGCTCGCTTCGCTCGCTCACAAATGAATGATCAGGCTATTACACTCAACTGCAAAGTAGTTTTTATCTATAGCCATGTTAAGATAGAAACAATAGCGTGTCGAAAATGATCCTCGGTTTTGTATTGATCAGAATGTAACGGTATACTAATGTCTCGAAGGGATATTTTCCGCCTTGTTTCCACCCTTTGTAGGTGCCCTTTTTTGTTGGTGCCCCCCCCCCACTTTGAAAGACGCACCGATGCGATTGTACCGCCCCTGATGATGATTGAATTGAGTGCGAAATGATCATCGTTACGATAGGCTGTCTTGCCCCCCCCCCCATCCGAAAAACGGATCGACGCCCCTGATGCTATTTTAAGACTTTTACAAGACAGTGGGGAACTTATTTTACAAGCTTTAAGTTTCAGTCTATCTGCATTCTAGCCGTTATTTCTTAGCGCTTTACAATGATTACAGAGATTTTAGAGCCAAGGTACAAGGTATATGATTTATTCTTGGATAAGTTCATGGTCTTTGAAAGTGTTTGACGCTAATTCATTGTATCCTCATGCGTATGCTCATTTTCATTAACTGCACGTGTTTAGCTCATTTTTAAGTCTTTAGAAGTCTATATCTTTGATTTAAATGAAGCCTTTTTAAATTCATTTCCGTAAATTCCCACCTCTTGTCAATGATATCCGTTCATTGCCAGTTAATACAAGTTTAAAGGAAAGTATTTTAAATCAAAGATTGCCAAAATGTGTGTACTATTTCTAACCATCCGTCAAGCCATTTTTCCTTTTATGTTAAAAAAAGAAAGAAAGAAGAGAATCACCGTTTAATGTCAAGTTCTTTTATAGTTTTCCTATTATCACACTTTCGGAAATGATTATCTACTTATTTCGGTTTGATGATAGCAGTGCATGGGACGAATTTACATGAGGTGTGGATGCCCTGAGGAGATAGTGGGTGTGTCGAGGGGGTCCTGTTTCACTTATCTCAGGTGCTCATTGCTTTCCTGTAATCCGACAACCCACTGAATTTGCATGTTTTAAGTCACTATATGTTAGTACCGATGTATGTGAACTCCATACTCTTAAAATAGGTTAATCTGTCTCGTATTATTTTGATTATTATCGTGGCGTCATTTTCGTAATTGCATGGGTGTTTATCGTTAGAAGGAGGCAATTAATGACAGTCAGAAACATTAATCGATGAGGAAATGATTTGGTGAAGGCAGAGAGAGAGAGAGAGAGAGAGAGAGAGAGAGAGAGGGTGGGGAGAGAGTGGGTGAGTGAGGGAGTGAGAGAGAGAGAGAGAGAGAGAGAGAGAGAGAGAGGGAGAGAAAGAAAGAGGGGCGATAGGGAGAAGGAAGAAAGAGAGGCAGAGAGGCGGCGAAACATAAGTCAACACATGCAGGAAGTAAAAAAATAAGTAATATGCACTTAAATTGAAAGTCCATCCTGATTAAAGTTGGTTTTAAAAGGAGCAGAATTAACCAAACATATCAGTGAAGGTTTGAACAAAATCCGATAAGAATAAGATTTTTGAAGTTGTAATCAATCAAACACAAATTGGCAATTCCGTGACGTATCTTGAGAGCTCCTCTCCAGACAGAGTAAGAATTACAATACAAAACGGGATAGTAAGCGAAATATATCTACTTTAAGACAGCTATCTGGCTCTATCTGTCAGACTCTATGATCCTTCTTTATGGTTTATTGCTGTGGTTCCAGCAACCGGGCAACCAGGAACACACCATAATACAAACCATCCGCCCTATCTACACAAACCTCAAGGATATCAGGGGGGCAAATCTTTACCCATCACCTAACCACAATATCCTCGCCAGCTCTTTAAATGCAGCCTTCTCGATGTAACTATGGCCTGAGCAACGCATGCAGGGCGTTTAAAGGGATACTTAACCGCAGACTGTGGACGTTTTTATACCCCGAGAGGGCACCGTGATCGCTATCCGATCATGCCGTTGCCCCGCGGGGCGCAAACTGCGGACAGACTGGTCGCAGGCTCGCCGCACAACATGCACGCTCCTACCTGAGCTCGAGCTCTCGTGCGAGATTCGGTCGGCTTCGTGCAGTCCGAAATGTAATCCCAGTAGTCCGACGGACGCGTTCGACGCACAAACTTTGTGTACGAGTGAATGGGGCTTACGCAATCCTGACTTTCCCCACGACCGCCTGGTGGCGTATCCCTTTAATAGATATGTCGCTTGATCACGACTTGAGGTAAATCATTTTGAGGGTATTTCATTCCACACTGAAATACATGTACAAGTGATCGCAGAAAAGACAAAGATATTGTAAACTGTGTCATGAGTGTTTTTGCTGAATTTATAAAAAAGCGTCTTACGTTACATTTTTCTATGAAATAATACTACGACCACAAGATCTGGGGTAGATATTAAAGAATTAAACGTCACAGCTATAGGTGGGTCAACAAAACATTGCCAAGAACATGACAAACAAAACTAACAACGAATAACGAAGAACGAATAAGTTATTTTTTAAAGATTGAGCCATGATTATCTTGATGTACATTTTTATCTATATATACTAAGATATTTTCAGCAATAATTTATTTTAGCATTTTAAGGAGACAGAGTATTAAAAAAATGAAATTAAACAATTAGATTTTTTTTTCGCCGTGTCATTTCGTTTATGACCGACAGTGTATACTTTAAATATGACCTTCTATTACTTTTTATCCATTCAACTGTTCCTGACTGCTGCACTTTATATTGTCTTTCAAAAGCTTCCGTACTTCAACAGAATGACTATATTAAGGACCGCCTTCTAAGTTCCTTTGGATGCAATTGACCCTGGGTGGGAATCCAATCCTTAATCGGTTTGGACAACGAAGAACGGTATCATCCTTCCACCCAGGACTGTCTGGTCCTAATTATTGGTCCTGTGGATTCGTTAATTAGACCAAGAAGCAGTTGGGTATCCCATAAAACCCTGAATGACCCTCCCAAACGGCCCGAGATACTATACTAAAGAACATTCCACACAGCATACCTTTTCTAACTGTATTCAATATTCATTAGTCACGAAATTGACCCCACCAATTCGTTTAAGAATCTACGAGGTCTAATGAGTAATTGTCCATGCAGTATATAGGATACTGTAGATGTTTTACCAAGTAGCCAATCAGCCCAGCTAATATTATAGCAAGGCATATTTCCTTAAAGGTGTGGACGTACTTGCAATCCCAGGAAATACATTTCTTAATTGTTATTTAAAAAGTTTGTTTTTGTATTTTGAATATTATATTTTCTGACATAATCCAGCAAAAGTATTGCGTCATGATTTATTCACACTAATAGGATAGCACACATGTTTCTGTTTCATTCTTTATTCTAGTTATTGTCAATCAATATTCCCATTGATTCAAATTTACCGTAATAACTGCAATAGAATTAAAAATGGCAGGATTTGCAGATAGGCAAAGTGTAATAGACATGATGCTTACTTTTCAAAAATATCTTTCCCCTTTTATTCTCAGAGTTTTATCCAGTCGTTTACCCCCACCATCCATATTACAACCCAGCCCTGATTGCAGGCGCCTTCTCTGCCACAAGGATATGCCGCTTTCCCGCGCTTCCATCTTTTGGCGGGAAAACTTTGCCGACTGGATGAAAGATTCCAAAGTTCGACATCCTCCCCAAAAGTTTGGGCGAGAAGTGCTAGATTTAGGCAGTGGGTTTAGGTGGAGGACGTGAGTCAAGGGTGATAATATCAGTTGAGGAAGATTGTCGCCCTGTTTGAAAGAAATGTTTACTAGTTCCAGCAATATTTGAAGATCGAGGTCTTTACCGGTTCCAGGGATGGGTGAAGGATATAGCGTATAGAGATTGAAGAGTGTAGATGTCCCCTCCTAGCTTATCATAACAAATTTTACGCGATTTAATATGATATTGAATATATTAGATTATTGCTTATCTTGTTTTCAACTCCGGATTTATTTCTCTCACAAGCTTAATTTAACAAATTGTAAAGAGAAAAATACCTCATTAAATTATCTTATTTTATTTTTACGCTAAATGTTTTGAGGACTGACCTAGTCTTTTAAAACATTTATATTCTTCTTAAGGTACATCTATCATCCATTTCCTCCTTCTTTTTTTTCTCTTCTTCTTCTTCTTCTTCTTCTTCTTCTTCTTCTTCTTCGTTTCCTCCTCCTACTTGTTGTTGTTCTCCTCCTCCTCCTCCTCCTTCTTCTTCTTCTTCTTCTTTTTCTTCTCCTTCTTCTTCTTCTTCTACTTCTTCTTTTTCTTCTTCTTTCTTCTTTTAGTCTTCTTATTTTTCTTTTACTTCTTCACACGAACTACTACTCATATCATATCCTAAAAAGTAATGTTAGAATCATGCAAAGGAACATTTCAAAAGAGAAAAATTGATGGATATTTTTCTATGGTAGGAAATCCCTATTAATTTTTTTTCAGCAAGAATCGTGATATTTGGCATGAATCAGCAACATAATATACCATAACAATGTACCCCTGCCGATGTTGCGCCTCTGTCCTAGGACACTACCCCCGGAAAACTACCCCTGGACTATCATTCTCCCTTTCCATTTACTAATTTCCTTAACCTTCTGAAAATGAAAAAAAATGGCTTCTTTGGCTTATACATGTACATACACCCTCCAGCAGTTACGCAGTATGATCGAATGGAAATCACAGTCATATTAATGTTAAATCAAATACAAAGCTTTTTAACAGGTGCATCTTGAAGTCAGAATGGAAAGGCAATTCATCAGAATGATATACTCGTCTGAGATTATTGGGAGAAACTGCCCCCCCCCCCATCGACGCATCTGCATTTTGAAGTTTGAACAAAAAAATTACGCTACCTTCTGCTTGTCTTCTCTTGGGGAGTAATACTCCTCAGAATCCCCTGGTCGTCCATTCACCTCAATTTGTTTCAGGGTCATCTGGATCTTATCCATGCTCTGAAGCATGTTGTCCAATTTCTCTGCGCTTTGATCACCCGACATCTTGAAATTCCGCCACACCCTAAAGAGCTCCTGGCAAGCTAGACCACAATCACCGGTCGATTTGAGGGCAGAAGTGGAGAGCATGCGAGGCGGTGAACGAAGCCGAGCACGACCGCCGATGTTAGTGCGAAGAACGAACGGCTGAGGGAGGCTGTTTCGTCGTGAATCGTTCTGCCTTCGAGGGGAGACAGAGTACAAGTCCATGAACGCGGAAACACACACCCTCTGCCAATGACAAACTAGGCGAGCCTTACATAACGAAGAAAGAAAGAAGATATCCTTGAAAATTCGCCTCTTCCCCTTCCTTTTCTTTTAAGCCCTAATTTACGAGAAGTCTCGCGACTGGGTTCCAAAGTGTTGCCAAGCTTGAGTTGTGCCAACGCTCAACATTTACTCACATCGCTAACGGTTGTTGTGAAGAGGGAGGAGCCTGCGTCATCTCTCTCCCCTCTGCGAAACGGTTAACGGAGATCAGTTAATTGGCAAAATCCGGCAAAGAGCTAGGGGTAAGGGGAAGGGGTTCGGAAGAGGGAACGGGATGTGATGTCATAGACCAGCTTGCTAGGTACGTGCTGTTTGATGCAGAAATCGTAGTGAGGCGAACTGGTGATTTGATTAAATTTGATTATTACTTGCAGATCACCAGATTTGTAAGCCCATTGTTCTCACACCTTCTAAACCTGATGTTATTTTCATTACATGTATATGTATACTTTTGCCAGTATTGATTTTTAAGGCGAAGTTTGGCAAATTCAAAAGGTAAGTTGAGAGGAAAAAGCAAATAAACCCTTTGTTTTGGCACAAGCACAATTGTTCTAATTTTAGGTCACTCATCAAACTGAGGTTCGCTTTCTGTTAGGAATACTTTCTTTAGTTCCGAATAATCCGAGACTCTTGTGGCATCTTAATGTAGTTTGAAACCTCACATATTAGTTTATCGAAGCTTTAAACATAGGTTTCAATGGAATCCATAAATTTCTTTGTGTCAAACATTTCTGAATCAAATTCAACTGAATGAATCAATTGAGTAAAATATTGATTGGATTACTGACTGAATATTTTACCAAAGTGTTGAAAAGTTACATTAAAAAAATTCCCCTTCTTCTTTATCACTTGAATAATACGATCCAGGGTAACTCTTTTCGGTGCAGATCAATACCTTACTCACGGTTATTTGCACACTCGAACCCAGGGTACTCCATTTCCACTTAACACAAAATGGGACATTAAGTTGCTCCATTATTTTTGATAACCAAAAAAGGAAAACTGTCACTCTTACCACTTCTTTGCATGGTTTGCAGCAAATAGATAATTATTCAAATAAAACAATGCTTCCGTAAAAACAACTTCACTACAAATAGATCTACATGAATTATTTAAGTTTCTTTTAATCAAAATGGTTCAATTATGTTAAATGGTATTGGCAATAATTATGTGAAAGTTTAAGGCAAAAGAGTTATCATTAGTGTGCCTCTCTTTTCTACATCTGTTTGGCAAACGCACAAAGAAAAATCGTAATCATGTACAAATTAATATTTTAATAAGTATTTCTTTTTTTTGTGTCTTTGATATCTTGATCCCCATATAGCACTTGCGATGATTTTGCGTCATAGACACACATTTTGAATAATAACAAAAATATTTTATATCTTTAAACATTCAGTATAAGTATCATGACATATTTCGTTTTTCTATCAATGAATTAATCAATTTGAAATTACTCCTATCTACAGTAAAGATTAATGGCGACATTTTTAAAAGTTGTAAATAAATATTGTTACATGTTGCCTTCATTTAAGATCAAAAATAAACTTGTGTACTCATCGTCACCCAGATGTGTTAATACCTTTGTGTTAATGAATGATTACGGAGATTTGTAACTGAAATGCGTTACGTAGGTCTAATACCCCCCTAAAAACAGTATAATAGATGACCATGAAGATGGAAAGTAGTCCTATTGTATAATTAATTGTATGTTAATAAGCCTTTTCCTTCTTAATCTTCAACTTGTTTCCACTTGCTGATAGTTTCCTTTCAAAATCAGTTCAATATCCTATGGCAGTCATTAGGCAAACAGGACCAATTTCTCCTCGTTGAACACGCAGTGTCCTACAATAACTGCATGCACTACAAACTCACAATCATTGAAGATCCACGGAAAGGGCGGGGGTAACATTTTGATCGTTATGTCTTTATTCTTCAAGCAATATTTTGACTGTTATGAAAGAATACGATTGTTGATGATGGCTTCTTGTACAGCACCTGTATCCGCCTTTGTTTACTGATATTGCGACGGAATATAAATTATAAAATATGTTATTATGGTATAATTAGGTGTCGTAGTCCATGCAGTTGTTTAAATACTTGACTGGAAATGTAAAGATCTTGGTTTCGATCCCCGGCACGGCACTTATGTCTTTGAGCTAGGCATAAAAAGTAAGTGAAGTTTGGGGTATAATATCAATGCGTGTGCATGTGTGTTTCTTTGAAAAATCATAATTAAATCATCCAAGAGGCGTTAATTCCCCCACCTCTCCTTGTCTTGCTCCTGTATCAACAAATGCAGTTCCTAATCATATCCCTATGTCATATATTTATATAAAACATATACATGTATATTATGTCATATATGTTATCATTTGATTTATTTAAAAGTAAATCATATTTACATCTCATAAAACTTTCTTGTATAAATCTCAAGTGATTTTGCAATGAATAGTAAAATCCACAATCTGTCACCCTCTTCTAACCGAGAAGCCATTTCAGTGATTCCTCCGTCTCTCATTCTCTTCATATCCGTCACGTCTATCATGTATGTATATATATATCTCTCTCTCTATTTTTCCTTTCTGTCCCTCTGTCTCTCTGTCTCTCTCTCTCTCATTCTGTTGAATACAATATTCTATTTACACTGTATAAGAAAAAGGTCTGAAAGAACAGACTGCTGGACTACCTGGGCGAAATGTCAAATTGGAATAGAGGGTAAATCCGGAGAAATGGAGAAGGGGGAAATTCGGCCCTATGTGTGCCACAAGGATAGGGGATAGATAACAGGGTGGCTATTAGTGAGTGCGTCATCCCAGGTTTGGAAACTATAGCTATCGTGCTTAGAGTTTAAAAGAAATCGAGGGTTTGTCTTTAACGTATGCCCTACTTCAACGTGTTATACTAGTAAACAAAAACTCAATCGGCGGGGTAGAATAAAAACTTAAATTAATTCTGGATATGGGAAAGCGAATCGTGCATTTTAAAGTGGAAAACAGGCAAATAACATTATCACCCAGTGATCATCTTTCACAAGTATCAAGTTTGAGTTGAAGAGTAACGGATAATGTGCCAAGAAAGGTGTAAATAAAACTAAAAATAGTACTGCCTTTGTATATATCTATAATGTAAAAAAAAAAATAAACAGGGAAACCGAGGAGTCATTAAAAAATATGTCTAGTAAGTCAAAATAAAATATAGAAAGAGATGCAGAGTAAATAAGAGAGAGAGAGAGAGAGAGAGAAGGAGAAGGAGAGAGAGAGAGAGAGAGAGAGAGAGAGAGAGAGAGAGAGAAGAAATGGGGAGGGGGAGGTGAGAGGGGGTAGACAGTAATGACAAACATTATTAGTCCCAATGGAAGAACATTTAATTTAAACAACTTTTCCATACCAAATATAATTTATTCATCATTTCATTGACCACTTGAAACAAACACACAATACTTGGACAACCATTAACGGCAGATGTACCTATCAAGTTATTAATCTTTTCCTTACACATCCGTAAATTCTGAGCTCAGAAAAAAGAAATTATGTGATTATACTCAGTTAGTAAGCGAATCGCCTTAACGCAATAATTATTACCGTAAAGTATGAATTACACGTGTAATTTCTCGAAAATGCGGAAATCAAAGAAATTTATAAGCCCCTTCCTTTTTCACAAGAATTTTCCTATAACGAATCCTCAATATTTTGTTATACTATACATATCTAGGACACTAGGACCGACTCAAACTCAATTGCAGTTTAAAAGGATGTCCTTGCAAACTTTCTTACTTTTCCAATCGAATGAAGTTGTAAAAATTGACGATAGAGCTTAAACATGACAGTGCTTACTCACAAGCAAATTCATTACTTAATACAGAGTACGCATTTTCGTAATTGTCTAACAGTAATGAAAACACATATAAAATGACATTCCTTTTATATTGTTATACCTCGAAGTGATTTACTGCTTTGAAAACATACTTTTGCATTGCGCGAAATGCTGCCAAGTTTTCAAGTTAGACTTTCATTACAACTGTGTTTACACGAGAATTCATGGCATAAACATGATTCTTCAAACCTGAAAAATATACACAAATCTAGGGTCTGCATAGCAACATTTGTATAAAGTTTGGACCCTTAACGCATATACCCTAGAATAAAATGTTTGGTTATGATTGTGATGAAGCAATTCATTTTCATTTGATAATACATCTTTCAGAAAATATGTACATGAAACATTTATATGCTTTGAGTAACATTTTAGGACACTGAATTTCATCTTAAAATATACTTCACATTTTGCATTATTTCATTCGTGGTCAATCACTTTGTCCTTTTCGTCAACCTGACAAAATAATGATTTTTAAAATTTGAAACTGCTTAATACCTATCTAAGTTAATTTCTTAGTTTACAGAACTGTTATTGTAAACAAGAAAGAAGGGGAAGTAATAAAGAATGGTTACAGGCTTAGGTAACTGAAGAATGTTGCCTTAACTATCCGAGAGTAAGAAGGAAACAATACACTACTACGAATATTGTTTAGAAAACACACAGTACTACTCTGAAAAGAGAATAACCATGATAACTGATTGAAACCATAACATTTCTTTACAGGCTGCAAGTACCGCAACTTTGTGAATTTTCTGATTTATATTTCATGTTAAATCAGTTAACGCTCAGCATGGCATCATCAAACGAACCCGTTCGACTACCTCGACTACTCTCTTCATTAAACAGTTCCTCCGGAGCGACCTCCAGACCAGCCACCGATCGGAAATAGGTGACCATTCTCTTCTGACGTCGTAACATGACGAAGAGCGCGGCGATGATGACAATGAATGCCACAGCTCCGACTGTTATACCGACGATAGCTCCAACACCTAAGGAGTCTCCTGATTGCAGAAAGGAATATAATGGACGGGATTTAGGGGGTTAAGGGCTGGTCACATTTGTCCGATAACGATAACGATAACGAGATTGTCAATTAAAGGCACATCCTACTGTATGATGTGTACGTGTGAGTATACGTGTCTGTTAATAGGGCAGCTCTAGGGCGCTCCTTTAATGACCAATCTCGTTATCGTTATCGTTATCATGGTTATCGTTATCGTTATCATTTTTTTTTGTTTTGAAACAACTTTTTATTTTGATATATTCACAAACAAATCGTACATGTATATCATAAAACATTACATAATGAAATAAAATATTACAAATGATTTTCAACAGTATAACATATATACTTGCACTTAATGAATATTACGCAATAACATAATAAGATTAATAATTGTATAATACATGTACATGCTTTAAAAAAACAAACAAAACAAAACAAAACAAAAAAAAAACAACAGCACACAACAACGTAATGTTGAACTATGCGCACCCAATCTGGAATTACTCTAATACTACCTGTTCCCATTTCTGGAGATGTATTGCCAATGTATTCCTCTCTTGTGCAATCTTATATTCTTCTTCCCTATATTTTTTAAAAATTTTGCTCATGGTTTCAACAGATGGTAGATCAGATTTCTGCCTTGCAGAATAAATTTCCTTTTTGACAATTAAGATTACTGTATTTAAACATTTTATCCTATTTGAACTTCCATCAATCCCTAATAAAGTGTCTTCCAAAGAGAGATTCTCCAATTCTTTCAACCTTAATTTGTGTCCGATAACTTTCCACAGTGCTTGGACCTTCAAGCAGCCTTTAAATAAGTGATCAAAAGTTTCAACTTCTTGATCACAAAACGAACATTTGTTAGAAGGAATAAAACCTATTATAGGGAGTTTTTTGTTTGTGTAGATAACTCCATGCAACTGTTTAAATTGAAACTCTCAAAGTTTACAATTCACGGTTGAAAAGCGAGGTCTCAAAAAGATGTGCTGAATTTGCTTTTCTGTTAAACCTGAGAAATTACTATTTATTTTATGCATATCATCTATCTTTTTTAAACAGTTAATGAAATATCTATATAACTGCTTTGAACAGATTTTATCTAAGGTTTCTTTTCTTCCAAATATTTCCAGAGAAATATGGTCGTCTTGGGAATTTTTACTTTGTAATGGATTAAGCCTAAATGCTCTTTTCCACCCAGTTGACAGAGCTTCATATATACCATATATTTTCAAAATATCGTTAGAATCCATACCGCAGTTTTGAAAATATGATACTGGCCTTAAGCGGCCGTTTTCATCAATCAAATGAATAAGTTTAAATATATTATGAGAATACAATTTTACATCAAACACCATTTTGTTATCAATACATACATGTTTGTTATTGAATATTATTATGTTTGAAACACAATCATTCCATTTTGTCCTGCATTCTTCCATTTCTTTCCACACTTTCAACATTTCAACATAGAATGTTGGTACCTTCACATTGATCTTGGAGATATCATAATTACATTGAAAAATGAAAACACCACCAATTGATTTGCATAAACTATTGAAAAGCATCTTCCATTTCATTTGATTCTCACAATATATTAATCTCTTCATCCACATTACCCGTTGTGCTTTAATAAAAAGTTCAAAATTTGTTACCCGTAAACCTCCATTTTCATAGTTTTGATACATTGTGTTTCTTTTTATTTTATCTTGTCCTTTCCAAATAAAGTCAAATGTAATTCTTTCTATTTCCACATAAACCCACTTCGGTACCACGATTAAAGATGAGACATATATCAATTTTGAAAGTGCATACGTTTTCAGAAGATGAATTTTACCTAATATGGTCAAATCTCTTTGCTTCCACCAACTCAATAACTTTTTTATTTTGCTTAGTATTTCTTTGTAGTTCATTTCTTCTTTAACCTTAACATCCATGGAAAAATATATTCCTAGTATCTTCACAACTTCCACCATATTCCACCCTTTTGGGGCAGAGTCCTGGTTTGTATTGGTTCCTAATCTCATTAAATTTGTCTTATCCCTGTTCAAAATGAGACCACTTAATTTACCAAAAACTTCAAAAAGTACTTCTAATCTTTCTAAGGACTGTGCATCTTGTACGAAAATTGTTACATCATCAGCGTATAGCACTTGTTTAACTTCATTCTGAGTAAATGAAAAACCTTTAACACCTATATCATTTCTTATAACATTTGCAAGTAATTCAATAGTTAGTATAAAAAGGTATGGCGAGAGGGGATCTCCCTGTCTCACTCCCCTCTGTATATCAAAATAGCCTGTTGTGAAACCACCATTCATGACACAACTACATGCTCCACTGTACAATGTTTTGATCCACTGTCTAAAAGATGCCCCAAATCCAAAAATTTCTAATATCTTTTGTATGAACTCGTGTGATACAGAGTCAAATGCCTTTTCAAAATCCACTGCTAATAAATAGCCGTTTACACTGTTATTCAAAGCCTGAAATAAAATATCATCGATTAGACGAACTGCTTCACCTATATTTCGATTATTAATGTATCCAACCTGATCAACCTGTATAATTTCGGGGAGAACCTCTTTAATTCTTTTGGCTAGGACTTTGGTGAGAATCTTATAATCGGTATTTAACAATGTAATAGGTCTGTAGTTTTTAATGTATAGAGGGTCTTTACCTGCTTTTTCAATTAAAGTAATGACCCCTTGTTTCTGTGATGCAGATAATTCACCTTTATCAAAACCTTCATTTAAACAATCAACCACTAGGTCATCAATGACATACCAAAAAGTGGAGTAGAATTCTGTAGTTAAACCGTCATTACCTGGAGCTTTGTTCAGTTGCATGCTCTTTAGAGCTTCGAAACATTCATTTTTACTTAATTTACCTTCGCAGCTATCTTTGCTGTCTTCTGATAGTTTAACAATACCTTGGAGGAAAGGAAATTTTTCCAGTATATCTTCAACATCACAGCAAACTCCCTTACATGAATATAAAGAGCTGTAGAATAATTTGATAATTATAAGAATATCACCTTTGTCGCTGTGTAGCTGATTATCTTCATCCATTAATCTATGAATCTCAGATTTACGTTTATTGGATAACACTAATTGTTCGAAAAATGCAGAATTCTTTTCTCCATTTTCAATCCAGGCGGCTCGTGACCTTACTTTGAGACCATCTAGACCATAATCATAAAATGTTTTAAGAAGCTCTCTTTTTGCCTCCAAATTTTCCAGTAGAACATTAGAATGATTCACTGCAATTTGTTGTTCTAAATTTTGCACTTCAGTCTCTAAAATCAACTTTTGCTTGTTTCTTTCTTGTGCCTTTTTTTTAGCATACTTCCGGGTGTTCTCTAATTTTGAATTTTATAAAGCCCCAGAGCACTGAATTATTAGAAAAAAGATTCCCGTATTGTTTTTTCCAACAAAGAATTTCATTTTTCATACCAGTAACATATTCTTTATCATGACATAGACTGTTATTGAATTTCCAGTACGAGGGACCCCGCTTCACGTCTTTTTTACTATTAATACAGGTAAGCCAGATTCCAGAATGATCTGGAGCTATAGACGGTAAAATCTCACATTTTACAACAAATGTTTCGACTTCTTTTGAGATTATCCAGTAGTCTAACCGACTTTGAATAAGCGGTGTTTTCTGTCTGAAAGTAAACTGTTGTTTTCCCGGATTTCTTTTTCTCCAAACATTAAATAATTGAAATTTGTCCATGAACTCTAAAAATTCTGTATTGAATCTGGATTTTACCTGTATAGTTGACCCCACATGGTCTAATTTATCATCTAATATCATATTAAAATCACCACCTAGAATAATAACATGATTGAGGGAGAACATTTTATTAATAATATTATTTATTTTTCTCAAGAAATCTATCTGCTCATTTGCCTTATTTCTTGTTGGAAAATAAACATTTCCTATTAGCATTCTAACTCCATCTAATTCACAATCAAATATAATATATCTGCCATCATTGTCCTTTTCCACCTTTAAAATGTTCAAGTTAAGATGTGGTTTTGTCATTACCATAACCCCCCTGCTGGGGGGGGGGGGGGGTTATGGTAATCGTTATCATGGATCATGGTTATCGTTATCGGACAAATGTGACCAGCCCTTTACTCCACGCCTTATAATTGCTTCCTCTTGAAATATTCAAAGCCAATTTGATATTTCAATTAGCCAAGACAATGATTTCTTTCCATCATTTAAGGCACATTTGCAGCATATTATTAGTTGAAGAAAAACGGTATCTTCAAAGGACGAATTCAGACAGCAATATTTCATTAATCTGCGTACAACGAAATCCACGTACGGGGGAGCTGATTCTGTATCTAATTTTGGTAAAGATTGTTCGATCAGCTACTCGTCGGCGACTCACATTTCGGGGATGTAATCATTGATTTTTATTATTAGCTTTAGAATGATTTTGGCTAGCATAGATACAAAAAAAAAAAAAAAAGAACGAAAAGAAGATCAATTTCTAAACATAAATTCAACCTAAACTCTCCACACTAATCCTGATGGACGAACTGCAACAAAGTTTGATTTGCTTACCTACTGGTTCGGGCTCACCCGGTGGTGTCGTATGGTATACGGGATCTCCTGTACGAGTAAAACCATGTAGAAAAGCTTTATCTCAACACAAAGAGCAATAAATAATCAAGAATTACAAGATAAAGATTTGTCTGTTACACGGGACACAATGTGCTGCTTTGCACATGATAAAAAATTATAGTCGAATGACTTATGAGAGCGAGCTTTTCAATGACGGATCTAATCATGAACTACCGAACTATTGAATAATTAGGAATATTAACCTCCATCAATACGTGTATACCAGCTTTACATGTCAAGAGTGATCTACAGACCCCCCCCCCCCCCTCCTCCCATTGTCATTAGACAAGTAACATAACTGAAGGTGACAATATACGTTTAACAGTATGCATGTATAATAGTAATTTGATATTTATATCTTGAATATGACACGTTATCAAACTTGGTAAAGTTTCGAAAAGCATCCGTGTAATTTTAGGAGACAAATTTCTACAGATACGACATTTAATAAAACCATGTGTAGTCACTGTCTATATCACGTAATATAAAACAACATAAAGAATTCTAAACTAACAGTGCAACATTGCTAAATTTTCATCATGCACTTCCAGAATGAATCATGATGGTGTTTGATCGTGAATACCTGTGGTGTATTTGCAGACGAAGGGCCATTTTTCTAGACAGTAGAGGTCATTCCACTGTCCCACGTGCCCACCACTGGTGTACATCTGGGTACACTGTTCATCTTGCTGGTCCCCATTGGTACCGCTTGGTTCCCCTGGGGCCCATGAGAGGTACTCATAGGGACTCTCATCATCCCAACTAAACCCTGTAGGAGCGAAAGGACAGAGCAAATAATGAATCAAATTTCAGTGATGTCAATGATAACGATGACGATGCTACTGCTATACTACTCTTACTACTACTACTTCTACTACTACTACTACTACTACTACTACTACTACTACTACTACTACTACTACCACCACTATTACTTATACTAATGATTATAATGATCATGATAATTGTAATGATGAAAATAATAATAATCATAATAGTAATAATAATAATAATAATAATAATAATAATAATAATAATAATAATAATAATAATAATAATAATAATAATAATGATAATAATAATGGTAATAATAATCATAATCATAATTATTATCATAAAAAAGTTAATAATGATGATAACAATTATAATATACCAATACACACTGTTCTGAAAGACTGTGGTTAAATTTGTGATCGAGGTGACTGTAATAATTCCTGACAAGTCACGTAGGGAATGTGCGTTGGAACGGTGAAGGTTGGTAGATATTTACAGGAAGAAAAATCTTAATTAGAATTCTTTTGAGTAAAAAGATCATTTTACAAATCGCTTTAAAAAGAGAAAAATCAACGTTATAGGCCTAAACAAAGATTTTGTATACTACCCGAGAAGGCCCATGTTTAAAGTGACCTTGAATGTTCATACAAAGCTTCTATCAAAGTATAATTGTGTATTGTGAATTATTCTTACCGAAGCTATCGATATTGTTCAATCCAATCCATACACTGTAGATATCACCCTGAGTGAGAGAGACAACAAAATCCCGCTCTCTATCACTATGAATACTAACAAGGTTGGCACGGTCTTCCTTACACACGTAGAGGGCAGCAGCCCATGGTACGATGAACTCGTCATCGAGATAGGCTTTGTAACAGGCGCTGCCGTGGACGGACCAGTCACTATCAGGGCAATCCTCTGGGGAGAGGGTAGGCTGTTGGGGTGGGACACCACCTAGTCATAGAGACAAATAAAAATTGAAGGGTTTCGCAGATGGGGCGCCAAAATAATATGAATCATTAACGCATTCGTAAGAACGCGAGACTGAATAATACAATTTTCAAAACAATCCATCTCTGCCTGACAACTCTGCGTGTACAAGTACAACTGTTGGTAATTTTCAGTCTGCTAAAAATTCATACCTAGTAGTTTAAAAAGTGGTTACTTTTGTTGTCTGTTCTTGTTGGGGTCAGTATCCAAGGAATGAAATTAGAAACTCGACTAGTATAAGAGATTGACCGCAGTGCAATAATGTGGCTAGAGCTCAACAACCAGCCAACAAAAATGGCCCTTTCAAGACTCACATATTACCATGACGACATGGCGAACACCTTACCTTGACTAAACTTGCAGATGGCGCCATATTTGCTACCGCAAGGGACATCATCCCAAGTGCCAGTGTTCTGAACACCAGAATTGACTACGACACATTTCTCATCGTCTCCACTGGAAGGTTGTCCCGCAGCCCAACGGGTGTAGACCACTGGCCAGGTGTCATCCCAGCTGTATGATTTATTACCCTTTACGAAACAATGAAAATATCTATTTCAATAGATGTAGCAAATAGTGAGAGGAATGCCATCAAGATGTTGGGAACCTGTTAGTTATATAACCCTGGTATAGTTGTGCCATGCACAATGATCTGCCTAATGTTTAGTAGTAACAAGGAACGAAAATGCTGTTGTTCACGGATGGCATGGATGCATTATCTTCACCACTATTATTTTTGTCCCAATTAGTACCACCATCAGTATAACCAATACCATCATTATGTAAAACCAGTATACCGTCAGTATAGTTGATGAATAATGCACGTTTTGCTCTTTCAAATATTTCCCTGTCAAGTTAAGACTGTCAAACACATGAATATCACCTGTATGTCTATCTATTTGATAAGAAGGGACGGGCATCAGCATTACTAGCATCAAAACTGAACATCATTAACATTGATCACTATCAGAAATATTACTTATTGCCATCCTGAACACCACAATCTCTAAAACAGCTGCCGCTAGCGCTAGCACAACCCCTTTCGGTGTGATGACAGATACCACTGACAGACAGGGGATGGGGGCGAAGGGGAGGGACACAATGTATCTGACACCGCCAACGCCAACTGATTTCTGTTGAGGGATATCTTTCTAGGCCTGAAGAAAGGGGGATCAGTCCTTTGCCCTGTACTGGCTACACCTCTGGATAAATTTCTATCGGTGCGTTTGGATCCGCCCGACGAATCGACAAGTACATGCGCTTTTTTTGTCACTGTAATTAGATTTCAATTAGATGTATGACTTGTAATCACTATAAGTTAAATGATAATATGCTATTCATTTTTGTTACCATCATAAGATCAATAACCTATATAAATGGCGTCAAATGGCTAGGGACAAAAGGGGGGCCATGTCCCCATAATTTTAGGGATCAGAGCCATGAAAATGCATTTAAAAAGTCCCCCTTTTTAGGACCAATTGTGGCTTTTGGCTCACACGGACTGCATACTCACAAAGGTAAGTCCTATGTACATGGGTGAATCGATGCCTGCGTTTCTCATCATCAGGCTTATTTCATTGTCCTCGTAGATGGAGTTTATGGATGCAAGGGTGGAGCCCAGATCATCAGATTCACACATTCTAAGAAAAGAAAAAGAAACATAAAATATAAATTGAAGATGGAGCGTTAAATGAAATTGAAATTCGGAGAAAATCAGATACAATAATGTTAGCATTGAAGAAAATCATCAGAGCTTTCATTAGGACAGAGGGAAGAGCGAGTGTGAGATATTACATCTGTGTTAGAATATGAAGTCAAAGATCTAAGGAAGTCCCATAAAATAAAATGAAAATTGAAATAAAAACTACCAAGCAGAATTTGCGAACACAATTCTCAGGAAATAAGCACAATTTTTCTGTTAAAATGCAAAATGTGTCCATAAATCATCTTGAAATAACGCTTCAAATTTTATACCTTTTAGCTTGGTCCCTTGTATACGATCCATTGTAAATTTTGTAGCAAGCGTTGGCATAGTGATGATAGGAGCCACACAATGAGAGAGTAGGAGAAGGAGGGGTTCCGTTCGGATCTAAAACAAATCAGACATTAAACTTCATTCAGATGTGATAATTTACAATACAGATGTCGCAAGCAATGACTCAGATTAAAGTCAAATAATCTTTTTTATACTTAACAGGAAGTAACTATGAAGTTCAAGAAACATTAATAACTATGAAAATTGACACAATTTGTCAACACTAGCCAACACTCAAGCAATGGTAAAATAGCTTCAGTTCTTAATCGTTTAACTTTTTAGAAATTGTATTGCATGACTATTGGGTATTTCAAAATGGGGAATGTGGCATTTGAAGGAAAACCTATTACTAGTACATTATAAGGTTAAACTCTCTCTCTTTCTTCCTCTCTTTCTCCATTCTCAAACTCTCACTCCCTCGCTCATCCTCTATCTCTCTCTCTCTCCCACCTACCCCCCCCCCCCCTCTCTCTCTGTACGATATTAACAAGTTCAAAATATCCAATGAATAAAGGAAAAGTCGAAAAAGAGATAGGTAAAGTACCTCTGGGTATCTGGCAGAGGGCTCTGTATCTCTGAGTACACTCAGCATCGTTCCAAGATCCTGGATTATTACCAGAGTTGGATCCAAACATAACGATACAATCCTCCTGCATGTGTATAGAAAATTGAAGAAAGAACGATAATAGTCAGAGAGCTGACAATTCCTAATAAGTTCGTTTTCATTTCAAACAAACTTTCATAACAATGAGAACATCATAACATTTTTTTTTCTTCCAAAACCTTTTTTTTTTTTTTAATGTGGTCTATACCCAAAATATCGATTGTTTTGAACGTAACTCTTTAAATCTAAATAATTAATACTTGAATGAGTGAAATGTTGTGGCAAGCTACCAGCCCTTATTTTCATGGCTTTTATCCCTGAAAAGAGAAAACTTGATGTCAATCAGAAAAATTGCTCTAGACACCAAAACAACCCTCCTATGCTGTATGATAGAGGAACGACCGCTTACACTACCACCATTATCGTTTGGTTCATTAGTATCCCAGTTGGTATAGAAGACTTGAGTGCCATCAGACCAGCTGAAGACACCCTCGCTGTTACGGTCATTCAGTCCGATCCAGACGGGAGCGGGAACACTCTCCAACAGGGTGACGATGTATCCTGTAAAATGGAGATAGGATGTTGAATACAAGATGTCAGTCTTAACGGATAAACTTTTTAGGAAATTCCAAATGTTATTGGCATTCTTATGGACTGTAAGGAGATGATTTAATTGAAGACTTGATATTGGTCTAAATAATATTTCTTTATATCGCCCTAACTTATTGATGGACTTTGAATCTTCCTTATCAATAGAAAAAAATCGGGATTCGTGAGATGACAATCATGTAACTTATATGCACGAAGAAAAAAAGATACAAACTTAATTGGTTGATTATTTAAACTAATAATATCTGCTTCATCAACTATCTAAGCCACACTTTGTATTCCTAAATCATATTAATCCAAAATGGACTTTGAATTATTCATGAAGCTGTAAAATTCCCAGACTCTTTAAAAGTGAGAAAAGAAATGGACTTTAACACAAAGTGTTCAAGAGGGTCACTGAGCCCAGAATCGAAGCTATACAGGACAAGCAGAGGTGACAATTGAGTTCCCATGTACACATCTAAAGAAGATGAAACACTATTAAAGCCTCTTGGCCTTTTGCATGACCGCATTTGCAACGCCCTCTGCGTTCGTTTTAAAAAGTCTTGATCAAATGAAATAGGGTCCAAAAGCAGAAATAGAATAACATTATGACATGATGAAGAGGTACAGTGCGTGTTCGTTCCTCGACTCTTTTTTATTTGCGTTTCTGAACTCTCACGGAATAGACACGTTCCTGTGAATATTTTAATGTTAAAATTCGTGGTTCTTAAAGATGTACGCTGATAATCACTAATCACAAACCTTGCTCTGTAGAATCCCGAATACTGGCTAGGTCGCCGCCATAGGCCTGGCACACATTCCTTTGGTTGGTCCATGTGTCCCAGCTATCCAGGAACTGCAGACACTTGTTACCCCACGTGAACCAGTTCTTCGGGCAGAATCCGTCAGCTTGCTTGGTCGGGGCAGGAGTGTAGTTATGTCCATCTGGGGTTCTCTTGCACACATATGCCATCTGGGTGTCGCACTCCTCCAATCGCCATCCACCTATTAAGGGATAAAGATGGAGCGATAAATGCACCTGAATATTAATGCAATCTGCATCATTATCAGGGAATGCTATACTCTAGAAATAATATTACATCTATGTAAAAGACTGGATATCAATATGGGGTTGATTTTTCGTAAGTAATGGAATTTTCTGAATATATACGCAAAACACGCTTCCTATAAGTTTAGCCCCATATACCGCTATTCATATTAATGTCACTCCTGCAATTTTTGTTGAAAACTACATGCATGTATTAATTATCCAATTTCAGGTTTCATTTATTTCACTAATATACACCTTTATAGACTTCAATTACAAGGGAAAATACACCTCATAGAAAAAGCAAACCTTGACCAGGTTTTGTTTCAGATGTCCATCAGTCTTTCTCGTAGACCTGCCATCTTTCAAAAGTCAACCGTATTTTAGAAATAGGAGCTACTTTCCTTTTCTACATTAGTAGATGATAACACCGTCTATAAGAAGAGCCGTGCAGCTTTAGACAAAAGACAGCATTTAACCCTTATTAAGGCCTGATGCGGTAAATGACATTAAAAAATGATAAAAATCAGCAAAATGTAATCACTAAAACAATGTATTTTTAACATTACTCTTTAATCTTATAACACAGAGATAGCCTTTTTTGCACACACTTGCAAGCCACTTTCCATTCATCTGCACGTAAAATGTTTTCATTGCCGTGGTTTATTAATTTATACTTTTCAATTTTTTTTTATTTTTGAGGTGTTTTATCGCTTCACGTTTTGAACAAGGCTTTAAGATATATTACACTTACCAGTTTCAGCGTCCATTTTGACACAGGATGTGACGTCATTGCCAGGTTCATGTTCATCCCAATGAAAATATTCTGCAGGAGAACCATCCGACCACCTGGAATTCAGAATAAACAAAGATAAAAGTGATGAAAGGCAACAACGTAGCTATGAGGGCACAGTGGACACGTGACCACCAGCGAATGGAAAGAAAGAGTGAGAGGAAAGACAATTTGCAAAGAAGGTTATATACGACTATGGTTTTGATCTCTAAAATGTATCTATCTCATCTTTCACTTGAACTCCCACCTCTACATATCAGAGCCATTCATACACAGAGTTTGACCAACTCGGTTCCCGTTGCGTACAACATGGCGTATATTCCTTTGTTCCATGCCTGCCTAACAAAGCAACATACGCCATGATATTACCTACAGGAACGGGGTCGGCCAAACTCTGTGTATAGATGGCTCTGCTACCTATTAGAGTTCCTTTATAAACGAAATCTATACTACCTATCATACCAGAGCCCCCTCAACGGCTGAACCCAAGCTACACGGCCACATATATGACAGAGAGAGAGAGAGAGAGAGAGAGAGAGAGAGAGAGGGAGAGAGTGAGAGAGAGAGTCGAAGAAAGAGAAATGCAAAGAGAGGGAAGAATAAAAGAATCAGAGACAAAGAGAGAGAGAGAGAGAGACAGGGAGACAGAAGAGATGATTCGAAGTTCTTGGAAGGGGAATGAAATTTGAATTGTGAAGACAAAACGAATGTGTACAGTACGGTATATAAAACTTACATATAATAATACTAATGACTTACATAAAACCTCCGCTTCCCTGAGAATGACTATACATGCCGGTCCAGATAGAATCAAAGAAATTTCTCGTCACCTGTTTAATACAGACAAGGACATAGATATCACTTGTTTTGTGTAAATAACCAATGATATCAAGAGCCACGCTTAGTATGTTGTATCCATGCATTTGATTAAGTCTTATCATAAATTGAATTTTTCAAAGTTTAATTTTACACAATAGGCAATATCGTGACCGTAACCTAAGTTAATCATCTATTAAAAATATATCTGCTTCCCAAGATATCTACATTCGGTATTCCTAATATGAAAATATAGCTCTCTATCCTGATTATAATCATTATTATAATTCATTCTCCATTTCGAATGATTCTTGTATTAGGTAATTCAAAATACAGTTCCTCACCAGGTCCTGTACAAATTTGTTCTCCGCTGGACTGTGGATAGAGACTAGTTGAGCATTTTCTCCACCACATCCAGCGTAAGCACCATTCCAAATGGCCCTTTCTTGTTCAGTCAGTCCCATGAACCTATAACAAGTGTCTAGGTTAGCGTTGTATGTCCAGTTCTGCCAATTGTCGCCACACTTTTCAGCTGTTGAAAAGAACATACGATTATTGTCCGATGATTTCAAGTACTATAGGCTAAGTACGTACCTTTACCACTGACCAATTCGAAAGCTGAGCACCTTTATGCAACAATGAATAATATTCTGAAAAAAAATTTGGTAAAAAAATTACCAAGATTGGACCAGAATTTATTATGTTTGCTACAAAACTCGCTAACTTTCCATCAAATATATTAAAGAATGTTCTATCGACCCTCATCATCATCATCCTCCTCATCATCCTCATCATCGTCATTATCATCATCGTAATCATCATCATCGTCCTCATCATTGTCATCCTCATCAACATCGTCGTCGTCGTCATCATCGTCATCTCCATCATCATCGTCGTCATTATCAATATCATCATCATCATCATCATCATCACTTAACCTTCATTATCGTTGCTGCTGACATCGAAACTCCCACATAACTATTTTTTTCTTTTTAATGACGAGATCGATATCGACATCATTGAGCCTTCTTGGTCTGATGAAGATATGTATCTCAAAAACTCATATTTAGAACAATGAGGCCAGTTTTTATATTTCACTGAATAAAATAACCCTTTTTGTTTCCCACTTTCTCACTACAAAGTAACGGAGATGCGAACGATAAATGGTTGAATGGTTACCTAACGAAATAAACAAGAATTCAAACAACTTTTAGGCCTATGATAGTGCTTTTTACTTTCTGATTCTAAATAAATACGATAGTTTAATGTTCATTCCCATACACATTTCACTGACAACATCAATACGGCATATGCAGCTTAAGAAGAGCGGTACACTTACAAAAGCCTGGTGATACATGTGGAAGGGTTGTCATCATATAGGTGTCTATTGTTGAGAAAATTAAGAGAAAATTTGATTATTTATTGGGATAAACATAAATAAAATCATGAATATTATATAGTGATACTCCATGCTAGAAAACTTATTGTCTAAACGAAATGAATTGATTAAAGCTTTGAACATTCCAATGATTGCTTTTTACACATCGCGGACGTAATCACTGCCGTGAAATGAAAATACTTGCGAGTAACCCGTATATACAACCGTCATTTTCCAAT